>CM077153.1:160626957-161226957 GCA_039583875.1 Platanthera guangdongensis | reverse complement strand
CGCTTGGAGCTGTTGAAGCTGAGTGCGGAGAGCGTTGATGTCTTGCCAGGTAGAAGAGTCAGAATCCTGTGGAGTGACACCAGTGGAGGAGCAGCTGCAGTAAAAGCAGTAAAGTGTGGAGACAGACCATGTTTGCGGTAGCAGGTGGCTTCAAGATGACCTTCTCGAGCATAGTAAGTACATTTAAAAGAAGAGAACCCGGTACGTCCTCGTCCTTGAGACATGCAGCGACCTCCTCGAGCAGAAGAGCCACGAGTTGGAGGAGTAAGTAAAAGGGGCTACTGGAGGAGAGCTGGAGAGAAACTTCCTATGACCTCAGATGGGGGTGTAACCTTGAACAACATATAGCAAATATCAGACAGCGAGGTCGTTGTAGAGGAGGAAAGAATCTGAGCCCTGACACTGCGAAGATGGGGAGTAACATGGGCCATCATCATAGCAATCCCAACAGCTTCCTTTTGTGCCCGTTGCGTAGCGAGATCCATGGAGGGAAGCTGATGTTGCATCCAGGCCTCCACCAGAGTTTTGGCCTTGACAACGAAGGAGGTCAAATCGCCCGTTGTTTCGAGATCCAGTGTTTGAAGCACATAAATGATATCAAACAAATGCAGTAAGTTGTCTTTGACAGAATAGAAAGAGTGAGGCTCCTCCTACATCGTCTTGGCCGTCTCATGATACATGGTCATGCGGTAAGGCGCCGCGTCCATGGAATTGAGGATCCAGGATTGGACCCGACCGTCATCACAGATCCATTCGTCAGTGGGGACAATGAGAGCATCTCGAGTAAGATGATGAAGAAGACCTTTGGTCTGGAGAACGCGACGAACAGAATGCACTCATTTCACAAATTTTTGTTTCCTGATTAGAGGGATGGTGGTGATCCGAAGTTCATCACAAACTAAAGGAGAAGGAACGACAGCACAAGCGGGAAGAGAAGAGGCAGTTGTGGAGTCCATGGCGGCAAGAGAGAGGAATGTGGCCTGGTGAACAGAGGAGGATATGCCGCAAAGGGGCTCGCAGCGGGTAGAGCTCTCAGCAAGATGAGCTCGCAACAAGTTGAGCTCGCATCAGGCAAGGTAGAGGAGCTGTGGTTAGAAGAGCCCGCAACAGGCAGAGCTTGCAGCGGCTAGAGAAGATTGTAGTAGACAACAGCTAGAAGAGATCGCAGCGGCTAGAGGAGATCACAGCTCGCAGCGGTTAGAAGAGCACGCAGCGGCAGAGGTCGGGTGAGGAGACTGGGCGGCTTGGCGAATAGAAGCGGGCGACCTGGAGCAGGCGCGGCCTGGTGAATAGAAGAGAGCGACCTGATAGAGCAGTCGAGAAGGGAGAGTCTGCAAGAGACTGGAGACCTGAGAGCCCGCGGCGGCTAGAGAAAAAGAGGTCGGCGAACAACAAAGAAAGGTCGAGCTGCAAGATCAAGTTGCGGTCAAGCGGCCAACACAGGTGGGAAGCACAACTGAGAAGCCGCGACTAGAGAAGGCCACGAGTAGAGAAGCCGCGAATAGACCACAATGGGGCAGGAAGAATGATCGGCAGTCCGCGAGAAGATTGACATACCGTAATGGCTACTCGGCCGGACAGGCAATGCATGCCGCAAACTGCAGGGGCAAGCAAGGGGACCCACCAGTAAAGACTATAAAAGGCCAGATGGGGGGACAACAGAGGAAGGAAAATAGGTGCCAAGGGAGGCCGCACAAGGGATGCGGACAGAGGTCCATAGACCGCCCAGTACCAATAGGCCAAAAAGGAGGTTAGAGTTTAAGAGATCGTTGGGGAGAAAACCACAACAGAGAGGAAACTGCGCTCTTGGTGCGGGTAGACAGGGTAACCTCCTAGAGTGATAAGAGCTCTGATACCATGTAGATAAAAACCAAAAAGAAAAAAATAATCTAATTGACAGGGTTATTTATAAACTGTCATTCCTTCTCATTTGTTTCCAAAATTGCAATCTTTATTTTTTTCTCAACTTGTACAATTGATATCCCTTGAAAAAGGAATCAGATTAAAAAGTAACAGATTTTTGTAAACTGCAATAATACATTTGTTTTGCTAATGATAGCCCGTGAATGAATATTTTTTCCTATTTATTTCCGAAGGTGATTTGGAGGTTGAATTTTCAAAGTAACTGAATTGGCTCCGCTAAATAAGGTAAAGTTAGTTTCTTCTTGATTTTTGAGGTTTAATTTTATGCGCCTCTCTAAATAAATTAAGCTTGCCTTTTACGTCCTAACTACTCAAATTACTGGATCTTTTATTGTCCCACCGGCCGGTCACACCGATGAACCGAGACTAAAAACAAGTGCATGAAAAGAGAAATACATGAAATAAATAACTGCAAAGTAAACGAGCGAAGATAAGTAACTGCATGAAATAAATAATGGTGCGTGATGAAGTCACACGTCCTCGGATGCGGCAAGGGTTGCATCACTCCTGCTATCTACAATAGGCGCACCCCGAACTGGGCACGACTCTAGGCTTTAGCTTTGTTGGTCCCGGGAATACAACCGCCTCGCAGAACGCCGATCCGCTTAAAGTCTCCGCACGGGCCTGATTCAGGAAAGGCCAAGAACAGGGCGAGGGAACCCCCTCTCGTATCTTCATTTTGTTTTCACTTACTCGTTTTTAAATTTTCGTTATTAGAACAATGGGCTGTGATTCCGAACTTGTTAGCATGTATCTGTATTGTTTATATCATATTACAAGTTCTTCTAACTTTATTATATCATATTACAAGTTCTTCTAACAAAATTTAGGTAGGATCACGCTATTGGTTAGAACGAGAAAGCTCTTCACAGACATAGTAGGTCTGCGCCCTATTACCAAAACCGCACTATCGGTTCAAGTGTAAAAACTCTTTGCAGACATAGTAAGTCTATAAGACCGTGTTATCGGTCGAACCAGAATGCTCTTCACCGACATAGTAGGTCTGTGCCACCGCTAAGGCCTGCCCCCCTCACGATCATCATCAACCATCAAATTTGGGTAAGACCGCTCTATCGGTTCAAATGAGAAAACACTTCACCGGCCATTATCATTGCTTGGAGTCACATCGCGACCGAGTGCCATTATCATATGAGTGTAGGTCCTTGTCGCTCTCCCATTATCATTGCTTGGAGTCACATCACGACCGAGTGCCTATAGTCTGGTGCTGATCTCGTAGTGTCTATGTCACCCTTTTACGAGGACATACCCATTATGATGGTACTCATATGGAGGATCATAACCCTGGTGACGAGTACTATGACGACCGCCCTATTGAGCCGCATGATGAGCCCCCACATCTGGTGAGAATGCGATTCAGGTGAGCGGCTCGTTTATGAGCTTTAAGTTATCAGCGTCTTTTTTGCTATCATCTATAGACTTGCCCCAGAAAATTGATCTTCAGTGCAATATAACATATGTAGGGTCTACCTTGAGTACACTAGAGCATGCTCACATTTTGAGGACCCACCTTATGACCCATCACACTCTCGATGAGTTTTGGGATGCACCACCCGCTGACCCACACGATGAGTTCTTTCTTGTCGGGGACACTCACCACGCTATAGAGTCACGCCTTCTAGTCTGTGTATACAATTTTTACTCAGGTGGTTGTCTTATTCACAATGACTTTTCGTACACACCTCCTGGTGAGCCCCCTGATGTGTCACACTCCCTGAGAGACATTTGGCTCTTTATGAGCTTGTATTTGAGTGTAGATGTCTCGCACAGTCACCTGAACACCCGACACACGTGTGATGAGTTTTTCTACACTCTATCAAAAGAGCCACCTGATCGACCACCACCTTTTAGGGACACCTGAATCATTATTAGGTTTTCTTATGGAGAGCATGTTGTGTCGGTCATATTTCGTTTGCATCATTTGTATGAGTCTGTTGATTCGTTTTGTCATGATTTGCATGAGTCTGTTCATCATTTGCATGTGTGTCATGAGTCAGTCCGACGAAAAATCCATAATGATAATAAATTTTGTAAGTCACATGCGGATGTTCACTGACAAGAGCAGATACTTCATGAAGGCGAGCATATGATGGTGAGAATCTGCGTTGTGAGGTTTCGTGCGAGGCTTGCTAAAAGCTTGAGCGTTAGGCAAATGGATCCTTATATAATCATCAGACGGATTAAAACAAACACCTAATGATCTTGATATCCCTGCTAGTATGAGTATCCACCTTGTATTTAGTGTTGAAGATATGACGTTGTACTATGAGCCTCGAAAGTATGTGGATCCGAGCAGTGGAGACTTCCAACCTCCCACACCTTCACTTTCGTTGCCTTACCACCTTCATAGCCCACCCACATCTGATGGCTGCCACAACTCACCCACTTCTGACACCCACCCATTTGGGGACTCGTCTTCTTTGGTTCTACTTATGACATCGCCGATCGCACTGGGATCCACTACTCGTGAGTTGAGCGTTGAGAGCATCACGGAGGCCAAACTCCGCCAGTACACTCCTACTATAGACGTTGATGACACCTGTGTACTTGCAACAGAGCTTGATCGATTCACCCCGGGGATTTCGACTTCAGCACGACCGTCTCAATTCACCAAAAATGACAGCTTTTCAGTTGGTGGAGTTGATAGGCGAAGACACTCTTCTGTTGACGAAACTTTGACGACTTTCGGTGGACCTTTTCGAGTCTTACCTGACATACATCGAGAGAATTTCGATCCCTATTCATTAGGAGATGAATTCTTTCAAGTCGAGGAGATTGATGCAGAGCAGAGACCAAGACCTGCATTGGAGGATGAGTTTTTGGCCCGTTCGGGGCCAATTAACGACTTTTCATATATTGCATGCCCAGTTTAACGATCGGGCTCCGCAGATGCGTCCGGATTCGCGCTGTGAATCAATTTGATATATTACTTTAGTATTTTTGGTTTATTATCATTGTATTTGAGTGGCTCCACATCCGTCCAATCATATCCGTCAAAGGTGGGATGTCCTAACCTTTATTTTATTATAAATAGGATGTTAGTGGGCTGATTAGAGCTATTGGTGAATGTTTGGAGAACAAATCCCTTCATTCTGGTGATCTCCTCCGTGATGTCGATTCTGTGGAACCTCTTGGTGACGACTCTTTGGGTAAGGTTTGGTATTTTTGTATTTTCCTCCTCCCCCATCCCCCACTAAAAATCTTGTTTTCAAGGCTAGCTAAACACCTAGAGAGGGGGCGGGGGGTGAATAGGTTTTTGTCTCTATTTTAATTTTCTTACTTGTTAGCCGATTTCTGTGCCTAGTGATTAGGTTTGTTTTAGCTACAAGAACAATCACAGACGATACAACAATTTTTAATCATTCCCCAATCTTGGGTACATCCACTGTCCCTCTGCGCCTTTCTAACATTGTGTTAAACTAGGCTCTCCCCACAAAACTCAGCTCCTTAAGAGCTTACAACACAGATCCCGCAGGACCTCACAGGTCACACAGACCTACCACTTAGGCACTAAGTCAAACCACAGGTCACAAAGACCTTTCACTCGGCACTAAGCCAAACCACATGTCACAAAGACCTTAGCCTTTATAATACAAACTTACAATTTCAGACTCACAAAGAATCTATACAGAAGAAATAAAAAGGTGATTTGATTAGACACCAGAGCAAGAACTCTGTGTCTACTTCTTCCCGGACTGAGCAGATATCAGCCCAAGCTTTTGCTGTTGAAGACAATGAAGTCGACAGTTGAATCTTTCTTCAAACAATTATCGTTTCTTTGCAGAGCTTGTTGATCTGTTTCCTCAGAATTGCTTCTGAACCTGCTGTTGCAGATGTATGGGTGAAAATAGGCCAAACGGCTTATCAGGGGCCTGCGGCCTGGCCTGGCCTATTTCCTACTTACCATAAATATAGGCTTATAATTGGGCCTGTTTTTAAAATAGGCCCAGGCCTCTATTATTAAAGCCTGACCTGTAAGCCTGCAGGCCGACCTACATTATTTTTAAATAATAAATAAAATTAATTTATTATATAAACTTAAATATCCCTAATTACCTAATTACTAATAATATATTAAAATAAAAATATTCTCATTTCCTAAGTAGGCCTACAGGCCAGGCCAGGCCTACCCGTTTTGCAAAATATGTCAGACCACACCTATATTTTGGCCTAAATCAGGCTAGTCGGCCAGGCTCAGGCCCAAAAAGACTAATGTAGGCCGGACCTGTTTTCCATAAGGCCTGGCCTGACCTGGTCTATTTCCACCACTATGCAGATGGTGATTGCTTCAGCTATCTCTTTTCTCAGCTAAGTTTTTTGTGCAAAATAGCTTCTTCAGGCTCGACAAGAAAGGCGAGGAAGAAAATTGAAGTTCGGCCGCACTTTCGTTTTCAGAAAACCTAGACAAGGATTCAATTTTTTTGCTCTAGCCGATTTGCTTCTTTTTATTCTCTGACGGCCAATCAAGCAGTGGGCCCACCACCAGGATTGATGGCTGAGATTTAGCCATTCAGTACATTCTTTTTATTTACTCTTTGATTCAACGACTCTTTGCTGTGTGTGGGCCTCATCACTTAAAAATGAAAATATTTCTTTCCAAGTGCAGTAGATGATGACAGCTGGCTGCCAGCGCCTCTGGCAGCATTCCCACAACATTTGAATTTTGGTTGACTTTTGACTTTGCTAACGTCAACATGACTCATCATCTTTGAACTTAGACAAAATTCAAACATTAGAAGCAAAGACGTTGAGTGAATGACCATCACTCAGCGCCAAAAGACTTCGACGAACGCAGAACTCAGTTCGACGAACTCAGAGTTCAGCTCAACGTAAAATGAAAGCTTAGTTTGACAAACTTAGAGCTCAGTTCAACGAACTCAGAGCTCAGCTCGACGAAAAGTGAAAGCTCAGTTCGACGAACTCAGAGCTCAGTTCGACGAACTCAGAGCTCAGCTCGATGAAAAGTGAAAGCTCAGTTCGACGAACTTAGAGCTCAGTTCGACGAACGCAGAGCTCAACTCGACGAAAGTAAAAGCTATCAATGTATTTGAAGCTAGCCAAATTTTCAGAGTCTTGGCATTGAGAAAATAAGCTCCACTTAACGCCAAACTACTTAACAGAACTTCTCTATTATCAAGCGTTGAGTGAGTAAGCTACACTCAACGCTTTTGCTCCATGACGTTGAGTGAGTAAGGTACACTCAACGCTTTGCTACTTAGACATATTTTTCTGTCATGACGTTGAGTGAGTAAGCTGCACGCAACGCCAGTGGACTTAGTTAAAACTTTGCCCAACTTTTTTGTGGAGTTGATAGTCATAACAACACTCAACGCTAAAAGCTGTATAGCGTTGAGTGAGTAGACCACACTCAACGCCTGTGGACTTAGCTACATTTTCAGCCTATTTCTCTAGGCTTTGACTGACTAAGCCTGACTTACAGCTTTTTGCTGTATGATGTTGAGTGAGTAGAGTACACTCAACGACTGTGTACTTAGCCATATTTTTGGCTATCAATCAGTTGGGCTGAGATAGACTCAACGCTATTTGTTTTATGACGTTGAGTGAGCTGTACTCACTTAACGCCTATGGATTTAGGCAAATTTCTAGCTAGACAATATTGAATCCTTACCTTTGGCGTTGAGTGAGCTTGCTCTACTCAATGCCTGTGGATTTAGTAGATTTTTGCTATGTCCAACAACCAATTGTTGTGTCCACTTTTACAATCAGTGTGATATGGACTAACCTGCTCTCAAGACCTCAAATACACATCAAATACAGGTGATGCGTGTGACATTGATTTGTTTGACTTCTCACAAATCATGGACATTGGGAACAATGGACCCAATAATCTCCCCCTATTTGAATAAGTCAAAACCCTTATCCAAATTGTTTTCTTTTCTTGGTCAATGACACACACAACCTATACAACAAAATAAATATTGAATTCTGACATGCTATAAGGAAGTGTACCTTATTTCCTGCCTGTATGGTGAGCATCACCTACTACCGCTGTTTTGCTGCAAGATGTTTGTTCTTACATGAGTGCCTTGATCACTTTCTCCCCTGTATGGGAACAACTCTTTCTCCCCTTGGGTTTGTTGCATGATAGTGATTATCTACTGGATATGTCCTTCTCTCCCCCTTGTCATCTTTCCCTCTTGCTATCTCTCCCCCTTGCTAAGACCTTCTCCCCCCTTTTTGACTTCTGCAGAATAGGCAGATAGGGGCTGACCCTTCCAGAGTACCTTACTCCCCCTCAATAGAAGCATCAGTGAACTGATACCACTGAGGAGTTTTTATCTCCTCAAGAGAAACAATACCTGCACCACAAAAAAATGCAAAAGGGGGTGCCTGAAGCTAGGCCAAGTTCAACATACCCAACTCAAATTTGAGGGTGTTGAACTTTGCTTCATCTAATGACTTATTGAAGATATCAGCCACTTGCTTGTCTGTGGGGACAAACTCAAGACTGATGTCTTCCTTCTCCACAAGCTCCCTAATAAAATGATATCTAATTTATATGTGCTTAGTTCTGCTATGTGAGACAAGATTCCTAGCAATAGAAATAACACTTGTAGAATCACAATATAGAGGAGTTCTACTTACCTGAAGGTTGTAATCCTGGAGCTGATGTTGGATCCACAGCAGCTGAGCACATCAGCTGCCTGCTTATATGTACTCTGACTCAACAATGGATATAACCACACTAGTTTGCTTCTTGCTGCTCCAGGATACTTGCCTTCTTCCTAAGAACTGACAGGTTCCAGTAGTGCTTTTCCTGTCTTCTTTGCAACCTGCAAAATCTGCATCTGAAAATCCTGTTAGATCAAAATCCATATTTCTAGGGTAACATAGGCCAAGATCTGGTGTGCCCTTAAGATACCTCAAGATTCTCTTTGCAGCAGTGTAATGAGATTCTTTAAGGCAGACCTGATACCTAGCACAGACACATGTAACATACATGATGTCAGACCTACTAGCAGTCAGGTATAGAAGAGAGTCAATTATTCCTCTATACAAAGACTCATCAACAGGTTTCCCTGCCTCGTCTTTGCCTATAAGCATACTTGACCCCATGAGAGTTCTAATGGTGGAGACATTCTTCATACCATATTTTTTGATTAGCTCCCTGGTGAACTTGTACTGAGATATGAACAAGGCATCATCAGTCTGTCTTACTTGGAGTCCCAAGAAGAACTTGAGCTCACCCATACTGCTCATTTTAAACTTCCCATGCATAAGTTTAGCAAACGTCATGCAGAGATTGTCATCAGTAGATGCAAAGATAATGTCATTGACATATAATAGGAGGAACTAGACATACTATAAGAGGTCAGCTTGTCCATCATCTGCTCTGTACCTGCAATACTATAAGAGGAGGAGCTAGACAGCTCACAGTTAACCATGTTGGATTCATCAAAAACAACATGCATTGACTCTCCTACAATATGGCTAGTTAAATTGTAGATTATATATGCCTTACTATGAGTGCTGTACCCAACAAAGATCCCTTCATGGGACTTGTCAGCAAACTTAGTTAAATGGACTTTTCCATTGTTGAGCACATAACACTTACAAATAAAGATCCTGAAATAGCTTAGGTTTGGTTTTCTGCCATTCAAGATCTCATAGGGAGTTTTCTTGTGTCTCTTGGTGATAGAAACCCTATTGAGGACATATCATGCAGTGTTAACTGCCTCAGCCCAGAAGTATTCTGGGAGGGATGAGTCACTTAACGAGATTCTATCAGCCTCTATGAGAGTCCTATTTTTTCTCTCAGCAATTCTATTTTGCTAGGGCGTTCTAGGAGAGAAGAATTTTTGATGAATCCCTTGCTCTTCAAAGATCCTTGACATGCACTCAGATTAAAACTCAGTCCATGGTCACTTCTGATTTTGACCACAATGCTGTTGAATTCATTCTGAATTTGCTTGACAAATGTCTGGAAGACATCAGATGTTTCAGATTTCTTCCTTAAAAACACCCAGGCAAATCTGGAAAAGTCATCAACAACCACAAGAGTGTAGACTTTCCTACCTAGACTTTAAATTGACATAGGACCAAACAGATCCATATGCATGAGGTATAAGCACCTCACTGAGTCTTTGGTGTCAATGCTCTTGAAGGAGGTCTTAGTCTGTTTTCCTTTTGGCATGCAGAGCAGATACCCTCCCTAGTGCATATAGACTTAGGATCATTCCTAACAAGCTCATTGCTGAACAGCTTGCCTATGATCCTATAATTTAGATGAGCTAGCCTCTTGTGCCACTGAACACATGAAAAAGCTTTCTCATCTACAACTAGGCATACAGGTGAATCTTTGCTTAAGCATAGAAAATCTAAACAGTAAACATTTTCACTCCTAGTGTCTGTTAAGATGACCTCTTGATCACTTAACCTCCTAATTTGACACTCATCCTTGTGGAATTCGATGTCATAGCCAAAATCACAGAGTTGACTGATGCTTATCAGGTTGTGTTGCAACCCTTCCACATAGGCTACTCTAGCGATAGTGACTATGTCATTAGAGATCTTACCATAACCTCCAGTCATCCCTTTTTCTGACACACCAAAAATAACCTTTGGTCCATTTCTTACTGGGGCATAATCTTTCTGCATGCTCCTTGTTCCAGTCATGTGTCTGGAACATCCACTGTCCAAGTACCATATAGGGGTATGAGCACTTGGACTAACCTGCAAGACACAGATCAGTTAACCTTATGATTCCAATTTTTATTGGGTCCTTGGTGCAGGTTAGATTGAAAATGACTATGTCTGCCTGCAGCTTTTCTGACAAGCAAGCTAACATTGACTCTTTGCACACTATGATTGTGCCACCAATCAACAACAAAGTGACATAATTTGCCACAACACCGACATTCATGGATGTTGTACTTTCTTTTCAGAGCAGGTCTAGTGGCTGTGTTAGCAACAACTCTTGGTCTAAAAGGGGTAGCAGCAGTCCTGTTCTGTAGTTTCCCAGTCCCAGTCTGACAAGTGGTGGGTCTGGCAGTAGAAGTGTTTGGGATATCTTGAGCCCTTCTAGCAACTGTTTGCTTTTCAGAAAACATACTCTTGATGACCTCAGAGATGCCCAAGTCTGATCTATTGACAGCCTTGCCCTTTGTCTTAGAGTGGGCTGGAAGATCTGGAGAACAATCAGCAACTTTACCCTTGACTGAAGGGGTTGTTGCACTAAACACAAATGATCCACGATGAACCATTTGTATTTCCACATAGGCTGCCTTAAAGGCACTTGCACCATTGCTGTATCTACCACCATATTGTGGAACATCTTTGTTCACACAAGAGGGTCTAACATTATTCCAGTGACCATAAATACTCTCATGGTCATGACTGTTAGAAGGTAGTTGCACTTTATTAAATTTAACAAGAGGCTTAGAGACTAGTGACTGCACTTGAGCTTTGCCCTTTCCCGTGGGATTGACAGCTCTTATCCTTCCCTTGAAACCCAACCCTTTCTTTCCCTTTTGGGAGGAGTCTATCAAGGGCATCACTGTGCTAGGCTTGAAGTAGCTAGACAGTATTACCCTCTCTGTTTGGAGCTTTCCTTCAAGTTTCCTGATATGGTTATTCTTGAAGGTTATGATGCTCATCTGAATAATTATTACATTCTTCAGTTTGCTGACTTCTTTCATCTTCAGATCCAACAGTTTTGCTGATTCCGAAACATCAAGTTGTAGATAAACAATTTCCTGAGCATGCTGTTTGACCAGGAGCTTGCTTTTCTTTAGAGCATGCATAAGTGCACCATAGTTGTCAATCAATTGATTGATGTCTCCTTCAGATTCTGAGTCATCATCATCATTTGATGCAGATGCATAAGAATGTGGAATTGATTCATAATCTGATCTAGAAGAGTTAGTAACAAAGATTAACTTGCTTGGACCAGACTGATCCTGACTGATTTCTTCATCAGACCTAGCCATCAGCCCAATGCAACAACCGTCTTCTTTATAATCCACCTCTAAATCTCCATCATACTGTGATAGAGGGGCCCTGACTTCAACCCTGGCAGCAGGAAGAACCTTCTCAGCTTCTTCTTCTATAACAACCAGCCTTTTAATGCAGTCTGCTTCTACAGCTCTATCTTCAGTAGAGTACAACCCTATGTAGGCTTCTTCTTCTTCTGACTCCGACTCTGATGAGGAGGTGTTAGTCCAACTTCTTTGCTTTTTATCAATAAGGGATTTCTCCTTCTTGCCTTTTTGCTGGTGGTCCTTTTTCTCATCATGTTCCCTTTTTTTGACTGAGCAGTCAGCTATTACATGCCCAGACTTTCTGCAATGATAACAAGTCATGTTAGATGAAACCTGTTTACTAGTTTTGGAACCATACCTGTCCTCCTTAGAGGATTTCCTCCTGCCCTTGTAATAGTCATCCTTGGGATGAGAGGAGGAGGAAGGCCGACCTCTCCTGTGCTTCTTCTTTATGAACTTCTGGAATTGCCTGGAGAAGGCAGCCAAATATTCATCAGACCATTGACAGGCTGTTGTGTTTTTCTCTGATCTTCCAGAATCAGATTCAGCATCTCTCCTTGGTGGAGAATGAGACTTTCTTTTGCTTTTGTTGGAGCCTTCAGCTTTGAATGCTACAGCCTTGTCTCTTTCCTGAGATTTGCTGTGGTTCTCCTCTTCTTTCCTAGCAGCCAACTACATCTCATAAGACAGCAGCTTCACAAAGAGGGTGTGAGGAGCAGTGTCACCCAGCTTTGCCACTTCTCTGATGACACAGATCTTTGTGTCCCACTCTCTAGTGAGAGATCTAAGGAACTTGTCATTCAGTTCATAGTGACTGAATACCCTTCCATAAGTCTTCAGTTCATTCACAATCGTAAAGAACTTTTCATAACTGGTGGTTATGTTGCCCCCCCTTGTATTGCCTGAAAGCCTCATACTCTTGGTTGAGCATGAACTTCCTATCATCTCGAACTTCATCTGTCCCCTCCATGTAGATCACCAGTGTGTCCCACATTTCCTTTGCTGTTGTGCAATGGATCAGGTTCTGAAGTGTCGAGTCATCAACAACACTCATAATTGTATTCTTTGCTCTCTTATCTATTGAGGCCTGGGCCAACTCATCCTTAGTCATCTCATCATATGTCTTGGGGGTCTAGACATTTGCATCCAGTGCAGAGACCATTGAGATGAATGGTCCCTCTTCGACTGTAGTATACATCCTAGGTTCAGCAACTTCCATGAACTGCCTCACCCTTGCTTTCCAAATGCCGAAGGCTTCCTTCATACAATTGGAAGCCTCACAGCATTCAGCTCCTTATTGCTCATTCCTGAACCCATAAAGACAGACTTCTAGCTAACCTTGGAGATCTACTCAGACTGTTACGCCTTTAAAGAGTAATCTCCCTCTGATACCACTTGAAAGTCTTGTTTTCAAGGTTAGCTAAACACCTAGAGGGGGGGGGGAATAAGTTTTTGTTTCTATTTCAATCTTCTTACTTGTTAGCCGATTTCTGTGCTTAGTGATTAGGTTAGTTTTAGCTATCAAGAACAATCACAGACGACACAACAATTTTATAGTGGTTTCCCAATCTTGGGTACATCCACTGTCCCTTTGCGCCTTTCTAACAGTGTGTTACACTAAACTCCCCCCCAAAACTCAGCTCTTTAAGAGCTTACGACACAGATCCTGCAGGACCTCACAGTTCACACAGACCTACCACTTAGACAATAAGCCAAACCACAAGTCACAAAGACCTTTCACTCGACACTAAGCCAAACCACAGGTCACAGAGATCTTAGCCTTTATAACACAGGCTTACAACTTTAGACTCACAAAGAATCTATACAGAAGAAATAAAATGTGATTTGATTAGAGACCAGAGCAAGAACTCAGTGTCTACTTCTTCCTGGACTGAGCAGATATCAGCCCAAGCTTTTGCTGTTGAAGACAATGAAGTTAGCAGTTGAATCTTTCTTCAAACAACTATCGTTTCTTTGCAGAGCTTGTTGATCTGCTTCCTGAGAATTGTTTCTGAACCTGCTGTTGCAGATGGTGATTGCTTCAACTATCTCTTTCCTCAGCTAAGTTTTCTGTGCAGAACAACTTCTTCAGACTCGACAAGAAAGGCGAGGAAGAAGATTGAAGTTCGGCCGCACTTTCGTTTTCAGAAAACCTAGACAAAGATTCGATTTTTTTGCTCTGGCTGATTTGCTTCTTTTTATTCTCCGACGGCCAATCGAGCAGTAAGCCCACCACCAGGATTGATGGCTGAGATTTAGCCATTCAGCAAATTCTTTCCATTTACTCTTGATTAAACGACTCATTGCTGTGTGTGAGCCCCAACACTTAAAGATGAAAATATTTCTTTCCAAGTGCAGAGGATGATGACAGATGGCCGCCAACGCATGTGACAACATTCCCGCAACATTTGAATTTTGGTTGACTTTTTGACTTTGCATCTTTGGACTTAGACAAAATTCAAACATCAAATGTATATGCGTTGAGTGAATGACCATCACTCAGCGCCAAAAGACTTCAACGAACGCAGAACTCAGTTCGACGAACTCAGAGTTCCGCTCGACGAAAAATGAAAGCTTAGTTCGACGAATTTAGAACTCAGTTCGACGAACTCAGAGCTCAGCTCGACGAAAAGTGAAAGCTCAGTTTGACGAACTCAGAGCTCAGTTCGACGAACTCAGAGCTCAGCTCGACGAAATGTGAATGCTCAGTTCGACGAACTTAGAGTTTAGTTCGACGAACGCAGAGCTCAGCTCGACGAAAGTAAAAGCTATCAACGCATTTGAACTTAGCCAAATTTTCTGAGCCTTGACGTTGAGAGAGTAAGCTCCACTCAACGCCAAACTACTTAACAAAAATTCTCTGTTATCAGGCGTTGAGTGAGTAAGCTACACTCAACGCTTTTGCTTCATGACATTGAGTGAGTAATCTACACTCAACGCTTTGCTACTTAGACAGATTTTTCTATCATGGCGTTGAGTGAGTAAGCTGCACTCAACGTCAGTGGAATTAGTTAAAACTTTGCCCAACTTTTCTGTGGAGTTGATAGACACAACAACACTCAATGCTAAAAGCTGTATGACATTGAGTGAGTATACCACACTCAACGCCTGTGACTTAGCCACATTTTCAGCCTATTTCTCTAGGCTTTGACTGACTCAGCCTGACTCACAACTTTTTGCCGTATGACGTTGAGTGAGTAGACTACACTGAACGCCTGTGTACTTAGCCATATTTTCGCCTATCAGTCAGTTAGGCTGAGATAGACTCAACGCTATTTGTTATATGACATTGAGTGGGCTGTCCTCACTCAACGCCTATGGATTTAGGCAAATTTCTAGCTAGACAATATTGAATTCTTACCTCTGACGTTGAGTGAGCTTGCTCCACTCAACGCCCGTGAACTTAGTAGATTTTGCTATGTCCAACAACCAATTGTTGTGTCCATTTGTCCAATCAATGTTATATGGACTAACCTGCACTCAAAATCTCAAATACACATCAAATACAGTTGATGTGTGTGACATTGACCGGTTTGACTTCTCACAAATCAGGGACATTGAGAACAATGAACCCAACACCCACCTTTTCTTTTTTGCTATCCAGTCCCACAAACAACAGTCTCCCTGTCCAGAAAACAGCCGACCACCTCCCGCCTGCCCAGAATCCAACCAACCACTTTTGCCTATTCAGAACCCAGCCGACCATCCCAGTCGCCCCTCCCCCAGGCCACCGCCCCTCAGCCACCAGACCCCCCCCTAGTTCTCTCCAAAACCCACGTACAAGTCCCCTTTCTCCCTGTCCAGCCCTGCTGCCAACCACCCACGACAGCCCCCTTGGCTGTCTTTATCCCAAAACAGTCCAAATTTGGACTTTTACAACCAGATCCAGCCACCCCTCCTCTTCCCATTCGCTGCCATCACCCTCCTTTCCGTGGATCTACCTCGAAACAGCTACCCAACACCAAAACTGTCCAAATCTAGGGGTATTTTAACTCGGTTCCAGCCATCCCCCGCCCCGATCCAACCCTCCTAATCCCCAAGCAGCCCTCCCCTTACCCGATCTGGTCCACCAACCACCAGAGTCCCTCGTCGAGTCCTCCAACGTTCAAATTTTTTTATTTGCAACAAGCAGCCCTAACATTCATAATGTGTTTTGTATTGATTTATTCAATTATAAACATTGTTATGCTTTGGATATTATGTGCTCGCTTGAGAATCTAGTTTATTATGTTATTTGATCTTGAGAAATCCCTAACTGCAGGAAGGATCGGTTTGTCGCGCGCTCGTGCTTTGACACTCCACGTGGAGGAAAGCCCAAGCCTGCTTTGCCCAATAAATTATCCTGCTTTGTTTGAATTAATTGCGTGTGATTTTATTATTTATTGCTGAATTTTGATTTAATCCGTCGGGCTTTCCATGACATGTAGGGTTAGGTCACCGTTAATCCGCCGCCTATAGATTCCTCCTGCATCAAGTGTGACTAGTGAATTGTAGATGGGGAGCATTTATGTGGGTATTTCTTGAGGGCTGAGTTTAGTTCTACCAGAGAGTTTAAGATTTGGAGATGTGAGTGTTGGGCCATTGATATTGGGAATTTACATTAAAGATAACATATGAGGTATCTGTGATGCATGATTTAGAGTTGGCGGTTTAGTTGTACTGTATTATTGAAAAGGTATCTGTGATGCATGATTTAAGAATTTGATGTATGGCTCGCTTTTAGGTTAGTGGATTTAACACCGAGTCTAAATCAAGGTTGTCAGGATCAAGTTCCTAGATGAGATCGTTTCGAGATAGGATCAGATAGTAGGGTCGGATCGAAGATCACTTTACAAAATAGGATCGATTTGCAAAATATGGATCGTAGGATCGTAAGAGCCTTCTTTTTCTG
Organism: Platanthera guangdongensis; assembly: GCA_039583875.1. Taxonomy (NCBI): domain Eukaryota; kingdom Viridiplantae; phylum Streptophyta; class Magnoliopsida; order Asparagales; family Orchidaceae; genus Platanthera; species Platanthera guangdongensis. The sequence continues at coordinate 161,210,124 of CM077153.1, read as the reverse complement.
CTCGACACTGCTTGAACCTTCTTTTGCTTGTGTTGTTCGGAGATTATCCTGCAAGGTGGCGAGAGTGCGGTCTCTATCACGAAGTGCCCGATCAATTGCTGGCAACGCTGTACTGCCCGGTTCATAACTGCTCAGTGAAGGCGGAGGGCGACCGTACACGACCTCGAATGGGGTCAACTTGCCGGCTGAATGGTAAGAGGTGTTATAACAGTATTCAGCCCAATGCAACCAATTTGTCCAAGTCCGCGGCTCGTCCATCACAAAACAACGAAGGTATGTCTCGAGGCTCCGATTGAGAACTTCCGTCTGGCCATCTGTCTGGGGATGGTGGGCTGTGCTGAAGCGTAAGAAGGTCCCCTATAAGCGAAAGAGCTCATTCCAAAAAGCCCCCACAAACGTCAGGTCTCGGTCGGGAATGATGGCACGCGGAATGCCATGAAGGCGGACGGTTTCTCCGGCGAAGAGATCGGAAACTGACTCGCCGATGTATGGATGACTCAAAGCCAAAAAATATCTGTATTTAGACGACTTGTCCACCACTACCAAGATAACAGACCTTCCTTGGGATTTAGGCAGGCCGTCGATGAAATCCATGGACACGGTCTCCCAAATGTGGTGTGAGATCTCCAAAGGTGTGAGCAGGATGGCTGGGGAAGTGGTCTTATATTTTTGTCGCTGACATATCTCGCACTGTTGCACAAAATGCTGTATATCGCGCCATAGCCCTTCCAAAAAAAACATTTGCCCGTGCCCGCTGTAGGGTGCGGAGAACGCTCGCGTGACTGCCGGTCGGTGAAGAGTAGAACTCATGCATCATCACTGTCTTCCAAGCAGACTGGGCGGGGATGACCACCCTGCCCTGATAATAAAGCCTGTCATTATGGAGGTGATAGCTGGGTGCAGTGTCCCGTCCCAGTCTAAGGGATTCCACGATGGTACGCCGCTTTGAATCACACATGACCTCCTCCTGTATGTTGTCGAGGGAGTCAAGCAATGAGCTCGATATTTGAGCAACGGTGCCCTCCGGTAAACGAGACAATGCGTCGACAACCAGGTTCTCCTTGCCCTGTCTATAGAGGATCTCATAATCATTGCCCAATAATTTCGTTACCCACTTCTGTTGGAGAGGAGACTCGTTGCTCCAAAAGATGCTTCAGACTCTGGTAGTCTGTGCGGATCTTGAAATGTCGCCCTAATAGGTATGGCCTCCATAGGGGCATCGCATGAATGATGACCAACATTTCTTTTTCATACGTGGAGAGTCCCAACGTGCGGGGTGCCAACGCTTTGCTGTAGAACGCTAGGGGTCGACCCTCCTGCATCAATACGACCTCAATGCCCACGCCCGACGCATCAGTCTCGAGCACAAATTCCTTGGTGAAATCCAGAAGAGCAAGAACCGGCGTGGATGTCATGGCCCCCTTGAGGGACTGAAAGGCCGCCTCGACCTCGTCTTGCCAAATGAAGACATTCTTCTGTAACAACTGAGTAAGAAGCATGACGATCTTGCCATAGTCCTTCACGCATCGCCTGTTGTAGCCAGTCAGGCCCAGGAAGCCCCGCAATGCTCGCACAGTCTGGGCCGCGACCACGATAACATGCTCTCGATTTTCTTGGGGTCCGCCTTGACACCATCCACTGAGACCAAATGACCCAAGTACTCAACCTCCTCCTGTCCGAAAGAACTCGCAGACTACTTGGCATAAAGTTGGTGTTGGCGGAGGATGGAGAAGACCCGCTTCACATGAGTGAGTTGCTCTTCCCAACTAGTGCTGTTGATGAGGATATCATCAAAGAATATCAGCACGGAATGGTGGAGAAGAGGTCAAAATATCTTGTTCATGACTGCTTGAAATGTGGAGGGGGCGTTGGTCAGCCCAAAAGGCATCACGAGGAACTCGTAATGCCCATCATGTGTGCGGAATGCGGTCTTGTGTATGTCGTCCTCATGCATGCGAATCTGGTGGTAACCTAACCTGAGGTCGAGTTTGGTAAAAAGAGAGACGTCGTGTGGTTCATCCAATAGTTCTTCGATTAGCGGTATGAGAAACTTGTCCTTGATGGTCGAGCTATTTAGGCCGCGGTAGTTCACGCAAAAACGCCATGATCCATCCTTTTTCTTGACGAGAATGATGGGAGATGAGAAGGAGCTAGTGCTTGGACGGATGAGTCCGGCGGTGAGCATTTCCCGGACGCTGCGCCCAATCTTGGTCTTCTGGATGTAAGGATAGCGGTACGATCGAATATTAGTGGGCTTTGCCCCAGACTTGAGCTGGATCTGATGATCTCGGAACCTCGGAGGTGGGAGGGTTTGAGGTGTCTGAAATATGTCCGCATACTGAGTCAGTAGTGCCCGCATCTGATCAGACACTACCAGGGGTGCTCCAGAAGTCGTCGTAATCTCCATAATCATATCCATCGTTCTGCCCTACACCCCCAGACGTTCTAGGCTGCGCGATGAGATCTCCTTCAGCGGAGTCGTTTTGAGGCCACCCAGACAATACTGCCTTCCCTGCTGGAGGAACTCTATCGTCATCTGATCTCAATCGAAAGTCACCCTTCGTAGCTGCTGCAGCCATTATACCCCGAGCACCATGTCCGACCCTCTGATGGGTAGGAGGTAGACGTCCGTGCGTCCCGCGTACCCCTGTATCCATAGCTCCACCCCTTTCATAACCCCTTCACACTGAAGTTTGCTCCCGTCGGCCACCATAACATGAAAAGCAGCTGCTCGATCGATCTCGTACCCCACCTTCTGCGCCACATCCGGATGAATGAAGTTATGAGTACTCCCGCTATCCACAAGAATTGTCACCCTCTCCTGGCTGACTTTCCCTGCCATCCTCATCGTAAGAGGAGCGTTGCATCCCTCCATCGCCTGCAAGGATACGCCGAACTCCGTCAAGTCCAAGTCCCCGTCCCATTCTGATTCGACAGGGCACCCATCCCCGACATCCTCATGAAGCATAAATACTTGTATCTTCTTGCATTTGTGTCCCATTGTGAACTTGTCATCACAGGTGATGCATAAGCCCTTCTCCTTTCTGGCCTGCAGTTCGACCCATGATAGTCGGGTCACAGTCGGTTTGCCACCCGTCGAAGTTTCCCTTCTTACGCCGATTGGAGCAGCTGCCGGCTTTGCGGAGGTACGGGTACGTTGCCTGCTGAAGCGTTCTTCCTGAATGCGAGCTAAGGTGATGACATGATTTAGATTGCGGGGCATGTGTGCTTGCACCTCATCGCGAAGGTGCTCCTTGAATCCCGAGACAAAATAGCTAAGCAGCATCCTTTCTTCCCAGTGCACCCTATTTGCCAATTTTTCAAATTCCGCGCGATATTCCATCACCGTGCCCTTCTGCTGCAACTTCTGGAGAAGTGCCTCGAAATCCTCATACTCCAAGAGTCCGAACCGGGCTGTAAAGCCCTCCACAAATTCTGTCCACGACACATAGCCCCGGCCTCACAAAACCACTGCGTCCACTGAAAGACGTCGTCTTCCAAGTGGAACAACGCGAGTTGTACCCATTGCCCTTCGGGCACATCCTGATAACTGAAGAGAAGCTCTGCTTTCTGCTCTCTCGGTTCAGGATAATCGCCCAGATACCCGTGTTGATGCATTCCCCCCAACGGAGGATGTAGGCCGCCCCACGGAACGCCGGCCCCGAAGCCTCCTTGCGGTCCAAAACCTCGTGGGTGAGGGAGAAGCCCTCTCGTTCCATCCGGAGGAGACTCGGCCTGCCCTGGAGGTCGCCTGACCCCTCCCGGTTCCTCCCCGCCACGCCGTCATGGGACGCGGCCCGCAAACCGGTCCCCGGTTCCGCCCTGGGACGATGCCGCGCCGATCGGGTTCGGGCGGAACCGGTTGCCGGCTGCGCCCAACCATCCGCGGCTCTGCCCAGCCGCCGTCGCCGCCTCCCCTCCCGTCCGGACCGACGGGTGGGATCCCGCCGTCTCCGGTCTCGATTGCGGAGATCCACCGGTTTCTTCGCGCTCCGTTGCATTTCTCTTCAGATTTTGCGCTAGCAATGCCTTGATTTCATCCATCCGCGTGTCGAACCATTCTTCCAATCGCTGCGTCGAAGCCCTCATATTTTTCTCGATGGCGGGTACCGAATCCGTTAATCCAACGTAGTTTTCTTTTAGGGTTTCCAATCGATTGACTTCTTATTGCGTGCGTGTGGTAACCATGGCGGAGGAGCGGTGCTTTGATACCAAATGTTAAGAGAACAAGAGAGGGAGATAGAGATCTAGAGGGGGAAGAGATATAAACTAGGGTTTGAAGGAAGGAAGAGAAAAATATCTTGTACTTTCTTGATGAACCCAGAGAACCGCCCCTAGGATATTTATACCCGGGGCCAAGAGGGGGCCAGCCGGCCGCCCACACATGGGGCTGAACCGGGTGGTTCAGCTCCAAACCGCCGGCCTTAGTGAGAGGGGGCTGAACCGATTGGTTCAGCCTCGTTGTCGCCTGCCTTCTCTTTCCTCCCGCGCGCGTATTGACGCCCAAATAGTCGGGCGCCATCCGGGGCGTAACAGAAACATGCACCTAACTGGTCGCATTAATGATGTATTCCAAATATTTTGAACCTTCAAATTTAGAAACCCAAGTTCTGAAACATCTAAAGGCTACTACTAGCCTAAACCTTCAAATTTCATGGCGACTAAGGCTCCATTTGTCGGAGCGGATTTGCACCGGTCGGAGCGGATTCGCACCGGTCGCGCGGATGAAACCGCCCAACCACTGTTTCCGTGCGTTTGACGGGGCCGTGGTCGGGCGGCCAGGCTACCGCTAGCAGCCTCGGGAATTGCGGTTGCAGTCCCGCGGTGCGGATGAAATCCGTGCCCTCCCAGATACCCCGCTTTGCGGCCTAAATGAAAACATATTGTCTTTTGTTTGATGATTCTTCTCATATCAAAAACCGCCATCAGAGGAAATAAGCATTTCTTTTGACTTCATTGTCAGGAATCATGTTGTTTTAATATTTTACGCCCTAGTTTTATTCCTTTTCGGTGAGTATGAATGAAGTAATGGTGATCAAAATTGGGCCTAATGCACCAATGTTTAAACCAATTCTTGACCAAAAATCTTTGGCCCTATTTGGTAGAGCGATTGAGGTTGTAAACACAGTTATGAAAATCGCAGGTAGCTTCTGGATATGTGCTCATGACCGTTAGGTTTCAGGCCAAGGGATTATTTGGCACGTTGGTGGCGGTTGAATGTTCGTGAACACCCGATCTCACATAAGGAACTTCATCCACCTTTATTTTTAATTTATTTTTTTCTTGGTTGGGGTCATGTCAAACACATTTTATGAATGAAAATTTTGTCCAAACTCACAGGAGCAAAAATGACGCGTCAAACGGACCCTAAAACGCAACTGCAATAATGCATGTGTCGTCAAATGTTAGCAATCATGAACACTCGATTTTGAAAAGTAAAATTTGAGCTAAAAAGGCCGCCATGACATGACAATTTCACAACAACTATCCCAAAGAGCCTCAAATATAAAACCAACATATTTTTTTCTCGCACCTGGCCAAGAATATGTTATGGGTCCACATGTCGCGGACACATTCACTCAAGTGAACCTCCCTCATCATAATTTATGGAGGGCGCATATGAAAGTTTCCATGATCATGGACACATTCACTCAAGTGGATCCCCCTCGTCATAATATAAGGAGCGCGCATATGGAAGCCGCCATGGTCGCGGGCATATTCACTCAAGTGGACCCTCTCATCATAACTTATAGAGCGCGCATATGGAAACCACCATGACGACATTCTTATAATTAATTTGTATGAATTAATTAATTGATAGTAATTAATTCATTCTAATTAATAACAATCAATTAAGTTAATTATTTTGTATTTTTTGTTGGGTTGTCTTTTGTATTTTCTTGTTTGAGTGTGTTTTGTATTTCTTTCTTTGGTTGTCCTCTCTCATCTATATAAGGGGGAGGGGTTTATGTGTGAAATTATCTTGGAATGTATGAAGGTTTTTATGGTTGCTCCATAATTTCGTCTCTTTTCTTCCTCCTTCCTTCTCGCTCACCCCTGCCGGCCCTTCCCCTTGCCGGAATTCTTCCTGGAATTTATCCGTAATCATAACAGAATATTCCCATTTCCATCACATGCCGCAGATTTATTGATCTTTTGCTTGTTGTCTCAGGCGATGGCTGGGTTCATGGGTCAAGTCATGCAAGGATCTGTTTCATTCAATCCTTCACAGATCATTTTAACTGCCGGCTCAACTCCTGCAATAGAGGCACTTGGCTTCTGTCTCGGAGACCCTGGAGATGCCTTCCTTGTTCCTTCCCCATATTATCCAGGGTGATTTCTCTTTTCCTTTTCGCAAAAGTTTTTGTCTTTTTACCTCACGCACAACAAGTCCAACTGATCGAATCGTATTCTCTAGTTTCGACCGGGATATAAAGTTACGAACTGGGATCGAGCTAATACCGGTTCCCTGTCGAAGCACTGATAGCTTCAATCTAAGCATTGCTGCGCTCGAAAGGGGATACGAGCAGGCAAGAAAGCGGGGAATAAAAGTCCGTGCCGTTCTTTTTTCGAACCCTTCTAATCCCCTGGGCAATCTAATGGATCGAAAAACACTCTACGATCTTCTGAACTTTGTTACAGAGAGGAACCTTCATCTAATCTCCGACGAAATATTTGCCGGTTCAATCTATGGCACCGAGGGATTTGTGAGTGTTGCCGAACTTCTAGATACCGAGGATTTTGACAAGAGCAGGGTTCATATAGTGTATGGATTGTCTAAAGATCTGTCTCTTGCGGGATTACGGGTGGGAGTGATCTATTCATGTAATGCAAACGTCCTCGCAGCAACTTCCAAGCTCACACGGTTCTGCGAAATTTCAACACCCACGCGGCGGCTGCTCATTTCTATGCTTTCGGATACTAAGTTTATGAACGAGTACTTGCAAATAAATCGCAAGAGGCTTGGGAAAATGTTTGCCCTTTTTGCCGAGGGGCTGAATCAGCTCGGCGTGGAATGTTTTAAGAGCAGTGCTGGATTCTACTGCTGGGCAGACATGAGCAAGTTTCTACGATCGTACAGTGAGAGAGGCGAGCTGGTGCTTTGGGAGAGTCTTCTGAATTCGGGAAAGGTTAATATTACGCCGGGATCATCGTGCCACTGCATTGAACCTGGATGGTTTCGGTGCTGCTTCGCGGCGCTAATTGAAAGTGATATTCCGGTGGTGATGAAGCGAATTGGAGAAGTTCTTAGGAGTCATAAAGCCGGATGATGAAATGGCAAGCTACATTTGTGGAACAATATTTGGTGCTGTCTGTATTCATTATAGTTTTGGAAACCAAGTTGTGTTCATTTTAGTGGGTAAATCACTGAGATTTTTGTGCAGAGAAATTATTATCTCGGAGGGGCAGAAATCTATCTTTAAAGAATGCCCACACTATCACGGATTTGTCTCTCTTCAAGCCCCCGTGCGGTCTTAGCTCTTCTTTGCCACTCCGCGTAGCCTTGTTATGTCATCCTCCTGCAAAATCTGGGTGGTGATGAGAAAGAGTGGAGAAACAACTCAAGTGAAAAAGGGAGAAAACATATATAAGGGGAAACCTCTCATTTTCATCACGAGTGTTTGAAGATTGTTGTGTTAGTGAGTCTCTTTTGTGAGGGTTGAGTGCTTGCGAGCATCGAGTGTTGGTCGTATGTTTTGATATTTTGTATGTCTTATTCAACTCTCTCGAATTGTCTTGTAACTTTATTTAAAATGTTAATGAAAGATTTATTTCATTCCGCTGCATCATTATTGAAGAAATGCATACTTGGTTAGTAGAAGTTGGCGGAAAGCCTAGCCAAGTGCCACATGCACTTAATGTTGAAAATACTTGGTCCATGACAACACGCGTCAACATATTTCGGTAAGTTCATTCCAATTTTAATTTTCCGAGTATTTTATTCCAAGTGATTTGATCTTTTTCTTCTAACATTGATCCGTGTGTATGGAATACAAAAGGTTAGACACTACCATTAAATTGGCAAGACACATTACCAATAAAGCACATGCCATAATTGAAGCATGTGACATCTAGAGCGTTCACTTCAATAACCCCGTCCCAGATTCCCTCCCATTGAGATCAAATGGAGGTTTGCGGTCCAAATTGAGGCTTTGTTGGGCATGATGGTGGCGGTCATGAACATGAAGGTTAAATTGTCATTCGTTAACGCTACCTAAGGAACTTAATCCACTTTTATATTCAAACATATGATGTTTGTTAGGTAATTCTTTATGTTGCAATATGGAGGTCGGGTGGTTTGTTGCTGTTCGGAGACCGGACGGTCTACCGGTTTATTCTGGCCGGTCTGTCTGCCGGGCTGTTGCTGTTTGGTATCCCAACGGTCTGGCAGTTTGTCTCAGACGACTTGGAGACCGGGCGGCCTAACGGTTTCTTGCGGCGGCTTGATCTTTGTGGCGCTTGTTCTCTCCTCTTGTTGGTTGCCGGGCGGTTAGCCAGCTTGTCTAACCGCCCGACTTGTCCGGTTTGTTTTTTGTAAAGTCGCATATACTTGTAAATTTTTAGTCCTACATTGCTTAATTGTAATCTCTCTCATCTCCTCCATTCTATAAAAGAGATGCTATACCATTGTAATTGATACCTTTTTTGGATAATAAATTTTACATTACTCCAATTTTTCGGTCTTGTTGAAACTTGTGAAGTGAAAGTGGGTGAATGGAAGGCTTGGGAAACCTATCCGCGCGGACTACGCGGACAGGGTTGGCAGACTGCTAGGTCGGCAGGGATGTTGCAGGCGGTTTGCTCTGTGGCGGCCTGGGCGGTCTGTTCGCGCGGACTACGCGGACAACAGCAGCAGTCAGACAGGCCAGTGTATGCTCAGCAGGCGGTTGACTCCCAGGAAGTAACCGGGCGGATAGGAATGCTATCCGCGGAGTCCGGCATGAAGCGGACTGTAGAACTGGAGCTCGACAGACCGGTTTGGCAATTGCCTTGGTCTTGCTCTGGTGCAGCGGGAAGCCGCGGAGATCGCCGGTCAGCGCGGACAGAAACTGGAGGTCGCCCGGTATGGCGGGCTAGATCCAGTGTGCGCCAGTAAGTGCGGACTGACCCTTGTGGCCAGTGGACTGGACTTGGTGAGTTTTGGACCAAGTCCAGGATGGCTCAGTCCGGGGAGATCGCGCAGTGGAGCGCGGACTGGTTTCTCAGTCCGCCAAGCGTAGTAGAAGTGCTGTTGCCTTGTTTGCTAACTTGGGGAAATGCAGACTGGAGAATTGCTTGTGCAGGAGCGTGCGGACTGGAGCCAGAGTCCGCTGAGTCCGGTTTAGCCTTGTGATGAGGTTATGGACTCAGGGATGCGGACTGGAGTCTGCTGTTAGCAGACTGGATCGGCGTGTCCGCTGAGTCCGGCGGTGCCTTGGAGAGAGGCAATGGACTCAGGAGGTGCGGACGGAAGCCGGGTGTCCGCGGAGTCCGGCAGGTGCCTTGATGGCGAGGCTGCGGGCTCGGGTTTTGCGGGCTGATGCCTTGTCCGCAGAATGGCGGACACGACTGTTGTGGAGTCCGGCTGTGGTGGTCCTGGCTTGGCCTCTGGCGACAATGCGGGCTGGATATTGGAGTCCGGCCTTGGAGAAGCTGGAGCGGACTGGCTATATGCACAGGAGCGACGAACTGGAATGTGTGTCCGCGGGCTGGCGGACACACTTGTTCTTGCTGCGGGATGTGGCGGTGATCCTATCGGCTAGGACGGTGACCATACTCATCATCGTGCCTATAAATAGGACCCATGTCACATCAGGAAATGAAGGAACCTGGACCGAAGTAAGTGAACAGTAATTGAGCTCGCGTAAGTTGCTGCGGTCTGGACTTTGGTGTCCGCGCGGATAGAGAGTTGACCCGGTTGTGCTGTGCAGGTTGTGCGGATAGCGCTGGAAAGCCAGGACTTGGCTCTGATTGCGGTCAGGGACAGTGCGGACTCTGCGGTTAAGCAACAGGCGGTAAACAGCAGGTCGCGGATAGCTACCAGACGGTCTTCTCTTTGTCAACTTGGTTCAGGGTTCAGGAAGTCGCCTGCTTCAGGCGGACTGTTCCATTCGGTGACGTAGCTTGTGCGGTCTGGAGGCTAGGCGACCTCGCGGTCAGGCGGCTTGCAGATCGGCGGTGAAGAGCTAAGCATTGGAATAAGGGGTGAGTCCGCGCGGCTTGGGTTGCGGTCGGGCGACCTGACGGACTGAGCGGACTCCACAGCAGTAGACCGACGACTTGGTGGTTGAGTCCGCGCGGCTTGTTTTTTTTTGTTCTTGTCTTTGTAACTGTTTCTGCTCTCCCGGTGTTGGGTTTTGGTGAAGCATGTCTCGCCATGTATGTCTCGCCTTGTAAAGAAGTTTGCTCTTGATCAATAAAGAAGCTTGTGCTGCATGTGTTGCTGGTTGTTACTGCTTTGTTGAGATAACCCCTGCTAACTCCACGATCCGGGAAAACTTTCAACATTATAAGTGGGCGTATCCTCCTCCGGTTTGTTGAGTTTTCAACAGGGTATCCAAGGGGGCGTCTGTGGTTTGTTGAATTTTAACAGGTCTGCTCTTTTCTGTTCGCACATGGTATCAGAGCACTCGGTCCTTTTCTCCTGACTGAGCTCATCTGCGCGTGCGGCTTGTTTCTTCTTTCCGTTGCCCTGTTCGCGCGACTTGTTTTCTCTTCTGACCGCTGCCCTGTTCGCGCGGCTTGTTTCTCCCTGTTTGCGGCCTCTTCTGACCCTTTGTGTTGCGGCCTCTTGCTTCTTCTTTTTTAGCCGCTCTCCTTTTCTTTGTCACCGCGACCTGTCCTTAAGTCGCCGCGATCTGTTCTAGCCGCTCTCCTCTTCTTTGTCGCTGCGATCTGTCCTTAAGTCGCTGCGGCCTGTTCTAGCCTCTCTCCTCTTCTTTGTCGCCGCGACCTGCCCTTAAGTCGCCGCGACCTGTTCTAGAGACTTCTCCTTCTTGCCGCAGCTTGTTTCTCCCGCTGCTCTCTTCTATGGCCTCCATCTCCTCCACGCAGTCCGTCTCGGTGGTCACATCTTTTGGTAGTGCCCACGTTGTTACTCACGGCAGATGGTTGATCGACTCTGGTGCTACCAATCATATGACAGACAATACTCAGTGTTTTTCTCATCTAGAAACACATGATCGGTTGCCCCCGGTCTTTGTTGCGGACGGCTCTTCATCTCCAGTCAATGGGACGGGGGTGGTTCAAGTCACTCCATCTCTTCGTCTAGCAGATACCCTCTATGTGCCCATGTTCCATTGCAATTTATTATCGATTACTTCTCTATGCAAGCAACTACGGTGTTCCGTCACATTCACTCCTACTTCGTGTTCTTTTCAGGATCCGGACTCCCAACGGACGATTGCTACTGGGACTGAGAGCGGCGGCCTCTACTTCCTCGACAACGTTTTCGCTCTATCCACCTTCTCCTCCTCTACAGATCTTCTCCAATGACATCTTCGCCTTGGACATGCTCCTCCCAGGCTTTTGCGCCACCTTCTGCCCCACCTCCCTCCTCATCATCCTCCTCTAAACTGTGATGCATGTCAGCTCGGCAAGCATCATCGCTCATCCTTCCCACCAACGCAAAGTCATGTCTCTTCCCGTCCGTTCGTCCTCGTTCACTCTGACGTGTGGGGTTCTGCTCCTACCCTCACCATCGGTCGGGGTAGTTCATATTTTGTCTCATTTATTGATGATTTCTCTAGGTGTACGTGGGTGTATCTTCTCAAGGATTGCTCCGAACTGTTCTCTATCTGAACATCGTTTTATTCTATGATCAAGACTCAGTTTGATACATCTTTTAAAATCCTTCGTTCTGACAATGCTAAGGAGTATCTTAGTCATGATTTCTCTTCCTTCTGTCTGAATCATGGTGTTATTCGTCAAATTAGCTGTGTCTACACTTCACAACAAAATGAGGTGGCGAAACGCAAAAACCGTGACCTCCTTGATGTCGCTCGCACTCTGCTGACCCAAATGCATGTTTCTCGCTCCTATTGAGGCTATGCTGTCCTCCTCTCCTGTTATCTCATCAATCACATTCCCTCCACAATTCTCCGCGGTGCCACCCCATTCTCCATTCTTTATCCAAACAAGAATCCTTTTCCTCTTACTCTGCGCATCTTTGGGTGCACCGCCTTTGTGCACTCTCCCGCTGCCACCCGTGACAAACTCTCATCACGGGCCACTAAATGTGTCTTTCTGGGGTACTCTACCACTCAGAAAGGCTATTGTTGCTTTGACCCCGTTACCCGCAAGCAGTTTGTCTCTGCGGATGTTACGTTCTTTGAAAATGCATCTTACTTCTCTCCGCTTCCTCCTCTACTCCTGATGATCCTACTTCTCAAACCAACCCATCTCTTCCCTCTGCACCTCCTGACGTTCCACCACCTCCACCGTCTCTACCATCTCCACCATCTCCACCATCTCCACCCTCTCCACCATCTCCACCATCTCCACCCTCTCCGCAGCCGTCTCTCTCTACTCCCGGGCCAGCTCTCTCCACCACGGACGCTCCGGATACTACGGAACCAGCTGCCCTGGATCTCCCCATTGCCCTTCGCAAAGGGGTTCGGGCATGCACCCAACACATGCTTGCTCCAGTTGTTTCATATGATCGTCTTACCCCTTCTCCCTGAGCTTTTGCGCTGGCTATCTCGGCCACTGCCACCCCCCGTTCCTAACAGGAGGCCCTTAGTATTCCTCATTGGAAAGCTGCCATGGATGAGGAGACTGCTACTCTCACTGAACGGGGTACCTGGACCCTGGTTCCTCCTCCTTTTGGTACAGATGTTGGCTGTCGCTGGGTCTTTGTGGTGAAGTTCCTTCCCGATGTCAGTGTGGATCGTTACAAGGCTCGGCTTGTTGCTAAGGGTTTTACCCAAACTTATGGGGTTGATTACTATGACACTTTCTCTCCAGTTGCTCGTCTCAATACTATTAAGGTTCTCTCTGTGGCTGTTAACAAGGATTGGCTCATTTCACAGCTGGATGTCAAGAATGCCTTTCTTTATGGAGATCTTCAGGAAGATGTTTACATGAAGCAACCTCCTGGGTATGTTGCTCAGGGGGAGACACGAGTATGCCGGCTAAAGAAGACTATCTATGACCTCAAACAAAGTCCCCGTGCCTGGTTTGACAAGTTTAGCGGCATCGTTGCGGCCATTGGTTTTACAAGAAGCTCAGCTGATCACTCCTTGTTCGTTCGGAAAACTGTCTTTGGTCTGGTAGTTCTTGCAGTTTATGTTGATGACATTTTTCTTACTGGCGATGACCAGGCTGGGGTAACGTTGACAAAGAAACACCTCCGTCAGCACTTGGTCACGAAAGATATGGGCTCCCCGAAATACTTTTTGGGAATTGAAATCTCTAGGAAGCCCAACTCCATGGTCCTTTCCCAACGAAAGTATGCTCTTGATCTTCTAAAAGAGGCAGGATTAACTGGTGCTAAACCCGCCCGTTCTCCCATGGCTATTGGGGAAGACAAAACTTGGACAAATGACTCGCCTCTTCTTTCCGATCTTACGAGGTACCGGCGTCTGGTGGACAAACTCATTTATCTCAAGGTAACCATACCCGACATCTTTTATGCTGTTGGCAAGGTAAGCCAGTTCATGCAAGCTCCTAGAGAGTGTCATCTACAATCTGCCCCGAGGATATTAGAGTATATTAAAGCAACACCAGGGAAAAGACTCCTTTTTCAGAAGAATGATCACCTAAGGGTTGAAGCGTACTTTGATTCGAGCTATGCTGATGACAAAGGGGACCGCAAGTCGACATCAGGTTTCTGCGTATTTGTTGGAGGCAATCTTGTGAGTTGGAAGAGCAAGAAATGGTCTGTGGTCTATAGGTCCAGTGCAGAGGCAGAATATCGCAGTATGACATCGACCACATGTGAGTTGAAATGATTACAGACTCTCATGTTTGATTTAGGAGAGGTGTACAACTATCCTCTTCCTATGTTCTGTGACAATAAAGCCGCGATATACATCTCCAAAAATCTGGTTTTTCATGAGAGAACGAAGCACATAGAAGTCGACTGTCATTTCATTCGGGAGCAGATCTTGAAGAAACAGATTTGTACTCCGTTCGTCACTTCAGACAACGAGTTGGCAGACATCTTCACCAAGGCGGTGTCCACTTCTTTTTTCCACATTTGCGACAAGCTGGGCATGATTGATATCTATGCTCCAGCTTGAGGGGGAGTGTTGCAATATGAAGATCAGACGGTTTGTTGCTGTTCGGAGACCGGACGGTCTACCGGTTTATTCTGACCGGTCTGTTTGCCGGGCTGTTGCTGTTTGGTATCCCAGCGGTCTGGCGGTTTGTCTCAGACGACTTGGAGACCGGGCTGTCTAGCGGTCTCCTGCGGCGGCTTAATCTTTGTGGCGCTTGTTCTCTCCTCTTGTTGGTTGCCGGGCGGTTAGCCGGCTTGTCTAACCGCCCGGCCTGTCCGATTTGTTTTTTGTAAAGCCGCATATACTTGTAAATTTTTAGTCGCACATTGATTAATTGTAATATCTCTCATTTCCTTCATTCTATAAAATGGAGGTTATACCATTGCAATTGATATCTTTTTTGGATAATAAAGTTTACATTACTCCAATTTTTTGGTCTACTCTTTTCTGTTCGCACACTTAATAAATGACAGTTTAACCCATGTGTTTACGACCGCCACCACTGTGCCAAACGGAGCCTGAATCTTATCTAATGGTGCAAAGTATTATCTTTATGGAAAATTTTAAAAGGTGAGAATAAGTAGGTGGTTAGATGAAAAGAAACAATTTGGACCATGAAATGAATAATATTCATCTGCCTTCAAATAAAGAGGAACCCAATTCCCCATCACAACCCATAGGCCACCTGTTTGCTTGGTTCACAAAACATATATTAACTATTTGGTTTGATAGTATTTTTAAAAATAATATTTATACATTAGCACAAAAATATCTATTGACATTTTATAAATCACATGTAATCACAATCAAGAATCTAGAAATGCCTTTAGATACAATGAAATTTACCAAATACAATATTCTACAAACAAAAACAGCATCAAGTAATACTGATGTCTTCATGACACCGACATTTATATAACATAACATAAAGTGCTATAGCTTTTCATGAATTCCGAAGGGGGGACATGCAAAAAGGCCCTTCATGAAGGGGAAACATGCAAAATGGCCCTTCATGAATTTCTGCAATGCCAACGTTTTAGGCGCTTGTAAAAATATAAATTTTCTTCTTTTCCTTCCTATGAAGGTAAGATCAGCCCGGTTAATAGAATTTTGCATTTCTCTAGCACAAGCCTAGCTCAAACTGTTTTCAACAAGGTGGTTTTGCCATAAGAGCAGAGGCGAAGTGGGGCCAGGATCTGCAGCTTACACACAGAAGGGGTGAGGTTGTGAGACAGTTTTGCTGTTATTAGGTGAAGAAGATGAATAAGAGCCGTGGGATTTGCGGATAGGAGAAATTCGTGGGAAGACATGTCATAGGAAAATAAAACAAGAAAACGGAAGTATCAAGAAAATAAATCGAGACGTCACATCTCGGGGTCTCGTGGCGTCACATCAGGATTAGATTGCTGGTTTTGGAATCCTCATGAGAGAAACAAATGCCGAAACTGAAAACCTCCGCTCCTATTTTTATAACGAGAGGGGTGGTTGGGCACCAGACGTAAACGGTTATGATTGACCGTTACTCCGGACATCCTAAAATATTAAATACAAGTCCAAAATAAATTAAAACAAATACATAGAGATTGTAAAACGGCGCTCCGAACGCGCTCGTCATCTCAAATCGCTGATCCGATCAATGTCTCTGGCACGAGCACATAAATGCGGGCTCCTGTCGAATAGTGGCCCGTAGTCCAACATCGATTCTCATCACTTGGGCATCAAGCATACCTCGATATATTGTATCGTGCATTGTATTAATCTACTCGATTTTTAGTTTGACGATAACATGTATTTATCAATGCGAGCTGCCACGGTTCCGGTTCGGTTCATGTTCTGCTAAAACAGTGAACAAGCCGCTAAGGTAACAGTTTTTCAAATTAGAATCAAAATATTATTTAGTTTGATCGGTTCTGGTTCCATCATAATTTTTGGAACCGTTTGTGTCAACGGTTCAACAAGAACCAAAATCAAATTGGGCAATAACGGTTCAGTCTGATTCTATGAGGTTCGGTTTGGTTCCAATCGGTTCCAACAAGAACCAAAATCAAGCTTGGATAAATGAATGAGGGAGGTCAAAAATAAAACACCAGAGAGGAAAAGTAAACTCGCTCGATTTTTTTTGCATGATGGACTTCAAAGTCCTTGGCCTGAACGCATGAATTTCACGTTATACCAAGATGGACTACTTTTTTGCATAATATAATAAGTAGAGATGAAAGTTAAAAATTGAAACCGCAAAAACAAAAAAACCGCACCGAATGGTTTGGTTGTCGAGCAGTTTCGTTTGTTGCAAAACAAGGTAGTTTGCGGTGCATTTTTCGGCGGTGTAAAACCTACAAAAATGCGCCACATCGCTATTATTACAAATATTTTTTTTATGTTATTGTAATATTCTCATATTTTATTTAAGCCAAAAACATTACATCTTTCATCTATATCAATTTAAAATGCTCCAAATTTAATTTTTCATACTCGAACACTCTATCAGACCGTCTTGTTTTATTTTTATTTGAGGCCGACTTATTTTATTCTTATAGTTAGGTTGTTTTATTGTTCTGTTCGCTTATTTTATTTGAGGCGGGCCTTTAGACACTCAACGGTGCCATCCGCCACATGTTTAATAACAAATACCCACTTGCAGCTAACACAAGGTTGGCCTGCAGGAAGAGGAACCATATCCCAAATCCTGTTAGCCCAGAGAGCCCGCATTTCATCGTCCATGCCCGCCCGCCACCCCGGATGTTGAAGCCCCTCCTGCACAGTGTTAGGAATAGAAATAGAGAAAAGAGAGGCGACAAAGGCGTAGAGAAGTGAAGTCAGTCGATGGAGAGAAACGTAGTTGGCCAAGGGATGAGCTGTAGAAGCGGGAGCTGGATCTTTTGTTGCCGGGGTGTCGCTGGGAGCAGGGTGCTGGTGCAGGGAATCATCCTTGGAGCCGCGACGAGTGTAGATACAGATAATGGGCGGAGGAACCTTAGGGGGGGGGGGTAGGGAGAGAGGAGGAAGGAGATGGCAGAGAAGAGGGCGTGATAGGTACGACATGCCGGGGAAGTGGAGGAGAGGAAGACGGGGTGGGGGAAGGTAAGTGGAAGGGATGGTTTTCGCAGAAGGTAACATCCGCTGAGACGACCAACTGACCATCCGAAGGAGAGTAGCAAACATTCCCCTTTTGAGTCGGGAGTAGCCAACAAACATATATTTGGCCGCCCGAGCAGCAAGTTTGTCGGAAGGGGGGCCAAGAAGATGAACATAACAAACACACCCGAAGACCCGCAGGGTGAGAGAGGTGGGGTTGGTGGAAGGATAGAGGAGTTGGATAGGTGAGGCAAAGTCAAGAACAGACGAGGGTATGCGGTTGATGAGATGACAGACTATGGAGACGGCAAAATTCCAATATTTGATTGAAACCTTCATTTGAAACATGTGGGACCGAGCAACATCGAGAAGATGACGATTCTTCCGTTCGGCCACCCCGTTTTGCTGAGGGGTATACACACACGAAGTTTGATGGATGGCGCCAAATTCGGTGCAGAGATGACGCCAAATTCGGAACCTGCATCTCAGTTAAAAAACACGAAACATAGAGGTAAGTTCAGTACGATCATGCAATAAATATAGCCATGCAATACACGAGTAATCATCAATAAAGGTGACAAAATAGCGAAATACAAAGATAATGGGGACTTTATAAGAACCTCATACATCAGAATGAACTAAAGATAAAGGAGTACTACTCCTGGTACAGGCATGAGGAAGGAAGAACAATGCTGTTTGCCGTAGATACAAGATTCACAAGAGAACTCCCGTAAAGGAAAATCAAGAAGAGCCCGCTTGAGAATCGGAAGGGGAGCATGCTCAAGGTGGCGATGCCAATCGACAGTGGAGACGACAGAGAGAAGAGTGGGTGAGATATCCAAGATGTACAGCTCATTCAACAGCTGCCCCTTACCAATGATACTCCGGGTGCGGCGATTCTGCATAAGAAAAGAAGAAGGAGAAAATGTTATGCAACAATCAAGGTCTTGCGTCAGGCGAATAACAGAAAGTAAATTGAAAGGAGACCCCAAAACGTGAAGAACCGAGGAAAGAGAAAGGGCCGGAGTAAGCTGGAGAGCAGCGACGCCAGAGACCGATAAGGTGTCACCATTGGCCACAGTGATACACGACAGATGAGCCGTCTGGAGATAATGAGGGGGCTTCTGGGAGGTAATATGGTGAGTAACGCCGGAATCGACGATCCAGCGGGGGATATGAGAGAGACAGGTTATACCTTCCGCTGAGAAAGACGTAATCGAGCCGGAGGAGCGGCAGATGGCACCCTGTAGCTGGTGGAGTTGGGAGCAGAGCTCATCTATATCTTGGCGGGTAGTGGACGCTGGATCCTGGGCAGAAGCCCTAGTGGGAGCAGGAGCAACAGAGGAAGTAGCAGCAAGGTGGGGAGGTAAACCATGCTTGCGGTAACAGGTAGCCTCAAGATGACCATCCCAGCCACAAAATGTGCATTTCATAGAAGAACGACCACCACGTCCTCTTCCTCGAGACAGAGGTCGGCCCCCCTCGGGTGGAAGATCCACGAGCAGGAGGAGGGGTCGGAAGGAGAGGCTGTTGAAGAAGAGCCGGTGCAAATTCGGGAGGAGCCTCAGTAGGAGGCGTAACTTTAAGCATCATTGAGCAAAAATCAGACAACGAAGGAGTCGTCGTGGAAGAGAGGATCTGGGCCCGAACACTATGCAGGTGGGGAGGAACACTGGACATCATTATCGTGATGGTGACAACCTCTTTCTGGGCCCGTTGAGTAGCTGGATCAGTAGTTGAAGGCTGATGTTGAATCCAAGCTTCGGCTAGGGTCTTGGCCCGGGCAACGAAAAAGATCATATCGCCGGGAGCACCAGAAGCAAGATTCTGAAGGTCGGAGAGAATATCATATAAGTGTTGAAGACTGTTGTGCCTAGAGTAAAAAGAGTGGAGCTCCTCCCACATGGCCTTGGCCGTGTCATGATACATGGTCATCCTGTAGGGCTCAGTGTCCATAGAGTTAAGGAGCCAGGACTGGACCCGACCATCATCGCGAAGCCAGTCATCGGAGGGAGCATCGGGGGTAGCTCTGGTCAAGTGGTGAAGAAGACCCTTTGTCTTCAAAACACGACAAACAGAGTGAATCCATTCGACGAAATTCCGTTTCCCAGTAAGAGAAATGGTTGTAATCCGTAGCTCATCACGAAGTTCGGGAGCCG
Organism: Platanthera guangdongensis; assembly: GCA_039583875.1. NCBI lineage: Eukaryota > Viridiplantae > Streptophyta > Magnoliopsida > Asparagales > Orchidaceae > Platanthera > Platanthera guangdongensis. The sequence goes on along the minus strand of CM077153.1, from coordinate 161,190,689 downwards.
CATCAGGCGCGCGAGCAGGAGGAGAAGAGGTAGCAGCGGAATGTTCGAAAGCCATGCGACTAGAGAAGGAGGTTGAGCGGCTAGCAAAGGAAGCCGAGCGGTTAAGCAGAGAGAGAGAGAGGCCCGGCGGCTAGAGAAGGAGGCCGGGCGGCTACCAAAGGAAGCCAGGCGGTTAAGCAGAGAGAGAGTCCGGGCGGCTAGAGAAGGAGGCCGGGCGACTAAGCAGAGTAGGCTGGGTGGTTAAGTAAGGAGGTCGGGCGTCTAAGAAGAGGAGGCCGAGCGGCTAGAAAAAGAGGCCGGACGGCTAGGCAAAGAGGCCGGGCGGCGAGAGATAAATAGGCCGAAGAGAGAGGCCGAAGTGAGAGGCCGGTCGGACGATTAGCAAAAGAAGCCCGGGCGGCTAAGCAGAGAAAGTAGGCACACGGTCTCGGCGGACACACCCGCAACCAAGAAATGTCGCGACCAGGATGCGACTAAGATAAAAAGCAACACAGCTAGATAAAAGGCGAAGCCGGCAGCGGATAGAAGAAGGAAACCACACAGTCACGGTGGGGCACACCAGCGACAAGAGAGGTCGCGACCAAAAAATGCGGAGCCCGAAGAGAGGAAAGATGCCGCGACGATCAAAAAGGCAGACTGCGCGACAAGCAAGCCGCGATTAAGGAAACAAACCGGGCGGGAATGAACAAACCACGACAAGAAAGGACGCGGTTTAGGAGAGCAAGCCGCACAACCCGCAGCGAGAAGAACCAAACCGGGGCCCACGATGGCGAGAGGGAAAAGCTATAAAAGGAGAGGAGAGGAGAGGAGGGTGGAGTCACGTAGCGAGATGTGGGAAGGGAGAGAGAGATCGCGAAAGGCGGACGGGAGACCGCCAGAGCGGTGCTCAGGGCGGTTCGAAACCAGAGACCGCCGGAGGAGAGCTCGGGGCGATTAGAAAACAGAGACCGCCAGAGGGGATCTCGGGGCGGTTAGAAAATGCAGACCGGGTATACCCAAGGAGAAGACCGGTGGCTCTGATACCATATAAAGAGAGGCCTCAAAGCTTGTATATACTTCTTGAATGATAAATTACAAGTATGAATACATTTATATAGGAAAAGAGGAAGGAGAGAAATCCCAATCCAAGATGTGGCACTAATACAAAGAAAGAAAAAAGAGAAAAATGGGCCCTTAGATGGACCCTTAATTAGGCTTTTCTAACAAATATCTTTATTCTATTCATCGAGAGGAACTCACATTCAAATCTTCGTTTGTAATATCTTCTTCGAGAGGGCCTGACATTCCAATCATCTTCAGCGAGTACAAGTTATCTTCATTCTTCCACATCTTTGGCGTCTCCTATTCGGCTAGTGGTTCCTTCCTCTTCGACTCTACCTAAACAACGATTGCAAGTATTCATGTTAGAAACCGATTTTGTATTATCCTTCCTCTTCGACACTTCTTTGACAAATATTAAATAATATTTAGAATTTGATTTCATGACTTCTGAGAGCTGAAAGTGAACCGTGGACCTCCAATCTCCATTCAAAAATTCAAAGATTACGATCGTGTAATAAAATATTATAAAAATAATAATAATAAACGTGCCGCGGTTCGGTTCTGCTTCGCTCCGGTTCAGATCGGGTCTAAAAATCCTAAAACCGCTTGAGACTTGTATGTTGCGATTTCGGTTCCGGTTCCGGTCTGGATAATAAAATGAAAGAACCATATCCGGACCAATGTTGTTCACGGTTTCAAAATTCAAACCGGAACGCGAATAATTCGCGAACGGTTCGGTCTGGTTATTTGCAGTTCCGGTTCGGTTTCGATTCGATTTACGGTTTTCGGTTTTAAGTGACAGTTACTAGACACTAATGATAATGATACCATATTAGATGTCAAAGAAAGTTACTCCTATGAAATAGATACAATACAACATATTTCACCTTATTAGGTCTTTGACAAAGTAAAAAAATGAAAGTCATCATCCTTGCTGCTATCCCATAATTTTATTTTTATTTCTCGTCTTAAAACCCATGAAGTGGAGCCTTGGCGCATATCGGTTGACGTGTTGCTGTGTGACCTTGAGTTCACGGGTTCGAGTCCTAGAAGCAGACTCTTGCGAAAATGCATTGTAAGGTTTGCCTATATTTCACCCATGTGGTGGGACCCTTTCCCGGACCCTCGCTTCGCGGGGATTCCTTTGTGCATTGGGCTGCCCATTTTTTTCTCTTCTTAAAACCCATCTCCCCTCATTATTTTCCTCATTTATCTTCCAATCATCTTTAATGTTGTTTGTGCTTTATTTTAAGAAATTGATAATTCTACATCAAAGTTGTCTATTTGTAACACACTTTTATTCATAAACCACAAAATTATATTTGTACCTAACGTCGTTATTCCTGCCCCTCAAAAAATTATATAAATTGATTTTTTAGATAAATTGAGCATATATATTAAAAGTCCAACACATAATTTAGGCTATGTTTGGGGGGACTTATTTTCACCGGTCAAGCGGTCATGACCGCATGAACCCGGACTTAATTTAAGTCCGGATTCATGCGGTCATGACCGCTTGACCGGTGAAAATAAGTCCCCCCAAACGGAGCCTTAATCTAAGTTAGTTTATGAGCTAATTCGATATATCTTTCCCCAAAATAAAGTTGTTCCAAAAAGACATCGAAATACATATATTCAATCTAACATAATCTTGATCTATAAAATCCAATTTGTAGCCGTTTCCCAAAGAACCTAAAAAAATAAAAGAAAACAACAATTAACAAACATAGATATAGTAAAAACCGTAAACATTTATATTTAGTGGTGCGTACCATATAATTTAAATCTTTAAAATTCTTTAACCATCAATCATATAAACCTCTAAAAATCTCTCAAAATTGCATTACAAAAGCAAAAATTTTTGTGCTATATATGATTAAAAAAGAACACTAATAAATAAACAAATTTTAGTAAATATTCATACCTTATCATTAAAAAAGACGCATGCTATACATTCTTCTGCTTGCTGTTCATGGTATCTCGTCCAAACAGAATATACCAGTGGCATTGTGTCCAAACTCACGAGAGCAAAAATGACGCGTCGAACAAACCCTAAAACACAACTACATTCATACATGTGTCGTCAAACTTCAGCAATCATGAATGCTTAATTTCAGAAAGTAAAATTTGAGCTAAAAAGACCTCCATGGTACGTTTTCACATTGCCATCGCTCAAACCCCACAGCTATCGCAAAGAGAGCCTCAAATATAAAACCAACACATTTTTTTTCTCTTAATTCCATCACATGCCGCAGATTTGTTGATCTCTTGCTTGCTGTGTATCAGGCTATGGCTGGGTTCATGGGTCAAATCATGCAAGGATCTGTTTTATTCAATCCTTCACATATCATATTGACAGCAGGCTCAACTCCTGCAATAGAGGCACTTGGCTTCTGTCTCGGAAATCCTGGGGATGCCTTCCTTGTTCCTTCTCCATATTATTCAGGGTGATTTCTCTTTTACTTTTCACAAAGTTTTCGTCTTTTTACCACACACACAATAAATCCAACTGATAGAATCATATTCTCTAGTTTCGACCGGGATATGAACTTACGAACCGGGATCGAGCTAATACTGGTTCCCTGACGAAGTACTGATAACTTCACAAATGTGGATTACAAACATCGGCGCGCAGGCCGACCACACATGAAAACGGTAAAACTTTTCCACTCGCCCTTCGAGGGCCAGCACAGCATAGCAACAAGGGCTTCAACCCTCTATTTCCCGCTCGGTCCAGCACCTGCACAGGGACATTCCACCACAAGGGTGATAAACAAGGCAACGAACATCATTCAGCTGACCAATTATAACGACCCTACCCCATACCCGATGCAACAGTTTAATCCCTACAAGCAAAGCAATCACAATAGATATATCACAAGAAAGTGCACGACCACACATTTCAATATATCACAAACGTCGGCCGCACGACCTGACACTCCGTGCACTCAGGGCACATTATCGGTGTACTGGATTACACCACCGTTCAAAGGTCCCAGACCCAACATTCAACTTTGAGCATTCATGCTCCACGACCCACAGCCGGAGACTTTAGTCTTAATGACGTATAATCACAGACTCTCATTATGTGATCCTAACGAACGCCAATAACCCAGGCACTCACGTTAGACAACCATAACACTGATACAGTTCAGCCCTTACTCATTGCTCATATCGCCAGTTCAATGTCTAGACTGTTGCGGGTCGGCTTCCCCCTGTCCGTTCGGCTCACTGGCCTTTCAGATCTTATAGCCCGCATTAGCTATATTGTCTCCGAGAGACTGGCTTCACAATAGGTTTTCTGGGAGCTATCGCCAACGAGACCCAGTATCGTAGGGCTTAGCGACAGAATTCAACTTCTGTGAAAGTGCAGGTTAGATCTGAAATACTCTAGAGGGGGGGGGGGTGAATAGAGTATTGTGCTCACAACAAAACTTTTTACAACTGTTGTTGTAATCCTAAGTGAACAAGTCAGTAAGTAAAATAAAATAAGCACATCAACCTATTAATCACAGAACAACACAGCCAAAACAAAAAGAAAGGGCAACCAGACGACACAAGAAATTTTATAGTGGTTCCCCAACCTGGGTACATCCACTCTTCTACCACCCTGGTAGGAATCCACTCAGGTTTTTGATCAGGTGCCTGACACCAATGAACTTTTGTTCAGGTGCTCAAAAACCAAAACATCAAGTCTTTTGGTAGGAGACTTGTAACCAAGAATAATTTTGAAGGGAATTAAAACCCTGTACAAGAGTTGGAAAAGAGGGGTGATGAGGTCTTCTCTTTCTCAATATCAACTGAGAAGACTTGTGGATTGATGTCAGCAGATTTGCTCCCCCTGAGATCTTGAATGTATCAGGAACACTGGAGCACTGCTTCAGGGTGATAGGTCTTCAAAGACCTAGACTGCCTGGACCAGAGATTGTTCAGGAACTTCTTTGACAGATAGAATTTTGTTGTCCTTTTGAAGTTGTCCTGTAGAGTTGAAGGAAGAAGACTCTTGATAGTATTTAGTTGTTCTTCTTCTTCTTCTTCTTGAAGATGTTCTCTGGCCTGGGCTTATTGCAGTCAAGAACTTTAGATTTCTATAAAATTGTTCCTGTGCAATCTGTCTGTGTCTGTCTGATTGTCTGAGTATCTGTGTATCTGTATGACTATGTTTCTGTCTGGTAGTACTTGATCCTTTTCTATCTGACTTATTGACTGACTGAGGAACATTCAAAATTTGAATGTTGAGCAGTAATTGCAGTCGTCCTGGGAAGGAAGCGACAATCAATGATTTCCCTAACTGTCCTATGGAAAAACGACATGAAATAGTCCATAGTTAATGCGCGTACTAACGGTAACATTCCAAGAAGATCTGGCATTAATAACTCCGGAATCATCGCCAAGAAACGGGACGGGAAAACTGAAGAAGACCTAGTCTGGAATCGTCGAATGAAGAACACCATTCGTCGAGCTGAGTTTGAGTTCGTCGAGCTGAGCTTGAGTTCGTCGAGCTGAGCTTGAGTTCGTCGAGCTGAGCTTGAGTTCGTCGAGCTGAGCTTGAGTTCGTCGAGCTGAGCTTGAGTTCGTCGAGCTGAGTTTGATTGGTTCGTCAACCAGACAATAACACTTAGTCTTCTAGGGAAATCTTGTCAATTCTGCTTCAACATTCGTCGAACTGACAATCTTCATTCGTCGAGCAAAGAACAGTTCTGTACTTAGTCAAAATATTCTGAATGACTGATATTCTGTGTCGACTAAAGTTGGTGTCGACTAATTGATCTTGGTGTCGACACAAATCTTCTGGTGTCGACATAAATTGTCTGGTGTCGACACATGCCCTAAGTGTCGACACAAATCCTCTGAATTCAGAATTCGTCGAGTAGAGTACTGAAATCGTCGTCCTGAGAAGCTGACTTCGTCGACCTGAGAAGTTGAGAACTTGAAGTCCAAGTTCGTCGAGCTCAGAATCTAATTCGTCGACCAAAGTCTGAAGATGGACTTAGAAAAATTCCGAAGTTGTCCTGACTTTAGCTTGATGTAGAAACTCAGTCTTCGTCGAACAGAGAACTAAGATCATCGAGCTCAGCACCAAGAAATGTCTCACGATCGTCGATCGCAGAACTCCTTTCGTCGAGCTGGGTTCGACGAACGTCGAACTCATTTTACTTAGTCTTGAAATCTTCTAGTTCTGGAGTCTCTGATGGTCTTGATGAAGGCTGGTCCATCTGAAGTTGAACCTAAGGACTTGGCCTAGACTCTAGGACACAAATTGACCCTGGCTATACATGATGAGTCACACCCTAAGCTAGTGAACCTAGCCCAAATCAACTAGGGATCCAACATTCTGTCTCCAACCTCAATAATTACTGGACCAATGATTCAACAACACCATGTAGCAACCTGCAGTGCCAGAAAACTAGTCTTTCACACCACAAATAGCTCTTTGGGAGCTATCGCCGTCGGCGACACCCACTGTCGCCCGACGACATCAACGTTTCCTCCAAAATTGTGATTTTACTTGGGTATTTTCCCGGAGCTCCACTCAAGTACTTCCTGTTACTCCACTTCACAGGCACAAGCCACAGACTCCGAAAAATACTCGTTTATACGCTGAGTTTTCTCCGGTTTGTGAAATAAAGCATCATCAATACATACTAACCTGTCTGGATGGGCTTCACACAATATGCATATTCCGTACTACACACTTCCGGATCTATATACAAACTGACTTGGGGATACGAGTATCGACCCAATGGAATTCTCTTAACAATTCCACCTTTTGGTGGAGGATTCCATGCACATGAAAAATTAGGACTTCACTTGTCCAAGCAGGAGGTCATTACCCTTGTAGTTTTCCTTGGAGCCATGACCTTGATCTTGGTCCGGATGGAACTGATTGTCACCACTTCCCCTCCGCGGATTTAGCGTCGACCCGCGATTCTGATCACAAGCACGCCTTGGACCAAAACTCCTCCTGAGCTCTTAGGCTTTTTCCTCTTCTTCCCTCTCCAAAACTGAGCAAGGAAGTGTGTGAGAAAGAATGAGAACGAAAGCTCAAGTCCAGCCTTTATATGAAAGCTACCGCCGAGCGGTAACTACTACCGTCTAGCGGTAAATACTACCGTCGCGCGGTATCATAGGCGGTGACCGCTTTGATCAGCTGACGCCGCTATCCATAACCATCGCCCCGCGATAACCCCTATCATCGCGCGGTAAGATATTTCTCGAGAACTCAACGATTCGTCGAGAGCGTTGAGTACCACCACGTCGCGGTAGCAATTACCGCCTGGCGATATATCGGTTACTCGTGAAATTCTGCTCTACATTTGTTGAAAGGCTAGAACGACGCGCTAATATCTATCGCCCCGGCGATAACAACCCGAGCCCTGGGTCCAATAATTCACTGAGCTATTGCCTGCGATAAGACTATCGCCGCGCGGTAACCTCCAATGATCACTTCTCCTTTTTGTTCTTGAAAGGTGGCATTAGACTCTATATATATATATCAAAAACAAAATTACATTGGCACCATATCCTTAGAGAGGATGAAAGATAGAGCTTGGGGAAGGGGCATACCCCTATCCCAATTAAAGTTCAATCTACAAGCTGAATTAGCAACATAGTCGGCCACAGAGTTGGCTCTACGATCAACAAGTGACAGCACAAACTTAGGACAATCTTTCAAGGATCGAGCAAGTAGTCCTTCCATAGCCCCGTTCCAAGTACCTGATAGAATGCGGTTTATAGTGGCGCAAGCGAAGGCGGAGTCTCCCTCAAGGATCACTCCAGTAGCGACATCCATGAAATTTTTGGCAACATCCATACCAAGCTGAGCACTTCTGAGTTCAGACATGTTGACTGAGCGGCTATGTATTTTGACCCCCCTGGCAGTAATAAGAGCACCATTATGATCCCGAATCGAGCATCCAATCCCGGCCAAATTGTTTGGATGAACCGATCCATCGAAATTAATCTTCAACCATCCAAATGGCGGGGGTGACCAAAAAAGCTCGCGGGTTACACGGGCCGCCCAGTGACCATTGGAAGCTTCCAAAAAAGCATTGAGAATAATAGATGATGGCTGCATGTAGGACTCCCCATGGACCCGCTGATTCCTTGCTCTCCAAATAGCGTAAATAATAGAGGCCAGCACCTTAATTTCCTTGGAATCGGTGCACAGATCCAATTCATCCAGCAGGGCGTCCAACGGAGATGGTCGTGTGGAGTTTAAGCGAATGCCCATTCGTGACATCGTCGCCCGAATACGGCCAGCAAAGGAGCAGCTCCCGAAGATGTGGTGCACATTTTCAGCAAGGTTGCAATTCCAGGGACAACACGCGTCGTCTCTGAGCCGGTGCCGGTGCAACCAGTCATGCGTTGGAAGCATGTCATTACAACACGCGCCGTCTCCTTTTTGGGGTGTTATAGAAAGCCCCTTATATTTCTCCTTTAACTTGGGACAATCCTTCTTCTAGTGAACCGCCTCCAAACAGAATGCACACTGATTGCGCCCAAGACTGCGGGCATGTGATTTATTACGCTTCTGAGTACCGTTATTATTCTTTTTTATGTTAGTTCTTTTTTTTCTCAGATCTGCCTCGATGAGACATAAGTGCTTCGCCCGACTCCGCCTTCGATAAATCTTTATCTCTTCGACGGAACTCGTGATTCAACAATGTCGTAGACACTTCACTATACTTTAAGACCTCCTTCTCATGAATGAGAGACATCGTCAAGTTCTCATACTCATCTAGAAGCAAATTCAATAGAAGGAGTGTCTTGTCTTCATCACCAGCATCTTCATCCAAATTCAACAGATCTGTCAACAGTTTCATAAACTCGTTCAAGTGCTTATCAATCGAGACTCCACATCTCATCTGAAACTGATATAATCGATGCTTCATGTGGAGACGATTCTTCATGCTTTTCGTAAAATATTTATTCTCCAGCGTCTTCCAAAGATTTCCGCAGACGTCTCCAACATAACTTTGTATTTGATCTCCTGAGTCAAGCAATTTCTGATCAACCCGCAAGCGCTTCGATTCATTTTCGACCTAACTTTCTCAGTCATCCCATCAAAACATTCGTCACAATCAAGAACGTCCTCCAAATTCAGAGATCATAGCGCATCCATCACCTCACATCACTACATACCGAATTTGGTGATGTCAATTTTCACCGGATGTGAACTCGTTTGATGGATCGTAAATTCTACGGCCCCAGAGTTTCCCATATTTTCAGACAATAATAACACAGAAATCCAAACAACCAAAGCAACAAATTTTTTTTGTTAATTAATCCAATAAAAAATAAATAAATTTTGTTACCTCTTTCGGATCACGACTCCAAGCAAAAAACTCTACTTTCTTTCGCGCCGTACACCTCCGCAACCAAAAGAGATCTAGCCGCCTTGACAACCAAAGGAGATCCACAACATTTCTCGAGCCGCACACCTCCGCAACCAAGGCGAAAGATACAGCTCTTCCCACTTTTTATTTGGTGCGCTCTGTACCACCGGAGAGAGAGCAAATCACTTTTTTTCTCCCGGTTTCTGTGCTTCTCTACCACTAGAGAGAACCTTTTTTTACTATGCCGCCTGTACCGCCAGTGAGAGTAAACAAAACCAAACCTCCTTTTTTTCTCAATCCAGGCGCTGCTGTGCTACTAATGAAAAGAGAGCAAAAACCAACGTTTTAAAAATCGGATCGGACCGCCGACCGATTCCCCCGACGATCTGGCCAGGTTCTTAAAATCGTGCTTGCCGAAAACCGGCCCAAAATCGATTAAGCGAGCGGTTGAACTGGTTAACCGGGTGTAACGCCCCGAAACTCAAAAGAAGCATGTGTAGCATTTAGAACTAAGTTTGGTGCTTGGTAGGGGTCACACGGCCTGGGACACGACCGTGTCCCAGGGCTGTGTCGTGCTCGGGTTCGACGATCTGGCCGTGTGGTCGACGAAAATGCAGTCGACGATCGTCGAGACAACGAACACGGCCTGAGACATGGGCGTGTACCAGGCCGTGTCCTGCTCGGGCTGTGAGCCGTGCTGTGTCGGGGGAAGAACATGGCCTAGAGCCCAGGCATGTTTTGTCTGACACGGGCGTGTCAAAGTCGACACGGGCGTGTCGAGAACCCGTGTTCTCCTCGGGGTGTTTTTGGTCCTGTGTCGATGGAGGAACGAGCCCCGCAACACGGGCGTGTACTGATTGACACGGGTTTGTCGAGAGCCCGTGTTCTTTTCGGGATGCGACGGTTTCCGCGTCGATTGAGGCACACGACCTTGGACACGGGCGTGTCACAAGCCGTGTTCGGCCCAGGAAACTGATTTTAAGTGTGAATCGTGGCCGTCCGTTTCCTTCTTTTGGGATCCAAGGGTCCAGGCTGGTCCATGCTGGGTTAAGGCCGAGAATAGGGTTTGGAAACCCTCATTTCTTTCAAGCTCTCTCTTTCTAAAGCTTTAGAGAGAGGGGAGAGCAAGGAAGGAGGAGGAGACTTCCGACCGCCAATGGAGCTTCAGAGCCCTAAATCGCAAGCCGAGTTCGGATTTACAGAGGCGAGGCCGTTGCAGTGCTTTTTATCCGTCTAGATCTTCATGGCGCCAAAGAGAAATGCTAGGATAACGATTCTCATCTTGTACATGTGAAGTCCTCTTTCCTTTTGCATAGGAAGCCCGCTCTCGCGAGTATACAGTGAGTGTGAGGTGTTTCTTCTAGTAGACATGAATGGTCCCCGTTGTTTTGCATGTAGAGTCTGAAATCAAAGAACAGACATAGGCATGCTGCGTGAAGCCTATCCGGACGAGTTGGTCTGGATCGGTGATGTTGCATTGCAAGAATGACCGGAGAAGACTCCACGCCGATGGTGGTTTTTAGGGTTTTCTACGTGGTAGATTGCAACAGGGAACCTTGGGGACTAACTCCAAGGTGCACCCGGAAAACTGGGCAGATGTGTGATTCTGCCATCTTGGTGGCCTGGGAGCCAACTTGCACATAACTGGGTTATGTAAAGTGTATGATCGATTTGAGACTCGGGGATGCTTGACCCGCGCATATGGCTTAAATTGACGTTGCGGTGTGAGCAACGGGTTAGGCGGAACCATACCCGCTCTATGTCGTTCGGTACAAGCGACCTAAAGGACGTGGGACTTGCCGTTGGCATAGATGGAGGAATCTTAGGCTTTGGCTGAAAAAGACCAAAATGCTAACGAGTTTGCCATCCAAGTGGCGGTGGTGGTCCGAGTTCACCGAATAAGTGCCCTGAGAGCACGGGGTGTGTGACCGTGTGTGCCCACGCCTGTGGTGAAGTGTGCTTAAATTGTACTTTCACTATCTTGTTTTGCTATGCTAATAAAGTGCAGAGAAGGAACATCGCCGCCCTGAGTTAAGGGGCGATGTCGTTATAATTTGGTCAGCTTTAGCTGACCGTTGCTTTTGTTTGCCACCTCTTTGGTGGATTGTTGCTTGCATGTGCTGCAGAGACTAGTGGAAAATAGCGGGTAAAAGCCCTTGTTGCTGAGCCGGCTCTCGAATGCCTTTGCTTATGTTTACTTTTATTCTCATGTATGACCGGTCTGCGTGCCGATGTTTGGAAGACATTTTTTGTTTAAAGTAAACCCTTGTAAGGCCATAAGACCAAGTACTTGTGTATTTGTACGTTCATTCCTTTCGGGTTTTGTTAGTGGACATTCATGCTGTTGGCCGGGTTCTTATTTTTGCAACATTTAAAATACTTACGCTAGAATGTGCTCTGTGTAGGACGTTGGTTATTGGAAGGATGGTTTCATTGCGTAACCCTTCGGTCTTTTTGTGGTATATGGCGTCGGGCCCCGGCCGGACCTACTGCTATATGCTATGTGACGGATAGGGGGTGTTATAATTTGGTATCAGAGGGGTCAACTTAAATGAACTTGTGGGCGAATTCTTTTAAGAGGTAGTGAGCACATGTGTGCGTGTCATCGTTATAACATAAAAGAACCCATGAATGTCCACTTAGGAATGAAAATACACATACTTGAGGAAACTGCGTGTTCCTATAATTGTTTTTTGCAATTTTGTTTGGTCGCTTAACGGTGTTTTGTACGACTATAGGTGACCAGGAGTGGTGCAAGGCCGTCGGAATGCTCGCTTTCTAAGGAAAGTAGTGCACCTAATGACGTGCCTGCAACCCTTCACTCCGCTGAAACCATAAGAATGGTGGTTGAAGCAGTCTTCCCTGTGATTGATGCACAAAATGGAAGACGTGTGCAGTCCCCTATTCCTGAGATAACTCCAACGCCGGCTGGAGTGATGGAGCAAACGACATTTAAAGGACCATTGGGTCAGCAGTTGAACATGCTTCTAGTGCAGGGTACACGCTCAGTTGAGGAATATTTGCAGGCGTTTCTTATGATAAGATGCTATCCATGCTCTGAAGTGGAGAGGGAGCAGTCTATGGTTGATAGATTTTATAATGGTCTGCGCGATGAGTTACGAGTTTTACTGCTAGGAATAAAATTATTGGGATTCCGAGCCTTGGTGGAGTCGGCTAGATCTTTGGAAGTAGATTTGGCAAAAGCCAATCAGACATTGGAGTTCAGGGCACTAAACTCTCCAGATTCTGCAAAGTCTGCATACCGAAGGAGGAGGAAAAATAAGTCTAAAATGTCTACTGGACAGAATCCATATGATTGTTTTAATTATGGTAAGGGAGGGCACTTTGCCCGAGATTGTCAAATGGCGCACATAAGATAAAGAAAGCTATGATAAGAGCAACTATAGGACAGAGTGGCAAAGCACAATGTGGTATCCCAGTGGCACAGAAGACTGGATCTGGAGCAGTCGTTGGGAGGAAGGAAATTATATGTTTTAACTGTTTGAAGCCAGGACATTTTGCCCGAGACTGTTGGAGCGGACGTCAGAAGTCCGAAAAGAAACCTGGATCTACCTATGAGGAGAAAGGCAAAGAGTCAGAGGCAACCACATCGCATTATGCCCCAACCCAGCCAAAAATGTACAACCTTAGCCAGCAGGAGGCCATGAAGCAGTTGGGCATGGTGACAGATATGTATAACAAGTTAGCTTTAAATACTTATTGTCCTACGCGTGTTAGCCTATGACTGGTTGTGTTAGGCTTGTTTTGATTTTCGATTATCCGGCGAGAGCACTGTTCGATGCAGAAGCTTCACATTCTTTTTGTCCGAAGTGTTTGTATCGCGCATCGGAGTACCTTCTTCGATGGCCTATGGGTGCCCTATGCACACAGATAGAGTTTGTTGCGTAAAAGTAAGGCATGAGAGTCACGTTGATGACTTACGAGCGTCGCTATTGCCGATAGTAGAGTGCGATGTGATCTTTGGTATGGACTGGCTCTCGGAGCAGCAAACATACATTGTTTGCAATCGCAAGGAGGTCAAATTGGGAACTGGTCATGAGACGACATTTGCAGGCTCGTAAGGGTCGAGCAAGACTTTGATGTCTGCTCTTCAGGGGGGCTAAGGCAGTTCGTGCTGCTGCAGAGCTGTTCTTCATGCTAGTGGAGGCTTCGAAGTCTAAGCCTACTTTGGACAACATCCCAGTGGTATCCGAGTACCATGATGTGTTCCCTGGCGACCTCCCTGGAGCCCCACCTCAGCGGGAGATTGAATTTACTATTGAGCTAGTGCCAGGTGCCAACCTGTGTCACGCTCTCCATATCAGTTAGCACCTAAGGAGATGACGGAACTGAAGGTTCAACTTCAAGAGTTGTTGGAACAGGGTTATGTGCGTTCAAGTTCGTCGCTTTGGAGCGCACCGATCCTTTTTGTGAAGAAGAAGGACGAGAGCTTGCGACTCTGTATCAATTATCGAGAGCTGAACAAGTTGACGAAGAAGAACAAGTACCCGATCTCAAGGATTGACGATCTGTTTGATCAGTTAGTCGGGTCATCAGTGTACTCGAAATTGGATCTGAAATCCGGATATTATCAGTTGAGGACAAGAGAAAGTGATATCCCCAAGACAGCATTCACTACGAGATACATGCATTATGAGTTTACCGTCATGCCGTTTGGGCTGATCAATGCGCCGTCAGTGTTCATGGATCTGATGAACAGAACTTTCAGAGAGTACCTGGACCACTTCGTGATCGTCTTTATCGACGATATATTGGTGTACTCGCAGAGTGAGGAGGATCACTTTAAGCATCTACATTTGGTGTTGGAGACGCTGAGGAGGAACCAACTGTACGTCAAGTTCTCCAAATGCGAGTTTTGGTTGTCCTCAGTAGCGTTCCTTGGTCGCATAGTTAGTGGAGAAGGAATTGCGGTGGATCCGTCGAAGATAGTTGCTATACGTGAGTGGCCTGTGCTGTCTACGGTAGCGGAAGTCCGGAGTTTTCTGGGGCTTGCCGGCTATTACAGGCGCTTCGTGCAGAACTTTTCGCGGATAGCGTTACCCCTCACAATTCTGACGAGGAAAGAACAGAAGTTTGTTTGGATGCCTGAGTGCGCACGAGCTTTCGAAGAGTTGAAAAGTCGATTGACCATGACGCCTATTCTAAGTTCGCCGAGTGGGACCGAAGGCTTTGAGATCTACAGTGTTGCTTCAGGCAGCGGTTTGGGTTGTGTTCTACTGCAATATGGAAGTGTGATAGCCTATGACTCGCTTTAGCTAAAGGTGCATGAGAGGAATTATCCGGTCCATGACTTGGAGTTAGCGACCGTGATATTTTCCTTGAAGCTGTGGAGGCACTACTTGTACGGAGTGAAAGTCGATATTTATACCGACCACAAGAGCCTGAAGTATTTGTTGGATCAAAAAAATCTAAACATGCGACAACGGAGATACATGGTGTTCCTGGGGGACTACACATTCAAGATTCAATATGTGCCTGGGAAAGGCAATGCGGTGGCGGATGCGTTGAGTCGCAGGGCCCCAGCGCAGGCCAACTGGTTGTCGGTTCATGACGAGCGTTTGATATGGGACTTGGAGGCATTCGAGATCTCTTGTGTTGACAAGCAGACTAGTGCCGAAGCGCAATTGAACTGGACAGAAGTTAAGTGTGACCTGGCTGATCGGGTTCGACAGTCTCTGGATTTGGCTAGCAACATGAAACAAATCATGGTTGAGTCTTTGGATGAGTCAAATTCCCAATTTGATGTTGTGGATGGATTGTTATGGAAGGACGGTCGTCTGTGTGTCTCAAATGTTGGCAAACTGCGGGCGGAATTGATGTACGAGGCTCATCATACCAAGTACTCGATTCACCCAGGGAGCACGAAGATGTACCGTGATATGAAGAAATTGTTCTGGTGGCCAGGGCTTAAGATGGATGTGGCACTTTATGTGGCGAAGTGTCAAATGTGCGCCTTGGTGAAGGCGGAGTGCCAGAAGTCTGGAGGATTCTTGAAGTCCTTGCCTATCCCGGAGTGGAAGTTCGACGATATTACAATGGACTTTATGCATGGTTTGCCAAGGTCGCAGAAGGGAAACGACGCCATCTTGGTGATCGTAGATCGTTTAACGAAAGTGTCGCACTTCATTCCGAATAGGAAGGATGATTCGGTGGAAAAATTGGCAAAACTCTATGTGGATAACATTGTGCAGTTTCACGGTGTGCTCCGCAGCATCATGAGTGACCGAGATGTGCGATTCACGTCTAATGATTGGAGATTGGTGCAACAAATGTTGGGAACCAAGCCGAGTTTCAGCACAGCCTTTCATCGGCAGACGGATGGTCAGACCGAGAGAGTCAATAGGACGATGGAAGACATGCTTCGCATGTGTGTCTTGGATTTTGGGAAGCAGTGGGAAGATCACCTGTACTTGGTGGAATTTGCTTACAACAATAGCTAGCAAGCGAACATTCAAATGACGCCCTTCGAGGCCCTTTATGGTAGGAGATGTCGCACGCCGTTGTCATGGTTTGGAACAGGTGAGTCAAAGCTGTACAAGCGGCAAGAAGTGGGAGGTGCAACTTCGTTGGTACGAACCATTCAAGAAAGATTGCTAATCGCTCAGGACCACCAAGCTAAGTACTATAATGCCAAGCATATGAACGTTGAGTTCGCTGTTGGCGACTGGGTGTACTTGAAGATTAAGCTGTTCAACGGTGTCTCACGGGTACGGTGCATGGAGAAGCTAAGCCCGAGGTACCTTGGACCGTTTGAGGTTCTAGAGCGGATTTGCAAAACAACTTATCGATTAAAGCTATCAGTGGAACTGAGTGGTCTACACGACGTATTCCATATATTGGTGTTGCGAAAGGCGGTGCTAGAGCCTTCGGAAGTGATTGCGGTCGATCAAGTACCGGTGACAACGTGATGACAACGAAGGTCAAACTCGTTCACATTGAGGACTCGGAAGTCAAGCGATTGCGTAACAAGGAAATCAGGATGTTCAAGGTCCGTTGGGACAACTGCGGTCGGGAGGAGATCTCGTGGGAGCGAGAGCTGACCATGCTTGAGTAGTACCCGAAGTTATTCCACTCAGGTACCGTTTAAGTTTTGTGTATCTTTTCCTTTCTGTAATTTCGGGACGAAATTCTTTTAAGAGGGAGAGAGTTGTAATGCCCCGAAACTCAAAAGAGGGACGGACAGCGTTTAGAACCAAGTTTGGTGCTTGGTAGGGGTCACACGGCGTGAGACATGGGCGTGTCCCAGGACCGTGTCGTGCTCGGGTTCGACGATCTGGCCGTGTGGTCGACGAAAATGCAGTCGACAATCGTCGAGAAAACAAACACGGCCTGAGACACGGGTGTGTCCCAGGACGTGTCCTGCTCGGGCTGTGAGCCGTGCTGTGTCGAGGGAAGAACACGGCCTGGAGCCCAGACGTGTTCTGTCTGACACGGGCGTGTCAAAGTCGACACGGGCGTGTCGAGAACCCGTGTTCTCCTCGGGTGGTTTTTGGTCATGTGTCGATGGAGGAACACGCCCCGCAACACGGGTGTGTACTGATTGACACGGGCGTGTCAAGCTTGACACGGGCGTGTCGAGAGCCCGTGTTCTTTTCGGGATGCGACGGTTTCGGCGTCGATTGAGGCACAAAGCCTTGGACACGGGCGTGTTATAAGCCGTGTTTGGCCCAGGAAACTGATTTTAAGTGCGAATCATGGCCATCCGTTTCCTTCTTTTGAGATCCAAGGGTCCAGGCTGGTCCATGCTGGGTTAAGGCGGGAATAGGGTTTGGAAACCCTCATTTCTTTCAAGCTTTCTCTTTCTAAAGCTTTAGAGAGAGGGGAGAGCAAGGAAGGAGGAGGAGAGTTCCGGCCTCCGATGGAGCTTCAGAGCCCCAAATCGCAAGCCGAGTTCGGATCTACGGAGGCGAGGCCGTTGCTGTGCTTTTCAACCGTCTAGATCTTAATGGAGCCAAAGAGAAATGCTAGGGTAACAATTCTTATCTTGGACATGTGAAGTCCTCTTTCCTTTTGCATAGGAAGCCCGCTCTCGCGAGTATTCGGTGAGTGTGAGGTGTTCCTTTGGGTAGACATGAATAGTCCCCGTTGTTTTGCATGTAGAGTCTGAAATCGAAGAACAGACATAGACATGATGTGTGAAGCCTACCCGGACGAGTTGGTCTGAATCGGTAATGTTGCATTGCATGAATTACCGGAGAAGACTCCACACCGATGGTGGTTTTTCGGGTTTTTTACGCGGTAGATTGCAACAGGGAACCTTGGGGACTAACTCCAAAGTGCACCCAGAAAATTGGGCAGATGCGTGATTCTGCCATCTTGGTGGCCTGAGAGCCAACTTGCACATAACTGGGTTATGTAAAATGTATGATCGATTTGGGACTCGGGGATGCTTGACCCGCACATATGACTTAAATTGACGTTGCGGTGTGAGCAATAGGTTAGGCGGAACTGTACCCGCTCTATGTCGTTTGGTACAAGCGACCTAAAGTACGTGGGACTTGCCGTTGACATAGATGGAGTGAGTCTTAGGCTTCGGCTGAAAAAGACCAAAATGCTCACGAGTTCACTGTCCATGTGGCGGTAGTGGACCGAGTTCACCGAATAAGTGCCCGGAGAGCACGGGGTGTGTGGCCGTGTGTGCCCACGCCTGTGGTGAAGTGTGCTTAAATTGTACTTTTACTCTCTTGTTTTGCTATGCTAATAAAGTGCAGGGAATGAGCATCGACGCCCCGAGTTAAGTGGCGTGGTCGTTATAATTTGGTCAGCTTTAGCTGACCGTTGCTTTTGTTTTCCACCGCTTCGGTGGATTGTTGCTTGCAGGTGCTGCGGAGCCTAGTGGCAAATAGTGGGCAAAAGCCCTTTTTGCTGAGGCGGCCCTCGAATGACTTCGCTTATGTTTACTTTTATTCTCATGTATGACCGGCCTGTGTGCCGATGTTTGGAAGACATTATTTGTTTAAAGTAAACCCTTGTAAGGCCATAATGCCAAGTACTTGTGTATTTGTACGTTCATTCCTTTCGTGTTTTGTTAGTGGATATTCATGCTGTTGGTTGGGTTCTTATTTTTGCAACATTTAAAATACTTCTGCTAGAATGTGCTCTGTGTAGGACGTTGGTTATTGGAAGGATGGTTTCATTGCGTAACCCTTCGGTCTGTCTGTGGTATATAGCGTCGGGCCCCGACCGACCTACTGTTATATGCTATGTGACGGATAGGGGGTGTTACACCGGGAATCAGGCCGGTTCCTAGATAACCGAATGGTTCAAATTAGGTGCCCGTTTCACCTTTCATTTGTAATCTGGCGGTTCAGATTCTGTTTCGATTTAGGTTTAAGACTTAAAGCCTTTCTTTTACTCTTGATGTTCCTCTTCCTCAGGCCGATCCCGATCTTCCTCTTCCTCACGCCGATCCCGATCTTCCACTTCCTCATGTCGATCCCGAAAAGCGACTTTGACGGCATCACTGCTGTTGAAACCAAAAACTCGGTCTCTCGTAGAGTTCACCCTTGGGGAAGGGGTGATCGCGCACCTATTTCTCTCCTACAAGCAAAATGACAAAGGGAACAAAGAAGAACTGACCCAAGGGCTCGGCGTGGAGAACCAACCACACACCCGGAAGATCTTAGAGCACTTCCCCTCCTTAACCAAGAGCCGAGCTAAGGCTAGCTCAGAAGCACAAAAAGATTAGAGAGCAAGTGAGTTTGGAAGGCGTGCTTTCTGAGGTGCCCCTTGGGTCCTATTTATAGATTTCTGAAAACAGTCTGCAAATAGCCAACCTCCGCTGTTCCAAACAGCTATGTGCAGGACAACCAGGTCTTCCAACAGCGTAACTCTGTTGTTTTAGCAGGCTATGGGCAGGCCAATGGAGGCAAAATGGTAAAAATATCTTACCGAACAATGGGCGAGTAGCTCTCGACAATCTCTGCTCGGCAAGGGCGGCGAGCACGGGTCCGGCCTGCCCTGCTCGCGAGCTGCAAGCTCGCTCACCCGTCAGGACTCGGCGAGCGGCCTAGGAATCAACAAAAGTCTCATGGAACAGCGAACAACGGGTTCCATTCGACGAACGCCGAGCTCAGTTCGTCAAACGCCGAGCTCAGTTCGTCAAACGCCGAGCTCTGTTCATCGAATGCCGAGCTCGACAAGTGCGAACTTGGCTGGTCCTACTCGCACGCGACCAGCTGGACTCGCCTGGGCGAGCTATGGGCTGTCGAGCTCTCCCCCCTCGGTTCCTGGCGACCCCGCTCGCCGGATACGAGGTTGTACACAATCCACGCTCTTTTTTAGCTTGGGAAAGCTCGGAAAGAATCATCCAACCCCAAGTGTTCGGCGAGCATGGGAGGAGCCAGAGAGAATCTTCAGGTGGGGTCCACCTGCGACTATATATATACGCATGCATACCTGGGTGACTCTTGCCATTCCTCTTTGCTTTAATTCTGCCGAGATGCCGATCCCTAAGGAGATCCACGAGAGGCTTGATCGAGTCCGCAAGGCTTCCTCTGCCCGCATTGCCAACCTGACCGCGGTTCCGCCTGTTGTCCCGCAGAGCGGCTCTGTTGAGCCCAATCCCACCAAGAGGGTGAAATCGTTTCCCCAGGCGGCCGATCCCATTTTTGACAATCTGAAGACAACCATGGAGCACATGACTGGCTCCTCCAATCTTCCTGCCCTCGAGAAGGGCAAAAACGCCGTTGACCACTGTGGCGACCCGGACAGCCAGCAGAATGACGCCGAAGTCTCCATGCCGCGAGTCCAGAATGCCCTTGGCAACTCCCTGTTTAGGACTCCGGAGAATCGTCCCCGGGATCCATGACCCCCCTTTGGGACCCTGGGGCTGGATTCACAAAGGCCGAACCCGCCAGTTTGCATCCCTTCCCCTAAATGACCTGCCGGGACTGCGGGGGGTGGTGTCGAAACCATCCCCGTTCCGGACTTCAACCTCCTCTCGCCAGAAAAACGCCACCCGGGCCGCGGTAGGGACCTGAGAATGGTCCCTCCTCACACTTTCTTGGAGGTGCCGAGCTCGTCAGGTAAGCTGGCCTCTGCTTCTTGTCATATGGTTTTCCAAGACTTATTTCTCATGCTGATGCTTGTCTTCGCAGCCCTCCCTAGCCAATCTGCGGCCGAGGAGTCTTCGCGGACAACCCGCTATTCCCCACTCCCTTCCCCGAGCTTGCTAGATTCTTATCTGGGTCCTGAAGTGGAGAATGATGAGCTGACGAGGAGGGGGATCGCGCTCTTCAAGAAGATCGTGCGCGGCCTGCGTGAGGTGCACGAGGTCAATGAGGCATTGCAGCACAACTACGTGCGGCTCGCAGACTAGGTGAGGAGCAACCCGACCGGCGAGATGACGTCCCCTTCCCGGCTGCTGGACGAGATCGACGAGGGCCTCTCGGTGGCGAAGAGAAACTCGGGACGGATTCGCGAGCTCCTCCGCTCGCGACATTTGGGGGGGGGATGCGAGCCCGTGGTAGATAGAAAACGGCTCCACTGCCGAGCCTACCAGCACTCGCCTCCTGACCCCCTCAGCTCGCACCTCTTGTTCCTCGTTTTCTTTTGTATCTTCCTTCTTCAAACAATATTTGTTCCCGATCATGTAATAACTTTGGATATTTTTTAGATTTGAATGCTTGGTATGAATAGTAATATATATTCCTGTATATCTAGCTCGACATGCGATGAGACATGCCAAGAAAGTTGGCGAGCTGGGGCTGGCGAGCTAGGATAGGCGAGCTGGGATGATTAGACAGCTCGGCCTTAGGCTTCTTTTTCTATAAATAGCCCCCCCACGAACCCCGTACCACCACCTTTACTGCATACTTTCTCTCTCTTCTTGCACCCTTTCTTTATTCGAACTCGCGTTCTGAACCTTTCACGAGCATGGGTAAGACTAACCCCGATGCTGAAGGCCGTTCCAAGTGCGCTTAACACTTCGCTGATTACTGTTTCTTTGACGGGAACACGACCGAGGCGGAGCTCGCCGAATTCATTAGCGACCATGTTCCGCCCGGTTTCGAGGCGCGCCGGCCGAGGGAAGGGGAGGCGATCAACACCTTGTACAATGACGAGCTCGCCTTCCCCATCTTGCATTTTGAGGTGGGGTTGCGCCTACCCCTCTGGCCGGAAGTCCGCCAGATCCTGAAGTACTATATCGCGGTGCCCGCGCAGCTCAACTCGAACACCATCACCATGATGGTGGCGTTCACCTGCTTCCTCCGCCGGGAGCAGATAGTGTTCAACCTGACAGTGTTCAGGAAACTCTTCTCTTACAGGGCGACTCCAGACGAGGTCGCCTATTTCGGGGGCTCGCTCATCAAGGTTCGCGAGATCGCGAACAAACATCACAACTGGATGACCAAGATCGCCTTCATCAAGGGTGATCTCGACAACATCCCCTACTCCCCCCAGCAAAAGGGAGAGGACGCCTATCGCCCCCCGACTGTGCCCGACAACGATGTCGTGCTCCACAAATTCTTCCTCCACAAAGACTTTGAGATCGTCTTCTTGCTGTTGCAGAATAGAGACCGGGCGGTCTGGCGGTCTGACTCTGGCGGATTGCAGTCCGGACGGTCTGTCGGTTTCTCTCCAGTGGTTTGGTTGCAGATCTATTACTGTAGGTGCTCTGGCGGTCTGGCGTCTGTCCCTGGCGACTTGGAGGCCGGGCGGCCTGACGGACTATTGTGGCAGCTTGGTGTCTCGCTCTGGTGGTTGCCGGGAGGTTTGCCTATTCATCAAACCGCGCGGCTTAGTCAGCTTGTATTTATGTTAAACCACTTGTACATGTTATTCTTTAGTCCCACACTGTCTATTTGTAATATCTCCCATCTCCTCCATTCTATAAAAGGGAGGCTATACCATGTAATACACACCTTTTTTGGAATATAAAAATTTCAGTTTGTCCAATTTCCGGACTCTCTTTTTTCTGTTCGCACATGGTATCAGAGGACGCGATCTTGTCCGCCTGATTCAGTGCCTTCTTCTATCCGTCCGACTTGATCTCCTTCTTGCCGCTTGTTCGTGCGGTCTTTCCTCCTTTGTCGCTGCTCTTTGTTTGCGCGACCTTCCTCTCGCTCTTTCTCGCGGCCTGCTTTCGCGGCTTCTTGGTCTTCTGTTCGCGCAGCCTGCTCTCTTCCCGCGCGACTTCTCTCCTTGAGTCCGCCACGATTTTCTCTCTTGTCCGCTGCAGTTTCTTGTTCTATCCGCTGCAGGACCTTTCCTTGAGTCCGCTGCGCCCTTCTCTCTACCCGCGCGGGCTGTTATCCGCATCGACCTCTTTCTTTCCGCACGATCTTTCTCTCTTCTCTCTACCTGCGCGGCTTCCTCCATGGCTCTTTCCGACTCTTCTACCACCACCGCCACTACTCCTGTGGCAACTCTGCCTCCTCCTCCCATTCCTTCCGGGAATATTGGCACCGTCTCCAAGCTTGTTGGTTCCATCTACCCGGATTGTAGCATCTCATTCATCTTCCTCCTTCGCTCACAACGAAAACGCACCACCTCACCGATGACCCTCGTCCTCCCACTTTTGTTGAATTTGACGACTGGGATGCTAGCGATGCGCTTGTACGCACTTGGCTCGCTAACTGTCTTTCCGATGAGTGTCTTCCTGTCATCCGTCATGATGAGACGGCCAAGAAGGCATGATTTCATCTTGCTGCTCTGTACTCGAATGGGGCTCAGACGTCCCGCATCTATACGTTATATGCGGACCTCTTTGCTCGTCCTTCTATGTCTCATGCTGCCGCTTATCAACAGGTCCAAGCTCTTGGGGCTGAGATTCTTCAACATCGCCCCTTCTCTGCGGATCTCGCCGAACAACACAAGCACTTCCAAGAACTTCTTTTTGTGTGCTACCTCCTACAGCTTCTTGATTCCTACGACATGATCCGCCAACAAATCTTGGGTGAAGCAGACTCTCCCAACTTGGATACAACTGCTGTACGCATTGCCGCAGTTACATCTCTCCTTCAGTGTTCGCTTCTGTCTTCTCCTCCACCAGAACAATATGCTCACCAGACTCAACGAAGTGGCTCTGGTAGTCGCAACCACCACTCCGGTGGTCGAAGTCCTTCGTGCTTCCTCTGCTCTCACTGTGGCCGCACCGGGCATCTTGTGGATCGATGCTGGTTGAAACATCCACATCTTCATCCTTTTGGTGACTCTTCCACCTCCTCTTCTAAGACGTCCGCTTCAGTGGTCACTTCCTCAGGTAGTGCTCAGGTGGTTACTCAAGGTAAATGACTCATCGACTCTGGTGCAACTAATCACATGACGGGCAATCCACAATGCTTTTATCTGCTTGAAACCCATGATCGGTTGCCCCCGGTCCTTGTTGTAGACGGCTCTCCTTCCCCGGTTAATGGGACGAGAGTTGTTCATGTCACTCCGTCTCTTCGCTTGGCCGACACTCTCTATGTGCCCAAGTTTCCCTGCAATTTATTGTTAGTTACATCCTTGTGCAAGCAACTTCAATGCTCCGTCACATTTACTCCCACTTCTTGCTCTTTTCAGGATCCGAGCTCCAAACAGACGATTGCTACTGGGACTGAGAGCGGTGACCTCTACTTCCTCGATAACGTTTCTGCTTTGTCAGCCTTCTCCTCCTCTACTGATCTCCTACAATGGCATCTCCACCTTGGGCATCCTCCTCCACAGCTTCTTCATCAGCTTCTGCCTCACCTCCCTTAGGACAGTTCTCCTCTCCACTGCGATGCCTGTCAGCTTGGCAAGCATCATCGTTCCTCCTTCCCGCCAAAGCAAGATCATGGTTCTACCCGTCCGTTTGATCTTGTTCACTCTGACATCTGGAGTCCTGCTCTTACCCTCACCGTTGGTCGGGGTAGCTCTTATTTTGTTACTTTCATTGATGATTTCTCTCGATGTACTTGGGTGTATCTCTTACGAGAACGCTCTGAACTTTTTGATGTATGAACATCTTTTTATCATCTAATTAAAAATCAGTTTGATGTTTCTATTAAAGTCTTACGCTCTGATAATGCTAAAGAATACATTAGTCAAGCTTTTTCCTCCTTTTGTATGCAACATGAGATTATTCATCAAATAAGTTATGTTTACACCTCACAACAAAATGGAATGGCGGAACACAAAAACCGTCACATCCTTGATATCGCTCGCACCCTGCTAACACAAATGTATGTCCCTCGCTCCTACTGGGGCTATGCTATTCTCATCTCCTTCTATCTCATCAATCGCATTCCCTCCACCGTTCTCCGCGGTCAAACCCCTTTCTCCATTCTCTATCCGGGAAAAGATCCCTTTCCTCTCCCTCTACGTATCTTTGGGTGCACAACCTTTGTGCATGCTCCCTCCACTACCTGCGACAAACTCTCACCTCGCTCCACCAAATGTGTCTTTCTGGGCTACTCTGTCACTCAAAAAAGGCTACTGTTGTTTTGACCCCATTCTTCGCAAGCAGTTTGTCTCCGCGGATGTTACCTTCTTCGAGAATGCTCCATATTTCTCTAACGACTCCTCTCCTCTCCCTGTGGCATCCAGTGTTTCTCTTCCCTCCAGCCCATCCCCTCCTATTGAGGTTTTCCTCCTCCACCGTATCCATCATTTTCTCCTCCCTCCTCACCTCCGCCATCTCCCTCCTCTTCGCCGCCGTCGCTCTCTCCTCTCGGGCCAGCTCTCTCCACCACGGATGCTCCGGATACTGAGAAACCTGCTGACCTTGACCTCCCGATTGCCCTTTGCAAAGGGGTTCAGGCATGTACCAAGCATACGCTTGCTGCTGCTGTTGTTTCCTATGATCGCCTAACACATGCTCGCAGGAAGTTTGCGCTGGCTATCTCCTCCACTTCCACCCCCCGTTCCTATCAGGAGGCCCTTACCATTCCACATTGGAAGGCTGTCATGGATGAAGAGATTGCTAATCTCACTAAACGAGGTACCTGGACCCTGGTTCCTCCTCCTTTCGACAAAGATGTTGTTGGCTATCGCTGGGTCTTTGTGGTGAAGTTCCTCCCCGATGACAGTGTGGATCGTTACAAGGCTTGGCTTGTTGGCAAGGGCTTTACCCAAACTTATGGCGTTGATTACTTTGACACTTTCTCTCCAGTTGCTCGTCTCAGCACTATTAGAGTCCTTCTCTCTGTGGCTGTCAATAGGGATTGACCCATTTCACAGCTGGATGTCAAGAATGCCTTTCTTTATGAGGATCTTTAGGAGGATGTCTACATGGAGCAACCTCCAGGGTATGTTGCTCAGGGGGAGACACAAGTTTGTCGGCTCAAGAAGGCTATCTATGGCCTAAAACAAAGTCCTCGCGCTTGTTTTGACAAGTTTAGCGGGGTTGTGGCGGCCGTTGGTTTTACGAGAAGTTCTGCTGATCACTCCCTATTTACTCATAAAAACTCTTTAGGTCTAGTAGTGCTTGCAGTATATGTGGATGATATTCTTCTTACTGGCGATGACCAAGCTGGGATAATCTTGACAAAGAAACATCTTCAGCAACACCTGGTTACAAAGGATATGGGCTCTCCCAAATACTTTCTAGGGATAGAAATTTCTTGGAAACCTGATTCTTTTATCCTCTCCCAACGAAAGTATGCTCTTGACTTGTTAAAAGAGGCAGGATTGACTGGGGCTAAACCTGCCCGATGTCCCATGGCGACTGGAGAAGATAAAACATGGACGGATGACTCTCATCTTCTTTTTGATGTTACGAGGTACAGACGTCTGGTTGGTAAACTCATATATCTCACAGTGACCAGACCCGACATTGCCTATGTTGTAGGCAAGGTTAGCCAGTTCATGCAAGCTCTTAGGGAGTGCCATCTACAGTCTGCTCTGAGGATATTGGAGTATATTAAATCAGCTCCTGGGAAAGGACTGTTCTTTCAGAAGAATGACCATTTGAGGATTGAAGCGTACTCCGATTCAAGCTATGCCGATGACAAAGGAGACCGCAAGTCAACGTCAGGTTTTTGCACCTTTGTGGGGAGGAACCTTGTGAGCTGGAAAAGCAAGAAACAGTCGGTCGTCTCCAGGTCTAGTGCAGAACCAGAATATCGAAGTATGGCTTCGACCACATGTGAGTTGAAGTGGTTACGGGCTCTCATGCTTCACTTAGGAGAGCTCTACAACCATCCTCTACCTATGTTTTGTGACAACAAGGCCGCCATATACATCTCTTAAAGTCCGGTCTTCCATGAGAGATCCAAGCACATTGAAGTTGACTGCCATTTTATCTGGGAAGAGATTTTGAAGGAACAGATTTGTACTCCGTTCGTCACCTCTAATAAAGTGTTGGCTGATATTTTCACCAAGCCGGTATCCGCCTCGTTTCATCACATTTGCGAGAAGCTGTGTATGATCGATATATATGCTCCAGTTTGAGGGGGAGTGTTGCAGAATAGAGACCGGGCGGTCTGGCGGTCTGACTCTGGCGGATTGCAGTCCGGGAGGTCTGTCGGTTTCTCTCCAGCAGTTTGGTTGCAGATCTGTTACTATAGGTGCTCTGGCGGTCTGACGTCTGTCCCTGGCGACTTGGAGGCCGGGCGGCCTGACGGAATATTGTGGCGGCTTGGTATCTCCCTCTGGTGGTTGCCGGGCAGTTTGCCCATTCATCAAACCGCGCGGCTTGGTCGGCTTGTATTTATGTTAAACCGCTTGTACATGTTATTCTTTAGTCTCACATTGTTTATTTGTAATCTCTACCATCTCCTCCATTCTATAAAAGGGAGGCTATACAATGTAATACACACCTTTTTTGGAATATCAATATTCCAATTAGTCCAATTTCCGGACTCTCTTTTTTCTGTTCGCACACCAGCGAAGGGGCCTCGACTCGCTTCGCCCTGTTCCTCCCGACGAAGGTATTCTTCTCTTCTATTGCTCAGCTCGCCAATTCTTCATAGAATTCTTCTAAGTCTTTTCGTGCAAGTGAACGACTGATCCCCATGAACCCGCCGTTCGCGGACTCGGGGATACATCCATACCCTCTTGCTCGCGAGAGGGCGGCGGCGGCTTGCCATGACGAGGCGGCTTCCTCCAAACCCTCCTCCCGCAAGAGGCGACCGGAGCATGCGGGGTTGAGGCCGCCCCGTCGCCAACCACCGCCAAAGAAAATGAGGAGGGCAATGGTGGTTCCTCGGGCGAGCCATCAACAACAACAACAAAGCCCCAAGTACATGAGCTCACCCGAGGTCATTCCAGATGCGTCGCCGGAGAGCCCGCTCAAGGAGATCACGCGCAAGGGGTAGAGGGGTGGCGAGACCTCTGCTCCCCCTACCGTGAATAAGGAGGCACACGAGCCTATCGCGCCGAAGGACCACCCCCTCTTTGGCTTTGGGGGGGGGGGAGGTGGAAGGACCCGGCTGGCGAGCCTATGGTTCAGTGGGACGGGCTGTCCCACCGAGTCTCAATCTCACCCTCCACCCCTCTTGGGCTGACCGCGAAGTCTCCACCTGTCATGCCTACGCGCCCGGCTTCGGCCTCTATGGCCGCGAGCATGCCGAGGCCTACATGGGCATGGCCCTGCGACAGCTCGACCATGATGGCATGCATGCCCACATGCGGGCCATGGAGCTGCATCACATGATGATCCGCCGGAGCTTCAACCTCAGCAACCACCTCGAAAAAGCCGAGCAAGCACGCGACGTCGCCAAGGACAAGGCCGTCGACCTGGCGAGGCAACTCGGCATCGCCGAGAACCTACTCGCCCAAGCCGCCGGTGGACTGGTAAGCATCGGGCCGCCTCCCCTTCTACTTAGAATTTTCTGCGCTGTTACTGTTGTGCTTTTCTTCAGGATGCCAAGGCTGCTGGGGAGTTACGGGCTCGCGTCGTCGGGCTGGAGGAGGAGAACGAGCAGCTGCGCGCCCGCCTCGCCGGGCTCGAGGGGGAGAATGCGACGCTGAAGGAGTAGAGCACGAGCCTCAATCGCGAGGTCCGCCACCAAGCAGAGATCTTCTTCCCCCCAGGCGCCATCGAGCCCTCCTTCGCGTACTTGAGCCCAAGAATCTTCGGCGAGGCCGAAGTCGCCGAGAGACTACGGGTCAACTCCATCGGGCCGCCGAATGCACCCTGCAGATGATGAAGGATTCAGGCATGCTGGTGGAGGGTTGCGAGGATATCATAGCCCGGGATCTCATGCCGAGTTTGTTCCCGGTGATGCCGCCCAGCGAGAAGGAAGACATCCTCGATGTGCTCTTCGACAAGGGCTTCAACGATCTGCCCGCTGGAGGGGGCGAAAGCTGACTTTTCTTTTCTTCTTTTTTTTTTGTAATCTCGCCGAGGCGATCTGCCCCCCTCCCTTGTGACTATCATTATATAATTGAAGATAATTTTACATTGAATTTTACATATAATTTTCTGGGCTTTCTTTCTGTGACATGCTTGCTCGCGAGCTCTACCCCTTGGGCGATTTCGCGAAGACAGACATTGCCGTTAGGATGGTCGTTAGGACTCGCTCCCGAGAGTAGACCATGAGAGCTCGGCAACCCCAGACGATCTGGAGATGGACTACTCGCCGTACCGGGTGCACCGACCCCCAACTCGCTCGCGAGCTGCCTACCTTTTCACCAATCATAAAACTAGAATCAAAATTTTCCCAAGTAGAACTGAAGGGGGGGGGGGGGGGTGAGGTGTCAGGCCGGAGCCCGCCTCTTTCAGCGAGAGCAAGGTGCTTGGCTCGCCGCCCTACTGCCGAGCTGGACTAGCGAGTCCCGACTCGTCTATGGAGAGTCTTTCCTTCCTCTTTCTAAAGACCAAACTTCTTAATACCCAGAGAGTACAGGACTTCCCCGAGTGACATCCAGCCCTGCCAGCTAGGTGAGAGCCTGACAGCGGGATCTGCTCGGGGTCCGGGTAGACACCATCGAGTGACATCCAGCCCTGCTAGCTAGGTGAGAGTCTGGCAGCGGGATCTGCTCGGGGTCTGGGTAGACACCATCGAGTGACATCCAGCCCTGCCAGCTAGGTGAGAGCCTGGTAGCGGGAACTGTCCGGGGTCAGGGTAGACACCATCAAGTGACATCCAACCCTGCCAGCTAGGTGAGAGCCTGAAAGCGGGATCTGCTCGGGGTCCGAGAAGACACCTTCGAGTGACATCCTACCCTGCCAGCTAGGTGAGAGATTGAGAGCGGGATCTGCTCAGGGTCAGGGTAGACACCATCGAGTGACATCCAGCCTTGCCAGCTAGGTGAGAGCCTGACAGCGGGATCTTCTGGGGTCCGGGCTAGACATCATAGAGTGACATCCAGCCCTGCCAGCTAGGCGAGAGCCTGACAGCGGGATCTGCTCGGGGTTCGGGTAGATAACTTTGAGTGGCATCCAACCCTGCCAGCTATGTGAGAGCCTGATAGCGAGATCTGCTCGGGGTCCGGGTAGACACCTTCGAGTGACATCCAGCCCTGCCATCTAGGTGAGAGCCTGACAGCGGGATCTGCTCGGGGTCAGGGTAGACACCTTCGAGTGACATGCATCCCTGCCAGCTAGGTGAGAGCCTGGCAGCGGGATCTGCTCGGGGTCAGGGTAGACACTATCGAGTGACATCCAACCCTGCCAGCTAGGTGAGAGCCTGACAGCGGGATCTGCTCGGGGTCCGGGTAGACACCTTCGAGTGACATCCAACCCTGCCAGCTAGGTGAGAGCCTGGAAGCGGGATCTGCTGGGGATCAGGATAGACACCATCGAGTGACATCCAGCCCTGCCAGCTAGGTGAGATCCTGTCAGCGGGATCTGCTCGGGGTCCATCAAATGAACACTTCTCCCTCTCGCACGAGTTATTGCGGCAATATTAATACTTCCAGAAGCTTTATTAAGAACAAAAAATCACTTACATATCTTAAGGATAAAAGCGTTTCAAGTCGTCACCGCTCCAGGTGAGAGTTAGGGTCTCACCCTCCACATTTTGCAGACAATACCCTCCTGATCTCAATGTTTCTTTTATAATGAACGGACCTTCCCAGTTGGGGTTGAGCTTCCCCGCGGTTGCCAATCTTCCTGCTGCATCCACCTTTTTCAGGACCAAGTCCCCTTCCGCAAATTGTTTGACCCTGACGTGCTTGTCAAAGTACTTGACCATTCTTCTCTTAACTTATTCTTGCCGGACGGCGGAGAGGTCACGCAGCTCCCCCACCATATCGAGGGACAGTCGCAGTTCCTCCTCGTTCTCGGTCTGCCATTCCTCTCTGCCTTCCCCTGCCGTGACAACCCGAGGCGTTTGAACTTCAAATTCCACGGGGAGTACTTTCTCACATCCGTGGGAGAGCTTGAAAGGGGTCTCCCCTGTGGCTGTGTTGGGGGTGGTCCTCAGGGCCCAAAGGACCGAGGGAAGCTGCTCCACCCAGCTCCCTTTCAGATTCTCCAACTTCTTCTTTAGAAGGTTCATAATGATCTTGTTTGCCGCCTCCAGCTGCTCGTTGCTCCTGAGGTGGTGGACAGAGGCAAACCTGAGGTCGATCCCGAGTTGCTCGCAGAAGTTAATGAATTCTGCGCTGAAGAATAGAGACGCATTGTCCGTGACGATGGCCTGGGCCAACCCATGGCAGCAGATGATCTCCCCCCAAACAAAGTTCATGATGACCTGGGAAGTCACCTTGGCTAGCGCCTTTACTTCTAGCCACTTAGAAAAATAATCAATCATCACCAACAGGAACCTCCTTTGACCACTGGCCTGGGGGAACGACCCAACCAAGTCCATTCCCCAAATTACAAAGGACCATGGGGCTATGATGCTCTTGAGGAGTTGAGCAGGTTGCAATTGGAGGGGGGCAAATAACTGGTATTTGTGGCACCTCTTCGTGAATTCTGTAGCATCGCGGCCCAGGGTTGGCCAAAAGTATCCCTGCCTGACGATCCTCCCTTCTAGGGGATCATTCTCGAGAGAGTCTTCCGATACAATTGTCCGTCCTAGAGGATATAGTATGCTGATTTGTACCTGAGCTTCTTTTTGTCCACCTCCTCCGGATACTCTCCCGTGGAGAGGAAGGTTGTGACCGGGTCCATCCACGAGGGGTGTCGATCAACCTCCATTAGTTCCCCCTCTTCAATAGAAGGGCAAAACAGATCAGTGATGGTACCCCCCGACCCGGGGGCCATACTTTGCCAGCTGATCGACCTACTCGTTTTCTTTCCAGGGGACGTGTTGGATGGAGAAGGTTTGGAATGTGCCGATGGCCCCCTTCACTTTGGCTAAGTATAGTCGCAGGGTAGGCTGCCTTGCCTCAAACTCCCCGTTGATCTGGCAAGCCACCACCATGGAGTCGGTAAGGAAATCCACGTCCAACACCCCCAGCTCCCTGGCCAGACGCAACCCTACTATTACGACCTCGTACTCGACCTGATTGTTAGTGATGGGAAAGTGTACCACCACTATTTGTTCGATTCTAGTTCCCTGGGGGCTCTCCAAGATCACTCCCACCCCCAGGGAATGCCTCCCTGAAGCGCCATCTACCTTCACCTTCCACAGAATCAGACGAATGAGCTCTTCCTCCACCACCTCGATTACGTAATCGGCCAGAAAATCGACCATTGCTTGGGCCTTGATCGAGAGGCGGGGGACGAAGGAGATATCGAATTCGCTCAACTCCACCGACCACTTGGCCAACCTGCCTGAATGCTCCACCCCCTCGAAGATGTTGCGGAGGGTATGGTCAGTCACCACTCGGATGGAGTGTGCCTGGAAGTAGGGCCGCAGCCTTCGGGCCGAGATGATTAGTGCGAAGGCTAGCTTCTCCAAGATTGGATATCGGAGCTCGGCCTTCCTCATGACCCGACTCACATAGTATATGGGGAGTTGCTTCTTCCCTTCTTCCCGAACTAGGACAAAGCTCAAGGCCTCTGCTCTGACCCCGAGATACAAAACAAGTCCTCCCCTCTTTCATCCCTTGGAGTAGCGGAGCCTGCGTCAACTGTATTTTAAGAGTTTGGAATGCCTCCTCGCACTCCTTGGTCCACTCAAATTTTTGACCTCCCCTTAGAGTCTTGAAGAAGGGGGAGCACTTCTCTTCGGCACGGGAGAGGAACCGGCTCAATCCTGCCAGCTTTCCCGTCAATCGCTGCACCTCCTTAGCATTTCGTGGTGACCCCAACTCCATGATAGCCTTGACCTTATCAGGATTCGGTTTGACCCCTACGAGGGTGAGGAGATGCCCCAATAACTTTCCCCTTCTGGCCCCAAAGACGCACTTTAGGGGGTTCATCCACATCTTATACTTGCGCAAGGTGGTGAAGGTTTCTTCCAAATACTGAAGGTGAGAATCCACATCTTGACTCTTGATCATGAGGTCATCCACGTACACTTCTAGATTCCTCCCCTTCTGCTCCAGGAAGACACTGTCCATCATTTTTTGGTAGGTCGCTCGTGCATTCTTCAGCCCAAAGGGCATCATCTTGTAGCAGTAGCACCCGTCCCCTGTGATGAATGAGACATCCTTGACGTATGGGGGTGCATCCTGATTTGGTGGTAACCTGAAAACGCATCTAAAAAACTCATTACAAAAAAACCGACGGCTGAGTCAACCAGCGTGTCGATCCGAGGCAAGGGATAACAGTTCTTAGGACATGATTTTTTAAGCAAAGAAAAATCAACACACATACGCCGCCGGACGTCTCCTTTTTTAACCATGACAACATTGGAGACCCAGCCGAGGTATTGTATTTCAGATACAAAGCCGGCCTTGAGAAGTTTGACCACCTCCTCTCTGATGGGCTCGGCCAGCTTGTCCACGGTGGACCTCTTCTTCTGCTGAACGGGGCGTGCTCCCGGGTCCAGGTTGAGGCGGTGACAGGCCACGCCCGCGTCAACCCCCGAAATCTCTGTGGCACTCCATGCAAAGATGTCCACATTCTTTTGGATGCATGCCAACATCCTGCCCTGAGCCTCCGGGGTCAGCCCTCCGCTGACGTGAACCTTCTCCACCCTGCCTCCTAGGGTGAGAACCTCCATCTCCACCACCTCTTCCGCAGTCTCCATCCTGGACTGCTCCCCCCATTCTCCGACGTCCCTCTCCTCCGGGATAAGAACCTCCTCCTCTACTCCCTCCACGACCATCGCTTCGGCCAACTCCTCCTGGCCTCCTCCTGCCACCTCTACCTCGGTGCAGCTCTCTACCTCCATCTCTTCCCCGCCAGCTTCCTGCTTCGCCTCCATTCTCCGCTCCATCTCCTCGGCCCCCTCTTGCTAAGAGATAGAGTTTACGACGGCGACGTAGCACTCCCTTGCTACTTTAGGGTCACCTTGCACCCGGACCTGGATCCCCTCAACATTAAACTTTAGGCATTGGTGGAACGACGAGGGGACGCAGCGGAAGGCGCTGATGAGGGCCTCCCAAAGATTGCGTTGTAGCTGCTGGGGGAATCTACGATGACAAATCGACAGTTCCGGGACTGCCCCCCAGGGTGACATGGAGCCCCACTCCTCCTTCTACCTCCTTCCTCTCCCTCGAGAACCCAAACAAGGGGCCATCTGAAGCCAACACCCTCTTTGCCTCCACCTTCATCGCGTCAAACGCCTTCTTGAAGATGATGTTGACGGAGCTTCCATTGTCGATGAGGATCCGGGAGACGGTGAAATTCTCGATGGCTGTCTGGATGACCAGCACATCGCAGAAGGGATCCTCATGATTCGGCATATCACTCCTTGAGAAGATAATCTTCTCTTCCGAGGGTGGGGTCTGGGAAGTGGAGCCAACGCTCCGACGATACATGGTGTGGAGGCTCGCCCTCCGAGAGGCCTCAACCCCCACCCCTCCATGGATCACTCTGATCACTCCTCGGGTCCCGACGTCCATCCGGTCTTCACATCGATCCTCCTCCACTAGAGGCAGGACCTCCTCGATCCTCACCTCCTGGCGCCCCTGTTGCTGTTGCTGCTCCCTGTTTCCTCTCATCTCGAGGAACTTCGGGCACGTGGTCGTAGCGTGCCCTTCCTTTTGATGAAAATTGCAGTAGGGAAACTTCACCCTTACTTCTCTCCTCCTCCTCCGCGCTGCTCTCCTACTCTACCCTATGGCTATGGACATAACCTGATCTTGATTGGGGAGTGGAGGCCTTTGCGCCTGCCTCCATCCCGGGGGGTGGAACTGATCCTGACCCCCATGGTGGTGACCCCTTCCCTGGTATCCTCTCCGTGGCCCCTGGTCTTGCCACTCGGGCCTCCATCCCAACTGACGGTCCGGCTCCTGACGCCTACACCTAGGCTGTTGCTGTCCCTAGAGCCGCCTCTGCTCCCTCTGCCTAGGCTCGACTCTCCTCTCCTCCTGCCCCCTTCTGCCCTCGGCTCCTTCTCTTCCTCCGTGGCCCACCTGGCCAGCTTCCGGACAAACTCTATATTCGACGCCTACTCGTCGACTTCCCTTGCCGCCCTCTCCATCAGCTCCTCGTAGGAGAGGGGCGGCACCCTCTTCAGCTCGATCCTGAAGAAACCATGTTGCAACCCCAGGGTGAAGGCCATCATCAGACTATGGCCCGACATCTCCTGGACCTGGGTGACCTCCTCCTGGAACCGGTCGACGTAACTCCCCAACGTCTCATTCACTCCCTGCTTGATGTGGAACAGGGACTCCGACTCTTTACTTCTCTTCGAGGTGGTGAACCTCAACATGAACCCCTGGCACAGGTCCTCGAAGTAGTAAATGGAGCTGTCCGGCAACTGGTGAAACCACTCCCTCGCCTTCTCCTTGAGGGTGATGGCGAAGAGCCGACACTTGAACACATCCGACATCTACCAGATCGAGACCACGTCCTCGAGCCACTGGATGTGCTGGACCGGGTCTCCCTTCCCGGTGTAGTAGGACATCTCTATCTCTCTAAACCCCTCTAGGACTGGGGCAGATGAGACTAACTCACTGAAGGGGCTGCCTCCCCCGGCCGGGCGAGCTGGAGCGTCTCGCGCGCCCATCTCGCCGATGCGACCTCCGCTTGCCGAGCCCAGGAAGGGCTCGCGCCCGGGGAGCTCGCATCCCCTTCCTTCCTCGGCGTCCTCCTTCCCAGCTCGCCTGCCGGGAGCGTCCTCGCCCAGAGACGGGGTGGCAGCGATTTGGGCAGCTGGAGTCGAGCACTCGGCACGCACGCCGAGTGCGAACTTGACGAGGCTGAGTACCTCGTGCCTGAACTCTTCGAAAATTCCCACTGTGGACAGAGGTGGCGGGGGCGGCGAGTCCGACCTGTCTAAGCCTGTCCTCCCGTCATCGAGCCTGCTGAAGATTTTCTGTATTGACCACTCTCCACGCTCACCGCACCAAAATGTTGAAACCGAAAACTCGGTCTCTCGTGGAGTTCACCCATGGGGAAGGGGTGATCGCGCACCTACTTCGCTCCTACAAGAAAAATGACAAAGGGAACAAAGAAGAACTGATCCAATGGCTTGGCGTGGAGGACCCACCACACACTCGGAAGATCTTAGATCGCTTCCCCTCCTTAGCCAAATGCCGAGCCAAGCCTACCTCAGAAAGAGTAAAAAGATTAGAGAGCAAGTGAGTCTGGACGGCGTGCTTTCTGAGGTGCCCATTGGATCCTATTTATAGATTTCTGAAAATGGTTTGCAAATAACCAACCACCGCTGTTTCAAACAGCTATGTACAGGCCAACCAGGCCTGCCAACAGTGTAACTCCGCTGTTTTAGCAGGCTATGGGCTGACCAATGGTGGCAAAATGACAAAAATACCTTACAGAACAATGGACTAGTAGCCCTCAGCAATCTCTGCTCGGCAAGGGCGGCGAGCACGGGTCCGGCCTGCCCTGCTCGCGAGCTGCGAGCTCGCTCAGCCGTCAGGACTCGGCGAGCGGCCTGGGAATCGACAAAAGTCTCATGGGACGGCGAACACCGGGTTCCGTTCGACGAACGCCAAGCTCAGTTCGTCGAACGCCGAGCTCCGTTCGTCGAACGCCGAGTTCGACAAGTGCGAACTTGGCTGGTCCTACTCGCGTGCGACCAGCTGGACTCGCCGGGGCGAGCTATGGGCTGCCAAGCTCTCCCCCCTTGGTTCCTGACGACCCCGCTTGCCGGATACAAGGTTGTACAGCTGCGGCCAGCCGCATTCCGACATGCTGCAACACGGCGGCATCGAGGCGGCAAGCGGCAATCGGCATCACAGCGGCATCACGACATCAATTTTCAGTGGTATGCGTTTTCAATTTTCAGTTCGTGTGGTCTTGCCATAGTGGTATGCTCAACCATAGTCCGATCTCTCTACCTTGATTGGTATGCGTTTTCAAATTGTTCGATCTCTCTACCTTCAGTTTTCAGTTTTCAGTTCACGTTTAGTCCGATCTCTCTACCTTCATTGGTATGATGTTTTAGTTTTCACTATGGGTGAGCTATGCCTATGCATTTTTAGTTTTCACTTTTTAGTTTTCACAGTGATAAATATTTTCAGATTTCCCTATGGTTGAGCTATGTCCTATGTTGCCCTTATTAGTTATTACCAATATTCAGTTTTCACTTTTCACTATGGTTGAGCTATGTCCGATCTCTTAATAATGCGTTTTGTAAGTTGTAACTTTGTTATTCACTCTTGTGAAATTGACAAATTGGGTTATATTACTGTTTTGTTATGGTTGAATGCTAGGTTGAATGCTAGGTTATGGTTGAATGCTAGGTTGAGATGCTAGGTTATAGTAGTGTTGATCTCTAAACCCAGTTATGGTTGAATGCTAGGTTGAGATGCAAAATGATTATTTGAAAATTACTGATTTATTTTGTTCCAATATTTTAACGAATGTGTAGATGAAATTGAATTGTTTTATTTTTATCAATTTTTTCTCATTATATGAAAATTATTGATTATATAAAAATTACTGAGTTATGGTTGAATTCTTATTAGTACTTTTCAATATGCAGTGTTATTTCTATTGATGAGAAGGCTCACCTTCGGAAAAAAATTCAATTAGATATTCGTAAAGAGAGCTCTCAGGTAACTTACTAACTATATCACTTTATATCCATGCATTTTAAATTTTAGGGGTGCTTTGAGATATTAGTCAAGTAGTGGCTAAGCAAAACACGTAGTCTCTGTGATGATGTGATGATTATTTGTAGGGCTGCTCCGTAGTATTGGCCGGTAGAGAGTCAAACAGAGTGGATAGATTTTTAATTATTTTGTGTATTTTTAGCTTGCAATATTTCGTAGCACGATGTGTGATTTGCAGAGAATGGAAACTCCATCAGAGCCATCTAACCCTTCTTTGCAATCTGTTCGTGAAAAAATGATCCTGCTTACAATCATTTTACACTAATTCAGAGCTATGATGTGAACAAAATAATGCACTATAAATGT
Source organism: Platanthera guangdongensis (assembly GCA_039583875.1). Classification (NCBI taxonomy): domain Eukaryota; kingdom Viridiplantae; phylum Streptophyta; class Magnoliopsida; order Asparagales; family Orchidaceae; genus Platanthera; species Platanthera guangdongensis. The sequence goes on along the minus strand of CM077153.1, from coordinate 161,153,046 downwards.
TTACATTGTGGCGGGATTTATAAGGAAGGAGGGATTAATAGAATGAAACAACATCTAGCGGGAGTGAAGAGAAATATCGCGTCTTGCAAAAAAATTGATCATGATATTAGAAATAAGATGTTAAACAATTTAAAGGGGATTACTGCCAAAAAACAAGAATCACAAGAATCTTTGGGTAGTGTAAATCCATATGGTGATCCGGTAAGTGATGAACGAACATCATCCATTGCTAAGTCACGACAATCAAGTATACATGATAAAGGTAAACAAAAACTTGATCAAGTTGAAAGTTACTTCGCTCCTAGAACATCTGCTGGATCACAACCATAGTTAAAGAGTGTATTGGCCTTAAAGGAAGTCGTACATCGTGCTGACATGTGCTTATCTAGTTGGTTCTTTGATAGTTGCATACCAATTAATGCACTGAATTCTGTTTTTGTTCAAAAAACTATTAATGCAATTGCTTCAATTGGTACTGGTTATAAGCTGCCTTCTTATCATATGATGAAAACTAATTTATTGAGAGATTGCAAGGAAGAATGCATACTTCTTATAAACTCTTATGGAGAGTGTTGGAGAGGAACTGGGTGTACATTGATGGCTGATGGTTGGAAGGATAGGAGGAGTAGAACGTTAATTAATTTCTTAGCTTATTCACTTCGCAGTATCTCATTTTATAAGTCAGTGGATGCATCTGATATTACAAAAGATGCTACAACTCTATGCATGTTGTTTTCAGAAGTGGTTGAGTCGATTGACCCATCTAGTGTTATTCAAATCATTACCGATAATGCTTCAAATTACAAAAAGGCTGGAGAGTTACTACATGTAAAGTATGTCAACATATACTGGTCTCTATGTCCAGCTCAATAGTTAAATTTGGTTTTAATGAACATTGGAAACTTATGGCATATGAGTGAAATAACAAAGAAAGCTTCAAAGGTTACCGTGTTTGTTTACAACCATATTTTTCTTTTATCTTGGTTGAGAAAACAGGAAGAGTGACAAAAAATTATTCGTCCAAGAGCTACATGATTTGCAACCACATTTATTACTTTGAAAAGTATATTTGAGCACAGACATGATTTACAAGATTTAGTGACTAGCAAGTACTATACTGACTCAAAACTTACAAAATTAAGCAAAGGAAAAGATGCCGTTGCAGTTATTTTAGATAATAACTTTTGGAATATGTGTTTGATAATGACAGGTTGCCGACCCACTTTTACGATTATTGGAGATTGTTGATTTCGATGAAAAGCCTTCAATTGATTATGTTTATGATGGTATGTACCGTGCTAGAAAAGCAATTAAAGGTATATTCAAAATTGTTAAGCGATTGTACAAGCCATATACAACTATTATCAAAGATAGATGAGATCGCCAGCTTCGCCAAAGAATTCATTCTGCAGCATATTTTTTGAACCCTGCTTTCCAATATGATCCAACTAATTATTTTAATAAGCCTGAAGTTGTGCAAGACTTAATTGATCTTATTGGTGTGCGAACAGAAAACAAGAGACTGAAAAATTGGAGTAACAAAATTTTTATTATCCAAAAAAGGTATCTATTACAATGGTATAACCTCCCTTTTATAGAATAGAGAAGATGAGAGAGATTACAAATAAACAATGTGAGACTAAATAATTACAGGTGTAAGCGGTTTAACAGAAAAACAAGCCGAACCGGCCGCACGGTTAGACAAATAGGCTAACCGCCCGACCACCACAAGAAAGAGAGAACAAGCCGCCATAAGAGACCGCCAGACTGCCCAGTCTCTAAGCCTCCTGAGACAAACCGTCAGACCGCCCAGATACCAACAACAATAGTCCGGCCACCAAACCGCAGGAGAGAAACTGACAGGCCGCTCGGTCTCTAAACCACCAGAATCAGACCGCCCGGTCTCCATACAACAACACTCCCCCTCAAGCTGAAGCATTTATGTCGATCATGCCCAGCTTGTCCCAAATGTGAAGAAAGGAGATGGAAACCGGCTTGGTGAAAATATCTGTCAGCTCTTTATTGGAGGTCACAAATGGAGTACAAATTTGTTTCTTCAAAATCTCTTCTCGAATAAAGTGGCAGTCGACTTCAATGTGCTTTGTTCTCTCATGGAAGACCGAATTTTTGGAGATGTATATAGCAGCCTTGTTGTCACAAAACATAGGTAGAGGATGGTTGTACACTTCTCCTAAGTCAAGCATGAGAGCCCGTAACCACTTCAATTCACATGTGGTCGATGCCATACTTCTATATTCTGCTTCTGCACTGGACCTAGAGATGACAGACTATTTCTTACTCTTCCAGCTCACAAGATGTAACACCCCCACCTGTCACATGACATATAACGGTGGGTCCGGCCGGGGCCCCACGCCATATCTCACAGACAAAGCGAAGGAATCACGTGTGGAAATCAAACTCACATTTATATAAAACACTAGGAATGTATACAACTCACACACCCTGGCCTTATGGCCTTACAAGTTTCTCTTTACAAAACAACAATTTCGTACATCGGCACGCAGGCCGGCCACACATGAAATCCAACCACGATTCTTCATATAGCCTTCAAGGGCCTATATCAGCAAGCTCGCTATTTCCTTTATTCTTTCCAACCCGCAGCACCTGCAAGTTATCATCCAAGCCAACACAGAAAACAAAGTAACGGTCAGCATTGCTGACCCATTATAACGACCCTACCCCATACCCGGGGTAGTGGTTCCTTCCCTGTATACAGTGCTTCCTTTTTCATCAAGCATCAGCAAACATCACCACATTATATCATAGGATCATTCTCTTTATGCCACTATCTAACAAACACATCACATCACAAACGCTGGAGTCCACCAACGCTCCGTGCACTCAGGGCACCTTCTTGGCGTACCGGAATCCACCGTCGTACACCGCTGTCTCTCGAGGTGTTAACTTGTTGGTTGACCGGCCCTAGTCCACCAGCTCGCAGGCTGGCGACATCCCGCCCAAGCCACTCAGAGGTCCATCCTCACAGCATCACAACCAGAGCAGACCGACCCACACTCCGTGGTGTAGCAAGCCGGGTTTATCTAAGCTCCCCAGGCAATGTCTACCCATCGGTCCCCCTCCTAATCCGATCGACCCACACCATGTGGTGCAGCAACCCGGGTTTAACTCGGCTCCCCTAGCATTGCCGCCCATCGATCCTTTCCTTAACTAGATCAACCCACCCTAGTGGTGTAACAGGCCGGGTTTATCACGCGCTCCCCATGCGTGCTACCAATTGATCATCACATATCCAGGAGCTTCACCAAAGCCTCCTCACAAGCAGTACATCCATACATTCATCACAATAAAATCCATTTTGCACATCATCAAAGCCACGGAGTCTTCTCCGGTTTACCCATGAGCATCACCAATCCAGACTACCGGTCCGGATGGGCTTCACACAGCATGCCTACACCGTACTTCATAATTCCGGCTCTAGATGCAGACGTAACAAAGGAATCTCTTCCGCGATCCACCTCTTGGTGGAGGATTCCAAGCACATGTATAGAGAAAGGACTTCGATGTCCAAGAAGGAGATCGTTACCCTTGAAGATCGCTTCGGCGCCATGAAGTAGCCGGATGGAACTCACCGCCTCGGCTCTGCCTTCACGAATCCGCTCTCGGATCTTCGATCCGCACTCCGCAGCTCCTACAGCAGCTGGAAGACTCCTCCCTTCTCTCTCCCTTAGGCCTTTCTTCTCTCTCCCTTGGAATGGAAATGAAGAAGAAGAAGAAGAAGAGAATAAGAGGATTTATCCTCCAAATCTCGGCCTTCTAGACACCTGGACAAAGCCCAGCCACTGGATCCAGGAAGAGGGAAACAAACGGCTCAGATCTGGCCAGAAAACCCAAAACACGGCCTGACACGCCCTGTGACACGCCCGTGTCACAGGCCGTGTCCCCCTAAGCGGCAGACAACCGACTCAATCCAACCAGTACACGCCCGTGTGACACGCCCGTGTCACGGCCGTGTACCCGACACGCCCTCAGACACGCCCGTGTCTGAGGCCGTGTACCTCAACAGAAATAATCCCAATCCAACCCGAGACTTCACACGGCCTGGCACACGGCTGGGCACACGCCCGTGTTCCTGGCCGTGTGCACCAGGACACACCCGTGTCCTTCTAACACGGCCTAACCCGAGACGTCGAGCTAAATTCGACGCCCACTGACACGCCCTGTGACACGCCCGTGTCACAGGCCGTGTCCACACGGGAACCCGATACTCGACGATCGTCGCGTAACACTCGTCGAGCATTCGACACGGCATCCGACACGGCCGTGTCCTGGGCCGTGTGCCCCATTCTCGACGATGTCACACAAAACTCGTCGACACCGAGGCCCGATCGTCGACACAACCCGACACGCCCCGCGACACGCCCGTGTCGCAGGCCGTGTCAACTGACACGCCCTGGGACACGCCCGTGTCCCAGGCCGTGTCACCCAAGCCTGAACCCAATTTTGATCCTCTTGACTTCAGGGTGTTACACAAGATTTCTCCCTACAAAGGTATAAAAGCCCGACGTTAACTTGTGGTCTCCTTTGTCATCAATATAGCTTGAATCTGAGTACGCTTCAATCTTCAAATGACCATTCTTCTGAAAGAGTAGTCTTTTCCTAGGCGCTGATTTAACATACTCCAATATCCTCATGACAGACTGTAGATGACACTCCCTAGGAGCTTGCATGAATTGGCTAACCTTGCCTATAACATAGGTGATGTCGGGTCTGGTCACCGTGAGATATATAAGTTTGCCAACTAGACGTCTGTACCTTGTAACATCTAAAAAAGAGGAGAGTCATCCGTCCATGTTTTATCTTCTCCAGTCGCCATAGGGCATCTGGAAGGTTTAGCCCCAATCAACCCTGCATATTTTAGCAAATCAAGAGCATACTTGCGTTGGGAGAGGACAAGAGAATTGGGCTTTCGAGAGATTTCTATCCCCAGAAAGTATTTTGGAGAGCCCATATCCTTTGTGAGCAGGTGTTTGCGAAGATGCTTCTTTGTCAAGGTTATCACAGCCTGGTCATCTCTAGTGATAAGAATATCATCCACATAGACAGCAAACAATACCAGACCCAAGAAGGTTTTGCGAATAAATAAAGAGTGATCGACAGAACTTCTCGTAAAACCTACGGCCGCCACAATCCCGCTGAACTTGTCAAACCATGCCTGAGGGCTTTGCTTTAGACCATAGATAGCCTTCCGTAGCTGGCATACCCGTGTCTCCCCCGGAGCAACATACCCTGGATGTTGTTCCATATAGACGTCCTCCTGAAGATCCCCATATAGAAAGGCATTCTTAACATCTAGTTTAGAAATGGGTCAATCCCTGTTGACAGTCATAGAGAGCAGGACCCTGATAGTGTTGAGACGAGCAACTGAAGAGAAGGTGTCAAAATAGTCAACCCCCATATGTCTGGGTAAAGCCTTTGGCAACAAGACGGGCCTTGTAACTATCCACACTGCTGTCAGGTCGGAACTTCACCACATAGACCCAGCGACAGCCAACGACATCTGTGCCGAAGGGAGGAGGACAGAGGGTCCATGTACCCCATTCAGTAAGAGTAGAAATCTCCTCATCCATGACAGCCTTCCAATGAGGAATAGTAAGGGCCTACTGGTAGGAATGGGGGGTGGCAGTGGCCGAGATAGCCAGTACAAAAGCTTTGCAAGAACGGGTAAGACAATCATTGGAAACAACAGCAACAAGCGGGTGTTGGGTCATGCCCGAACTCCATTGTGAAGAGCAATGTGGAGATCCAGGTCAGCGGGTTCCTCAGTATCGGGAGCATCCGTGGTGGAGAGAGCTGGCCCGGGAGTAGAGAGAGACGACGACGGAGAAGAGGGAGATATCGCGGGAGGTGGACACGACAGAGGAGAGGGTGGAGATGGTGGAGGTTGTTGGATCTTGCGACGCCCTTAGAGGGGGGGGGGGTGAATAAGAGTTCTTTAAAAATTTCTTAAAGTTTTGACAAATTGGCTTGATGAATAACAACAATATAATTGAAGAGTGCAAATGTATACTAGCTAAAAACAATAATGATATATTTCAAAAAGGATAAATTGAATACAAAGTGTCTCTATAGAGCTAGAGACAAAGGCTCATGAAATAAAAAATTTGCTTGTGTTTTTGTCGGTTCTTCTACCAAGAACCGGCAGGCTAATGTATATCTCTTCCTAGATCTTGCTACTAGCCTCCCCCTAGATCTAACCACGATCTAGACGCTGCACACAAGACAACGATTTCTCCCTAAGCTGCACAAGGACTTGGACGCCACTCATAAGGCAACGATTCTCTCCTAAGCCACACAAGGACCTAGACGCCACGCATAAGGCGGCGATTTCTCTACCGACTACAATAAGAAAATAATAGAACCAATGACAAAACAAAATGAACACTTTAGGCTAGACACTCCCTTCAAACAATGCACTGAAGATGCCAATGAATCCTTACTAGAGTTGCTTCGAATGGTGCGAACGTGCCGTCAATCTTCTGCGCTTTGGCCTTCTTGAGAGTATGGAGTATCTCTGAGTTCTGGAGCTCTCTGAATCGTCTATGCAGGAAAATACAGTACAGGTCATGAAATTCGTGATTTCCAGAAGAAATGAAAGGCTTTTATATTCTGGTGATATCGCCGGGCGATACTGGGTATCGCCACCTGGCGACATCGGTAACCGCTGCCACGTGGCCCACGAACTCCTCATTTTCACATCACACAAAAATCGAGCGCAGAATCCTGCACTATCGCCTTACGATACTGGTTATTGCCGTCTGGCGATAGCGATATAACTGATGCCGCGTCTTCGTCAAGAGTCGAACGGAAATTCATCGAGTAGCGCTATCACTTATCGTCGATACCCGATATCGCCTGTCGATATCTCCCGAGCACAATTTTGATCCGATTCAGCACCAAAAAGATATTAAAAATAGACCTGTGTTATCTGCACACCAAAAACACCCAAAAATCAAATACATACAAGATTTGTTATTAGCATTGTTTTAATTGTCCTCCGACATGTCCGACATGTCTCCCGACATGTCATTTTTTAAAGGAAAACGATATGTTTTTCTCAAAATAATAGATTATGTCCTTTTGTAAAATATCTGCCGACATGTCCGATCTTTTCCGATATATCAGCCGACACGACTTTTAAATATATCCTCCGCTATTTTATTTTATGTTATATTTGCAGACAAATATCATATTTTTAAATCACATATGGATACTATATTATGTATGTTTAAATCGATTAAACTTATTATTTCAATTTTTTAACGTTTTATTCTTACTATCAATTTTGTATTATTGTTTCACAAATTTTTAATTCTATATTATAAAAAATAGAAAAATATTTAATACATTTATTAGGTGATTGTTTCATATTTTTAATATAAATTTATAAGTTTGAAAAAACTTATAATAAATTAAGTATTTTTAACTTTTAAATCTTTTTAATTTGCAATAAACTTATTATTATCAAAGTAAAATTAGTGTATAGTATTAAATATATTTTACAATGTATCATTTTATATTTGTTAATAATATTTTTTCTTAGATACTATTTAAATTTATTTCATATTATAAATGACTCATTTTTATCTATTTGTTATATTATTTTGCTATTTTTATAACATATAATTATAGTTAGTATACATTAAATAAAAATTTTATTTATAATATATGGAAATCCGATATTTTAAAATATCCCTGACATGTCTCCGACTTCCGACATCCGACATTTAAAAACACAATCCGATATATGTTCGACATCCGATATTTAAAACATTGGTTATTAGCAAACCAGGAAGCGTGGAATGCATGCTCCAACAATCTCCCCCTTTTGATAATAACAAATCCATTAAGAAAGAAATCATGAATGTTAAAAGGTCCACCCAATTTGAGTATCAAGACGAAGCTTGTGTATCTGCACAAATTGCTCTTGGATGAGACACTCCCCCTACATGTGAGCTCCCCCTAAATTGAAGCACATGGAAATTTGTGAAATTTGTCCATGGTTCATATGTTTATGAAAATGCTTATGTGAATGATTTCCTTTGAAAAATTTCTCCCCCTTTGGTATTGTCAAAAGATAGCTAAGAGGGTGGCGGAAGCGAAAGAAGGAAAAACACAAAGGAGAAACTCTATAGAGGACAAGTGAGCAATGTATAATAAAGAAAGAAATGAGTAAACACTAACATTGACAATGGTCAACAACCTATATTACAAATACATACACTAGTGAATAATATTTGGGAAAAAGTGTTCAGTCCAATTCTCATAAGAAGAACGTTTAGAGAGGATAATGTTGTGTACATGCGATATGATGTCGGAAACACTTATGCAGATTCTTATAAATACATGAACACGAGAATGTTAAAAAACAACATAACATAGAGTTGGACATGCGGAGCTATACTCGTACCCAAGAGTTCAGAGCACACAATAAAGAAATTATCCATTTAAAGATTTGCACAAGACACTTTACAATTCTTTCCAAGGTGCTCAACCTCACAATGCTTATGAATACTTATCAGGAGGGTAAGTAGTGCTTGATGGAGGTTTCTTGTCAGCCGTTTATTATTTTGTTATTTGTGTGTGAAACATATCACCAAAGGTTTGCACTTTTGAGATCATACAATGTTTTTCACATTTTTGTTTGGCTAGACAAATGAGTCCGAATTCACTTGTGAGAGCATACATGATAATTAAATATTAGTGGTGCACTGTACCAAACTCGGATAAAGCATTAACAGAAACATGCAACACTAGCGTTTATGGTAGAACATTCACAATTCACACATGTAGTAAGATGAATGCATATGAAGATTTGCACAACCAGGAGTGAAATAACATTATCATAACTAAAATATTTCTCATACTTAGAGACATGCAAAAATAATTTCATGAGTTTAAGAACACTAGCACTTTAGTATGTAGAATGAATATAAGAATGTTGAAGTATGGAACCAAGTTATTGGAAACTCAAAAAAAAACATTACAACATGCCTAAATTTGAGTCACGAAGAAAATTTGGAGGAAAAGTGAATTTTCACTGTCGTCGGGTGATACCGGGTATCGCCGATTGACAATAGTGTGAAAAATATAAAATCGGGCGCACTCAGTCAAAGACATCAAAACAAACACTTTTTCCTGAAGCCAGGTTGCGGAAGTCGGAGCGGAAGTCGGCGAAAACCTAAGACCTAGGTAAGAAAATTGGATTTTTGCCTTAAAGCTTTAGATTTTTATGGATCTAATTGTTAGGATAGTGTAGCATAGAACCCTAGATGAGAAATTTCCAAGTTTTAAAGTGCATAGATTGTGTTTGTGGATCATAAGAAATTATGTTTATTTAAGTGAAAAATGTGCATAGATTGTTGGATCTAAGAGGTTGTAAGTGGGTTTTGAGAAAAATAACTTACAGATTTGGTATTTGGGATGAGGGGAAAACCAGATCTGAAGTTGGAAATGGAGGAAAACCATTTTCTGCTATTGCACAGTGACAGTGGGTGTCGCCGGACGGCGATAAAAAAAACGTTTTTTTTTCTGTTTATTAAAAAAAAAATTTTCATTTGCAATAATGACTTCCAGTTCCAAAGCCCGTAGAAGCACATGAAGTGATTCATATTGTAACAGCCCAAAGTTCTGAAACAGGCAAATTTGGGTGACACGGCCTGGGACACGGGCGTGTCCCAGGGCGTGTCAGATGACACGGCCTGTGACACGGGCGTGTCGCAGGGCGTGTCGAGTTGTGTCGACGATTGGGCTTTGTCTCGACGATTTTTTTGGTCTCGACGATTCGTCGAGAGAGGCACACGGCCCATGACACGGGCGTGTCCAAGGCCGTGTCGCATTCTCGACGATTCTTGCTCGACGATCGTCGAGTGTCGAGAAGTGCGTGTCGAGTGTTGAACACAGCCTGTGACACGGGCGTGTCACAGGGCGTGTCAAATCAGGCGACGAACTCAGCCCGCCGAGAATTCGACAGGGCGTGTCTGGGTGCCGTGTCTGGGCACACGGCCGGGGACACGGGCGTGTCCCAGGCCGTGTGAAGTCTCGGGATGATTTGGGATTTTTTTCACCCAGGTACACGGCCACAGACACGGGCGTGTCTGAAGGCGTGTTGGTGACACGGCCCATGACACGGGCGTGTCCCGTGGGCGTGTCACTGGTTTGGATAAGTCGGTTGATCACCGCTTGAGGCACACGGCCAGGCACACGGCCGTGTTCGAGGCCGTGTCGGGTCAAAATGTGTGTTTTTGGCAGAATCGTGGCCGTCCATTTCTTCAGTCTGGATCCAAGGGCTGAAAGCTCTTCTTCTTTTTCCTTAAGGGCCGAATTCAGAAAAGAATCCTCACTTTGAATTGGCCTTCATCTTTCTTCAAGAGAGAGAGAAAGAGAGAGAGAAAGGAGGAGGAAGAAGGGAAGGGGGCTGCTGTTGGTGGTGCTGCGGTTTACCGGCGAGAGATCCGAAGCCAGCGTTGCGGAGGAAACGCTCTTGCGAGTCTTGCAAGCAAGCTTTCAAGCCATGGCACCGAAGCGATCGTCAAGGGTAACGACTTTTCTTCCTAGCCATGTGAAGGCTTCTGTTTTGGCATATCTTTTGATTCCCCCACCAAGAGGTGACTGCTTTTGGGAGTCATTTGGGTGGATGCTTGAAATCCCCTTGATATTGCATATAGATCCGGAAATGAGTACGGAATAGGCATGCTGTGTGAAGCCCATCTGGACAGGTTGGTCTGGATTGGTGATGTTGCATCCGAACCGGAGAAGACTCCGTGATAAACGTGTAGTGTAAGGAGTCGATGGGTTATGCCTGCAAAAAGGAGTAGCAGGAAGTACTGGGGTGGTAGTCCAGGAAAATAGCCTTGTGGTGGTTTTGGGTTCAACCTGTGGTTGAGGCACAGGAAGTACTGGTGGGACCAGGAAAGGCCCTTTTTGTGATGCTTGATGTCATAGGGTGTCCACCTGTGAAGCGAGTCACAGGAAGTACTGGTGTGCCCAGGAAAGACCCCTGACATTTGTGCTTATGCGGTGTCCACCTGTGGAGAGAATCACAGGAAGTACTGGTGCGCCCAGGAAAGACCCGCTGTTGCTGTGAGGAAATGGGTATAGTGACATACCCAGGCTTGAATGCCAGGAACAGGATTGGTGAGACCGACCCGCGCCTTTGATATAGCCGTGAGTACGCTGTACTCGGAGAAGGCAAGACGATTTGAGCAACGGGGGGTGGAGGATCCGACCTGCGCTATGTCCGTCTGACGTGAGACCAAAAAGTGCGGTCTGTTGGAGCGCATAGCAAGAGTCTTCGGCCTGCGCGCCATGACACAAAGGGGGGCTACGGGCCATCCCGGTGTCCGAGGACTAACTCCGGCTGCACGCCATGGAGTAAATGCTCAAGAGTGTTACCGTTGGGTGATAACCCTGATACGGTGGTGGGCAAGAGGTTGCCAGAACACCAAGAATGTGCCCTGAGTGCACGGACCGTTGGGCCGGGCGGCGAACGGTTGTGATGGCTTGTGTGCGTGAAAGCACCTTTGATGATATAGCTTGCCATACTTGTGATATGATATGCCTGCAGGGAAAATACCGCTGCCCCGAGAGGAGGGGTAGGGTCGTTATAATTTGGTCAGCTGAACGCTGACCGTTGCTTTTGTTTGCCACCGTTGGGTGGATTGTCCTTGCACAGGTGCTGGAGAGCCGAGCGGGTCGCATAGAGGTTGATGCTCCTGCTGGTGTTGCTGCTGCTGCTAGCCCTCGAAGGCTAATGTTTTTTTGAGTGTTTTCTTTTTGTGGCCGGCCTGCGCGCCAATTTGTTTAGGCCACTGCATGAAAGCCCTGTAAGGCCATAAGGCCAATACTTTATACATGTTGTAAGACATTCCTATCTATATATAAAATGTGGAGTTTATATTTGGACATTCATGAGGAGTTCAAGTAGTTTAGGCTTCCGCTAGAATGCTTGTGATAGGTGCGATGCGCTACTCTGGTATCATCCTGTACCTTCACCGACTGTTTTGTGGTATATCCTGTGGGGCCCCGGCCGGACCTTCTAGAATATATCATATGAACGGATGGGGTTGTTACATTTTTGGTATCGGTTGTCTTGGTCTTTCCCTCTCGAAGTCGTGGCCGCCTTCTTTTGTGGAGTGACGAGCACGTGGTTGTGCACACCAAAGTCTACGATTGAACTCCTGAATGTCCATGATAGGAATGCATTTTGTATGTGTGAGGAACCTGCGTGTTCCTATTTTGTGTTGTTTGCTTGGGTACGACCGCTAATGTGTGTGTCTTGTCCACCTTTAGGTGACTCGGAGTGGAGCTGGGCAGTCTGAGCCCCAGCGTTCTGATGAAAGTACGGCACCAGCCGCGGTGCCTACACCTCCACCGTCTGCGGAACATGTCCGTTTAGTTGCGGAGGCCTTGTTTACCATGATCCAAGGCCAGCCACTTAGGCAGGAGCAAGCGGCTGTGGGGCCAGAACAGGTGGCGGCAAGGCCTGAACCTGTCGTGGATGTGGTACCTCGAGCGGCCGAGAAGCAGCTAACTCGGTTTATGAGTTTCCATCCGCCTACGTTCTCGGGAGCGGGAACCCCGACGCAGGCTGAGGATTGGTTATCGCGCGTCAAGCGAGTGATGACGGCGATAGGAACGGCGGAGCATCAGAAAGTTACCTTAGCCACCTTCTTGCTTGAAGGAGAAGCGCGTTTATGGTGGGATGAGATGGAGTTGCATCATTTGGCGGGTCGTCCGTTAACCCAAGTGTCGATGGAAGAATTCTCCCGGCTCTTCCTAGCGAAGCACCTTCCTGTGGCTCAACGGATAGCCATGGAAAATGAATTCCAACGGTTGACTCAAGGTGATGGCAGTGTTGACGCGTACCTGCATGAGTTTACTCGCTTGGGGCGGTATGCGGGTTCGATTTTTGCTGATGAGCAGAGGAAGACTAATCGGTTCTATGAAGGACTGAGGGACGAGTTGAGGTTCCTTGTGTCTAGTTCGGTGAACCAGGGTTTCCAAGCGTTGGTTGACACTGCGACCGCGTTGGAAAAAGATATGAAGAGGGTGCAAGGGAAGAGAGCGTTGGTGATGACGCAACCGGAGTGGAAGGCGCCCCGATCTGGAAAATCATTTTATAAGAAGAGATGGGGTAAGAGGTCCAAGCCGAGTGGACAAGCTCCTTCATCAGTTGCAACGGGAGCAACATCAGGGGCAACCTCCAAGCCAGAAACTCGTACCTGCTTCAATTGTGGTAGGATGGGGCACATTGCGCGAGATTGCCGGATGCTGCCAAAGAGTGAAAAGAAGGCGGGAGCATCTTATGCGGAGAAAGGAAAAGCGGTGGTGGATTCCTCTGCCTCGCAGGCGCAACCCCGAGTCTACAATCTTGGCCTGCAGGAGGCCATCAAGCAGAGTGACGTGGTCACAGGTATGAGTTTAGTTTTGCTTATGCTAATGTTTGTATGCTTAGTACCCCTACGTTTGTGGTTTGTGTGTGTGACATGTTTGTCATAGGCTTTGTGATGATTCGGGACACGCTGGCGCGAGCACTGTTTGATACAGGTGCATCGCATTCTTTTCTGTCTAGTGAATTTCTTACGCGGCTTGGGATACCCAGTCGTGCAAAGGCAGATAGCGTCAGAGTGGTGTTGCCGAATGGTTGTTGGATGCTTGCGGATCAAGCTTGCGATGTGGCGGTTCAAGTAGGAAGTCGGGATTTTTGTTTAACCGCATTTGTTTTGCCAATGTCGGAATTCGATGTGATTTTTGGGATGGATTGGCTTGCGGAGCAGCATGCTATGATTGATTGCCAGTCCAAAGAAATCACGTTGGGCCAGAATACCGAACAGGAGACAAAGTTCGCGGGTATGCGAGGAGTGGGCGGGACATTGATGTCTGCACTCCAGGTAGTCAAGGCTGTTCGGAAGGGTGCGGAGTGTTACTTTGCACTAATTCAGGCTGTTGAGCCTAAGGCCACTTTGTGCGAGGTTCCGATTGTGGCAGAATTTGCTGATATGTTTCCCGCAGATCTCCCTGGGCTACCACCCCAGCGGGAGATTGACTTCACAATTGAGTTGGTGCCAGGTGCGAAACCAGTGGCCCGTTCGCCATATCGCATTGCGCCAAAAGAGATGGCGGAGTTGAAGGTTCAACTACAAGAAATGTTAGAGCAAGGCTATATCCGCCCAAGTATGTCACCTTGGAGCGCGCCTGTGCTTTTTGTAAAGAAGAAAGACGGTGGGTTGCGGTTGTGTATTGACTACCGTGAATTGAATAAGCTGACTGAGAAGAATAAGTATCCGATACCTCGGATTGATGAATTATTTGATCAGCTAGTGGGCTCGACCGTCTATTCAAAGTTGGACCTGAAGTCTGGTTATTACCAGTTAAGGATTCAGGAAGGTGACATTCCCAAAACCGCATTTGGAACGCGTTATGGGCACTATGAGTTCACAGTCATGCCCTTTGGATTGTGTAATGCGCCTTCAGTGTTTATGGATTTGATGCACCGTATTTTTCGTGAGTACCTGGATCTGTTTGTGATAGTGTTCATTGATGATATCCTGGTGTACTCGAAGTCCAAAGCTGAGCATGAGATTCATTTGCGGTTAGTGTTGAATACGTTGAGGCAAAATCAGCTTTATGCCAAGTTCTCGAAGTGCGAGTTTTGGCTATCGTCAGTGACATTTTTGGGCCATGTGGTGAGTGGAGCGGGCATTGCAGTGGATCCAGCGAAGATAAGAGCCATACAAGATTGGCCAATACTGTCTTCCGTGGCCGAAGTTAGGAGTTTCCTTGGACTTGCGGGCTATTATAGAAGATTTGTGGAAAACTTCTCGCGGATCGCTTTGCCGCTAACCACACTGACGCGAAAAGATCAGAAGTTCGTTTGGACGCCAGAGTGCGCACGAGCTTTTGAAGAGCTGAAGGTTCGGTTGACCACGGCGCCGGTGTTGTCTTCGCCATGTGGAACCGATGGGTTTGTAATTTATAGTGATGCCTCAGGGAACGGCTTAGGCTGTGTTCTTCTGCAGAGCGGAAAGGTGATTGCTTATGGCTCACGCCAGCTGAAGGTGCACGAGCGGAACTATCCCGTCCATGATTTGGAATTAGCAGCGGTGATTTTTGCACTGAAGCTGTGGCGACACTACCTTTATGGTGTGAAGGTGGAGATCTATACTAATCATAAGAGCCTTAAGTATCTGTTGGAGCAGAAAGAGTTGAACATGCGACAACGAAGGTGGTTGGAGTTCCTTGGGGACTACACTTTCGAGATTCATTATACACCCGGGAAGGGGAATGTTGTCGCGGATGCCTTGAGTCGGCGAGTTCCGGCTAGAGCGAATTGGTTACAAAGGCATGATGAACGTCTGATCCAGGAGTTGGAGGCATTGGAGATCTATTGTGTTGACAAAAATTCCACTGCCATTGCGTGTTTGAACTGGACCGAGGTGCAATGTGACCTTGCGGACCGAGTTCGACGGGCAACGGAGTTGGATGAAGATCTCTTGCGCTATGGGAATGAAGGGCCAGAGGGCAAATTCACCTGGATTGACGGTCTGTTGCGAAAAGAAGGCCGATTGTGCGTCTCAAATGTGGGGAAACTGAGGGAAGAACTGATGTATGAAGCGCATTATACGAAGTATTCCATTCACCCCGGGAGCACAAAGATGTTCAACGATATGAAAAAGCTCTTTTGGTGGCCAGGGCTTAAGAAAGATGTTGCCCTGTATGTAGCCAAATGCCAAACATGTGCGATGGTGAAGGCGGAATGCCAAAAGCCGGGCGGTTATTTGAAGTCACTGCCGATCCCATTATGGAAATTTGATGATATTTCCATGGATTTTGTGCATGGATTGCCAAGATCGCAGCGAGGAAATGATTCCATTTGGGTGATAGTTGACCGACTAACAAAAGTAGCACATTTTCTCCCAAACAGGCGGGATGATTCGGTTGAAAGTTTGGCAAAGTTATATGTTGATCAAATTGTGCGTCTTCACGGTGTTCCTCGAAGCATCGTAAGTGATCGAGATGGGCGATTCACGTCAAATGATTGGAGATTAGTTCACCGACTGTTGGGCACGAAATTGACCTTCAGCACGGCCTTTCACCCCCAAACGGATGGCCAAACTGAACGTACCAACAGAACAATGGAGGACATGCTACGAATGTGCGCCCTTGACTTCGGAAAGAGATGGGAAGATCATCTCTATATGGTCGAGTTTGCATATAATAACAGCTACCAGACAAGTATTGAGATGGCACCATATGAAGCCCTATATGGCAGGAAATGTCGTACCCCCTTGGCTTGGGTAGAAGCGGGTGAAGCCCGGGTTGTTAAACCAAATGAGGTGGATGAAGCAAACTCAACCATTCGGACTATTCGAGAGAGATTGCTAGTTGCTCAAGATCGACAAGCGAAGTACTACAACGCCAAGCACCGGAACGTTGAATTTGCGGTTGGCGATTGGGTCTACTTGAAGATCAAGCCATTCAAAGGTGTCTCCAGGATTCGACGATTGAAAAAGTTGAGTCCAAGGTATTTGGGTCCCTTTGAAGTGGTTGAGCGAATTGGCGAAGCAGCTTATCGGCTAGCTCTGTCGGCGGACTTGGGTGGGTTACATGATGTCTTTCACATCTCGGTGCTGCGGAAAGCCGTGAAAGATCCAGCTCAAGTGATCGCGGATGATCGTGTGCCGGTGGAGTATGGGCTAACAACGAGAGTTAGACCCATTCGGATCGAAGATCGAGCCGAGAAACAGTTGCGGAACAAGACGGTCGGTATGGTGAAAGTCCGGTGGGACAACTGCGGCCGTGAAGAGTTGACGTGGGAACGCGAGCAGACCATGCGAGAAGAGTTCCCTGAGTTGTTTCTGTAATTGGTAGCGAGACTGTTGTAACATAAACATTGAGATATTGTTACATTTTCTTGCTATCTTTTTGTTACTTTCCTGTCTCTGAATTTCGAGGACGAAATTGTTTTGTAGGAGGGGAGGATTGTAACAGCCCAAAGTTCTGAAACAGGCAAATTTGGGTGACACGGCCTGGGACACGGGCGTGTCCCAGGGCGTGTCAGATGACACGGCCTGCGACACGGGCGTGTCGCAGGGCGTGTCGAGTTGTGTCGACGATTGGGCTTTGTCTCGACGATTTTTTTGGTCTCGACGATTCGTCGAGAGAGGCACACGGCCCATGACACGGGCGTGTCCAAGGCCGTGTCGCATTCTCGACGATTCTTGCTCGATGATCGTCGAGTGTCGAGAAGTGCGTGTCGAGTGTTGAACACGGCCTGTGACACGGGCGTGTCACAGGGCGTGTCAAATCAGGCGACGAACTCAGCCCGCCGAGAATTCGACAGGGCGTGTCTGGGTGCCGTGTCTGGGCACACGGCCGGGGACACGGGCGTGTCCCAGGCCGGGTGAAGTCTCGGGATGATTTGGGATTTTTTTCACCCAGGTACACGGCCACAGACACGGGCGTGTCTGAAGGCGTGTTGGTGACACGGCCCATGACACGGGCGTGTCCCGTGGGCGTGTCACTGGTTTGGATAAGTCGGTTGATCACCGCTTGAGGCACACGGCCAGGCACACGGCCGTGTTCGAGGCCGTGTCGGGTCAAAATGTGTGTTTTTGGCAGAATTGTGGCCGTCCATTTCTTCAGTCTGGATCCAAGGGCTGAAAGCTCTTCTTCTTTTTCCTTAAGGGCCGAATTCAGAAAAGAATCCTCACTTTGAATTGGCCTTCATCTTTCTTCAAGAGAGAGAGAAAGAGAGAGAGAAAGGAGGAGGAAGAAGGGAAGGGGGCTGCTGTTGGTGGTGCTGCGGTTTACCGGCGAGAGATCCGAAGCCAGCGTTGCGGAGGAAACGCTCTTGCGAGTCTTGCAAGCAAGCTTTCAAGCCATGGCACCGAAGCGATCGTCAAGGGTAACGACTTTTCTTCCTAGCCATGTGAAGGCTTCTGTTTTGGCATATCTTTTGATTCCCCCACCAAGAGGTGACTGCTTTTGGGAGTCATTTGGGTGGATGCTTGAAATCCCCTTGATATTGCATATAGATCCGGAAATGAGTACGGAATAGGCATGCTGTGTGAAGCCCATCTGGACAGGTTGGTCTGGATTGGTGATGTTGCATCCGAACCGGAGAAGACTCCGTGATAAACGTGTAGTGTAAGGAGTCGATGGGTTATGCCTGCAAAAAGGAGTAGCAGGAAGTACTGGGGTGGTAGTCCAGGAAAATAGCCTTGTGGTGGTTTTGGGTTCAACCTGTGGTTGAGGCACAGGAAGTACTGGTGGGACCAGGAAAGGCCCTTTTTGTGATGCTTGATGTCATAGGGTGTCCACCTGTGAAGCGAGTCACAGGAAGTACTGGTGTGCCCAGGAAAGACCCCTGACATTTGTGCTTATGCGGTGTCCACCTGTGGAGAGAATCACAGGAAGTACTGGTGCGCCCAGGAAAGACCCGCTGTTGCTGTGAGGAAATGGGTATAGTGACATACCCAGGCTTGAATGCCAGGAACAGGATTGGTGAGACCGACCCGCGCCTTTGATATAGCCGTGAGTACGCTGTACTCGGAGAAGGCAAGGCGATTTGAGCAACGGGGGGTGGAGGATCCGACCTGCGCTATGTCCGTCTGACGTGAGACCAAAAAGTGCGGTCTGTTGGAGCGCATAGCAAGAGTCTTCGGCCTGCGCGCCATGACACAAAGGGGGGCTACGGGCCATCCCAGTGTCCGAGGACTAACTCCGGCTGCACGCCATGGAGTAAATGCTCAAGAGTGTTACCGTTGGGTGATAACCCTGATACGGTGGTGGGCAAGAGGTTGCCAGAACACCAAGAATGTGCCCTGAGTGCACGGACCGTTGGGCCGGGCGGCGAACGGTTGTGATGGCTTGTGTGCGTGAAAGCACCTTTGATGATATAGCTTGCCATACTTGTGATATGATATGCCTGCAGGGAAAATACCGCTGCCCCGAGAGGAGGGGTAGGGTCGTTATAATTTGGTCAGCTGAACGCTGACCGTTGCTTTTGTTTGCCACCGTTGGGTGGATTGTCCTTGCACAGGTGCTGGAGAGCCGAGCGGGTCGCATAGAGGTTGATGCTCCTGCTGGTGTTGCTGCTGCTGCTAGCCCTCGAAGGCTAATGTTTTTTTGAGTGTTTTCTTTTTGTGGCCGGCCTACGCGCCAATTTGTTTAGGCCACTGCATGAAAGCCCTGTAAGGCCATAAGGCCAATACTTTATACATGTTGTAAGACATTCCTATCTATATATAAAATGTGGAGTTTATATTTGGACATTCATGAGGAGTTCAAGTAGTTTAGGCTTCCGCTAGAATGCTTGTGATAGGTGCGATGCGCTACTCTGGTATCATCCTGTACCTTCACCGACTGTTTTGTGGTATATCCTGTGGGGCCCCGGCCGGACCTTCTAGAATATATCATATGAACGGATGGGGTTGTTACACATATTCCTCTTATCAAACTTTTCCGGGAATTGAAAACGCTAACGTAGGGATCAGACGGGTGATCGAATTCGACCCGACCCGTCATGCACACATCCATGATTTGTTATCAATGGCTGGAATAATGTCGATTATTATTCCAGATACATTTTCATCCATACTAATTAGAGAATTTTATAATTATCTCAAAGATCCGTGGTTCACGGAACTGAATGACGGAGTACGATCTAAGATACAAGGACAAGCGGTAGAGATAACCCACTATGATCTTAGAGAGGAGTTTAGGTTAATGGAGCATGAGAACACCTTAGATGTAGTAGAGAACTATTGGAAGGATAGAGATTGGACACTATTGAATTTGGTTTTGCATGGAAATTCCATCAAAACACTTATTCAATCTACGACCACGCTCATTAAGGATGCATGACTAGTGCAAGAAATATTGAGGCACACTGTCCTACTCAAATACGGTGATACATGGAAGATAACGACTAAACTGAGTTATGTTACGTACATGATTTTGGAGCGGGAGTCGTTTGACATGGCAGATTTTGTCTTTTCGATAATACGCTATTAATTTAGATTGAAGAGTCCTAATTGGAAGAAACTGAACACACTATCACTCGGAGCCGTCATCCAACGTATTTTATATAAGAAATATACTTGGATTGACCCGAATTTGTACTTCAATGATTATATTCCATCGATATATTCGACGAGTGGAACACCTTCCATCGGCCGATCAACATGAGGAGGGTCATCAAGGAGGAGTGAACCTGTGTCCACTATCCGAAACCCGCCAATTCCTAGAGGTGGATTGTTGCGAGAAGGGTTGGACGACTTGCGAGAGTCGTTCGAAGAACACAAGAGGGAAGTGAAGAAAAACTTCTTGGGAATTCAGAATTTTTTTAAATTTCTGACAAAAAGTCTGAAGTTGAAGCCCACTCCATCAGAGGCAGCAGAATGTGAGGATCCGGTCATGGAGCCGCCCCATACATCTACTCGCCGAGCACGTCGGACGAGGAGCAGCGAGCACAGTTCGGCAGATGATCAAGGGGAGACAAGTGCAGGCGACAACAGAAATTTCTGAAGATTTCAGGATGGCTGGACATTTTAGCGCTATCGCTCGACGACAGTCACTATCGCCGGCGACAGTGAAGTTTTTTTTAATTTTCAAAAACAATTTATGCTGTAATATTATGTGGGACTTAATATGTGGTATTGTGCTGCTGTAATAATATAAGACTCAGTATGTGATGTGCTCATTTATGGTTTATGTAATTGTATTTTGGTTTAATGTTCATGTTTTTAGCAATTTAATTATTAATTTTTTTGTAGCTTGCTATGACAATTCATTAGTTTGAAATGTCTAGGATTCTTAGTTCTAATCTTAACAATGAAAAACGGAAATCTGGAAGTGGTTTTGTGAAAATATCCACAAGCTGTGAATCAGTGCTTATAAAGTTGACTTTGATCGTATTTTGTTTTATGTGGTCTCTTATGAAATGGTGACGTACGTCAATGTGTTTGGACATAGAATGATGAACTGGATTATATGTTAAGTCAATTGCACTTTTATTATCACACCTTAATTTAATTATTTCATGAACTATTTCAAAATCTTATAAAGTTTGCTTCATCCATAAAGCTTGTACACAACAACTGCCTAGTGCCATATACTCGGCCTCAGTAGTGGATAAGGCAACCAAATTCTGTTTCCTACTCGTCCACGAGATAAGTGAAGGGCCAAGAAAGTGACAGATGCCACTGGTGCTTTTACGATCTAATGAACAGCCAGCATAATCAAAATCAGAAAAACCATGTAATATAAAGGCATCGTTATGAGGATACCACAAACCTAACTTAGATGTGCCAATAAGATATCTAAAAATGCATTTAACTGCTTTTAAATGAGACTCTTTGGGATTAGCTTGAAATCTAGCACATAAACATACAACAAACATAATGTCAGGCCTAGACGCAGTCAAATACAACAGTGATCCTATCATTCTTCTATAAAGTTTTTGATCTATGGATATTCCACTTTCATCCTTTCCTAACTTTAATGAGACACTCATGAAGGTATTTGTTTGTTTTAGATTTTCAAATCCAAATCTTTTTAAAACATCATGAATATATTTTGATTGACAAATAAAAATTTCATCATGCTTTTGAGTAATCTGAAAACCAAGAAAATAAGTGAGTTCGCCTACCATGCTCATTTTAAATTCATTCTTCATTATTTCAATAACACTATCACATAATTTTTCATTTGTGGATCCAAAAATAATATCATCAACATATATTTGTAAAACGATAAGATCACCATTAATATGTTTAACAAATAAAGTACAATCAGCACTACCCATTTTGTAATCATTCTTTAATAAATAAATAGTCAATCTATCATATCATGCTCGGGGTGCTTGTTTCAAACCATAAAGGACTTTTTCTAATTTAAAACATGATCAGAAAATCTAACATCAACAAAGCCTGGAGGTTGTTCTACATAAACCTCCTTCTTAATATACCCGTTAAGAAAAGCATTTTTAACATTCATTTGAAATAATTTAAACTTTTTGAAACTAGCAAATGCAAGAAATATTCTAACTGCTTCTAAACGTGCTACGAGTGCAAAGGTTTCATGAAAATCTATTTCTTCTATTTGTGAATATCCTTTTGCTAGGAGTCTAACTTTGTTCATAGTGACCCTAGATTCACTATCTAGTTTATTCTTAAAAATCCACTTAACCCCTACAATTGGATGATTTGACGGTCTTTCTACTAACTTCCAAACCTTATTGTATTCAAATTGATTAAGCTCGTCAGTCATAGCTAAAAATTAAGAATTATCATTTAAAGCAGCTTCAACGCTTTTAGGTTCTATATTAGAAATAAAGCACATATTAGAAAATAACTCACGTACGGACGAACGAGTACTTACCCCTCTTGATGGTTCTCCAATAACCAAATCTTGGGGATGATCTTTTGAGAATCTTAATTCGCTTGGAGGATCGTATTCTTGCTCTTCTTCTTCTTCTTATTTGACTCCTTTTTCTTCATCTTTGTCTCCAAAGATTTCATCATCATCCAACTTTTGTTGAGAGGAGAACTCTTCATCTTTACCTGTATTATTAGCTTCTACACAAGGGAAAAACTCATCAAATTTAACATGTACAGATTCTTCAACTATTTTAGTCCTTTTGTTGTAAATTCTATAAGCTTTACTCGTTGAAAAATAGCCAATAAAAATGCCTTCATCACACTTTTCGTCAAATTTGCCTAAATTATCCTTAGTGTTCAAAACACAACATTTATAACCAAAAACTTTAAAATAAGACACATTTGGTTTCTTTTGAAAATATAACTCATAAGGTGTTAATTTTAAGAGAGGTCGAAGCATAACACGATTAATAATATAACAAGCAGTACTAACAGCTTCGACCCAAAAAGATCTAGGTAATTTGTATTCATATAGCATAGTGCGAGTTAGTTCTTGCAAAGTTCTATTTTTCCTCTCTACCACACCATTTTGTTGAGGTGTACGAGGAGCGGAAAATTCATGTTTAATTCCTAACTCATTGCAAAAAGAAACAAATTTTTCATTATCAAATTCACCTCCATGATCTGAACGAATGCATTTTATTTTTAACTCTATTTCGTTTTGAACACGTAAACATAATTTGAAAAATTCTAAAAACGCATCAGATTTAGACGATAAGAAAATTGTCCAACTAAAGCGAGAGAAATCATCAATCAAAACAAAAGTATACTTTCTACCACCTAGACTTAGTGTATTAACAAGACCAAACAAATCCATATGTATCAATTCTAAAGGCCTAGTGGTGGAAACGATATTTTTGCTTTTAAAAGAAGACTTTGTAAATTTTCCTTTTTGACACGATGAACATAAAGATGATAAATTTCCATGCAAAAAAGGTAAACTTTTAACAAGTTTGTTTGAGATAATTTTAAAATTATCTTGGAACTAGAATGTCCAAGACGTCTATGCCACAAATCTAACTCCTCATTTTTAGATATAAAACACTTTAATGAAGAATGTGACAAATCATTAAATCTAATCATGTATACATTTTGAAATTTAGGAGCAGTAATAACAATATCATTTGTTTTAGAGTTAATAATTTTGCATAAGTTTGAAGATGAGTCAAACAAGACGTTTCAGCCATTATCACATAACTGACTTATCGAGATTAAATTATGCTTCAAACCTTTAACATACAAAACATATGAGATAATAAATGATTTGTTACCTACTACTCCAATGCCGATGATTTTTTCCTTTCCCGTTGTCGCCAAAAGTAACCACTCCTCCTTTCTTCATCTCTAGGCTAAGGAACTTTGATTTATTGCCCATCATGTGCTTAGAACAGCCGGAGTCTAAGTACCACACGTCTTCTTTGTCCTTAGCCTGCCAACACACCTAGAAAGAGGATGAGAGTAAAGATCCGGTTACCCAAGTGGTTCCTCCCAAAGAATAGTTAGAAGCCTTAGGCACCCAGATTTGTTTAACTGAACAGTGTCCCGTCTTCTTACAAGTGTGTGTTGTGTGACCAAACTTATAACATTTGACACACTTGATGAAAAAAGTCGACGGGTTTTTAAAGTAAATTTTGACCCTTTGCTGGAAGCTACTGAGATAGTAGTTTTATTATTTTTAATTTGAAAACATGATTTTCCGGAATTTTTCTTATCTCCGGCGACAGTGGATGTCGCCGGGCCATAGTGTTCAGGTGAGTATCCAAGTCCGAATTTTTTAGAACCATAGTACTGGTTTCCCAAAATCATATTTAATGATTTTTGGCCCAGTCCAAATTTGTTAGTGACCATTTCTAAATCACAGACTTGTCCCCTTAATACGTTATTTTCGGCAACAATGGTGCCACAACGGTTTGTGAAGGACTTCCTGCTGCCTTCCACTTGAGATTGAGAAAACTTTAGAGATCTCTCTAAGGCCTCTTTCTCTTTTGTAAGAGTTTCAACTCGAGTCTGAGTCTTAGAGAGATCTTTCTCAAGCTCTAATATCTTTGTCAAGGAGGGACAATCCTCTTGACAAGTCGCTTTCTCCTTTCCAAATACTTTAACTTCATTTTTTTATTTTTTATTTTCTTTTGCTAACATTTTATTTTCAGATTTAATCAATTTAATTTCATGCAGTTTTTTGTCTAAATACGTGCAAGTTCTCAAAAATTCAGAATATAAATCATCATAAGTTTCAGGAGTTACCTCAATGTCGCTCTGGACATTGCTTCCTTCATCATGTGATGAAGCGCTCTTTCCCATCAAGCACATGTTGGCCTCCTCTTCAGTTTCTGACCCTGAACTGCTTGATTCCTCAGAAGTGACTTCATCCCATGTTTCAGCCTTCAGAACTTTCTTCTTAACTTTCTTTCTGTGTCGCTTCTCCTTCAGCTCTTTCAGATACTTTGGGCACTTGCTCTTTATGTGGCCAATTCTCCTGCAATGATAGCACTCAGGCGGTGGTCTATCATCGTCATCCTCTTCATTAGCTTAGGCTTTTTCTTTCCTATTCCCAGATTCTTGCCTCTTGAAAAATTTCTTGAAAGAATTTCTTCTTTCAGGATTTCCCATGAATCTTCTGAATTTCTTCACAAGCAAGCTTTCTTCATCTTCATCGTCACTTTCGTCGGACTCGCTTTCCTCTTCCTTCTTGGACTTCAACGCCAAAACTTTCTTTCTTGTCTCCAAGCTATACTCTTGTTGTTGAATCCTCAACTGTACGTCATAGGTTTTCAAGTTGCCTATTAGATTCTCAATTTGGTGACACTTTAGATCGTGTGACTTCGAGATGACAGTCACTTTTGGATTAAACTTCGGGGGAAGCGATCTAAGTATTTTCCTCACCAAATCTCCATTTGAGAAATTCTTCCCTAGAATCCTTGAGTCGTTCACTCTCTTGCTTAACCTTGTGTACATGGAGTCTACATCATCATCAACCTCCATTTTGAACTTCTCAAACTCTGATTCTAGCTGGAAAAGTTTTGAGTCCTTTACCTGCGATGTTCCTTCATGAGTAACTTCAAGAAGATTTCATATATCATATGCAATATCACATGCACAAACACAGTTAAATTCAGTCCTATCTAACGCACAAAATAAGACGTTCATTGCCTTAGCGTTATTTTTACAGCGAAGCTTATCAGCTTCATCCCATTTATCCTTGGGTTTTTCCATAGACACACTTCCTACTACAGTTATAGGAGCAGTGTAGCATGTTTCTACCATGCCACAAACATCGATATCTAGTACTATTAGAAAGCATCACATTCGAGCTTTCCAATAGTTGTAGTCTGTGCCCGTGAATAATGGAGGTCTACTTATACCTTGCCCCTCAGAAAACGCGTGAGTGTTTTGCGCCATTACTCCTGGTGGTGAAACTGATTTTTGGAGTAACCTGCTTTGATACCAAGTGTTGGATCTTGCGACGCCATTAGATGGGGGGGGGGGGTGAATAAGGGTTCTTTAAAAATTTCTTAAAGTTTTGATAAATTGGCTTGATGAATAACAACAATATAATTTAAGAGTGAAAATGTATACTAGCTAAAAACAATAATGATATATTTCAAAAAGGATAAATTGAATACAAAGTGTCTCTATAGAGTTAGAGACAAAGGTTCATGAAATAAATAATTTGCTAATGTTTTCGCCGGTTCTTCTACTAAGAACCGACAGGCTAAAGCGTATCTCTTCCTAAATCTTGCCACTAGCCTCCCATAGATCTAACCATGATCTAGACGCGGCACACAAGACAACGATTTCTCCCTAAGCCGCACAAGGACTTGGACGCCACTCACAAGACGTCGATCCTCTCCTAAGCCACACAAGGACCTAAACGCCATACATAAGACGATGATTTCTCTACCGATTACAATAAGAAAATAATAGAAACAAGTACAAAACAAAATGAACACATTAGGCTAGACACTCACTTCAAATAATGCACTGAAGATGTCGATGAATCCTTGCTAGAGTTGCTTTGAATGCTGTGAACGTGCCGTCAATCTTCCGCGCTTTGGACTTCTTGAGAGTATGAAGTATCTCTGAGTTCTGGAGCTCTCTGAATCGTCTATGCAGGAAAATACACTTCAGGTCTTGGAATTCGTGATTTCCAGAAGAAATGAAAGACTTTTATATTCTGTCACGACCCGTCTCGATAGAAGTCAGAGTGCGCTTCAGGACAAGTCGTGATGCCACAGGCATGGGCGGAAAGAAAGTCATGCCTGCTAAGGCGGATGTAGAGAACACTGAAAAAGTGTTTTAAAGTAGTTAATTTTGAGAAAAATAGTTTGATTTTTTTATGCGGAAGCTTTCAAAGTTTTAAATGCATATGTATGTTGTAAAATTCATGTTTTACAGGGTACTACTATATTTTTCATGCCATTATGATGCAACAGAGAGTGCACATGCGTTATATTCAGATTCTAGTACATAAATACTTATATAGCCTAGCAATTGTCCATGTATTATTGTTCATAATTATCACATAAAGAAAACCACTGACAGTAAAAGAAGTGAATCAAAAATATCAAACCTGACACGACTAGAAGATCAATCATCGGAAAGCAGAAACTTGATGCAGATCGGGCTCAGGAACCTAGCGGCGCTGAAACAAAAGCTAAGGCAATTCCAAAACACAAAGAAAAAGCCTCACAACATTGAAATAAACAGAATGAGCAAAACAAAATATAAAACAATAACAAAAGCAGAAAAGCATGAGTGTACCAATATCTCATGAAGCAAAAACTATTCGAGACAAACAAATAACAGAGCTAAACAAAACAAATTAGTTTATTAGACTACTCCAGATAATAGTCTAAAATTATTTATGTAAAATGTTGTAAGTCGAGATCGATGAAGTGTGTAGGTGCTATAGCGGACGCACATGGCTCACGATCAGATCTGAGTGCAAGTCTTACCGAAAAAGTAATCCTGCTTGCCGTGACCATGACAACAGACAGATGCCCAGTTGGACGCTACAATTCAAGGATCTGCTTACAACCACAGATTTGTTTTCGAGTTTCATACGAGATTGTTTATCATATTATTTTATGACAATATTAAGAGAGGAAACTTCAGATCGTGAAACAAATTCACATCAATGAGGAAGATCAGATTGGAAATAAGTTATACTCGGGTCTTACAATCAGACATACATCAGAAACCAGATAGACATCAGAAACTAGACATACATCAGAAACCAGACAGACATCAAAACCGGATTCGACGACACAATAAGACTCAAACGGTGAGTTTTAAATCTTGCGATAATTTATTTCTCGTGCTAACGTTAGGGTTTTTGATAACTCATTGTTGTATATGGTGGTGCTTCAGCAGGTCTGATATTAAGTTTTTCGATTTCGCTTGTGCCGTAATTTGGTCTCCTCCGTCAGCTTCAGCTTCTTTGAGGCAAGTAGAGATCACTTCTCTCTTGCAAATATTGAACTTAATTGTTTTGTCTGATATTATGTTTATATGAATCAACCTTTGATAGCTTGTTTGTCAGTTAAATTTAGACATTGAATCATTTATTAGACTTGTTCCTAGTTTGAGGTTCACGCGATAGAATTAGCACGAGTCGTGAATGTAAATAATGTTATCCCTGGCTTTGTCTCAGCGGTTTTGTCTCAACGGTCTCAACGGTTTTTCATTATTAGCTGAGACATGTCTTTGTCTCAGCGCTTTCTTCTTCTTAGCTGTGATAAGTTTCTGTCTCAGCGGTATCTTGATAGTTGTCTTAGCAGTTTCTTGCTTTTAACTGTCTCAGCGCTTCCTTCTTCATTAGAAGCGTTGAGTGAACCGCTTCTAGACTAAAAAAAATCTAGATAGTTTTGTCTCTACTGTCTTAGAGGTCTCAATGCTATCTTCTCAGCTGTCTTAGCTGTCTCAGCTGTCTCAACGATATCTTCTCAACTGTCGCAGTTGTCTCAGCGGTCTCAATGCCTTCTTCTGAGCGATCTCAGTGTTTTTGCCTTAGACAGATTTTCTGGCTTTAGCTGCGTTCGATGATCTGTAGGCTGAGCTCGACGAACTTTGATCTTCTCAGAGGTCTCAACACCTTTTGACTTAGTTGATTTTGTTGGCTTTAGCTTAACAATTGTTGAGCTGAGTTCGATGATTTGTAAGCTAAGCTCGACGAACTTCAAGCTGAGCTCGATGAAAGTTGAAACCTAATCTCTTGTTCTTATCCCACTGAATGTTGAGTTGAGCTCGACGACCAGCATGCTAAGCTCGACGAACTTCGAGCTTAGCTCAACGAAATTTGAGTTTACTAGCAAAACTCATTTTCTTCACCTGTCCAATCATAGACTACCTGCATGCATGAACTAGGGCACACATCAAATACATTATGCTCCTTAGCATGATTGGTGATGCCCGTTCATATCCTAAGAAACATTGTAGGGCACAATTCCTAACAATCTCCCCCTATTTGAAGAAGGCAAAACACAGATCCATGCTAAGGTGTAGTAACACAAGAAATATCATGATAGGTCAAAGAAATATTATCATGACGACTAGCCATCCCAGAAAAGGAAAACCCCCTAGATGAAATGTCTTAACATTATGATTGACAGATCAATGGTACATGTTAATTAACAATTATTTACAATGTGATGGTAAGATTAACAACATAAGCTTTATTAATCTTTATCAAGGTAAACATTATGATCAAGATGAACTTAATCATTAACTTAGCCAAACAATAACGACATACTTGTGATTACATGATTTTTATAAACGAATAACATATTTAACAATCACTGATATACACAGAGAGTTGCATTATAGATTTATCACCTCAATATGGTCATGGACAAAACATATTAATTTCATTGATAAAGATTTAAATTTTTTACACTATTGATGATCATTACAAGACATAAATCAGATAGAATAAAAGTAACTTAAGTCTTGCAGTCTTTTATCAGTTAGTCTTTGAAGAACTTTCGCCAGCATCCTTGGTTGCAGCAGTCTTCTTCAAGTTTTTAGTTTTTTCTTCTGCCTCTTGAAGTAAAGGAATGGATTTGGAATATATCTAGAAGGTATTTTCTTGGGATTGCTCTTCCTTACGATGTTCTCCTTGAATACTCTTTCCCTTAGGGAATTTCTTTCCAAATATTTTATCCATTCCTTAGAAGGATATACATTATCAATATTTTTCAGGATTTGTCCATGGCCTACCCAAGCATTGATAATGTTGGATTCAGAGGCATCACTAAGCTGTTCATAGTCTGGATCATCTCTGTTCTCAGCTCTCCTCTTTTCCATGAACTCCTCAGCCATTTCAGTTCCTTTCCTCTTTCTTCTGACAGCAAGATGTGCATCCTATGCAATTCTAGCTTGTGCTGCGAAGTCTAAGTCCTCTGGCCTTTTTCTATCCAGGAGGGGCAGGTGTAGTGCCACCCTGCTGCCTTGAATTACATTGAAGTCTTGATTTTCAATGAGTGCTGCTGCCTTAGCATGTCTACTCTCCCTCTTTCTGCCTTCTTCAGATATGGACTTTTGTAGTAAGGTGGTGTTGGCTTCATTCATGCTTGATATAGATTTGAGTATTTTTTCATTGTCAACAAGTAGCTCATCTTTTAGTAGTAGTGCCTCCTTCACTAATTGGAAGGCAACATTGGTGACATGCAGATTTACATGATCTGATGTACCCTTGATCACCTAATCAGTTGCACTGACATAATTCTTGACATATCCTATGTCAAATGCAGTCAGTTTTTGTCTTATGTCCAAAGATTCCATGAGGGTGGTCAGCTTGAGTCTAGTTGTTCCAGCCTTGTCAAACCAGGTGGTGACCTGTTTATTTAAGTGAGATATTTCTTCTTTAGTTTCATTTACTTTAGCTGACAATTCATTCCTCAGTTTGGCAACTGATTGATCAACATACTCCTTGAGGGTTGTGGTCTGAGCATCCATGATTGCTTTAATTTGTTTTAGAAATTCCTCATTGGAGATGGGGGTAGATGAAGTATGCCTCATAGGAGAAGGTGCAACATTCTGGGTAAGTATTTGAGAAGGCTCCTCAACTACAACACCTATAGTAGGAAACATTTTCTTAGATAAAGCTATTTCAACATTATTAATTAAGAGGGAATGAGTTTTACTTATCGTGGGTGCAGACTCAACTATTCTATTGACAATTTGATCCAAGTCTGTCAACTCCATCTGATCATGCTCCCCCTCAGACTAAGCATCCATCTCCGGGCTTGACCTATTAAGATAAGTATTTAAAGTCTCAGGAGGCTCCCTGTTATCTTCTGCAGCAGGGATATCTTCACTTGCTGCAATACCATCAGTATCACCCATATCTGCCTCATCTTCTGTACTAACCTCTTCTTGAATAGCATTCATTGACACTTATCCTGACCTTGGGCTGGCATGAATTTTATCAACATACGCAGCAGCATCCTGGAGTTGAATGTTTGTAGAGTATTGACTGAGTGATAAGTCAACCTGTAGACCATCATCAGCTAGAGAGGATGATCCAAGCTCTGTTTCAGAGCTGGAAGTTCTTTCTTACTCAGAAGGTTTCTTCCTTGTATCTTTAGATGAGTCCTTTATTCCTGAAGGTTGGCTCATTGGTAGGAATCTAGTGAATATGTCGAAAGTCTTTATGTCCATTCTTTTTAGATATTGAATCTTCACCCCATGTTCCTGTGTGAAAGTGTCAGGATAGGTGTTCACTAGGTATAAGGAAATAATTCTGCCCATGTTTGGAGAGGTTATGCAGTCTACTATTCTCTGATAGATGAGAGAAGACAGTGAGGTCTTTCTGTTCAGGATAATTCTGGTCATAACCTCAAAAATGAACCTGGAGATGGTGTCATGTGATTCAGGTTTGTAGATTATGGTTTTCCCTACAATGTCTGCTAGCAGTTTTCCTCTCTGATTGTAGAATTTCCTTTTCAGAGATGCAGATTTGGCCTCATTGTATCCACACCATGTGAGAGCATTTTCTCTATCTATGTCGGCGAGCTCATCTTCCTCGATAGGGTTGACCAAGGGTATATTGAGGGCCTTTCCTAGTCTTTTAGGGTTTACCTTTATTTTGATATCGTCAATCTTAGAACTAAGAGAGTTTTGAGTAAGGGACATTTTGATGTTTGAGAAGAATTCCACTACCTCTTTTCTAAGAATGATGGAGAGTTCATAAAGGGTGTATTCCAAGCTTTAATCTCAATCATCCTTAATACAGCTTTAATCATCCTTAATACAACTTTAATCTCAGGAGAGGCATGATTGAATCCATCCCTCACAATTTCGTATCCATCCTGAAGCTCCTCAATGACATTTTGCTCCATTGAAACAGTGTGGCAAGACGCTGAGAAGGTTTCGGTCTTGACGGTTAGGGTTAAGTCTTTGGAGATTGATGTGGCTTTTTGTTTCTTGTCGGCTTTATATATTTAATGAAAAGATTTAATTAATTTAATTAAATTTTTTTTTCATTTGACTATTAAGTTACACATTTTTGACTTGACGGATTGCTCGACGAATCCTGTTATGATACATGACACTTAGTGCTTTTGCTATATCTCTCAGCTTTTCTTCTATTAGTTCCATGCATGTTTAATTTGTGGTTTCTCTTACCGATTGGTTGTATATTTTACTTGTCATAGTAAAATTTTTATCAAGTTAAATAGAAGGGCACCTAACATGTCAATGGGCCAATTCTTTTGGCACCTAATTTGTGCATTGTTTTGCCCTAAAGCTTGTTAACAAGTTATTTGATTTTTTGTGTGTAAAGCATACAAAAATTAACAGTGTGAATAACTAAATCACTGTTTTTCTATTTGATGTGCTAGATTAGATTCATCTTGAGCACAACTAACATAACTTAACCAAATGGAAAACTTAATCTTTATATAAGAGGGAGAGACATACTTGAGGCTTGCTTCCTTTAGCTTTTGAGGATTACTAACTTGACAACCTCAAACTTAATTTGTTGCTTTTTCTGGAGCATATTCCAAGAGCAACTATCCTGTCCCAGTCATTTGCCTGGAACACCCATTATCCAAATACCAAGTGTTAATTTGACATGTACTTGGACAATCCTGCAAAACAGAATTCATTTACCCTTAGACACCCATTGATAATTGGGTCCTAGGTTCTTGTTAGCATCATAAAACATCTACCCCACTCCCTGCCTGGTTATGCCAACAATCAATGACAAAGTGACCCACTTTTCCACACCATCAACATTTATGAATGTTGTATCTTCTCTTTAGGACATCATAGAATTGCTGTCCATGAGAGATGTGAGCAACAACAGACTTTGCAGGATGAGCATTGCATGATGCTTCCCCCTTCTTCCTGAGTGAAGGTGCTGAGGAACTAAATACAACTGGTCCAAAATGGGCTTGATGTATTTTTGGAGCCTGCCATCTAGTGGACACTATCATTTCCTTAGATAGAGGATATTTGGATCCAAATCTAAAGAACGTCTCCTGAACTTTGAGGCTAGAGTGGACAGTATCACTCTTTCTTGGATCATGTGCCTTCACCCCACTGGTGGAGCACACATTTGATTGATCCTTCTGGAGTGGCACAAACTTGACAGTTTTAGAAGGTGAATTTGTCTTCTGAAACATTGTCCTCTTATTAGGGAATTCAAATTTGAAATGATGATTAATGTGGTTAATACCCAGCTTCTCAGGGACTTAGCAAGTTGCATCTTTTGGCAGCTGACCCTGTGACTGGAAGGGTTAATCACAATCCCCAATTTCTCTGTGAACTTTTATTCTAGATATCTAGTATGCTTCTTCTTTTCTTCTAGAAACATGGTCTGACATTCAAGACTTTTCTTGAGATCAGACACCTCATGACTTTTCTTATAAAACTAAATAGATTTATTGTTATATAGAGTTTTATAAGTCTTTAGGACCTCTATTTCCTTGGCTTGCCTTTTGGCAAGTATTCTGCTCTTCTTTAGAGCAATTAGGAATAGTCCAAACTTGTCAATCAATTGATTGACATCAGTCACAGATTCAAAGCAATCTTCATCACAGGATGAAGATGCACCAGTATCTGGACTGGATTCATAGTCAGAGAAAGATGCAGAATTGGAAAGAGATTGTACCTTGATTTATTCTGATTCTTCCTGACTTCTTTCTTCTGCAGACATTGCCATCAACCCATGGTATCCATAGTTTTATTCATCCTCCTCATTGTCACTGTCTGAGTATGACAGAGGGGCCCTAATTCCTATCCTAGCAGCAATGCGCACAGCTGATAAACAGGCGCGAGATGCTATGGGGTGTACGACATGCAGGCCTTGTATATTCCGGCTGTACCACCCGTGGTGCCATGGTCCTCCTAGGCTGCGTGGTGGGCCGAGCAATGCCGTGGGGCAGCCCTTTGGGCCTAAACGCGGGTTGTTACACCCTTGGACTCCCTTGGCCATGAATGGCCTTCAATCCTCACTTTCTCTCTCCTCCATTAAAGGGAAAATGAAGCATTCTCTCTCCTAGTCATTTAAGCCACCTTAGTTGGGCATAACCCTAGTGGATTAGGCTTGAGCTAGCTTTTTCTCCACTTTTTGGGCTTGGCTAACCCTAGCCATTTAAGCCTAGCGCTAGGTCATTTTGGGTGATGTGACTCA
This sequence comes from Platanthera guangdongensis, assembly GCA_039583875.1. Classification (NCBI taxonomy): domain Eukaryota; kingdom Viridiplantae; phylum Streptophyta; class Magnoliopsida; order Asparagales; family Orchidaceae; genus Platanthera; species Platanthera guangdongensis. The sequence goes on along the minus strand of CM077153.1, from coordinate 161,118,924 downwards.
CGCAATGGGGTGTAAATGATCCCATTGACATTACCCTAGTCCACTTGTGGCTTGGTGAACCCCAATTAGGTCAAATTTGGGCAATTTGACCTAATTAGGGTTTGGGTTGACCCCAATGAGTTCTTGGTGATCCCTTGGCCTCTCCTAAGGTCTAGGAAGGGTTGGGTAGGGTTGATTTGGCACCTTGGAGTCCGCTTGACCCTTAATTAAGGAACTTTTACCATTTTAGGGCAAGGGTTGACTTTTGTCAACTTGACCTTTTGGATTGACCCCAATGGGTTCTTGGTGACCCATTAACCTCCCTTAAGGGTTATGGGTGTTATGGTTGGGTCATGGAGTCAAGTTGAAGCCCTAAAGTCAAGCCCTAGGGTTGGTACTTGAAAATTACTATTTACAGCACAAGTTGGTTTTCATTTTCATGCCTAAGTTCATTTGGCCTTCTTGGGCTCCCTAGGTTTTGTCATGACCTATTCATGACAAAAACCCTCTTAGGGATCTAGTAGTTTGAGAGATGTTCCAGGAAATATTGGCAGTAAGTGAATGTTAGGTACACACCCTCACTCTTTTGTGCAGAGCAATGAGAACATCCATGTCGTCGTGTTCATCAGTGTCTGGTGCATCCGTGGCTGAGAGAGAGAGATAGCCTGGGCGTAGAGAGAGATGGCGAAGGCTGATATAGCGGAGTAGGAGATGGTGGACACGGTGGTGGAGGAGGGGTCTCGGTTGGCGCAGACGAGATGGAGTTGACGCGAGGAGAAGAAAGAATCTCAGGAAGAGGGGAGGAGTCATGAGAGAAGTAGGACGCATTTTCGAAGAAGGTAACTTTTGCGGAGACGAACTGTTTTCGAAGAACATGATCAAAACAACAGTAGGCTTTGTGAGTGGAAGAGTAACCCAGAAAAACATGCTTGGTGGAATGGGGAGATAGTTTATCACGAGTGGCAGAGGGAGCGTGCACAAAAGCCGCACACCCAAAAATACGTAGAGGAAGCGAGAAGGGATCCTTGCCCAGATAGAGAATGGAGAATAGTGTATGACCTTGGAGAACCATGGAAGGAATGTGATTGATGAGATAGCAGGAGATAAGAACTGCATAGGCCCAATAAGAGCGAGGTACCTACATTTGTGTCATTAGAGTTCGAGCGACATCAAGGAGGTGATGGTTTTTACGTTTAGCTACGTCATTTTGCTGCGAGGTATATACACAACTAGTTTGATGAATAATGACATTTTGCATACAGAAAGAAGAAAATTCATGACTAAGATATTCTTTGACATTGTTAGATCGAAAAATCTTAATAGATGTAGAAAATTGTATTTTAATCTTATAATAAAATGATGTCCATACAGATAATAACTTGGAGCACACTTTTAAGAGATATACTCACGTACACCATGAGAAATCATCAATAAAGGTTACAAAATACGAACTACCTCAGCCTATAGTGAGGGTAGGAGCAGGTCCCCAGACATCGGAGTGAACTAAATCAAATAGACAGGAAGAGCCACGACCTTGCTTCGGTGGGAAGGATGAGCGGTGATGCTTATCAAGTTGACATGCATCACAGTTGAGAGGAGGAGTGTGCGGAGGTAGGTGGGGCAGAAGCTATCAAAGAAGCTATGGAGGAGGATGACCAATGCAAAGATGCCATTGGAGAAGATCCGTAGAAGAAGAAGAAAAAATAGATAGAGCAGATACATTGTCCAAAAAGTAGAGGTCATTGCTCTCAGTCGCAGTAGTAATCGTCCTCTAGGAGCTCAGATCCTGAAAAGAACAAGAAGTATGAGTGAATGTGATGGAGCACTGGAGTTGCTTGCAAAGAGAAGTAGCAGATAATAAATTTCATGGAAACGTGGACACGTAGAGTGTGTCCGCCAGGAAAAGAGACAGAGTGACTTGAACCACTCCCGTCCTATTGACCGGTGAGGGAGAGCCGTTCGCAATGAAGACCGGGGGCAACCGATCATGTGTTTGTAGGAGAGAAAAGCACTGAGGATTGCCGGTCATATGATTAGATGCACTTGAGTCAATCAGCCATTTACCTTGAGTCACCACATGGGCACTACCTGAAGACATGACCACTGAGGTGGACGGCTTAGAAGAGTTGGTGGATGCGTCACCAGAAGGGCGAAGATGTGGATGTTTCGTCCAGCAACATTCAACTGTATGATCGGTGCAACCATAGTGAGAGCAGAGAAAGAGGGAAGGTCCATGCCCGCCAGATTGGTGGTTGCGGCTAGCAGAGCCACCCCGTTGAGTATGGTGAGAGTAGGTGTCAGGTAGCGGTGGGGCAGATAATAATGGACGCTGAAGCAAAGAGGTAACAATAGCAATACGAGCAGCAGTGGCATCCAAGGTGGGAGAATCTGCCTTGCCAAAGATCGTTTGACGGATCATGTCATAAAACTCCAAAAGACATAAAAGATAGCACACAACCAGAATCTCCTGGAAGTGCTTGTGTTGCTCGGCAAGATCTGCAAAGAAGGGCCGGTTCTGAAGGATTTTGGCTCCCAGAGCCTGAACCTGTTGGTAAGCAATAACAGGAGACATGGAGGGACGGTCAAAGAGGTCCGCATAAAGATTATATATATGGGATGTCTGAGCCCCCTTGGAGTAAAGAGCAGCAAGGTGAAGCCAAGCGGCCTTAACCATTTCATCATGACAGATAACAGGGAGGCACTCATCAAAAAGTCTGTTAGTCAGCCAAGTGCGAACAAGAGCAGCGCTAACATCCTAGTCATAAAAGAGATCGGACTCAGGAGGCGGTGGGTCATCACTGAGATGATGATATTTGAGCTGAGAGCAAAGAAGAGAGGTGAAGGAGACACTCCAGTACGGGTAGTTGGAACCGATAAGTTTGGAAATGTTTCCAAGATTTCCTGAAGGAGTAGGAGGAGGGTGGGCCACGGGTGTGGTAGTAATAGTAGAGATATCAGAGAGAGCCATAGATAAGAAGAAGGCTAGCAGAAAGAAGCCACGCGAACAGGGATAGAGAGGCCGCGAGGTCATGCGAACAAAAGAAGCTGCGAGGTCACGCTAACATAGATAAAAAAGACGTGAATAAGTAGAACAGCAGAGGTCGAGCGAAAGCAGAAAGGTCGCGCGAAGAAAAGCAGTGAGACAAGAATTCGCTCAAACAGAGGCGAGGTTGCGCGTGTAACACCCCAATTTTGATAGCAGAATATTTGTCACTATTGCCGGGCGATAGTGGGTATCGCCCGATGGCGATAGCGATAAAGCGTTGAGTCGACACTCGACGCACTTGACATGTTCGACGAATCGTCAAAATGATATCGCCGCATGGCGACAGTGGATATTGCCTGATGGTGATAGCGAGAAAGTGTCGCGTCGAGACGTACTCGACGCACTTGATGCTCTCGATGAATCGTCAAAATGATATCACCGAGTGGCGATAGTGGATGTTGTCGGGTGATAGTGCATGTGGCATGCATCAGATTGGCTGTTAATCGGTCAAAGCGATTAAGTCGATGTCACCGAGTGGCGACAGTCGATATCGCCAGGCGATAACGCCAAAGTTGACCAGTCAACTCAAATCTTGGCCTTTGCTTCATTTTGATGGATTTATACTATGGTTGAGGTTAAACTGAGGTTTGATATGCAGAGGTGTGTGCAATGAGAAGTTATTCTTCTATTTCTCTTTCTCTTCATTCCATCTTATCCCTTAGAGAAAAGAAAAGCTAAGGATAAAGAAAGACTGGAGCTGAAGCTTGCATAGCTTGCTGAAGGAGATCTTGTGGTCGGAAACAGAATCTGAGGCTAGATCTGCGAAGAGGAAAGTGAGGCGTTCATTTCTGTCTGTATAGAACAACTTCTTTATGCCTCCAAAGAGGACTACAAGGGTAACGACCTGCTACTTAGACAAGTGAAGTCCTAATTTTGCATGTACATGGAATCCTCCACCAAAAGGTGGAATTATTAAGTGAATTCCATTGGGTCGATCCCCATAACCCCAAGTAAGTTTGCATATAGATCCGAAAGTGTCTAGTACGAAATATGCATACTGTATAAGCCCATCCGGACAGGTTGGTCTGGATTGATGATGCTTTATTTCACAAACCGGAGAAGACTCCACGTATAAACGAGTATGTTACAGAGTATGTGGGTTGTGCCTGTGAAGTGGACTAACAGGAAATACTGGAGTGGAGCTCCAGGAAAATACCCAAAAAAACTCATAGTTTTGGAGAAACTGTTGATGTCTGTTGGGAACTATGTCCATATTAACCCAGATTCGATGAAGTCACCCTGGAACTAAGATGAATTAGTTTGTATTTGATGCTTTGTTTGAGTTATGTGGTTGCAGGATTCCAATGGGAAGTGTAGACCAATGTCAGTCTACAATGTGTCACCAAACACAGGACCATATAATGTAATCCCTCATTGTATGACCCAAGGTGTTGACTCATGTGTAGCCTCTCTATTGGGATACACTTCATATTCAAGCACTTGGACTATGTGAATAGAGTTGGATGCTGATTTCACCAAAGAAGAAAGAATTTCCACTTGAAAATTTTCTAAGTATTCTACTCGTGTAGGTCATTAACTACTCGAGTGAGTTACTTGCTTTATACTCGAGTCAAAATTCTTATACTCGAGTAAGAAAATCTCCCTCTCGTGAAGTTAAGTCCATATACTCAAGTAGACTGTCACATACTCGAGTAGCTTACTTAACTACTCGAGTAGATCATTCTTCTTACTCGAGTTGCATAGATTTCACTTTCTAAGTTCTTCTAAGTAAAACACTCGAGTAAGTATATATATACTCGAGTGGTTATAGATTCTGACTCGTGTAACTGTTTTCTATCTCAAGAGTAAATTTTCTATATACTCAAGTAGTATAAGTTATATACTCGAGTAGTTCACTTACTACTCGAGTAGTTCAAGCTTTATACTCGAGTAAACTAAATTTCTTTTCTCCTAAAAAGTCATTTACTCGAGTAAGTCTTTTTATATACTCGAGTAGACTATATCCTCTCGAGTAGTTCAGTCTGACTACTCAAGTAGCTCAGCTTCCAGTGTTCAGAAATTTCTCCAAGTCCTATCACTCGAGTAGTTCGTCAAACCACTTGAGTAGTTTTTCTCACCTACTCGAGTAGTACAACTTGTACTCGAGTAGTTCAACTCCACTTCCCGTGAAACTTTTCTGTATACTCGAGTAGATCTTCTAAGTACTCGAGTAGTTGATTATATGTACTCGAGTAGTTGTCTTCAAACCTACTCGAGTAGTCATGAATTATATACCCGAGTAACATTTCTTTACTTACTCGAGTAGTCCTTTACCTACTCGAGTAGTTATATACCCACTCGTGTATATCACCTTCTTTTCTCCGAATTTCTTCTAAGTCCATAATTGACAGATTTTCAAATCCCGTGACATGATTGGTCCACGTGTATATCATTAAGACTGATTATGACAATTATTCAAAATCATATATAAGGTCCTGTCTAATCGACAAACCCTAACTACAACAAGCTTTCAAGATCAAAAAAATTATTGAGATTTTTCTGCAGCCATCTCTCTCTCCAAGTCGTTGTTTCCTCTCTCTCTCTTCACAAAAAGAAAGCCGCCGCCGTTGTTTTTCTCCGGCAAGGGTTTCGATTTTCAGAGGAATCAGACTGAAGAAGTTTTACGGATCGAGATCGTTTCTCAACTGCTCATCCTCTTCCCGATCGTGTAAGACAAAGAAGATTCCAGACCTGTTGCCGAGATTTTCTTCATCTTTCTGAAAGTGCCGCAAAGCTTACAAGAAGAAGATTCTGGTTGCTTGCTTGTAGATCTGACAGAGAAATCATTGTTTGTATTTTCTAAAACAATTTTTCATTCTTGTAGGAGAAGCTTTCTCCGAGTGTAGGAGTTTTCAACTCCGAGTTTGTAGGAAGTTTTGCCTTCCGAGTTGTAGATCCATTTGGTTGGATTGAGATTGTAGGAACTTTTTTCCGAGGGTAGGATTGATTTTCAATCCGAGATAGTGGAGTAGCCGAGTCTAGTATATTGATAGATCGGTGAGGGAAAGTGGATGTACCCAAGATCGGGGAACCACTATAAATCTTGTCTCGTCTGTGATAATTTAGTAGATAGATCTGTGCTTTGTTCTGAGATTTTTTAATTCCGCAAAATACGCACAAATCACCTATTCACCCCCCCTTTAGGTGATTTAGGTTGACAACTATTATCTTTCAATTGGTATCAGAGGCAGGTTGATCGCTAAAAGGTTAACACCTTGATCAGTTCCTGCAATAGTTGTCATTTGAGATCTACCTATCATGGACAAGGCAAAGGATTTTGCCAAGCTTCCCCTATGCAACAAGAACAACTTTCCCATGTGGAAAGAAAGAATCAAATTCTTTATGGAAGCTGTGGATCCGAGGATCTTCATGATAGTTGAAGAAAGTCCTTATATCCCTATGACTATCTCCACTATAGATCCTACCAAGAAGGTTCCAAAGAAGCTGATGGATTTAGACAAGGACGAGATTGCACTTGTCTCACTAGACAAGAAAGCTAAAAACATTATAGCAAGTGCAGTTGATGACTCAATGCTGCAGAACTTAATCCACTGCCAATCTGCAAAGGATATGTGACAGTCATTGGTTACCTTGATGGAAGATACAAAAGTAGTGAGGGATGATCGGAGTTCCCTCCTCAATCAGAAGTATGAAGCCTTCCGACAGGGAAGCAAAGAGACCATTGCTGATACATTTGAGAACTTTTTCAAGATAGTGAATGACCTAAGAGTATATGACAGAGTATTCACTAATGGAGAACTGAATGACAAGTTCCTGAGATCCCTGACCAAAGAATGAGACAACAAGGTCTGTGCCATCAGGGAGTTTGGGAAGCTGGCTGAGACAGACCCACAAAATCTCTTCGGGAAGCTTATGTCATATGAGCTTCAACTCAACATCAGGAAAGCTGAAGAAGAGAAGAGCAGGTCTGCTCTCAAAGAAAAGTCTGTTGCTCTAAAAGCAGATACCTCTAGAAAGACAAAGGCTGCCTCCCCTGCTCCAGCTCCAGAAATTAGTGAAGAAGAAGAAACTTCTGAGTCTAGTACCTCAGGCTCTGAGCTATCAGAAGGAGAGTTCTCACGTCAGTTCAAGAAATTCTTGAACAAGAAGAAGCAATAGAAAGGCAAGGATGCCTCCTATAGAAGATCACGACACGATGGTGATCGGCAAAGAAAAGGCTCAAGTAGCCATGGCAGGTATTCCTCTAAACAGAACAAATATGTTTTGACTGACATTATTTGCTATTGTTACAATAAGCCAGGTCACGTCATCGCTGACTGCCCTCATAAGAAGAAGGAGGGTGGTAGAAGAGAAGAAAAGAAATCCTCGTACAATAAGAAGAGGAAAGAGAAGAGCCTGGTAGCCAAAAAGAGCAAGACTCTCAGTGACTCTGACTCATCTGAGTCAAGTGAAGAAGAAGAAGCTTATTTTGGGCTTATGACTCAAACATATGATGATCAAGAGCCCCATTTCACTGGGAAGGTAAACTCTCATACCCCACTTTCAGATTCTGAAGTCTCTGAACATGATTGTGAGGATAGCTCCTCTGACGATGAGTCAGAACTAATGACCCAGTACAAGGAGTTAATCATGGCTTACGACAAATGTTGTCGAGTCGTGAAGACTCAGACTAAAGAGATCAAATCTCTGAAAGCCGAAGAGAGCATCTTGAGAGAGAAAGTCGCAAAGACTGACTCCCTCGAAGAAAACTTCAATAATGCTATTGAAGAATATAACAAGGCTCTTGAGCACCTTGACCTCAAAGAGAAAATCATCACGGAATTGGAAGCCCAACTTACAGCCGAAAAGAAACTGGTTGAAAGTTTCTCGAAGCCCAAGACGGTTCTTCCATTCGTTGCTGAATTCTCAGCCAAGGCCAAGGGTGCCAGATTAGGCCATGAAGAAGCTCCTAGTAAATCCTCTAGGAGAAATAAGTCTCAACGAAAAAATAAGGCCGCCAAAAAGACCTTAGCCAAAGAGAAGGGGAAAGCCCCTCAAGATCAGACTACATTCAAGAAAGTCATCTTTCCATCAAATGAGTTTGATCTTGACTCATCCTACGGGCACTTTGCTAGGCCTACCTATGTAGAGCCAAAGTCCCGTTATCAAGGGTGGACTCACCCCAAAAACTTCGGTGAAAGTGTCTTTAAGGTACCTTATGAAGAAGTTGTTCTTAAGAGCTATGACCCTTTCAATCATGGTCATAACTTCAAGAAGGCACCAAAGCCAAAGCCCGCTGTGGAAATTCCTCCTAAGGAGAAGAAGACATGTGATTGTCATTATCACGAAGCTTCTTCCTCCAAGAATGCTGACCCTGCTAGACCAAAACTCCAAAAGGTCAAGCAGGAGATCATGAGGAAAAGGTACAACAGATTTGACTGTTGGTGTTGTGTCAAGGTTGGTCACTTCGCCATTGATTGCTGGTTCAATCTCAGAAACGATGCAACTCCTAATGTCAGCAATATGAGAAAGATCGCTCATAATGATAACACTCGTAGGGGGAGTACTTTAACCCGAGACCAAGGACCCAAACGTGTTTGGGTTCCTAAGGCAAATTGATTATGATTGCAGGTATGTCCAAAGGCCAACAAAACGCCAATCTAGTATTTGGACAGCGGATGCTCTCGGCATATGACCGGGACTAGAAGCCTTATTCAGAACTTTACTCCAGTCATGAACGGACCAAAGGTCATCTTTGGAGGTTCAGACCGTGGAATTACAAGAGGCTATGGTATGAGTACTAACGACAATGTATCCTTCTCGGATGTGGCTTATGTCGAAGGATTGAAACACAATCTCATAAGCATAAGCCAACTTTGCGACAAAGGATACATAGTTGAATTCCATGCTGATAAGTGCTTAATAAAATCCGTTGACAATATGGAAACAATTCTATCCGACACTTGAAGCAGGAATATTTTCTGTTTAAATTTCATTTGTATTGATTCCTCTACACCAGTGTGTTTTTTAACAAAAGATAGTGCGTCTCTTGGTGACCGATGACATAAGAGACTAGCACATATTAATTTCAAAACTATTAATAAATTATTTTCAATGAATTTAGTACGTGATGCCCCAAATGTCAAGTGCGTCAAAGATAGACCTTGTCATGCGTGCGTAAAAGGCAAGCAAACAAGGGCTACCTTTAAAAGCGTTATTGGCAAAGATTCTAATAGATGTCTTCATCTACTTCACATGAAATTGTTTGGTCCACTGCAAATTAGAAGTTTGGGAGGTAAGATTATACGTTGGTAATTGTTGATGATTAATCGCGCTTTGCGTGGGTGTTCTTTCTGAAACACAAGTCAGATACCTTCGACATCTTTACTAATTTTGTCAGGCAAGTCCAGAATGAGTACAACTGCTCCATAGGCAAAATCAGAAGTAACAACGGAATAGAGTTCAAATCTGGGGACATGACAGAATTCTGTGAAAGATTAGGTATCTTTCATGAGTTTTCCTCTTCTCGTACTCCACAACAGAACGGAGTGACTGAGAGAAGGAACAGAACACTCATAGAGGCCTGCAGGACAATGTTGAGTGGCACTTCACTTTCGGAGTACTTCTGGGCTGAAGCCATCAACGCTGCATGTCATGTGCAAAATCGAGCACTCATAAACAAAAACCACGATAAGACACATTACAAACTTCTAAAGGGCAGGAAGCCAACCATCTCATACTTTAGAATCTTTGGCTGTAAATGCTTCGTACTTAACAATGACAAGTATCATACCACCAAATTCAGCGAAAAGAGTTTTGAAGGTATTTTTGTAGGTTATAGTAGCCATAGTAAGGCATATATAGTATTTAATAGAAAAACCCTGGTGGTAGAAGAATCGATACATGTTATATTTGATGAGACGAGTTTGCTGCAAAACAACTCCTCTAGTGTGCTCATTGAAGATGCAGGTGCAAAGCTAGATGAAATCAATATGAAAGAGCCCAATGAGGAAAAAGACAAAAAATTCTTCATGATCACCTCTCCAACCCCTATTGGGGAGGTAGATGATCAAAATGAAGAGATCGTCCAAGTTGAAGAAATCACTCCAGTGATTGAAGATAATCCAGATGCAAGAACTTTAGAGCTCAGACATCTGAAGGATCACCCTATGGACCAGATCATAGGAGATCCCCGGGACGGTGTCAGAACTCGAAGAGGAAACAACTAATGAGAATTTATATTTGAGTTTTCTCTCACATGTTGAACCAAAGAAGTTTGAGAAAGCAAACTCGGACGCATCGTGGATAATGGCAATGGAAGAAGAGCTAAATCAGTTCAAGCGCTGCAACGTATGGAAGATTGTTCCAAGACCCAAAAGAAAGAACATCATTGGAACAAAATGGGTCTACAGGAACAAGATGAACGAAGACGGGACGATCATAAAGAACAAGGCCAGACTTGTCGCTAAAGGCTATCGTCAAGAAGAAGTAATCGACTTCGACCAGACATATGCTCCAGTGGCAAGGCTGAAGGCAATAAGGTTGTTCTTAGCATATGCTGCATTCAAAAGCTTCACCGTCTATGAGATGGACGTGAAGTCTGCCTTCCTAAATGGAAACATAAAGGAGGAAGTGTATGTGGAACAACCTTTAGGTTTCGTTGATCCTAACTTTTCTGATTATGTCTATTTCCTGCACAAGGCCCTATATGGTTTGAAACAAGCTCATAGAGCTTGGTATGAGACGCTGTCTAGCTTTCTACTTGAGAACAAGTTCGTAAGGGGAAAGATAGACAAAACATTATTTCTTAGGGAAATAAAAGGCAAGATTTTGCTAGTGCAAATTTATGTCGACGACATTATTTTTGGCTCTACAGACGACAACCTCTGCAAAAAGTTCTCAAAACTTATGCAAGGGAAGTTCGAAATGAGCAGTATGGGCGAACTGAAGTATTTCTTAGGGCTTCAGGTGAAACATTCTGCAGATGGAATTTTCATCTCGCAGACCAAGTTCACCAAAGAGCTGATTAAGAAATTCGGAATGGAGAACGCAACCTCTATGAGGACTCCAATGGGCTCAACTATGTCTCTGGACAAGGACGAAAAAGGGAAACCTTTTTATGAAACCAAGTACATAAGCATAATTGGATCCTTGCTCTACCTTACAGCCAGTAGACCCGACATAATGTTTTCAACATGTGTCTGTGCTAGATTTCAGGTGAACTCTAAGGAATCTCACTACGCTGCTGCAAAGCGGATTTTGAGATACCTTAAAGGTACATCAAATCTTGGCTTATGGTACCCAAGAAGTAATGACAGCGAACTAATTAGTTTTTCAGATGCAGATTTTGGAGGAAGGAAAGATGACAGGAAAATCACCTCCGGGACGTGCCAATTCTTTGGAAGAAGGCTAATCTCCTGGAGTAGTAAGAAGCAGAACTGTGTCGCAATCTCAACGGCCGAGTCAGAGTACATCTCTGCAGGCAGTTGTTGTGCACAGTTACTCTGGATAAAGAATCAATTTGAGGATTACAACTTGAAGTTCAAGAATGTCCCGTTGTTTTGCGACTCCTCCAGCGCAATTGCAATAGCCAACAATCCAGTCTCGCACAGCCGGACAAAGCATATCAAGCTAGGGTATCATTTCATCCGGGAGCATGTAGAGCATGAGGACATAGATCTCCAATATGTCTCCACAGACAGGCAAGTTGCAGATATTTTCACGAAGCCGCTCGACGAGACCAAGTTCTCATTCTTCAAAACGGAACTTGGGATGCTCAACAAAGAAGATTAGAGAAGGTTGGATTTCAACAAAGCAAAGAAATTAAAGGGTTAGTCAAAATCTGGCATTTCAAAAGTTTTTTTTTCTCTTTGACTCGAGATAGACTTGACCTACTCGAGTAATCAAAGGACCTACTCAAGTAGTCCATTTAACTTACTCGAGTAAGGCAATTCATGTACTCGTGTAGTATACTTCATCTACTCGAGTCAGTCAATTCTCCTACTCGAGTCATTGCAGATTCTCCTACTCGAGTAACTTCTATTGACCCACTCGAGTAACTCCATATATACTCGAGTACATCTTTTATCTCTCGTGTATGTGCCTCTTTGGTTTTCAAATTTTCCTATACGCCAACCAAGGCTTATGCCGCCTTTTCCTTTTAAGTTATTTCCTTCTAGATAATTAGACTTAAACCTAGGGTTTATGAATACGAATTTCCGAAAATCTCTCTACACGAAATCATTTCACTCTCTCGTGTACCCGGCTGGCGCTTCGTCTTCCTTCAAAAAGTTGCAGAGCCGCTTCATCTTCCTCTCCTCCCATCAAGCAAGGATCATGGCCGCCTCCTCCAAGATCGGCGTGGGCTCGGAACTTGTTGTCGCAGGGATTGCAGAACGTTCTGATGATTTCCACAACTTGTTGATTCTTCTAGACACCGCATGGCTATCCTTCATCATGCAAGAACCATGTCGAATCCTCTTTCCTGAAGTAGCAGAATTCTTCAAGCACCTCAAGGTCAAACGAAATGGACAAGTTCTGAAATCCAAAGTGAGAGGACATGCTTATTCTGTGGCATTTCGGCTGACGCTCAGTACATCAAACGCTCAGATATGAATGCAGAGGGAAAATTTCTTGTTGATGTCATCGGGAAAATCTTGCTCTGAAAGACTAATTCTATAAGAGATATTCCCCTGTATTTCTTTGACATTATGCAAGCTATAGTTTGCCGCAAGCAGTTCCAATTTGGGTTGATGATTCTTGACAAAATCAAGGACAGTGCTAAAGCCCCCAATTTTGCCAGGATCATCTCCCTCCTCCTCCATGAGTTAAACCCTCAGCTGTTTAGCTTCTCCAAAGGGACCCCTCTTCACCACATGAAGAAGGTCTCAATTCAGTCCATTCAAAGATGGGAATTAAAACTGAAGAATACTGCCTAAGCTGCTAAGATTTCAGAAGTTCCAGCTTTCAAGGATAGGAATCCATCTCACTCTCCTCATCATGTGGTCAGCTCCTCTGGTGCACCAAGTGAGGGGGATCCTGCTCCATCTCCTTCTCACAGATTTCCTTCATCTCCTCAAGAATTCCCCTCTTCTCCTGCTCCAGCTAACTCTCCCCTACCTAAAACTCCACCTACACCACCATCAGATCAGCAACTCAAGAAGCTGTGCTCTCATCTGAAGCTGAAATTAATGCCATGATAGCTGAGCTGACCTCAAAAGCACTTCCATTTCAACCACCAGCACACTCTCCAGTACCACCTCCTCCAAAATCTCCTGTTGCTCCTCCAGAACAGGCAAAGAGTATTCTTATCTCTAATGAGCCCTCTCCAGAGCCAGCTGAGGCTCCTCTCAGAAACCTAGATTTCTCTATCCCTTATGATAAAGAAGAAAGGGATGCTATCATTCATACAACGAGGGCTGCAAGCTCTGTGATTATTGGAGAAATATCTCCATGGGTAGCTCCTCCTCTTCCTTCTGCTCTTCCTACATCTGCTGCTCCTTCAACTGCTGCTGCTACATACTCTTCCTCCTCAGATTTGATACAACAGATTGCACTTCTTCTTCAAGACCAGAGGACTTATTTTGATACTTGTCTAAAGACTGTAACTGACAAGGTAACTGCTCTCGAGACTGAGATGAGCAGAGGATTTGCTGAAATCCAGCATAACATTGACACGCTCAAGTACCTGTTTGAACTTGGTGGAAAAGCCCTAGACCACACCATAACTAGTGTTGGAGAAGTTATGGAACAGGGTGTCACCCTTGCAAATAATCAAATAGAACTGGACAAGAGAAATGAAGCCAACAAGATGAAGACATGTGAAGAAGTTGGTCTATTCAAAGAAACTGCCATAGAGAAGCTATCTATCGAAGTCAGAAAGGGGGAGGGATTAGTAAAAGAATATCTAGAAAAATCTGCTGCTCTCCAACAGGAACTTTGGGAAACTCATGTGAAGGAAATTAAGGCTGATGTGTTAGCCCAGATACAGAGTGTCAAGTTCCACACTTATGACACTGTTGTTTGGATGCACAACCAGATTCTGCCTGAATTTGCTGCAGACCCAAACATCATTCCCCATCACTTGAATCCTCTAGCTACAGATGTCTCTGCCCCAGCTGCTCCTCTGCAACCCACTTTCTCTCTAAGGCCTGGAGACTCAGTTGCTCCTCCAGAGTCATATACTCAAGGCTGAGAAGAAGATCCTGCTGATATTTTTCTTCATGCTCCTCCAGAGATCAAAACCTGTGTGTTCCTAAGGAATGAAAATACACCTGTTTCAAGAACCTGTATGTTCCTATAACGTTGTTGTTGCTTTTGCAAAGTCGCTAAAGTGTGTATTTTACACGTATAGGTGACTCGAAGTGGTGCGGGGCAGTCTGAGCCCCAGCATTCTGATGAGTGTACGACACCAGCTGAGGTGCCTACACCTCCTCCGTCTATGGAGACAGTATGCTTAGTTGCTGAGGCATTGTTTGCGATGATACAAGCACAGCCTACTCGGCAGGCATAACCTGCAGTGGTGCCAGGATAGGTTAGTATGAGGCCATTACCTGTTGAGGCTATTGTAGATCCACGAGTAGCTGAATAGTAATTGAAGCAGTTTATGAGCTTCAATCCTTCTACATTCGCGGCGGCAGGATCCCCAACGCAGGCAGAGGACTAGCTTGCGCGAGTCAAGAGGATTTTGATGGCAATAAGAACTAAGGAGGAACATAAACTCACCATGGGCACTTTCCTATTGGAAGGAGAGGCATGACTATGGTGGGATGAAATAGAGTTGCACCACTTAGCGGGAAGACAACTAACAGAAGTCTCGATATAGGAGTTTTCAAGACTGTTCTTGGCAAAGCACTTACCGTCGGCACAGCCCATAGCCTTGGAAAATGAGTTCCAGCGTCTAACTTAGGGAGAAAGTAGTGTCGATACCTACTTACATGAGTTTATAAGATTGGGATGCTATGAAGGATCTATCTTTGTTGAAGAAGAGCGTAAAACTAATAGGTTATATGAAGGGCTGCGAGATGAGTTGAGATTCCTGCTCTCGAGTCCAATGTACTAAGGGTTTCAAGCATTGGTGGATAGGCTCGTACATTAGAGAAAGATATGAAGCGGGTACAGGGCAAGAGGGACTTGGCAGTGACAAAGTCGGAGTTCAAAGTCCCGCATCCTGAAAAGTCTGGTTACCGCAAGAGATGGGGTAAGAAGTCCCAGACTTCTGGGCTGACTCCTTCTAATGTTGCTTCAGGAACGACTTCTGGGCAAGGGCCTTGTACATGCTATACGTGTGGCAAGCCAGGACACTTTTCCCGTGACTGTCGGGTTGGTCCTCCAAAGGTTGAAAAGAAGGCAGGGGCGACGTATGCTTAAAAGGGAAAGATAGTGGTGGATTGCTCTGCATCCCAGGCGCAGCCCCGAGTGCATAACCTTGGCCAACAGGAGGCCATAAAGTAAAGTGACGTCATCACAGGTATGAGTTAAAATACATTTTTACTGCTTGACAGACTTAGTACCTTGTGCGTTACTTGTGCATGAATTGTGTTTATTAGGCTTTATCCTTATTCGGGATTGTCCGGCGAGAGCACTGTTCGATACAGGTGCTTCTCATTCATTTCTATTTGAGGACATCGTGTCACGGATCAGAGTTCTTATTCGTATGACGACAGATAGTATGAAGGTGTTATTGCCTAACGGATGCATAATACGTGCAGATAGGGCTTGCTATGTGGAGGTACGGATAGGAAGTCAGGATTTTGGGATGGTAGCATCCTTGCTGCCGATATATGAGTTCGATGTGATCTTTGCTATGGAGTGGCTTTTGGAGCAGCGTGCATGTATTGATTGCAACTCAAAAGAAGTCACACTGGGTCAGAATACCGAGCTTGAGACTACATTCCCTGGTATGCGAGGATCGAGCAGGATATAGATGTCTACTCTCCAAGTCGTCAAAGCTGTTCAGAAGGGCGCAGAGTTATTCTTCACGCTTATACAGGCTATTGAGCCAAAAGCTAGTGTGAGTGACGTTCTGATTATATCGGAGTATGCTGATGTGTTTCCTAAGGATCTTCCTGGGTTACCGCCCCAGCGGGAGATTGACTTCGTTATTGAGCTGGTGCCAGGTGCGAAACCTGTGGCCCGTTCTTCGTACCGTATAGTGCCAAAGGAAATGGTGGAACTAAAAGTCCAGTTGCAAGATTTGTTAGATCAAGGCTATATACACCCAAGTATATCACTTTGGAGTGTGTCGGTCCTCTTTGTAAAAAATAAGGATGGTTGCTTGCGTCTATACATTGAATATAGAGAGCTAAACAAGCTGACAGAGAAGAACAAGTATCTGATACCACATATTGATGATTTGTTTGATCAGCTGGCTGGGTCAACAGTATACTCAAAGCTAGATTTGAAGTCTGGCTACAACCAGTTGAGGATCAGGGAATGTGACATTCCTAGGACAGCGTTTGGAAAACGCTATGATCATTATGAGTTCATGGTAATGTCGTTTGGGTTAACTAACGTGCCATCAGTGTTCATGGACTTAATGCACTGAACATTTAGAGAGTACTTAGATTTGTTTGTGATCATCCTTATTGATGACATCTTGGTGTACTCTGAATCTGAAGAAGGTCATGCGAATCATTTGCAGATGGTGTTGCACACCCTGAGAAGAAACAAACTCGACTCCAATTTCTCCAAATTTGAGTTTTGGCAGATGTCAGTGGCTTTTCTTGATCATGTGGTTAGTGGACAAGGTATAGCAGTGGATCCGGTGAAGATAGTTGCAATATAGGAATGGCCTGTTCTGTCTACCACAGCTGAAGTCAGGAGTTTCCTTGAACTTGCGGGCTACTATAGGCACTTCGTAGAGAACTTTTCATGGATAGCCTTACCTCTCACCACACTGACGCGAAAAGATCAGAAGTTTGTTTGGACACCCAAATGCATGTGAGCTTTTGAAGAGTTGAAGAGTTGTTTGATCACGGCGCCTGTTTTGACGTTGCCATGTGGTACAGGAGGCTATGAGATTTACAGTGATGCATCAGAGAGCGACTTAGGCTGAGTTCTTCTTCAGTTTGGAAAAGTGATATCTTATGGCTTACGGCAGCTGAAAGTGCTTGATCGAAACTATCCCATCCATGACTTGGAGTTGGCAGCGGTGATTTTTGCACTTAAACTGTGGCTTCATTATTTATATGGCGTGAAAGTTGATATATTCATGGACTATAAGAGCCTAAAATATCTA
The DNA here is from genome assembly GCA_039583875.1 of Platanthera guangdongensis. Classification (NCBI taxonomy): domain Eukaryota; kingdom Viridiplantae; phylum Streptophyta; class Magnoliopsida; order Asparagales; family Orchidaceae; genus Platanthera; species Platanthera guangdongensis. Next base: position 161,101,720 of record CM077153.1, on the reverse strand, counting down.
TTGGATCAGAATGATCTCAGTATGTGACAACAAAGGTGGATGGAGTTTCTCGGGGACTACACCTTTGAAATTCATTATACTCCCGGGAAGGGAAACGTCATCGCAGATGCTTTGAGTTGTAGGACTCCGGCAAGGGCAAATTGGTTGCAAATGCATGATGAGCGTCTGACCCAGGAATTGGAAGCTTTAGATATTTCTTGTGTTGACAAGAATTCCACTGCAAATGTGTGCCTGAACTGGATGAAGGTACAATATGACCTTGCAGACAGGGTTCGACGAGCAACAGAACTCAATGAGAGTCTAAAGCACTATGCAGCGGAAGTGTCAAATTCCTAGTTTTCCTTGGACGAAGGTCTTTGGTGAAAATATGGTCAATTGTGCGTCCCCAATATTAGTAAATTACGAGAGGAGTTGATGTACGAAGCACATTTTACAAAGTACTCAATCCACCCGAGGAGCAATAAGATGTTCCAGGACATGAAGAAACTATTCTGGTGGCTAGGGATGAAGAAAAACATAACTTTCTACGTGGCAAAATATCAAACGTGTGCTTTTGTGAAAGCAGAATGTCAGAAGTCTGAAGGTTTCCTGAAGTCGTTGCCTATTCCGGTATGGAAGTTCAATAACATTTCTATGGATTTCGTGCATGGACTGCCGAGATCACAGAGTGGAAACGATGCCGTGTGGGTGATTATTGACCGGTTAACAAAAGTGTTGCACTTCATACCAAACAAGAAAGATGATTCAGTTGAGAAACGAGCTAAGCTATACATAGATAATATCGTACGATTGCACGGTATGCCCCTAACATCGTAAGTGATCGAGATGGACGCTTTACTTCAAATGATTAGAGGCTAATCCATCAATTTTTGGGGATTAAGCTACAGTTTAGTACGACCTTTCATCCGCAAACGGATGATCAGACTGAGAGGACCAACAGAACAATGGAGGACATGCTCCAAATGTGCGCCTTAGATTTCGGGAAGAGGTGGGAAGACCATCTCTATATGATCGAGTTCTTCTACAACAATAGATATTAAGCTAGTATACGAATGACACCTTTTGAAGCTTTATACGGTAGGAAATGTCGTACACCATTAGATTGGGCAGAATCAGGCGAATCTAAATTATATAAGCGTAAAGAAGTCGAAGAGGCTAATTCAATGATATGGACTATCCGAGAGAGGCTACTCAGAGTACAGGATAGGCAGGTGAAGTACTATAACGACAAGCACCGAACCATAGAGTTTGCGGTAGGCGATTAGGTATACTTGACGATCAAACCATTCAAAGATGCGTGCATGGTTTGGCTCTTGAAAAAGTTAAGTCTGAGGTACCTTGGTCCGTTTGAAGTGGTGGAGTGTGTTGGAGAAGCTACATATCGGCTAGCTCTTTTGGCAGAATTGAGTGACTTACACGATGTGTTCCACATATCAGTGCTTTGAAAAGCTGTGAAAGATCCAATGCAAGTAATTGCGAATGATCGAGTACCGATAGATATTGGGCTAATGACGAACGTGAAGCCCATTCAGATCGAGGATACGACAATCAAGAAACTGTGAAATAAGACAATCAGGACGGTCAAAGTCCGGTGAGACAACTATGGCCATGAAGAGCTGACATGGGTGCGAGAGCAAACCATACATGAAGAATATCCCGAGTTGTTTGTGTAATGTTATTGTAACAATGTTTTGATGAATAAAAAGTTGTTGAAACGATTGAGTTGTTGTCTTCCTTACAGTATGCAAATTTTGGGACGAAATTTTTGTATGGAGGGGATAGTTGTAACACCCCAAATTTGACAGCATAATTTTTGTCACTATCGCCGGACGATAGTGTTTATCGACCCATGGTGATAGCGATAAAGCATTGAGTCGACACTCGACGCGCTCGACGAACCATCAAAATGATATTGCCGCATGGCGACAGTGGGTATTACCTGATGGAGATAGCGAGAAAGCATTGCGTCGAGACGTACTCGACGCACTCGACGCTCTCAACGAATTGTCCAAATTATATCGTCGAGTGGCGACAGTGGATTTCACCGGGCAATAGTGCCATGTGGCATATATCAGATTGGTTGTTAAGCGGTCAAAGCGGTCAAAGCAGTTAAATCGATGTCTCCGAGTGGTGACAGTCGATATCGCCTGGCGATAGCGCCAAAGTTGACTAGTCAACCAAAATCTTGGTCTTTGCTTCATTTTGATGGATTAATCCTGTGTTTGAGGTTAAACCGAGGTTTGATATGCAGAGGTGTGTGTAATGAGAAGTTATTTTTCTTCTCTTTCTCTCTCTTCATTCCATCTTATCCCTTGGAGAAAAGAAAAGCTAAGGAAAAATAAGGGTTGGAGCTGAAGCTTGCATAGATTGCTGAAGGAGATCTTGTGGCTTGAAACAAGATCTGAGGCTAGATCCACGAAGAGGAAAGTGAGGCGTTCATTTTCATCCGTATAAAACAGCTTCACCATGGATCCAAAGAGGACTACAAGGGTAACGACCTCCTACTTGGACAAGTGAAGTACTAATTTTGCATGTGCATGGAATCCACCACCAAAAGGTGGAATTGTTAAACGAATTCCGTTGGATCGATCCTCGTATCCCCAAGTAAGTTTGTATATAGATCTGGAAGTGTGGAGTACGAAATAGTCATACAATGTGAAGTCCATCCAAACATGTTGTTATGGATTGGTGATGCTTTATTTCACAAACCAGAGAAGACTCCGCATATAAACGAGTATGTTACAGAGTCTGTGGGTTGTGCCTGTGAAGTGGAGTAACAGGAAGTACTGGAGTGGAGCTCCAGGAAAATACCTAAATAAACTCACAATTTTAGAGAAACTTTTGATGTCGTCAGGCGACAGTGGGTGTTGCCGATGGTGATAGATCCCAGAGAGCTTTTGTGGCGTGAAAGACTAGTTTTTTGGCACTGCAGGTTGCTGCAGGTTGTTTTTGGATCGTTGGTTTAGTAATGATTGAGGTTGGGGAAAGCTTGAATTCTGTCTCTAACGCCCGACGATACTAGGTGTCGCTGGCGATAGCTCCCAGAAAACCTATTGTGAAGCCAGTCTCTCGGAGACAGTGTGGCTAATGCGAACTATGAGCTCTGGAAGGCCAGTGAGCCGAACGGACAAGGGGAAGTCGTCCCGCATCAATCTAGACATTAAACTGACAATTTGAGCAACGAGCGAGGGCTGAACTATATCCGCGTTATGGTTGTCTACTTGAGTGCCTGGGTTATTGGCGTTCGTTAGGATCACATAATGAGAGTCTGTGGTTGTATGCTATTAAGACTAAAGTCTCCGACCATGGTCCGTGGAGCATGAATGCTCAATGTTGACCGTTGGGTCTGTGACCTTTGAACGGTGGTGTAATCCGGTACACCGATAATTTGCCCTGAGAGCACGTAGCGTCGGGCCTTGAGGCTGATGTTTGTGATATGTTAAAATGTGCGGAAGTGCACTTTCATGTGATATATCTATTGTGATTGCTTTGCTCGCATGGATTAAAGCACTGCCTTGGGTATGAGGTAGGGTCGTTATAATTGATCAACTGAATGCTGACCGTTGCCTTGTTTACCACCCTTGTGGTGGAATGTCCCTATGTAGGTGCTGGACCAAGCGGGAAATAGAGGGATGAAGCCCTTGCTGCTGTGCTGGCCCTCGAAGGCCGAGTGGAAAAGTGTTACCGTTTTCATGTGTGGCTGGCCTGTGCGTCGATGTTTGTAATCCATACTTGTAAAGTTTACCTGTAAGGCCTTAAGGCCAAAAACTTTTGTGTGTTTATGTATACATTCCTATTGTATATATAAATATTGTTGTTTATATATATTAGACATTCGTGTTTGATGAGTTCAATAATAACCCCTAAAGCTTCCGCTCGAATGCTCTGAGTTAGGGTGCGTGTAATCATTTTGATATTAATCTGTAATTCCGTCGCCTGTTGGTAGAATATCGTGTGGGTCCCGGGTCGGACCCTCAATTATATTTCATTTGACAGATGGAGGTGTTACAGTGCGAAAGCAGAGATGTTGCGTAAAGAGAATAACGACAAGGAGGTAGCACAAACAGCGACAAAGATGTCGCGTGAACAGCGACAAGAGAAGGAAGCCATGAAGATAGGTCGCGAATAGAGAGACAACGCAAATAGAGAGGTCGCATGTTGAAACTGTGAACTCGATCTCTGTGGAGTTCTCCCTTGGGGAAGGGGTGATCGCACACTTACTTCGCTCTTGTGAGCTAAACGATGAAGGAAAAAGAGTAAGGGACAGACCCAAGGGCTCTGCGTGGAGGTCCCACCACACACACAAAAATTCTTAGAGAGCTTCTCATCACTAGCCAAATACCGAGCTAAGGATGCCTCAGAAAGCAATAGAAGACCCGGGAACAAGTAAGCATGTCTTCTGAGGTACCCACTGGGTCCTATTTATAGATTTTTGAAAATGTCCTGCAAATAGCCAACCTTCGTTGTTCCAAACTGTAATGTGCAGCCCAGGTCAGTATGCCAACAACGTAACTCCACTGTTCTGGAAGAATATGGGCAGGTCAGCGGGGGCAAAATGGTAAAAAAACATTATAGAACTGGGCGAGTGGCCCTCTGAAGCCTCCACTCACCTGGGGCGGCGAGTGTTCGATTGAGCTGGCACTCGTCGCCTCCCTTTTGTCCTGGGCAAGCGCGGGCCCGGCCTGGCCCCGCCTTGCATTGCCGAGTATCTTGGTGTGAGTGCGAGCCCTCCAGCTCCACTCCCCCCCGATGATTCCACCTCGCCTAGACGAGCCGGGGGCTGCCAAGCTCTTCCCCCTTGGGTGCTCTCCCGGGACTTGGACTACTTAATCTAGCCGGTCTGGCTCCTGCCGACGCTACTCACTGGATACGGGGTTGTACACAATCCCCGATCTTTGTGAGGTTGACACAAACTCGGAAAGAACCATCCAACCCCACAGGATTCGGCGAGTGCGACAGGAGCTAGAGGGCATCTTCGGGTGGGGTCCACCTGCGGCTATATATATACGCCAGCGTACCTGGGTGACTTTTGTCATTCCCTTTGCTCTAACCTTGTCGAGATGCTTATCCACTAAGAGATCCAAGAGAGTCTTGTCCGAGCTCACGAGGCTGCCTCTGCCCATGTTGCCATCTTGACCGACGTTTCCCATAGCATCCCATCGAGTGTCCTGGCAGAATCCAACCCCGCCAAGAAGGCAAAACTACTTTACAAGGCGGCTGAACCCATCTTCAATGATCTGAAATCCACCCGGGAAAACGGGGTCGGCTCCTCCACTGTACCCGCCACTAAGAAGAAGGGTAAAGATGTTGTCGACCTTTTCGCCGACTCAAACAGCCAATGAGATGACGGCGAGGCCTCCACGCTACAAGTTACGACCCCTCTCGACAACTCGCACCCTAAAACTCTGGAGGCTTTCCTGCGAGACCCGTTGCCCCCCTTTGGGACCCTGGAGCTGGACTCGCAGAGGCCGATGTCACCGGCTCGTACCCCCTCTCAGCAGCAACTTTCTGCCTGCGGAACAGCGGGGGGGGGGGGGGGGGACGCGATGAAGTCATCCCCGTTTCGTGCTTCGACCCCCTCCCACCAAAAACTCATCATTTGGGTCGTGGAAAGGACTTGACCCTGCTCCCTTTCTGCACTTCCCTGTGGCCGCCGAGCTCTCAAGATGAATTTTGAATTCCAATGATTTGTCTCGCGTGATTCTCCCGGAGTACTCACCTTTAGTACTGACACTTGACTGAATGCCTTTGCTGCTCTTCCCAATCAGTTTGAGGCTGAAGAATCTTCGGTACCAACCCATTACTCCCCCTCCCTTCCCCAAGCTCGCTAGACTCCTTCCTAGGTTCCGAGGTGGAGAACGACGAGCTGACGAGGCAGGGAATACGGATCTTCAAGAAGCTAGTGAGCGGGATGCGCAAGGTTCGGGAGGACAATGAGGCATTACAGTGTGACTATGTGAGGCTTGCGGATGAGGTGAGGGGCAGCCAGGCAGGCGAGGCGATGTATCCTTCTTCGCTTTTGGATGAGATCGACGAGAACCTCCAGATCGTCCGTAGGAACTTTGGGCGGATCCGCGAGCTCCACAATTCGCGTCGACCTGCGTGGAAGGAGACACGAGGACGAGATAGGTAGAAACGGCTCCATTACTGAGCCTACCGACGCTTTCATCCGGCCCCCTCAGCTTGTGCACATTGAATATTTCCCTCTTCTTTTTTTTGAATTCGCTTCATGCACTTCCTGTTCTTGAACTGTATGCCCCTGCTTGTAATAACTTAGAACATTCTTTAGATTTTAATGTTTGTTACTTGAATAATAAACTGCTCTTTGGACTCGGCTCGCCATGCGATAGAGCAAGTCGTGGGGGTCAGTGGGATGGGGTTCTCGAGCTGGGGCAGGCGAGCCGGACTAATCGGTCGGCTTAGCCTCAGATTCCTTTTACTATTAGGCCCCCTTACCAACCCCAATCTATCGCCTTTATTGCTTTTGCACCCCTTCTCGCTTCCTGAACTACAACCTGTACTCGCACTTCAACCCTCCTGTGAGCATTGGCAAGACTCATACCGATGCCGATGGCCGGTCCAAGTGTGCTCGACATTTCGCCGAGTACTGCTTTTTCTAGGGAAATACTACCGAGCACGAGCTTGCCGTGTTTGCTGCCGAGTTCATGCCCTCTGGCTTCAAAGCGCGCCTCCCGGTGAACAACGAAGCCCTAACTACCTTCTACCCCGACAAGCTCGCCTTCCCCATCTCACATTTCGAGGTGGGGTTACACCTTCCTCTCTTGCTGGAGATTCGCCAAATTCTCAAGTACTTCCGCGCAGTGCCCATGCAGCTGAACTCGAATGCCATCGCCATGATGGTCGCGTTCACTAGCTTTCTCTGCCGAGAGCGGATAGAGTTTATTCTATCCGTTTTCAGGAAGCTCTTTACATGCAAGGCGACGCCTGATGAGGTCTCCTACTTCGGGGGCTTGCTCATCATGGTTCGCGAGATCGCGAACAAAAATCATAACTTGATATCCAAGATTGTCTTCATCAAAGGCGATCTCGGTAATATCCCCTACTAACCCCTTCAAAAGGGCGGGGAGGTCTATCGACCCCCATCGGTGTCTGGCAATGATGCTAAACTCCATAAGTTCTTCCTCCACAAGGACTTCGAGGTCTCCTTCCTTCGAAGGGACCTCGATTCTCTCCTCTCGGTTCCTCCCGGCGAAGGTATACCCCTCACTTCTCTTTTTGCCGAATTCTCCAGATCAAAAGGATTTTTTAACCAAGTCTTTTTATGCAGGGGAGCGTGTGATTCCCGAGCATCTGCCATATACGGACTCAAGAGTCAACTCAGATCCGCTCGCGCACGAGCGGGAAGTGGCGGCGGCCTACCGACGTGACCTGGGGCTTGGCAGGCCCTCCTCCAACCGGAAACGACCCATCCTCAACGGGTACAACTGCCCCCCCAGCCCCCCTCGCCAAAGAAGTTGAAGGAGTCGATGGTCACCCAGGGGTACTACAACAACAAGTTTGGGGGAGACCACAACAACAACAACAACAAAAGCCGAGATACATGAGCTCACCTAAAACCAGTCCCGATGCATCGCTAGAGAGCTCGCTGAAGGAGGCATAGGGAAAAGACCAGGGGGTGGCGAGTCCTCCGCTCCTGTTGCAGAGAAGACCGTGGTGTAACATCCCGACTTTTATTGGGCCACCAGAGCCCTAGTGGGCACAATAAAAGTGGCCTGAACCCTACCCATGACCTAGTGAGAATTAACCCTAGGCAGGAAATAGAGCTAGAGAACTCCGAATTGAGTTCTGTCAGGTCATGTGACCTTGTACAGTCGATACGAGTGCATCAGAACTCGTTCAGTTGGACCCCGAGGTCATATAGTGGATGTGACAATTTCTCGTAAAACACAACGAGAGCAGATTTTGGATATCGAGGTAGAGAACTCCGAATTGAGTTCTGTCAGTTCTTGTGACCTCGTACAGTTGATACGAGTGCATCGGAACTCGTTTAGTTGGACCCCGAGGTCATATAGTGGATGTGACCATTTCTCGTAAAACGCAACGAGAGCAGATTTTAGATATCGAGCTAGAGAACTCCGAATTGAGTTATGTCGATTCTTGTGACCTCATATAACCTAGACGGGTGCACCAGAACTCGTTGCGACACCATCCGAGATCTAACAACAATTTTAGTCACTTCGACCGTTTTAGCGCGCTGCGACGCGCAAATTTTGGACTTTCGCCAAACAGACTCCGATTCAACCCCAGTCAGTGGCATTGTACTCGCGTGATCAATACAAAGTCAACGAAAGTCGTCCCAGTCAATTTTGACGAAAATTGGTCAACTCGTGGTCAAATTAAAAATAGTCGTGCACCGAAAAGCGTGCGCACACCAATTGCCAAGTAGGGGCCCACCTCCTCTCCAAGGGAGGATAGCCCATGCTCCCCCTAACTCTTGTTTAGGCGCCCAACCAGCAATCAACAATTAGGAATGGAGGCCACCCTACCCCTCCTCTCCTTTTTTCCCCCTCTCTTACTCAAAAGGCCCAAGACCATAAGGGCTTCATCTTCTTTTCCCCACATGGTCGAAAACATAGGGCCTAGAGCTGTCCTTGGACAGCTGGAGCGTGGGGATTAATCCCTCCCTAAGGAGGGATTAATCCCACCTTGGCTAGGGGAGGAGTGCCCCCCTCCCCATGCCTATAAAAGGCCCCTCCCCCTCTTTTTCCCCTCAAAAACTCTCAGAGCAGCTCACCCCCCCGTCTGATCCTTGTCGGAGCCCAAGTGGCCTAAAAAGGCAAGCCGGGGACTCCCTCCCCCTCCACCACCACCAACTTGGCATGTCAGACCAGGCCATCCCATCCCGAGCCCACCAAACCCAGGTGGAGCCCTTCTCCCTTCCCCCTCCACGATCTGGACGTGTTACATGTGCCTCCCGGCGGCCGGAGCGCCGCCGGCGCCACCCGAGCTTTGTTCCAGGCCGGGTGGTACCCAAGGAAGCAAGCTCCTCCCCCAACACCGGTGATGATGCTGGGGGAATGCTAGAGCACTGCGGGCGGCGACCCCAGCGACCGAGAGTGGCGGTGCCGCCGGAAATTGCAGCTCCGGCGACACCCGCAAAAATAAAGAAAAAATCTGTTTAGAGCTGGCGGCCGTGGCCGGCTGGGCATGGCCACCGGACCACCGCCGGCGAGAAGTCCAACCCCCAGCACGCCCGACAGGGGTGGACTGGTAGGCAGCCAACCGCCCGAGGAGCGAGGGTGGCGCGGTGGCGCTGGGAGCAGGGCCACCGCCACCCCAAGCTCTCGGGTTGAGATTTCCGGCGATGGCCGGCGGCGCCAGGCCTCCGGACAACCGCCCAGATGGTTGCCGGCCCCGACGAGTTGATTGCGGTCAGCGACAGCGGCTGGCGGAGGTTGTCCGGCGGTGGTGGAGGCTGCCACCCTCCATGTCGCCGGGAAGCAGCATCGGCCGTCCGATCTCAAGATGAGATCGGACAGCTCTGATCTTCTTATTCCCCGCCTCCGCCTCAACATCAGCTCCCCCCACACCGGATTCGCGACCGATCCGCTGTGGGGACAGAAGGACAATACATGCCCTGTGGCTCAATCTCAGCCGCAGGATCACGCTGATTTGCTATAAGCAGACCAAAATCAAAGGATAGTATTTGTAAAATGTTTTGGGCCAAACCTAAGCCTCTAGGATAAAAGTGACCAACATGAAAAATGTTTCCCATGATGAGGTCTACCTCCACAAAAATTTTGAGAATTTTTGTAGTTGATATAATATTCTTAAAAGCCAAAATAAAATTTGTTTGGCTAAATTAAAAGCCCGAATACTTCAGAAAATTATAAAAAAATTACTAGGCTCATTTTAGGCCCTCCTAAGGGTTGTATCAAATTTTGGGGTCATGGAGATAAGTTTTGATTTTTTTCCTAAAAAATTGGAAACCTAGGGTCGCGCACTGATTTTTTTCCGCCCATTTTCCCTCGAAGGTTGAATTTGGGGCGTGCGACCCCCCCATATAATCCAATAAGTATTTCAGTATATCTCCAATCTCGTACTGATCAAGCTTATTTTTGTATTTCAGTACATCTCCAGTCTCGTACTGGTCGAGCTTATTTTAGTATTTCAGTACATCTCCAGTCTCATACTGGTCGAGCTTATTTTAGTATTTCAGTACATCTCCAGTCTCGTACTGGTCGAGCTTATTTTAGTATTTCAATACATCTCCAGTCTCGTACTGGTCGAGCTTATTTTAATATTTCAGTACATCTCCAGTCTCATACTGCTCAAGCTTATTTTAGTATTTCAGTACATCTCTAGTATCGTACTGGTCGAGCTTATTTTAGTATTTCAGTACATCTCCAGTCTCGTACTGGTCGAGCTTATTTTAATATTTCAGTACATCTCCAGTCTCGTACTGGTCGAGCTTATTTTAGTATTTCAGTACATCTCCAGTCTCGTACTGGTCGAGCTTATTTTAGTATTTCAATACATCTCCAGTCTCGTACTGGTCGAGATTATTTTAGTACTTTCAATTCAGTACTACTCCAGTCCCGTACTAGTCAAGCTTACTTTAGTACTTTCAATTTAGTTCATCTCCAGTCTCGTACTGGTCGAGCTTATTTTAGTATTTCAGAACTACTCCAATCCCGTACTGGTCAAGCTTACTTTAGTGCTTTCAATTCAGTTCATCTCCAGTCTCGTACTGGTAACATTTCATTCCAGCACTTTAAATAAGCAGCATTATCACCACACTTGTCCTCATTGCAATTTACTATTATAATCCCGGGTCCTGCTCTGACGAGCAGTTGTTGTTAAAGTTTAGTCATAGTTGGGGATAACTGGAGTTGAAGTAGTCCTCCAGGTCTAGTCCCAAATATTACGCTCCACGCTCCTTGTTAAAAGTAGAGCTAAGTGCTGACGCCCGAAGACTAAATCCTAGTAGGGCAGGCCGATGAAGATCCGGTGTATATTATGTTTGCCCTTTTGTTTGATTGTTTGTAAGTTTCTTGTGGTGAAGTAGTGGCGGGTCTGTCCCTCTCGCAGACCATTCATACCGGTGCGGGAAGGTCGACGACTCAAGGCGACAGGGAGATGAGTACCACGGGTGACCAACCGTTATATTCCTGGTTGGGTTTTTCCTCCGCTGGTCAGCCAAAACGATTCGCCGGATGTTGCTCACATCCAAGAGTACACAAGATTATACGTTAGGGCATGGGGTTGTGTGGTAGGACCACCCCCAAAAGTGGCAGGACTGGCCACTGTCACTAACGGCCACATCGGTGAGGCCTGCGAGGCTCGCTACCATGCTGGAACAGAAGCGGTCCAAACTATGTCGACATAGGGTTTATGTGCGCGGCTATGAATGCCTGCGATGTGTGCGGCTATGAATGTCTACGGTTTGTGGGAGGCTGTAGACTCCTGCGATAGAATTCAGTATATGAAAACCTGGTGTGCTGATGAGCTAGTGGAGACTTGTTATAACTAATTTAGATTGCTGTTGCTTTTCTTTCCAGTTATACTATCCTGCACTCTTTTATAATTGCTCCTAGCTATATATATATATGAAATGTTATGCTAACTCTCTCTTGCTTTGACTATTTACATTTGTTGGGTAGGTGTGTGCTCATCCCCAGGATATGGATCCGGGGAGCAGATTTGTTTCCACTTACTTCTGTGACTAACGGTTATCTAAAAAACCATTCATAGGAAATGGAGCATCGTAGTGACTCACTGCCATAGGAGATTACGCCAGCTGCTAGGACTACTCGAGCAGATGCACCACCGCCGTACCCAGAGTTTAGAGACGTGAGTACCGCCGAGCAGCATAGAGAGAGTATGAGGGTTATATGTAGTGCATGTATAGCCCACGGGATTATATAAACGCTTAGGCTTCGACTCTAGAACCTCTATATTAACTTGATGTGATATATATATCTGCAGTGGTTTCCTGTTAATGCTTCAGCTATACTTTGATAAGTTGTGAATATTATAATTCGAGCCGAGTAAGGCAGACATCTAGTGCTTTGATAGGGTGGATTGTTTCACCTAAGAGCACTGAGTTGACGTCTTCGGCCAGTAGTACCCCTCACGCCCGACTCGGGCAAAAGGTTGGGGGGGGGGGGGCTACTACAAATGGATCAGAGCCATCATGATTCGTCCTTATGGAGAAGTCTCAGTATCCCTCCGTCCCTCGCTTTGTTCTGGGTTTGGGACGAACCTTGCAGCGGAATCCTGGTAGAGCCTAGTGTAGAGGCTTAGGGATTCTAGACTGTACGATAGTACTCCTATACACCATTGTTTTCCGCTTGGGTTATTATTTTTGCAAATTTCCCCTACTTTTGCAAAATACTGACACTCTTTCCTGTTACTTCTCCAGATACCGGAGTACAGTAACGGGGGATCCTCGTCTAGAGGATATGTTCCAGCTACCCTACCACCAGACCCGGTCGCTCCCGCGACCGTACCGTTTGCCGAGACAGATATGGGGCAGAAACTGACGTCTATTCTAGCGACTTTCCAGACTGCCCTAGCACAGCCACCGCGAGAGATGACCGCACACACCGATTTCTGACGAATTTTCGAGCACTGAGGCCTCCCCCTTTCAGAGGTACAAAGATGACCATCCAGGTAGAGGAGTGGGTGGAGCGGGTGGAGGAGCTGTTAGTGGGAATGATGTGCCCAACTGTGGTTGTAGTCTCTTTAGTGGTGACCCTTTTAGAGGAATACGTGAGAGATTGGTGGAGAGCGGCTAGTTTCTCTACTTTTTGAGGTCTGCCATTGAGCGCGATCCTTTGGGGGGAGCTTTTCGTGGCTCTACTAGAGTTCTTCATCACGGATACAGACCGAGTCGCGCTGTAGGACAGGTTCTTGCTCATTTGATAGGGCAACCACACAGTGGCAGAGTACGAGAGAGAGTTTATAGACCTGGCACGCTTCGCCGGGAATCTGGCTGCCTCCGACAGGGATAGAGCTTCTTGGTTCTACCGAGGCCTATGAGATGACCTGAGGCAGACCCTAATCATGCTCTCTCAGGCCACCTTTCACACTACAGCCACCCATGTGGCTGTATTAGAGTTGGACCAGCAGACAGTGGCTCAACGGCGTAGAGGCCGGGTAGAGATTCCTCGAGACTAAAGGCGAGACGGAGGAGTCGCTACCCACAGACAAGATATATAGCGCACGCAGCGATGCCGCAGACAGCCCTATAGGCGTCCACCAGCACCACCAGCACCTCCAACTGCTTCTTATGTCAGCAGCCGGGACATATGAGAGCCTTTTGCCCATAGGCGACAGGGAGACCGGGATTAGGAGCAGTTCAGGGTGGAAAACAGACATGGGGACAGAGTCAGATAGGCCGCAGAGGCAGAGCTGGCAGGAGAGGCCAACAGGGCCGAGCAGCGCCCCTAGAGGCCTACGCACTGGACTTGCAGCACAGACCGGCCCCTGACGTAGTCATAGGTATATACTTTAAGCGATCAGGAGATATCAGATCTTACAACTGATGTTGTAAATTACTTATATATATGTACTTACATCTTCTGTATTAGTTGGATGATATATATCTATATACTTCCCATGTCATCAGGAATCTTGTTGATAGAAGGACACCATATCAAGACTCTTTTCGACACAGGTGCAACACATTGTTTCGTTTCCCACGATTTCACCGCAATAAAAGGAAACGTTATTCGTTCAATCAGACTGTCTATACGAATCCGTTTACTGGACGGGTCAGATATGACATCTACCGAAAAGTGCTCGTTCCATTCTGTGCTGGGAGAAGTAGAATTTGAGATCTACACAACCATCCTAGCAATAACTTGATTTGACATAATTCTAGGGATGGATTGGCTGGTCGAGCACCAAGCAAGATAAATTGTTCCACGCGAGAAGTCCGGCTACAAAATCCAAATGGCCAGAGCGTCACGTTGACAGGTGTGCCCTCTGTCTCGCGTATTATTCTGACTTCTACACAGATTGTGAAATCAGTCCGATAGAAGGACGAATGATACCTTATCTATTTTGAGATGGAAGACAAAACTCAGGTGCTCGCCAAAGTCCCAGTAGTTCGCGACTTTCTAGATATTTTCCCTGAGTCCCTCCCGGGATTACCACCCCAGTGAGAGGTCGACTTTCAGATTGAGCTCGTGTTCGGAGCACGACCAGTATCACAAGCCCCCTACCGGATGGCCCCAAGAGAGCTGACTGAACTGAAAATCCAACTACAAGAACTAATAGATGTTGGATTCGTCCGTCCTAGTTCCTCTCCCTGGGGAGCCCCGATGCTTTTCGTCAAGAAGAAAGACGGGACGCTGCGACTGTGCATCGACTACAGGGAACTAAATAAGCTTACTATACGCAACACATACCCCCTCCCTCGGATCGACGAACTGTTTGATTAGTTGCAAGGTGCATCTATGTTCTCCAAGATGGACCTGAGATCCGGCTATTATCAGCTTCGAATCCGAGAGGAAGATATCCCAAGATTGCCTTCAGCTCCCGATATGGTCTATATGAGTTCCTAGTGATGCCCTTCAGGCTCACCAACACGCCCTCCGCCTTTATGGTCCGGATGAATAAAGTCTTCGAACCCTTCTTGGATCACTTTGTCATCGTCTTCATAGACGACATCTTAATCTACTCGAAGACCAAGACGGACCATACTCGGCACCTGCAGATGGTGCTATTAAAACTCTGGGAGCACTCTCTCTTCGCCAAATTCATTAAGTGCGAGTTTTGGCTAGAAGAATTTGGATTCTTGGGCCACATGATAAACAAGGAAGGAGTGGCAGTAGACCAAGCCAAGATCCAGGCAGTACAAAATTGGCCGCCACTCAGGACGGCTGCAGACATCCGAAGTTTTCTCGGCCTTGCCGGATACTACAGAAAGTTTGTCGAATGTTTTTCCAAGATTTCCCTACCCCTAACTGCCCTAACCAAGAAAGACGTCGCATTCCGATGAACGCCAGAGTGCGAGGCTGCGTTCATCAAACTGAAGAAGCGACAGACTTCCGCGCTAATCCTTATGATTCCCACAGGGACCGAGGGATTCCAAATCTACACTAATGCCTCCCTGAAAGGATTGGGAGTTGTTCTAATGCAGCATGGAAAGGTAGTGGCCTACACATCTTGGCAATTAAAGCTGCACAAATTAAATTGCACAACACACGATTTAGAGTTGTGCGCCGTCGTCTTCTCCCAAAAATCTGTAGGCATTATCTATACGGAGTAAGATGTGAGATCTTCTCCGACCACAAAAGCCTCAAGTATATCTTCACGCAGAAAGAGCTGAATCTCCGGCAGCGCCGATGACTAGAATTCCTATGCGATTACGACTTTGCTCTCCAATATCACCCCGGGAAAGCTAACAGAGTCGCTGACGCTTTGAGCCGCCAGCCTGCGATAGCCGGGAGTTGGATGGAGCAGATCCCTAAGGAACTTTTCCAGTCCTTGATAGACTTGAAGATTACCCTGGTTGCCCGAAGAGATCCGGAAGAGTACTATTCTCAGCTGTATTGGATGGAGACCCAATGCGACATCCGAGACCGGATACGTGCAGCCCAGAAGATCGACCCAAAGGTAATGCCGATCATCCGATCTCTACAAGGAGGGGCACAGGAGGACTATAATCTGCATGACGGGATTGTACAATTGAAGCATCACGTATTCGTTCCCGCTCCCGGAGGAATTCGTGAAAAAATTCTGTAAGAGGCCCATCAGTGCAGGTACTCGATTCACCCTGGCATAGTTAAGATGTACATGGACCTGCGCATGACCATTTATTGGCCTGGAATGAAAAGAGATATCACCATCTTCGTGCCCTGATGTCAGACCTGTCAGAATGTTAAAGCCGAGTGTCGCAGTCCAGGAGGCCTAATACAGCCCCTGTCGATACCAGAATGGAAGTTCGAAGATATCTTCATGGAATTCGTCTGTAACACCCCCACTCGTCATGTGGCATATAACGGTGGGTCCGGCCGGGGCCCCACGCCATATGTTACAGACAAGCAGTGGAATTACTTGTGGAAATCAAAATCTACTCGCATCCTAACTCAATACATTCTAGCGCAGCATGTTAAGTTATCATGAACTCAACTCAAAGAATGTCCACTACTATATAAACTCCACATTTATATATATATATATATCCAAAACAGGAATGTATTACAACTCACACACACATGGCCTTAAGGCCTTACAGGTTTCTTTTTCCCAAATACATTTTCGTACATCGGCACGCAGGCCGGCCACACATGAAAGCCAACCACGATTTGCACGGTTTTCTAGGGCCTTTAGCTCCATTCCGCTCAATCAATTCAATTCAAGCAGCAATACCTGCAATTCATTATCCACCCAAAGCGGAAAACAAAGTAACAGTCAGCTTTAGCTGACCACTTATAATGACCCTAGCCCTTACCCGAGGCAGTGGTTCCTTCCCTGTATGCATTGTCATAATCATATGAATCAACACTACCAATCACAATCATATCACAAACGCTGGTATCCACCATACGCTCTGTGCACTCAGGGCACCTTTTTGGTGTACCTGGTATCCCAGTCGTACACCGCCGATCAGAGGTTCTTCACTTGTTGGTTGGGCGGTTCAATCCTAGTCCACCAATCTTATTATTGGCGACATCCCGTCCATACCACTCAGAGGTACTACCTCACAGCATCCACAAACAACCAGAGCAGATCGACCCACACCATATGGTGTGGCAACCAGGTCTATCGAGACTCCCCTGCCATTACCACCCATTGACCCCTCACCTATATCCGATTGACCCACACTATGTGGTGTAGCAAGTAGGGCCCGCCTCACTTCCTCCCAAACCTTGCCAACCATCGATCCTCACTAATACAGATCAACTCACACCATGTGGTGTAACATGCTAGGTTCATCCCGCGTTTCCACCAGCCATGCTACCCATTGATCTCTCACCACAACCAGGAGCTTATTCAAAGCCTCCATACATTAATTCATCAATATCCATACAATCACACAACCATACCATAAAAAATAAACCTTTCATTAATCAAATACACGGAGTCTTCTCCGGTTTACCCATGATCATTACCAATCCAGACTACCCGTCCAGATGGGCTTCACACAGCATGCTTATGCCGTACTCCACACTTCCGGATCTAGATGCAAACTCAACCACATAATCGCTTACGAAATCCACCTCTTGGTGGAGGATCCCATGAACATGCATAAAGAAAGGACTTCGATGTACAAGAAGGAGATCGTTACCCTTGAAGATCGCTTCGGCGCCATGAAGTAGCCGGATGGAAGTCACCGCATCGGCTTTTCCTTCATGAATCCGTTCTCGGATCTTCAATCCACACTCCGCAGCTCCTCCAGCAGCTTGCTTTCCTTTCTCCTTTCCTTGCCTTGGCCTTTCCCTTTCTCTTTCTCTCTCTTGGAATAAGAAGAAGAAGAAGGAGATGAGAATGAAGGGAAGTTATCCCATTCTTGGACTTATTATCCACAGGAAAGAAGCCTGGACCATTAGATCCAGAACAGGGAAATGAACGGCCAGAAATTCGGTCAAAAATCACTTTTTGGGCCTGACACGCCCTATGACACGCCCGTGTCACAGGGCGTGTACCTTAAGCGGCACACGAACCAACTCATTCTGACTTATCCAAAATAGAACATGCCCAGGGTACACGTCCGTGTCGGCCAGTCACGTCCGTGACCCAGGGCGTGTAACCCACTCGACACCTCGTCGAGAGTAAATTGTCGACCTCTCGACACAGCGGGACACGCCCTGTGACATGCCCGTGTCACCGGCCGTGTACCCCTTGCTTGCCACTCGACGATCGTCGAGACCATTTTGTCGACAGAGGGGGAGACACGCCCTCCGACACGCCCGTGTCAGATGGTATACGCCCGTGTAGCATGGCGTGTTCCCTCTATCGACCACTGTTGTTGACCAAAGACTCGAGTGTCGACACAAAGGAGGACACGCCTTAGGTCATGCCCCCAGACACGCCCGTGTCATAGGGCGTGTACCTCCCGAAAACTTCGTCGACCGAATTTCGTCGACCACGCGCCCAGCTGCTCAACCCGAGCGGGACACGCCCTGGGACACGCCCGTGTCCCAGACCATGTCACCCAATAGTTTCCCATTCTAAAATTTGGGTTGTTACAACCCTCCCCTCCTTCAAGAAATTTCGTCCACGAAATTGCACAGAGAAAGGAAAACAGGAACCAAAATGTTATGACATCAAAATAATATGTTGCAACAACCTTTGTACTGTACAACCTCCACATGTGCACATTTATCCACAAACTTTATAAAGTTAGTTATAACCACAAACATTCTATATATCCACCACCACCATATACAAATATCATAATTGATCGATCACTAAATATCACAAGTGTGCACCAACATTTCAACATGTAACACGACACATAACATATATGCACACAACCATCGCATTAGTCATTGTCTTATATACAACATTATTCACATCACCAAAGTGATACAAGTCGTTATTCTTACTTTCGCTCAGCCTCCCGATTTTGCATCTCTCGCGTAAGAGTCAAATTAAACACGCGAGGCTGAATTTCACCAATTGAGCTTTGCGGTTCTTCTACTTCCAAGTTATGCAATCAAGGTTGCGTCCGGGGTGCAGATGACTCGGCCACTGCTTTCTGCTATTCTTCATAAGATGCACCTGTCTTTTTAACACTTCCCGCAGGGGCATTCCAAGAAAATTTAGCAATATGTCCTTGCTTCCCGCAGTTATAACATATACGTGTATCAACACATCCTTGCCTATAAGTCGCCCCCGAAGAAACAGTCGACGGAGCTGATTCAACAGGCCTAAACCTTTTCTTCTCTCTTCTTCGCAACTCTGATTGCTCCGACTGCGGCACCTTAAATTCTGGCTTCTCCAATGCCAGTCTCTTCTTTTCTTGTACCCACTTCAAATCCTTTTCCAACGCACGGGCCGTATCAACCAACGCTTCGAAGCCTTGATTCACCGAACTCAGGAGTACCAACCTCATCTCATCCTGCAGTCCCTCATAAAAGCGATTCGTCTTTCGCGCTTCCTCCGCGAAGGTAGACCCTTCATATCTCCCCAGTCTGATAAACTCATACAGGTACGTATCAATATCAGCCTCACCCTGCACTAGGCGTTGAAATACATTCTCCATCGCAATCCGCTGCGACACCGGCAAATACTTGACAAGAAACAATCGGGAGAATTCACCCATTGAGACCTCTATCAAACCTCGACCTGCCAAATGATGCACCTCCATCTCATCCCACCACAGTCGCATCTTCTTCCAGCAGAAAAGTGGCTAAGGTCACTTTCTGCTCCTCTGTAGTCCAGATTGCAGTCAGGATCCTCTTTACTCGAGCCAACCAATCTTCCGCCTGCGTTGGGGAAATCGCCCCACCAAACGTAGGTGGATGAAACTCCATAAAGCTTTTTAATGCCTCATTCATTGCTTGCTCCTCCGCCACAACGACAACAGGCTCTTGCCTTGCACCAGTCTGTACTGGTACTCCTGTAGGCCTTGCCTATCCAGTAGGCTGTGCCTGTAACACCGCAAGCACCATCTCCGTCACCACCCGTATGGTCTCCGTCGAAGGAGGCGTAGGCGCTTCAACGGGTGCTGCACTCTTATCGGATCGCTGGGGCTCCGACTGCCCAGCACCACTCCTCGCCACCTAGCAATGTACAAAACACCATTAAGCAGCCATGTCATAAAGATAATTATACATTGACTACACACACACACGCACTTTACGTGCATGACATACATTCCTAGTGGACATTCGTGAGTTCAATTATGTTCTCTCCTCCCAAACAATCTCAACTTGGCTCTGATACCACTTTGTAACGCCCCCACTCGTCATGTGACATATAATGGTGGGTCCGGCCGGGGCCCCACGCCATATGTCACAGACAAGCGATAGAATTACTTGTGGAAATCAAAATCTACTCGCATCCTAACTCAATACATTTTAGCGCAGCATTTTAAGTTATCATGAACTCAACTCAAAAAATGTCCACTACTATATAAACTCCACATTTATATATATATATCCAAACCAGGAATGTATTACAACTCTCACACACACATGACCTTAAGGCCTTACAGGTTTCTCTTTCCCCAAATACATTTTCGTACATCGGCACGCAGGCTGGCCACACATGAAATCCAACCCTGATTCGCACGGCCTTCGAGGGCCTTTATGTTGGAACCCTAGTTCTAATTTGGGCAAGGACCACTATTAGGAATATTAGATTGACCCAACATGTATAGTAATGGGTTATAGGATTATTTCCAGGTTTGGTCATTCAGAAGGACTCTCCAGAAATTGCTGAAAGAATTCTGAGAAAGGCAGTTAAGGCAAAGTCAGTAAATCAGCTCGACGATCGTCGAACGCAGTTCGACGAACGACGAACTAGGTCGACGAATTCTGAGTTCATTCCCTGAACTCAGGTTGAATAACTCAGGGCTCAAGCAAGACGGTCAGCTCGACGAAATCCAGCTAAGTTCGACGAATGTCGAACTCAGGTGGACGATCAGTGAACTCAATCCAGTCATCTGGTCGACGAACACAGAATTGGGAGACAAGGTAGTGAATGATAGTCAATTGTATATTCAATTTGAGAATTTGCATTTTATTTGATGAATAATTTGAGGACAGTAAGCTTGAGTACGAGCAGCTCAGCTGGTGATGAGCTATGGTGGAAGAGAGCCTTATCAAGGTCTCGGGTTCGAAACCCTGTGACAACAACCTACCGCTGCTGAGAAACATGCGCGAAGATTTGTGTTGGGGTGCATTGGCCCTACATGCCTTGCTGTTTGGGCTGACTACCGTGGCACCGTGGGGAGAGACACGCTATGCAAGCCATGTTCGGGTGCGGTAGCCTCTGAGCTCTAAACCCGGGCCACTGGTAGGCCGGCAGCGCTGTGCCACTTAGCGAGCCAGGACGTTACATATTCTGGTGATATTGCCGGGCGATACTGGGTATCGCCACCTGGCGACATCGGTAACCACTACCACGTGGCCCACGAACTCCTCATTTTCGCATCGCACAAACATCGAGCGCCGAATCGTGCACTATCGCCTGACGATACTGGTTATTGTCGTCTGGCGATAGCGATATAACTGATGCCACGTCTTCGTCGAGCGTCGAACAGAAATTCGTCGAGTAGTGCTATCGCTTGTTGGCGATACTCGATATCACTTGACGATATCTCCCGAGCTCAATTCTGATCCGATTCAACACCAAAAAGATATTAGAAATAGACCTGTGTTATCTGCACACAAAAAACACCCCAAAATCAAATACAAACAAGATATGTTATTAGCAAACCAGGAAGCGTGGAATGCATGCTCCAATAGAGGTGGCGGAATGTGAGCAGGTGTAGAGGGGACGGATGGGTTGGTATGAGAAGTGGGATCATCAGGAGTAGAGGAGGAGTCTGGAGAGAAGTAAGAGACATTTTCAAAGAAGGGGACATCCGCAGAGACGAACTGCTTGCGGGTAATAGAGTCAAAACAACAATAACCTTTCTGAGTGGTAGAGTACCCCAGAAAGATACATTTAGTGGTCCATGGTGAGAGTTTGTCATGGGTGGCAGCAGGAGAGTGCACAAAGGCTGTGCACCCAAAGATGCGCAGAGTAAGAGAAAACAGATTCTTGTTCGGATAAAGAATGGAGAATGAGGTTTTACCGTGGAGAACTGTGGAGGGAATGTGATTGATGAGATATCAGGAGAGGAGGACAACATAGCCCCAATAGGAGCAAGGGACGTACATCTGTGTCATCAGAGTGCGAGCGACATTGAGGAGGTGACGGTTTTTGCGTTCCGCCACCCCATTTTGCTGGGGGGTGTAGACACAACTAGTTTGATGAATAATGTCATGTTGCATACAGAAAGAAGAAAAATCATGACTAATATATTCCTTAGCATTGTCAGAACGAAAGATTTTAATAGAGATATCAAACTGAGTCTTAATCATATAATAAAACAATGTCCACATAGAGAACAGTTCTGGGCGATCCTTTAGAAGATACACCCACGTACATCTAGAGAAATCATCAATAAATGTGACAAAATATAAACTACCCCGACCGATGGTGAGGGTAGGAGCAGGACCCCATACGTCAGAGTGAATGAGGTCGAACGGACGGGAAGAGCCACGACTTTGCGTTGGCGGGAAGGAGGAGCGGTGATGTTTGCCAAGCTGACATGCGTCACAGTTGAGAGGTGGATGATGCGGAGGGAGGTGGGGCAGAAGCTGGCGAAGAAGCCGAGGAGGAGCATGACCAAGGAGAATATGCCATTGGAGAAGATCTGTAGAGGCGGAGGAGAAGGAGGATAGAGCAGAAACATTGTCGAGGAAGTAGAGGCCGCCGCTCTCTGTCCCAGTAGCAATCGTCCGTTGGGAGTCCGGGTCCTGAAAAGAACAAGAAGTAGGAGTAACCGATAATAAATTGCAAGGGAACTTGGGCACATAGAACACCGTAGTTGCTTGCATAGAGAAGTAACCGATAATAAATTGCAAGGGAACTTGGACACATAGAGGGAATATGCCAGGCGAAGAGATGGAGTGACTTGAACCACTCCCGTCCCATTCACCGGTGAAGGAGAGCCGTCCGCAACAAAGACCGGGGGCAACCAATCATGTGTTTCTAGAAGAGAAAAACATTGAGGATATCCTGTCATATGATTGGTAGCACCAGAGTCGATCAACCATCTTCCGTGAGTAACAACTTAGGCACTACCGGAAGATGTGACCACCGAGGCGGACTGCGTGGAAGAGGAGGTGGATGCCATAGAAAAGAGACCGCACGATCAAACAGGTGACCACGCGAGAACAGCAGGAAGCGGCGAGAAAGAAGGTCGCGACGACAAGGACAAGAAACACCAATCCGGGTGAACAACAAGCAGGACGTGCGGCTAGGAAGGCCGCATCAGATAAAGAAAAGATTATGCAGCGGTCACGGTGTCAACACACCAGCGGCAAGGAAGGCCACGACCAAGAACCAGAGCAAAGCAGCCGGGAAAGAAGTCACACGGCTAGAGAGAAGGCCGCGCGAACATGAGAAAGAGAAGACCACGCGAACTGGGCGGAGTTCGTGAGAAAGGAAAGCAGGTCGTGCGAACAGAGCAGAGACCGCACGAACAGAAACTGTCCGCGCGAATAAAAGGAGATCACGAGGAGAGAAGAGGCAGAGCAATCGCAAAAACAGATCGCAGATAGAAGAAAGAGATAGGCCGCACACACAAAAGGGCAGCGATAAAGATGAGATAGAAACCGCGCGAACATGCGGAAGAAACAAGTCGCAAAGAGAGGTCGCGAGAAGGAGCAAGCCGCACGGCCAGGTTGCGCGGACAGAGGAATCTCGCAGAATCAGGAGGAAAAGATCGAGTCCTCTAATACCATGTGCGAACAGAAAATAAGAGACCAAAAAATTGGAGTAACAAAATTTTTATTCTCCAAAAAAGGTATCTATTACAAAGGTATAGCCTCCCTTTTATAGAATATAGGAGATGAGAGAGATTACAAATAAGCAATGTGGGACTAAATAATTACAGGTGCCAGCGGTTTAACATAAAAATAAGCCGAACAGGCCGCGTGATTAGACGAATAGGCTAACCGCCCGGTCACCACAAGAAAGAGAGAACAAGCCGCCATAGGAGACCGCCAGACCGCCCGGTCTCTAAGCCACCTGAGACAAACCATCAAACCGCCCGGATACCAACAATAATTGTCCGACCACCAAACCACAAGAGAGAAACCGACATACCACTCGGTCTCTAAACCGCCAGAATCAGACCGCCAGACCGCCCGGTCTCCATACAACAATAATTGGCAATAAGAATATTTGCAATAAAGCTTCAATTGCAATGAATGAAGTTAAAATATATCGGGACTAACTTGAAAGCTTTGGAAAGCCCCTTGCCATCAAAATGTCAAGGGAAATGCAACCGAGTAAGTAGTAAGACTATGAGTTCATAGTTAACAATTTAACATACTAATATACGTACATTTTATTTTTTAATTTGAGTTTTAACTTTTAACTTTTGTTTTTGTCATTTTAAAGATTAATGGTGGAGAATGTTCGGTTCAAGTGCTCCTCAACTACAAAAAATGACTGTTCACATTCTTAGTCAGACCTCTTCGTCCTCTGGTTATGAACGAAATTGGAGTGTCTTTGAGCAAATTCATAAAAAATAAATGAATCTTCTTGAGCATCAAAGACTCAATGATTCGGTTTATGTTCGTTACAATCTTAATATGAGGGATATGTATGAATATTTAACCATTAAGTTGCTAAACTCAATTGATCGTTTGACTCATATAATATGGTTTTATTTGGTAGGATATATTTCAAGAAAAAGAAATATGATCCTCTTGATTATACTAGTATTGATTCAATGGATTTTTGGGTGGTTGAGGAAGAGCCGACTCCAGAACTTAATTATAATGAATTGGAAAATGATATTTATTGGGAATCTGCTTTACCAATTGATGCGGAGACTCAACTAAGTGGTCAATATCATGAACAAATAAATGATAAGTTTTTTAATTTGTTAGATAAATGTGTGCAAGTATTATTTTTATTATATAATGCAATTAATTTAAATTTAAATTATTTGTGTAGACGAGTTTACTCAGAATGCTATTGAAGATGTTGACCTTGAAGCTTTTGGAGGAGAATTATTTGTTGACTATGATATTGATGATATACTATGATTGAAAGAGTTGAAGTACTTTACTTTTGAGAACTATGATATTAAGAGCTATTAAGTCTAGACTCTAGACATGATGTTTAATTGTCCAATTTAACTATCTACTTCATTGTGTGACATTATATTTATGATATATTTGCATTAGTTATTTTATTTTTGATATATTGATATCCATAGTCACTACAACAAAGTTGTCATACGACGACATTTTTTTATGACTTTAGTGACGATTTCAAAGAGTCACGATAGTTTTTGTGACGTTTATAAAAACGTCACTAAATCATTACGATTGCGCATGTCGCTGTAGCACCTTGTGACGCTTTCAAAAAAAAAACGTCGCGATTGGCATGTACTCTACAATGACGTTTTTATCAAAAACGTCGTGATTGACAGTTACTCTACGGTGACACTTATTCAAAAAAATGTCATGATTGACAATTGTTTTACCGCGACGCTTTCGAAAAACGCCATTATAAGCAATTACTTTATCGTGACACTTTTTACAAAACATGAATAAAAAATATTAACATTAACACGATGTTTTTTTACAAAACATCACAATAATTATAACTCTACAATGACGTTTTTAAAAAAACGTAATAATCTATTACATTTGAGAAAAAAATTAAAACAAATTAAATTTATGATAATCTAAACTGAAAAATAATTATGTTTTTAAAATCTTAATTAAAATTATAAATATTATTTTTATAATTTTTTTTAACATTTTAAATATTTTGAGAGTGGTATTAAGAAATGTTGAGAAATTTTTTACAACTTGTTGTCTAAATAATATATCTCTAATTATAGCAAAAATAAAAATAAAAAAATACCCACATAATACATCACCATTAAGTTTGAAGAGTATAAACATGCAAAAGATCACATTTATGATCAACAAACTTGTTTCATGTGCATATAAACTTACAAAAAAACATAATCATTCAACATATATATTGTTTTCAAAATCATTCAACATTTAAAATTTCCCAAAAAACATTTAATAATTTTCAAAATCATTCAACATTTAAACTTCCAAAAAAACATAATCATTCAACATATATATTGTTTTCATAATCATTCAACATAATCATTCAAGTGAATATAAACTTCCAAAAAAACAAAATCATTCAACATAATCATTCAAAATATATATTGTTTGAAGCACCATGCAACTTCAAAATTTCCTTCTTTAATCATTAGCTTCATTGACATTGTATTGATGATCATTCAACTTCTTTCATACATCATCTACCGCTCACATCATCTTTTCAAACGTGAAGCATAATAAATAAAATTGTTCAATTACCTGCATAATAAATAAAATTGAAACACGGATTAAACATTTATTGTAATTACATTTAAAGTTAAAATAAATAACAATTGGAAAAAACATAATAACAATGTGACATAAAACAAGAAACCGCATATCTCCACATCAAAGAATTAACATTGCACGTAA
Organism: Platanthera guangdongensis; assembly: GCA_039583875.1. Taxonomy (NCBI): domain Eukaryota; kingdom Viridiplantae; phylum Streptophyta; class Magnoliopsida; order Asparagales; family Orchidaceae; genus Platanthera; species Platanthera guangdongensis. The sequence goes on along the minus strand of CM077153.1, from coordinate 161,075,507 downwards.
ATCAAACATGAAATGAGCAGGTGGGGTACTTAAGAGTTTAAGCAACTTCCACATAATATAATTAAAACTATTGGCGACAGTTTCACACAACTTCTTACAGCAATTTGGGCACAAATCTTGACGTTTTGCCAAAATTGTTTGTGTCAAACTGCAGGCAGGAGTTTGTGCCAACTGCTGCAGCAGTTTGTGCCAAACTTTGCACAAGCTGCTGCAGCAGTTTGCCACAAACTGCGGCACCAGTTTGGCACAAACTGCTGCTCCTGCTTGGCACAAACTTCTGCTCCTGCTTGGCACAAACTGCTGCAGGAGCAGCAGTTTGTGCACAAACTACCGCTGAACTGCTGCAGCAGTTTGTGCACAAACTACCGCTGAACTGCTGCAGCAGTTTGTGCACAAACTTTGCACAAACTGCTGCAGCAGTTTGGGCAACTGCTGCTTCTGCAGCAGTTTGGGGCAACTGTTGCTGCTGTAGCAGTTTGGGGCAACTGCTGCTGCAGCAGTTTAGGCCAACTGCTGCTGCTGCAGCAGTTTCGGCCAACTGCTGCTGCTGCAGCAGTTTGGGGCAACTGCTGCTGCTGCAGCAGTTTGGGGCAACTGCTGCTGCAGCAGCTTGGGCCAACTGCTGCAGCAGCAGCTTGGGCCCAACTGCTGCAGCAGCAGCTTGGGCCCAACTGCTGCAGCAGCAGCTTGGGCCCAACTGCTGCAGCAGCAGCTTGGGCCCAACTGCAGCAGCAGCAGCTGGCCCAAGCTGCTGCTGCAGCAGTTTGCGTCCAACTTCTGCGGCCAGCAATTTGCGCCCCACTTGCTTACAGGCGCACACATATAGTTCCCCTGGACTATGGACCGAGCAGTGCGTGTTTTGCAGGCTAAGAAATAAATTTGAATAACATGAGAAATAACTGCACTGGAATTGCAAAATTAACAATTTCACAAACTGCTGCAGCAATTTGGCACAAACTGCTGCAGTAGTTTGGCATAAACTACTGCAGCAGTTTGTGCAAAGTTTGTGCACAAACTGCTGCTGAACTGCTGCAACAGTTTGTGCACAAACTTTGCACAAACAGCTGCTGCTGCAGCAGTTTGGGGCAACAGCTGCTGCTGCAGCAGTTTGGGGCAACAGCTGCTGCTGCAGCAGTTTGGGGCAACAACTGCTACTGCAGTAGTTTATGCAGTTTGGGGCAACAGCTGCTGCTGCAGTAGTTTGGGCCAACTACTGCAGCAGCAGCTTGAGGCCAACTGCTGCAGCAGCAGCTTGAGGCCTACTACTGCAGCAGCAGCTTAGGCCCAACTACAGCAGCAGCAGCTTGCGCCCAACTACTGCTGCAGCAGCTTGTGCCCAACTGCTGCTGCAGCAGCTTGTGCCCAACTACTGCAGCCAGCAGTTTGCGCCCCACTTGCTTATAGGCACACACATATATACAAGATATAAATATACACATGATATATATACACACCTATATTGTACTCCTTAGAAGATTTATATTGGATCATACTAACATAATGTTACTTCTAATTATGATCAAAATATGCACGCATTCTTTATAGTTTAATGGCATGCACATACCCAGCTGAGCTAGCCACCATTCTTTAATGCTACATATAATCAAAAACTATGAATGGAAATGAAAAATGCAGGCATGCGCATTCGTACAGATATATCACATTTCTCTAGCCCCAAAGCTTCATGTCCCCAGTAATTGTATAAATATATCTATGCTGTATGCACACCATATATCGCCCTATATGTAACTAATATATATTTGTGTGTTTATGTATGTACAGGTATACATAAGTATATATTGATATAAAGTATATTAGTAGTCAAATTATTCCCTTTGTTCTCAATATATCTTAAAGCTACCACCTATATGTTGACACCTGGAAAAGGCTGCCTTAATTCACTTTATAACCAATAGAAATGAACTTTTCTCAATCAGATGAAAGTGAAAAACAGCAAGCAGACACTTTTGAACAAATTGAGGCCAGCAGTTTGGCGGACAACAATTTTGCACAAACTGAGGCCGAACTGCGTCCAAAAATTTTGAACAAATTGCGGCTAGACTGCGGTCAGATTGCGGCTAGACTGCGGGTAAAATTTAATATCATTTTTCATTCAATTGAATCTCAAAAATTAATATAAGGTATAAATCAAACCTTGATTCGAATTGATATTTATAGTAGGAGATGGTGTTGTGGTGTTGTTAGAAGTAGGCTCTTTTATATTTGATCTTTCAATAGAAGCCATCATTCTCAAAAACTGCACAAATAATACATATTTAAAAAACTATTGCAATTAAATTAAGCATTATTACTTGGATTTAAACACAATTATTACTTGGTCCGGTGATAGATGTATCCCTGGTCCTATTGATGTTCCAGGTGAATCTTCCCTAAAATTTTGTTGCGACCTATCAGCCACAAGACTATCTATGGTCTTCTGCATGATAGACATTTGTAATTTCAATTGTTCAATCTCCCGCAACTCTTCTGGATTTGTATATTTCAAGCCAGTTGTTCTTGAGCGACGTGATAAATCAGGGTATATTTGAATCGCAGTGACACCCATTCCCATACCATGACATCGGTCATAGTATTCTTGTCCAAATGTGGATCTATATATATATATAATTATATATATTGTACAATACTCTAAATCGAATCAAAATGTGATAAAATATTTTTTTACCTAAAAGCACCTTCATGTATTTCATTTATTGGTGTGTCAGGAGGATGCTGCTATATTTGTTCCTCGATAGCCTTGTCCAAGGCAACCTAAAAAAAAAGTTTACAGATGAAATTTTCAATAAACAATTTGGATATTATTATAATTTAATGAAACACTTACTTTTTTGATATTGCGTCATCATTCACCAAAGTTTTCCCATTTTTATTGCTTGTGCGACTATCTAAGAATAAGTCAATGCGAGTTGGCTCTCTGCCCAATTCAATTTCCTTATTAAAAAATCAATTATTCAGCTTTATGTACTAAAGTAAGAAATAGTAAGGATATATATTTGTATATATGTATATATGTATACCAAGCCTTTTTTTCGATTAGCAAGACACATCCGTCTAAGAGTATGTGCACCATTATTTTTTTGGCGACATGCTTTATTTCTTTCACTTATACTCTGCCACATCAGAAAATTCATTCTCAAACTTTTAAAATGTTGGAAATTAAAAAAAAAAACAGGTTGGAAGAATAAATAAATAAAGATACAATACCCTTCCTTTTGTAGAATACCAATATTTCACAATGTCAACAAATTGGCTCTCTGACATATCTGTAGGACCACCTCGTGCAATAAGTGCTTCTGGAGTATCCAATGGGTCATAATATCATTTTTTAAAAGTTGACTTCCAATTCCTAAAACTTTCTCTTATAATTTCCATGACAAGCTTTTTGTCAGTCTCAAATACGATAAATGTTTGTTGCATGAATAAACATAAAGCTTATAAATTTTATTTAATATTTAATAAAATCATGATGCTTATGTGCACTCACCTTAACCATACTCCATGCAGTTTCCTTGCTATACTGGGACACATGTGTCCAAGATAAAGGAGTCATTGGAAATAATGTTGTATTTAGTGCAAGTATGCCTAAGAACGATGAAAGTTGAGGTGCGCCATTTCCAACAAATTGCCCATGTTTGTTTCGCTCCAATAAGATAATTTTATCTGATGGCATAAGATGAATATCCTTACATGTTGCTCCTCGTAACTTTTTACTTCTATTTGTACCTACGTATACAAAAACTTTGATTATTGTACTTGCATTTATAGCAAATCATACAAAGAAAAACATTTATTATTTACCTGAGCTCTCTAGGACTTCATTACTAAGATTGATAGCTTCTTGATCACTATGTTGATGCTCATCAGAGTCTTCATCTGTTGAAAAATAATGTGTAGTTGTTGGATCATGTAGTGGTCCCTTGTGGGCATTTGAAGTGCTCACATGAGGGCCACTGCTTACACCTTTCTGTTGATCTTTAGCTAGAGAGTTATCCCTTGAAACAAATAATTTTCTTGGAGCAAATGTTCTCTTAGGAGCCATCAAATATCTGCATGATAACAAAATCAAATATTTGCAAGATAACAAGATCCGTCCATTGTTATGTGCACTAGTAATACAACTAGCACAAAAAACTATAACATATTTATACTATCAAATCCAGCACAATTGAAGCTTATATATATGATTATTTTCCAAAATAACATATGCACAAAAGATGCACAAATCAAACAGAATAGCAACACAGAATTGAAAAACAAGAAATTACTTTGATAGGATAAATCTCCAACAATGACATGGAATGGACATAATCGGCCCACTTGGAGATTATAAATTTGCTTCTAACAACCCAAACTGCATTACATCTACTGATGAACAGGGGGCTGGAAGCAAACTTGTGAACTGTGTGTAGAACTAGTTAGTTGACAGCAAAACCAGGGTGAGATGAGAGTAGAACTAGTAAATTAGAAGCGACAAATGAATACATGGATGGGACTAGAAATAAGGGTACTCTTGAATTGCGGATAAATGCACATGTGAATGCTCAACATCATGATTTATACTTCTCTTTGCAAACCGGTATTCGCAACCCGATCGTGAATTTATTCCTCTCTTTGCACAACTGTAGGCTCAACATCTGTTATAACCATCTCGATGTCTTCATCATCATCTTGATATAAATTTGGAATATTGTGTATGTCATCACTAACACATTGAATGAAGTTTTCATGATCATCAACACTTGCAGCTTCAAATTCTCCCATTTCATACTCATCTCGTGTTAACATCCTCATGACCAATTCCCAATTTGATTGTTTAGGATCACGAATATAATATACCATTCTTGCTTGAGAAGGGAAAATATATGGGTCATGTTCTAGTGTTGCTCCTGTATGTATTAAATTTGTGAAATTTACCAATGTGAACCCATATGAATCTTTCTTCACACCCATATTCTTTGCAGGATTAACCCAACCACATTTAAAAAGCATCACTTTAGCAAAGTCAAAGTAATCCAGCTCTATGATCTCAGTTATTCTACCAAAATAATTGATATCCTCTTGAAGTCTAACATGATTAGACATAACTTCAACTCCACTATTTTGCGTCCTCTTATGAATCTCACTGCCTGCAATTCGAAATGAAAACCCATTTATATTGTATCCTTTGTAGCTACGAACAATAGAGTTTGGTCCGATGACTAATTGTCGTAATTGAGGGTCATCAACAATTGCACCATCCCGATTAACCTGTTATGATGAAATGGAAACTTAATCATTTCATAGTCATTCTTCATTTGTAGATCTCGGTACGAGCACAAACATGCGCAAATTAATGTACATGCATATGATGATTCTTACTCTTTTCTTAAACCATTCTGAGAATTCTTTATGAAGTAGATTCTCCAAGCGGTCCACGTCAATACATTGGGGTTGCTGGCGATTCTTCAATTCTTCTCGAAATTCGCTATTAAAAAATATTAATTAATGCACATTTCAAGAATAAATAATCTTTAACATAGTTTTAAAGTTTATTAAAACTTACTTTCGAAAAATTTCAAGCTCTGCACAGTTGAACAAAATATATCGATGAGCTTGCATAAGGCTAATTGGATCTAGTGCCTTCAAGATAACTCCCCTTGTTGCACTCCCAATTTGTGGAAGCATCCTAAATGCTGGAGTTGGAGACGTAGAATTTGCACTATTACGACTTGGTCGATTAAATCGAGCCTCTATTCCTTCTAAGAACCGAGAACAAAATATCAAAGTCTCTTCCGCTATATAACCCTCTGCTATAGATACTTCTGGTTTTGCTCTATTTCGTACATATTTTTTATAATGTCCAAGTTCCCTCTCGATGGGATACATCCATCTAAATTGTACTGGCCCACCCAAAATAGCTTCTTATGAAAGATGAACCATAAGATGAATCATTACAGTGAAAAATGAAGGGGGGAAAATTATTTCGAGTTGACATAAAACCACTATTATGCGATCTTCAATCTTAAACAAATCAGAAACATTTAGTTTTTTGGAACATAGTTCTCTAAATAACATAGAAACCTCCATCAATGGTGTCACTATATGCCTTGGTAGCACTGATCGTAAACCAATCGACAACAATTGCTGCATTATAATGTGATTATCATGGCTCTTTAAGCCTTGTATTCTGCATTGCTTCAGTTTTACACAGCGTGATATATTGGAGGCATATCCATCAGGAACTCGTAATGACTTTATCATTTCTAAAAAGATATCTTTCTCTGTCTTACATATGGTGAAGCAAGCTAGAGGAATAATCTCTGTGTCATCATCTCTTTCTTGGATCCATAAATGTTTTAGAACCCCGAGATCCTTGCAATCCCTTCTAGCGCACACATTATCCTTGGATTTGATTGGGTCACCCAATATAGTGTTCAAAAATATTATCACACACATTTTTTTCTATATGCATTGTATCAAGACAATGACGAAGTAAATTTGTCTTCCAATAGAAAAGTTCAAAAAACATACTTCTTTTTTTTCCAATACTTAGTGTGTCCTCCCGAATTATTTTCTCTACCAAACACAACATGAAGATGTTGGGTTTCCTCTGATACTATTCGTCCATTAGGAGGTTTTTTACAAGAAATACGCATTTCATGTCGACCAAACTTTCTTGCTTTCCGGTATGGATGATCATCTGGCAAGAATCGACGATGACCCTGATAAATAGTTTTTTGACTATTCTTTAGCCAACATGATTGAGTGTTCAACCCACATGATGGACATCCAAGTTTGGAATGTGTGTTCCATCCCGATAGATTACCAAGCGCGGGAAAATCGCTAATAGTCCATAATAATGTTGCGTGTAGTGTAAATTTTTTCCCATCTAAAACATCAAGCACTTCTACCCCCACTTCCCATAACTCATTCAACTCTTTTATTAATGGTTGTAGATACACATCAATATTATTTCCTTTATTTCCTGACATCTTTGGCCCAGGTATCAAACCCGACATGATAATAAATCTTTTCTTCATGCACTCCCAAGGTGGCACATTGTATATCACTAACATAATTGGCCACGTACTATGTGTGCTGTTAAGATCACCAAATGGATTGAATCCATCAGTAGCAAGTCCTAAACGAATATTTCGAGGATATTTTGAGAACTCTTTGTGCCGTTGATCAAATTCCTTCCATGCCAAGCCATCTCTAGGGTGATGCATTAAACTGTCATGATTAAGATCTTTGGCATGCCACTACATCATCTCGGCAATTTCCTTGCAAAGAAATAGTCGCTCCAAACGTTCTGTCAATGAAAAATATTGAAAAACCTTTTTGGGTGTCTTCCTCATTCTGATCACATCTTGGTGCTTACGTTTTCTCGATCGGTGAGTCAATTGATCGTCTTGTACATCGACCCATCGTGATTGTCCACATATATGACAAGAATTGCCATTTTTATGTATGTCCCAAAATAATGAACAATCATTTTCATATGCATCAATCTTAATATATTTGTGGCCCAACTTAGATGTGACTTTCTTGGCCTCACGATAGTTAGCCAGCACTGATTTATATCCGTCTGGCACTGCACCTTGTAGAACTTTCAACAACATATCAAAATGTACATTACTCCAATTTCCAAGTGTCTTAATATGCAGGAGATTCAGTAAGAAGGATAGTTTTGTGTACTTTTGACATCCTTACCACAATGGCTTGTTTTCCTCTAAGAGAGTCGTGTATAGATTATCTGCATCTGCATCTGCATTAAGGGGAGCTTGAGGATTCTCAAAATGTGTGTTTACGTCGATATCATCATAAAGTAATTCTTGTTCACACAAACTCTCATTGTTTGTTAAATTAGGAATAACAGCATGCAGAAGTTCATTCATCAGATCACTAGAGTTGTTAGTATGGTTCAAAGATCCAATAATTAAAGGACGATTATTGTTTTGTAAGACTCCGTTATTAATTAAACGCCCATCTTGGTATATCCATTCAGTGTAGTTCTCCATAATACCATTCCATACAAGATGCCCCTCTACCACATCTCTATCCCACTTCTTTAGATTTACACACTTTTTACAAGGACATGGGCACTTCTCACCAATTGGTGTATATGAATAGTATGAATCTAGAAAATATTTCACGCCATCTAAATAAGTCTTCGAATGTCGTAACTCTCTCATCCATCTTCTGTCCATTTTAATAATAAATCGGATTTGTACCTATATACAAAAATTACACAATTAATAAAGATTATAAATCAGACATGGAGATTGTGTTTTACAAAATTAAATGATTTGCTCTACTGCTTACAAAGGAAAATTGTTGGTCACACATGAATTAAAAAATGATAATATAAAAATGAATATAAAATGAAAATTAAAAATACAACTTAAAACCAAAAAGCCTAAATTACTACAAAACCTTCATTCTAGTATTTCCAAACAAAGTTGTTATTTTTTGAGAATTGGTCAAAAGAGAAAACGTAAAAGTTTGAAGTCGGATATGGCTCTAGAAACTGAAGTTCTTTTGGAGCCTGAAAGAGAGATTGAATTTCGGCCACTTGAGGAACTGATTGGTGATAATAAATGTGTTATTTAAGCTACTGCTATAGAAAATCTTCTTGGCAAGGGTAGAAAAAAAATACTAAAAGTTTGAAATATGATGGTGCTTCTGATATAGTGTCAAAAATAGCAGGTCTTCTAGAGCCTGAAAGGGAGATTAAATTTCAGCAACTTGAGGGCCAGGTTGGAATCCATAATAACGATGAAAATTGAGAAGTATACTGTCGTGTATGCCGCCTCTTTAATTGGGACAGGTTGGTGTTATGGTATTATTTTCCTATGGGTGTTACTTGTTAGTATTAGCGCATATCTCTCTCTGAATATTCCAACTCCTTAAATAAACTTTCAAACCCTTTGTCTCACTAACAATTTTTTGGTACGCTTAGTGTAGATGAAGCGTGATGCGTGGGATGCATCCACATCTTCCATAAAAAACACAGTTTGATGAACACAGATGCATCCCGCGCACCATGCTCCATATAAGTGGAGCCCAACAAAATATTGTTTTTTTTTCTCACTGCTACACAGTATGACTAACCCCCTCCAAAGGGCAGATACTATTTGTGGCCCAACTTAGATGTGAACAAAATATTGTATCTGAGACATGCTGTGATGTGGCTGAACTTTTGTTCTGTTTATGCGTGCATACTATTTTTCTTGTTAAGTCTAATGATTCTCAACATGTGTCGGACACGGTTGTGAATGATTCACGTTTGGCTGAACCCCCCACAAACCACCCCCTTTTCCGACGTTGGGTTCACAGCAGACATATGAGGAGATTGTTAGAAATATTGGGTTTTATGTCCGCTCGTGTCGGGTCCGACTCGGAACGGGTTTTGGGTTCGTGTCACTCTAGGGCTTGGCTCTACGCTGGAGGTATTATATATACCTTTTCCAAACTTGATAAGGACATGTAAAATACTTTGAGTGGAGCCTCCCAACAAAATATTATTATATTTAATATTAATTTACATATATTAATTTTCTATTTATATTCTAGTATGCACAAACTATTCGTAAATCCTTCGAATAAGATTAAAATTATTCGGATTTGGATTCAAAAATTATTCGAATCCGGAATTCGGATTCGAATTCGAAAAATATGAATTTTAATCGAATTTTCACGAATTGAATCCCGAATTATTCACAAACTATACTATTTGTGAACATCTCTATTAAGAATCCATTGGGCCACAATATAATGTAAATTGTAATGCTGGATCACAGAATATACATATATTAACTATTTGATTTGATAGTGTTTTTTAAAATAACATTCATACATTAGCACAAAGATATCTATAGACATTATATAAATCTCACAACCACAATAATCTAGAAATGCCTCTTGGATACAATAAAATTAACCAAAAACAATATTCTACGAACAAAAACATCATTAATATAACGCGACCAAATGTGCTATAGCCCTACATGTTTTGCATTGACTTCGCCGCTCGATGGACCATTTGTTCTGAAGGGGAAACATGCAAAAATGCCCTTCATGAATTCCTGCAATGCATACATTTTAGGCGCTTGTGGAAATATAAATTGATTTCTTTTTCGTTCTACGAAGGTAAGATCTGCCGGGGTAATAAAATTTTGCATTTCTAACACACGTCTACCTCGAACTGTTTTGATTCGATGTCGACTGTAATTTACGCATCATGTTCAATAGTTTTGTAACCGTAGGGCTTGGATAGGTCTTGGAGTTTTTGTGCGCCCAGATGATACAAAAATGTGCATCTTGTGCACATAAAATTTATTTATATTCTTAGGCTTCTGTTTTTTAATAAAATGACAGAATGCTATTACGTTGAGAGCTTGTTTTTTTAAAAAAAACTATTTGGAGTCATTTGTGCGCTTTTATATGTTTATATATTTTTTATATAATGTAAATTTCTTGGATAGAAATTGATAGGCTTATAAATTACTCGTTAAAATAAGAGTGATGATTTTAGCATCTCAAAACAGGCTATTCACGCCTGTGAAAACAAAGATTAAAATCTCAATTTATATCTTTTGGAGATATAATTGCATCTCAATTCTAAATTCCTAAACCCTAGTCACAGGTGGGCTTCTCTCCTGAGATCTTTGGCAGAATCCTTCGCAGTTGAGCTGCCATGAGTGCCTCTTCCCATTGAATTCCTCCAAGAGGAGCTTGGACCCTTCTATGCTACTTGTTGCAGGTCATCCGATTTTTCTCTGGTCCGGACAATTGGACCGCCTTAATTCTGAGTCGGATCGGGCGCGGAAACAGTAAAAGAAAAACTATAGCAAACGGCAAAAGATTTTTTTTTGACGTAAAAATCCGAAAAAGGGTGAAAACCATGTAGTTGGATCTGTGTCGATCCAAAATCCACAATTTCTTTGGAGTTTACAAGAGTTTGAGGATGATTCCTCGGATGATGACAGACCACCTCTCCGTTACACGTACAAAGTACAAAAATGACGAAAAAGAGACATTCCCCAGAACCTTGATGGAAGCGCTCCAGCTAGGAAAATGGCCAAATCCATGAAACCTCGATGGAAGCGTTCCGGCTAGGAGAAATCTCCAAGTCCATGGATCCTAGATGGTAGTGCTCCTGCTGAAGCGGAGCCTTGATGAGAGCGCTCTCACAGAGACGAATGACGTGCCACAGAAGCTTGGTGGAGCCTTTGCGCTAGAAGGGGAGCAAAGCAAATTTCTGAGCGGAGGATCAGTTTAAGTTCACGAGCTTGTCGGAAAACCTCAGAGTTCTTTCTAGCCACCAAAGTTGCTTATCCTCAAATGAAAGCTTGAGTGACATTTTATAGTTTTCTGGAGGGCTGTGTCGGTAATTACGCCAGAGAGGAATTTGTGCTGGCGAATGTCGTCGCTCCGTTTCGGACACCTGGATCACCAAATTTAGCAAAATGACAAGAGTTCCCTCGGGCTGTCCGGGCAAGGGGCCCGACAGCAGCCGCGACGGCGGTGACCGCTTGTGTGTTGCACGCTTGCGCAGGGAGCACACACACGCCTGTGTGCAGGGAGCGTGTGTGCTTGCGCATCACAGGTGCTTGCGCGTTGCGCACGCGTGGGTGTGTTGTGCTTGGGTCCGCCCCTTCTTGGGGTGATTTTTGGCCCCCTCGAGCGGGCGCGACTCTCATGTGCGGCTTGCTCGGTTGGGTCATATTTCTTGTGTGTTTTGGCCAAAGTCCTATCAGTTTGACTCGATAATCTTTAAGGAGAATCCCATCGAATACCTCAAATTTTTGTGGATCATGATCCACGAATCGACGAGCCCAAAAAATTTTGAACTTTAACTTTCTTGCCTGGGGTTGTGGTGTTTGGATTGTTGCGTCGTGAGGCACTTTTTACTTTGCGGTTTGAAGCATCCTTTCAGCTTGACTTGGATGCGTGCACTGATCAATAGGCACTGCTCCTGCCTGGTTTGTGAGTTGAGGGCTCCGCTGTGGGCGCTCAGACGGCGGCCCTTGCATCGAGTTACTCATGCTTCACCTCGATTATTGTTCTGCTCTTGTGGAGCGTTGCTAAAACACCCTTATGCCTTGCTCCCTGTGTGTCGCGTTGGTGTGGAAGCGTGTTGCTTTTCATACTTCCCACTATATGAATGTGCGAGCGTGACGTTGCGCTCTAGATTGTGTGCCGGTGGCTGATCCACTCAATGTGGGGGCGAGGTTCTGCCCCCTTGTCTCGGTGCCGCAGAAGGACCTGGAGACTTGCTGCCACTGAAAGACGTGGAAGTACATGATGTCTGTTTCCGTGTTGTAGCTTAGAATAATTCGGTGTTCGTTCCTATCAGGAGTTGGGACATGGCTTCTGGAGGAGGAGGACATCGATGACATCTGTGCCTCATGATTTTGCAATGACGAGAGCTTTCGTGTTTGCAAAACATAGGGAGACCCGTGGCCTTGAAGTGGAGCGGTGTCGGACAGCTGAGCGGGCCTTGAGATGATGACTACGAAGACAACCTTTGACGAGGGGCTTTGTATAATGCAAAGGACGCAGGGGCATTCCATCCCCTGAGTATGTGCTGCCTTGAAATATGGTGTCGGCGACAAGGGAACACTTAATTGCATCTGTGCAGCACACTTGGCATCGTTAACTAGTGCATTGCCTTTGTCACTTCCTTTGCTTAGTCACGCGATTTTTTGCATGACATGTTGACCTTACAACTCCCCGAGGTGTTGGCCTTGAGTGGTGAAGATCCCGCTGTCATCATTAGGCAGGGGATCTCACCAGTTACCAAACCTCTTCTTATTGTGGTCCATGCGGTAGTGACAGTGTCGTGATATGCATTGCGCCGACCTGGGAGTATCTGACTCTTTTATGCTCCTTGTTCGCCATGCGATATCACTGGTGATTGTTGCCAAGAATTAGCGGCAAGAGCTTATTCCTTAAGCGTGATGAGGGAGGACACTTGCCCTCTTGCCTTGGCGGCACAGGTGAACGCGAAGGTCTGTTTGCTTCGGGAGGAGGCGATGACCCTTCGTTCGTGCACACTTTTAGAGTAATCGGGATCTGGCAAAGAGATTTTGATCGCTTTACCCCTAGGATGACCAAAGTCCGTCCGTGCGATAGTGGTGAAAAAACCTTTGTTCGATTGCGCTTTTGGGGGACTTGAGTCCGTCTGGATGGAGGTGGAGCAACTGAAGAAAGGGAAGACTCGACTGATAGTGAAGCGGAAGGACATCGAGTTCATGCGAGCATATGCGGTGGCCGAGTACAAGGGTTCTCACAATTTTGAGTTGGATCGGTCTCGCATTGCAGAGGAGGCCTGCTTTGAGATGATGGTGATCGAGATTGACATGCTTGTGGAGGACGAGCATGATGTCACATACTGCTTGGGTTTTGACAAGGGGTTTCAGGCTTCTCTAAGGTTACTGAAGCACAATGATATGGGCGTAGAGGATTCCTTGAGCGACGACACTGGCGTCGACGTTGAGGGATGACCTTGCAGGCCCCATTTCTCCTGTTTATTTGTCTTGCCTTGCTTTGTAGGTGCGCCTCTGCTCCCCTTCATGTTTGTTGTTTTTCATAATGATGTAGCTCGTGGGGTAATTTTTACTTGAACGAAGACCCTTTTTGTTTTTGGACCCTTCGTGTTCTTGTTGTGTTTTTTATGTTTTTGGACCCTTCGTGTTCTTTCAGCAGGACTAGCTGTGGTTCTTACCTCCCCTTTGTGAGGTAGATTTGTTGTTTTATTTTAGGTTCAGACATACATGCCTTTTGGTGGGTTCGTGTCAGGTTGTTGATGCCCACTGGATACTTTGGTAGATTGTTAAGTTACTTGCTAGCTGCTAAGCTTCTTCTAGATGATTTGATGGTTTTACTTGCTTTCTGGGAAGGTTTTATGTTAGGAATGCATGTTAGTTATTTTTAAGTATAAAAGTATCATTATGACTACCTCATTCATAACATATTTCAAGCCAAATCAATCTATTTTAACTACGTAAAAGGGCTCTTTCTATATTAATATTAAATATAGAAGTATGCATATCATGAGTTGTCTATTTTGGATGTCTCTACTTATGTAGGATAATAATCAAGCTAAATAAAGTATTTTCTGCAGCGTATATCTATATTTTTATCTGTGGACTAGTTGATCCACCGAGCCGAGGGATACGACCGTCAAACTTAACTAAAATATGTTTTCTTCAATATAAACTTGAGAAATTCATGATAAGTGTTAGGATTAAGTTCTTGCCTGAGCATCGACAGTTATCCCCTGTTCGGTGTGGCATCACGACATGTGTTCTCTCTTACTCTAATATATCATTTACATGCGGAGAAAATGCAGGTTGTGACAGCCGATCTCACCAGGGAGGTACAAAAAGGATTTTGCCGATCTCGCATGTGATGTGCAAAAAGACTTTCGCCGATATTGATTGGGAGGTGTAGAAAGGCTTTCGCCAATCTCGCCTTTTGGCGACCCATTCACTGTGAAAGGGAAAAAAGATACTTCATTGCTGGAAAGGAAGATACATGTGTTCACGAATTTTTTTCGCAGCTTATTCTGGAGAAAATATAAAAAGCAATAGATAGCAGGGCGTGCTGGCTTAAGCCCAGCCTAATCCTTCTCATCCCGAGTCCTGGCCGAGGTGTGTTTGATGAAGGTAGTTGAGTCATGTTGCCTCGTGATCGCCCTGTATGACTCCTACTCCTGGGGTGACAAACTTCATAGCTAGGTGTGGAATGGAGGGGATTGCCTCGAAGAGTGTTTGAAGTGGCCGACTGGAAATTGTGTTATACGCCGAGCTGGAATAAACTACCATAAATTAAACGACCTGGGTGGCTTGCTTCAGGAATTTCCTTGGGGTGATAGAGAGAGTAATTGTCCCATATACGAGTACTAGTGCATTGTCGAAACTGTATAACGGTTCGGTTGTTGGTTGAGACGCGCTTGGGGATCTTCATGCTGAGTAGTGTGGACGCGAATAGGATGTCCACCGTGCTTCCATTGTCGATTAGTATCTTTCGGACCCTAAAGCGCAAATTTGTCGATTCTTGTGCTGATGACAAAGGGATCTTGATGCGGTATACACGCACTTTTTATGTCTTCGTCCTCAAAGCTGACGACGGTGTCTGTTAGCAGCCTTGACTCTTCTGTGTCCTTCTCAGGTTGAGCGATGGAGAGGACTTGGAAGGGCGAACTGGCGATGTTCTCGACCTCTGATAACTTCTCCAAAAGAAGTTATCTTGGTCCTTAATTTTAATCCTTTTGAATAATATATTTGATAAATACAAGTTAAAATGTATTAAATAAATAATAATTTGATTTTTGATAAAAGTAGGGGTATTATGGTCATTTTAATTTGTTTTTGATCTTGAAATTTCAAAGTATCCACCTCAAGGAGTTAATGGTTGAACTTATTTGAAGTCTAAGGGAAAAGTTACAGAAGAGTTCTAAAAATTTAATTGCAGTTTGGAGCAGTTTTTAGTAATGTAGGAAATATGTTACAACATATTTTTTACATTGCAGATATTATGTTACAACATATCCGCGGGAACAAATTTTTCAAATCCAAAAATACTCAAATTTAGATAGTTTCAACACCAAGGAGATGTCTCTATTTGGCGTTTAAAACATTCTTTTAGAGGAAGGAAGAAAAAAGAAGATACATAGAGAGATATAATGATGTTTTTACAATCTTTCATATCTTCATTATTATTCAAATTAAGATGAGAACTAGGGTTTTGAAGAAAAGGAGGACTCACATAGATCTTCATCAATGAGGGATTTTGCACGCGTTTGAGTGGAATTCCCTGTAGCGTTTAGATCTCTAAACATCATGTTTTGTAAGATCTCTCTCATTTTTGCACGCGTTTGAGTGATCTTTATTTTTATTTATGAGAATTTTGATGCGATTTCTTTATTTAGTTTTTGATGTTGATGGTAAAACTTTTGGATTATATTTTTATTCTATTCTTCGCTTCGAGATTCGAGAGATGAGACGTGTGAGTATATGAACAAAAATTATTTTACCACGCGGCGAGATTCGAGAGTTGAGTTGCGTAAATCTTTCAACAAAGTTTTCGGCCTGTTTTACTGTGTTTTGAGATTCAAGAGAGTAGAGACACAAGTGTATCATCAACTCAATATAGCGTAGAAGAGAGAAAGAGATTTCACGGTTACAACCCACGTGTGCCCATTGACTTGATTCCGCTACCTCCAGCGTATAGATCAAGTAAATTTGCCACTGACTTTGCTCCCCACTTACATGCGTTGAACCACGAGATCCGCCACCGATTAGCCACTACATACGACACTTACCAATCTCACACGAATGTGCACAAGCGGGTTAAAAGTTTTGATGTCGGAGATTTATTCTTAGCAAAGCTAATTCCTGAACGGTTACCCTCGGGTACCATAAAGAAATTGGCCAACCCGGGTGCCAACCCTTTCAAGATTTCAAAGATGTTGGGTTACAATGCGTACGTACTTGACTTACCTACTGATTGGGGCATACACCCCGTGTTTAATGTTTCCGATCTTATACTTTTTCATGACACACCGCAAGAATTACTTCGTCGCGCTTCTTCTTCTCCTCACAACCATTCTCTTGGGTTTGGGAGTGAAACCACATCCCCACAAATTTCTACCTTGTAGGTACCCCCTCACCTCCTAGTGCGGCTCTTGGTGATAGTATGCCCGTTACTAATGCTTTCTCCAGGTTCCCGACGAATCTTTTTGTTCCATAGCAGATTTTGGATGACAAAGTCATTGCTTCAACTGATGGCGGCGTGCACCGCTACTTGGTTCGTTGGAAAGACCGCCCCGTTTGTGACGCCACTTGGGTGACCACCGTTGAGATGGAGCGCCTTGATGATGAGCTGCTACACCGTTACCGCTTGGACCACTCACCAGTGGCGAGTGGTTTTGAGCGGGGGAGGATTGATGGCGTCGACCCGCCACCATTAGAAGAAACAACGCACGAGTATAACCTTCCCCCCAACACTAGGAGATCATATCGCGACATGCTCCGCAATTTCTGAAATTATTTATCATTTTATCTTTAAATATTTTCAGCCTTTTTGTTCCGTCCGGCTCGACCAAATTGTTAGGCGGTCAAGAGGCGGCTCTAATGTTTATTTCTATTTCTTGCATTTTTAATTTTAGACAAAAACAATTGGATGGTTAGGATTAGATCAAGATAGTGTATGGTTAGGAGTGTTGTATTTGGGAGTATAAATGCTCCTTTATTTGGGTGGAAACCCTAATGAAAAAGAAAGATAAAAAAACCTATCCTCTTGTCCGATTCCTTCGGTCTAGAGAGCTGCCTACTTCCCCTTCGTGCAACGCGATCAGAGCCCTTCCTTCGTGTTGAAGTATTAGACCGGGAGGCCTGGCGGTATTGTCTGGCGGTTTGTTGACTGCGCGGTCTAGCGGTTCCTTCCCAGCAGGTTCATATTCAGACTGTTGCTGTTTAGAGTCCGGGCGGCCTGGCGGTCTCACTCAGAAGCCTGTAGACCGGGCGGTCTATCGATCTCCCATTGCGGCTTGTTCTTATCCTGTTGGAGCAGCCGAGCGGTTAACCCATCTGTTTAACCGCGCGGCCTGTGCGGTTTCTTTATTTTCTAGCCGCTCAGCCCTGTACATGTTTAGTCCCACATTGTTTGTTTGTACTCTCTCATATCTCCTCCATTCTATAAAAGGGAGGTCATATCTTTGTAAATGATACCTTTTTTGGATAATAAAATTTCAATTATTCAAACTTCTGTTCGTTTGTTAGCTGCATGTTTGCTACTTTCTACATGGTATCAGAGCACTCGGTCCTTTCCACCTGACTTAGTTCTCTCTGCACGTGCGACTTGTTTCTTCTTTCTGCGACCTGTTCTCGCAGCCCGTTTTCTCTTCTGACCGCTGTGTTGTTCGCGCGGCTTCTCCCTGTTCGCGCGTCCTTCTTCGGTCTGTTCTCGACCTGTTTTCTTGGGTCCTTTGCTTCCTCTTCTCTTCTGTTCACTCGGACTCTTTCAGTTCGCGCGACCTCTTCCCCGTGCCTTGGTCTCCTTCCTGGCCGCTGGTGTTCATCCACCGTGCCGCTGCTGCTTCTTCTCTTTAGTCCGCTGCGGTTTTCGTCCTTATTCGCTGCGGTTTCTTTCTCGTGTCCCGACCTCTTCCTTAGGTCATGCGGCTTGCTCTCCTTTTTTCTCTCACCGCAACCTCTCTTCTTCTCGTGCGGTTTCCTGTCTTCTCTATGGCCACTTCCGGTCTCTCCACCCCCGTTATCTCTACCTCCACCACTTCTGCCGCTCCTCCTACTCCTTCGGGCAACCTTGGCACGCTTTCTAAACTTGTTGGCTCCAACTATCCCGATTGGAGCGTTTCTTTCACCTTTCTTCTTCGCTCTCAGCACAAGCGTCATCACCTCACTGATGACCCTCCTCCTCTTAACTCGCCTGAATTTGATGACTGGGATGCGAGTGATGCCCTTGTCCGCACTTGGCTGACCAACAGCCTCTCTGATGAGTGCCTTCCCGTCATTTGCATGATGAGACGGTCAAGGCCGCCTGGCTTCACCTAGTTGCTCTCTATTCGAAGGGGGGCCAGACGTCCCGCATTTATACTCTTTATGCGGACCTCTTCGCCCGCCCCTCCATGTCTCCTGTTGCGGCTTACCAGCAGGTTCAGGCTCTTGGCGCAGAGATCCTCCAGAATCGCCCCTTCTCTGCGGACTTGGCCGACCAGCACAAACACTTCCAGGAACTCCTGGTTGTTTGTTATCTTCTCCGTCTTCCCGATTCCTATGATATGATCCGCCAGTAGATCTTGGGTGAGGCGGAATCTCCTACTTTGGATGCCACCGCGGCTCGCATTACTGCTGTTACTTTGCTGCTCCAGCGGCCTCTGTTGGCCTCCCCTCCTTCCCAGGACTCCTATGCTCACCAGGCTCAGCGGGGGGGGGGGGGGGGGGGGGGGGGTCCTAGTGGCCGCAGCCACTCCGACGGGCGTGGTTCGTCCAGGTTCCTCTGCTCTCACTGTGGTTGTACCGGCCATTCTGTTGACCGCTGCTGGCAGAAACATCCTCATCTTCGCCCTTCCGGTGATGCTCCTTCCTCGACTTCCGCCTCCTCTCGGCCGTCTTCCTCTGTGGCCACGACTTCATGTAGTGCCCACGTCATTATTCAAGGTAAATGGATGATTGACTCGGGTGCTACAAATCATATGACTGGCAACCCTCATTGCTTCTCTCTACTTGAAACGCATGACCGCCTACCCCCGGTTCGTGTGGCGGATGGTTCACCGTCCCCGGTGCTTGGGACGGGCATGGTTCAAGTCACCCCGTCGCTTCGCTTGGAGGACACTCTCTATGTCCCGAAGTTCCCGTGCAATTTATTATCTGTTACTACTTTATGCCGGCAACTTCAGTGCTCTGTCTTGTTCACTCCCACTTCTTGTTCTTTTCAGGATCCGAGGACCCAGCAGACGATTGCTACTGGGACTGAGAGCGGCGGCCTCTATTTCCTCGACAACGTTTCCGCTCTGTCTGCCTACTCCTCCTCCTCTATAGATCTGTTTCAATGGCATCTTCGTCTTGTCCATCCTCCTCCTCGGATTCTTCGCTAGCTTCTGCCCCACTTACCTCCGACTAGTCCTCCGCTCAACTGTGATGCGTGTCAGCTTTGCAAACATCATCGCTCCTCCTTCCCGCCGAAGCAAGGCCGTGGCTCCTCTCGCCCGTTTGATCTAATTCATTCTGATGTCTGGGGTGCTGCTCCTACCCTCACCATTGGTCGGGATAGTTCCTACTTTGTAACTTTTGTAGATGATTTTTCTAGATGTACCTGGGTGTATCTATTAAAAGATCGCTCTGAACTCTTTTCTATTTGGCAATCCTTTTATTTTATGATTAAGACTCAATTTGGCATCTCTATTAAAGTTTTACGCTCTGATAATGCTAAGGAATATCTTAGTCATGAGTTCTCCTCTTTCTTTCGCCAACATGGTCTTCTTCATCAAACCATCTGTGTTTACACCTCTCAGTAGAATGGGGTGGCGGAGCGTAAAAACCGTCACCTCCTTGATGTCGCTCGCACTCTCATGACGCAGATGCAAGTACCCCGCTCCTATTGGGGATACGTTGTGCTCCTCGCCTGCTATCTCATCAATCGTCTTCCCTCCACGGTTCTCCACGGCCAGACCCCCTTCTCCATTCTATACCCCCGCAAGGAACCTTTTCCTCTCCCTCTCCGTGTCTTTGGGTGTACGGCTTTTGTTCACACTCCATCCGCTACCCGCGACAAGCTTTCCTCCCGTTCCACCAAGTGTGTCTTTTTGGGATACTCCACCACTCAAAAGGGTTATTGCTGTTTTGACCCCGTTCTGCGCAAACAATTTGTCTCCGCGGACGTGACATTCTTCGAGAATGCTTCCTACTTCTCTCTCCTCTCTTCCTCCTGATATCTCTACTTCTCCACTGCCTCTCTCCGTTCCTTCCACGCCTCTCGACGTCTCCCCTCTTCCCTCATCTCCTCCTCCGTCTCCTTCCCTGTCCGTCTCACCCCCTACCCCTCCCCCTCTTCTCCACAGCCGTCTCTCTCTAGTCCCGGGCCAGCCTTCTTCGCCACGGACGCTCTGGTCGCTGAGGCACCAGTCGACCTGGATCTTCCCATTGCTCTTCGCAAAGGGGTGCGGGCATGTACTCAACACCCGCTTGTGGCAGTTATTTCCTATGATCGACTTTCTCCTTCTCGTAGGTGTTTTGCCTTGGCTATCTCCGCTGCTACTACTCCCCGCACCTACCAGGAGGCTCTTGCTATTCCTCATTGGAAATCTGCCATGGATGAAGAGATGGCTACTCTTACTGAACGGGGTACCTGGACCCTTGTTCCCCCCTAGTGGGTACTGATGTGGTTGGCTGTCGCTGGGTCTTTGTTGTGAAGTTTCGCCCCGACGGCACTGTGGATCGCTACAAGGCCCGACTGGTGGTCAAAGGCTTCACTCAGACTTATGACATTGATTACTTTGACACTTTCTCTCCGGTTGCTCGCCTCAGCACCATCCGGGTTCTTCTCTCTGTGGGTGTTAACAGGGATTGGGCTATTTCCCAGCTTGATGTCAAGAATGCCTTTCTCTATGGAGATCTTCAGGAGGACGTCTACATGGAGCAAACTCCTGGGTATGTTGCTCAGGGGGAGACAAGCGTATGCCGGTTGAATAAGACCATTTATGGCCTAAAACAGAGCCCTCGGACGTGGTTCGACAAGTTCAGTGGTATTGTGGCTACCATCGGCTTTGCAAGGAGTTCGGCAGATCACTCCTTATTCATTCGCAAAACGGCCTCCGGACTGGTGGTTTTGGCAGTATATGTGGATGATATTTTTCTTACTGGCGATGACCAAGCTGGGGTGGACTTGAAGAAGAAACACCTCCGTCAACACCTGGTCACGAAGGATATGGGCTCCCCGAAATACTTTTTGGGGATAGAAATCTCTCGGAAGCTGGACTCGTTGGTTCTCTCCCAACGGAAGTATGCCCTTGATCTTTTACAAGAGGCAGGATTGACAGGTGCCAAACCGGCCCGGTTTCCCATGGCTATTGGAGAAGACAAAACCTGGACGGATGACTCGCCTCGTCTATCTGATGTTACAAGGTACAAACGTTTGGTGGGAAACTCATCTATCTCACGGTGACCAGACCCGACATCTCCAATGCTGTAGGCAAGGTCAGTCAGTTTATGCAAGCTCCTAGGGAGTGCCATCTTCAGTCTGCCTTGAAGATTTTAGAGTACGTCAAAGCAGCACCGGTCAAAGGGCTAATCTTTCAGAGGAATGCTCATCTGAGGGTTGAAGGCTACTCAGATTCAAGCTATGCGGATGATAAAGGCGATCGTAAATCCACATCAGGTTTTTGTACTTTTGTTGGAGGAAATCTTGTGAGTTGGAAGAGCAAGAAAAAGTCTGTTGTCTCTAGATCCAGTGCAGAAGCTGAATACCAGAGTATGACGTCAACCACATGTGAGTTGAAGTGGTTGCGGGCTCTCGTGCTTGACATAGGAGAGGTCTATGACTATCCTCTTCCTATGTTCTGTGATAACAAACCCGCTATATACATATCCAAAAATCCGGTCTTTCATGAGAGAACAAAATATATAGAGGTTGACTGCCACTTCATTCGGGAGGAGATTTTGAAGAAGCAGATTTGTACTCCGTTTGCCACCTCTGACAAAGAATTGACGGATATCTTCACAAAACCGGTCTCTACTTCCTTCTTCCACATTTGTGACAAGCTGGACATGATTGATATCTATGCTCCAGCTTGAGGGGGAGTGTTGAAGTATTAGACCGGACGACCTGGCGGTCTTGTCTGGCGGTTTGTTGACTGCGCGGTCTAGCGGTTCCTTCCCAGCAGGTTCATATTCAGACTGTTGTTGTTTAGAGTGCGGGCGGTCTAGCGGTCTCACTCAGAAGCCTGTAGACCGGGCGGTCTATCGATCTCCCATTGCGGCTTGTTCTTATCCTGCTGGAGCAGCCGAGCGGTTAACCCATCTGTTTAACCGCGCGGCCTGTGCGGTCTCTTTATTTTCTAGCCGCTCAGCCCTGTACATGTTTAGTCCCACATTGTTTGTTTGTACTCTCTCATATCTCCTCCATTCTATAAAAGAGAGGTCATACCTTTGTAAATGATACCTTTTTTGGATAATAAAATTTCAATTATTCAAACTTCTGTTCGTTTGTTAGCTACATGTTTGCTACTTTCTACACTTCGGCCAGGAACGAGGGACTGCCCCCACCGGTGAGACGCCGAAGTTGCTGGTGGGGTGACGCCGCTTCTTCATTGCAGTGCTGCGACGCCATCCCCCCCTCTCCACGGTGGTGCGACGCCATCACGATCCTCCCTCTTCGTGCGACGCAACAGAAAGTTTTGGAGGCTCGTTCGGCCTTCCGGGTGGGTAATGATTTCCCTCCACTGTATCTTGTGTGATTTCTTCTATGCTTTTATTTTTGTGAATGTGAATGTCATGGGGTGTGATCGGAATCGTTGAGTTAATCGGTGTGAGGAGAGTGCATCGTTTTTCACCATTCAATTGACTGTAAAAGGGTAGCTGCTCGGTTGCTAATCTCTTTTGGGAATTAACCCTTACTCCGGCTAGATCTTTGCCTCAAAATATTGCGTCCGCCGCGTTCATCGTTGTAGGTTTTCAATGTGTGCAATGGCTTTTTTTAAATCCAAGGCGAAATTTCGCAACTTGCACGCTAGGTGTTTGAGGAAATGCCTTGCTCATACGTGCGTCGGACAATTGTGCGCAATCCCTAAGGGTTGCTTTGATTGAGTCGTGGTTCTCTCCGGTTATTTTGTCGTTACTTTGCGCATTCGATCGGATCTGGTAGATCCTTTTCGCTTGATCGGACATTGACTCATAGCCCTTGTATGATCTCCAGAGGCTTGACGAACCTGTTAAAATTCAACAAACCGCAGACGCCCCCTTGGATACCCTGTTGAAAACTCAACAAACCGAAGGAGAATACGCCCACTTATAATGTTGAAAATTTTCCCGGATCGTGGAGTTAGCAGGGGTTATCTCAACAAAGCAGTAACAACCAGCAACACATGCAGCACAAACTTCTTTATTGATCAAGAGCAAACTTCTTTACAAGGCGAGACATACATGGCGAGACATGCTTCACCAAAACCCAACACTGGGAGAGCAGAGACAGTTACAAAGACAAGAACAAAAAACAAGCCGTGCGGACTCAATCAACAAGCCGCCGACCTACTGCTGTGGAGTCCGCTCAGTCCGCCAGGTCGCCAGACCGTAACCCAAGCCGCGCGGACTCACCCTTATTCCAATGCTTAGCTCTTCACCGCCGATCTGGACGTCGCCAGACCGCACAAGCTGCGTCACCGAATGGAACAGTTCGCCTGAAGCAGACGACTTCCTGAACCCCGAACCAAGTCGCCAAAGAGAAGACCGCCTGGTCGCTATCCGCGACCTGCTGTTTACCGCCTGTTGCTTAACCGCAGAGTCCGCACTGTCCCTGACCGCAATCAGAGCCAAGTCCTGGCTTTCCAGCGCTATCCGCACAACCTGCACAGCACAACCGGGTCAACTCTCAATCCGCGCGGACACCAAAGTCCAGACCGCAGCAACTTACGCGAGCTCAATTACTGTTCACTTACTTCGGTCTAGGTTCCTCCCTCTTTTTTTGATGTGACATGGGTCCTATTTATAGGCACGACGATGAGTATGGTCACCGCCCTAGCCAATAGGATCACCGCCACAACCCGCAGCTAGAACAAATGTGTCCGCCAGCCCGCGGACACACATTCCAGTTCGCCGCTCCTGTGCAGATAGCCAGTCCGCCCCAGCTTCTCCAAGGCCGGACTCCAATATCCAGCCCGCCTTGCTGCCAGAGGCCAAGCCAGGACCACCACAGCCGGACTCCACAACAGTCGTGTCCGCCATTCTGCGGACAAGGCATCAGCCCGCAAAACCCGAGCCCGCAGCCTCGCCATCAAGGCACCTACCGGACTCAGCGGACACCCGACTTCCGTCCGCATATCCCAAGTCCATTGCCTCATTGCCAAGGCACCTCCGGAATTAGCGGACACGCCAATCCAGTCCGCTAACAGCAGACTCCAGTCCGCAACTCCTGAGTCCATAACCTCGTCACAAGGCTAAACCGGACTCAGCGGACTCCGGCTCCAGTCCGCACGCTCCTGCACAAGCAATTCTCCAGTCCGCATTTCCCCAAGCTAGCAAACAAGGCAACAGCACTTCTACTACGCTTGGCGGACTGAGAAACCAGCCCGCGCTCCACTGCGCGATCTCCCCGGACTGAGCCGACCTGGACTTGGTTCAGATCACACCAAGTCCAGTCCACTGGCCGCAAGGGCCAGTCCGCACTTACTGGCGGACACTGGATCTAGCCCGCCATACCGGGCGACCTCCAGTTTCTGTCCGCGCTGACCGGCGGTCTCCGCGGCTTCCACTTGCCGCTTCACTAGAGCAAGACCAAGGCAACTGCCAAACCGGTCTGCCGAGCTCCAGTTCTTCAGTCCGCTTCATGCCGGACTCCGCGGATAACATTCCTATCCGCCCGGTTACTTCCTGGGAGTCAACCGCCTGCTGAGCATACACTGGCCTGTCAGACCGCCGCTGCTGTCTGCGTAGTCCGCGCGAACAGACCGCCCAGGCCGCCACAGAGCAAACCGCCTGCAACATCCCTGCCGACCTAGCAGTCCGCCAACCCAGTCCGCGTAGTCCGCGCGGATAGGTTTCCCAAGCCATCCATTCACCCACTTTCACTTCACAGAATTCAACACTCCCCCTTGAAGTGAGAAGTGGTGAATAACTCCAACAGCTCCCGTAACCTTGCACCTGGTCCTTCCGATAGCATCTACGAAGAGATGTCCAAGACATAGTCCTCGCCCCGCATATCATGGACCATGAGGGAGCCCTCCAGCATCTCCAAAAAAGAGTCATGCTTCCCTCTGCCTTCTTCAGCTTCAACCTCCACTCTTGCATCACAGGAGTATCACCAACTTCCTTGGATACTGAAGTCCAAGCCTCGTTGCCTCTGAGAGAAGTCACCTCTTCAGACTTGGTGTCCACCACCTCCTTGATTCTAGTGGGGTCATCACAGCCAGAAGTACCTTGCTCGACCTGAGGGCTAACAAGGAAACACGGGACCAAGTCCGCCATGTTCCCTTCACAATATCGAGCTGATGGCTTACTGATCCTCTTCGATCTCCGAAGAACCTGATCATGGCTAACCACCTCCGCTGCTATTGAACCAGCTCTGTTCCCGGGCAAACCCGGAACAATGCTCCCTTTGCTCCCTGAACAAGACGCCTCCTTACTGGAACCAAAAGCATCTGGAGCAATGCTCCCCCTGCTACCTGAACCAGAAGACTCCCCTCTTGAACAAGAACTGCCTGGAACATCGCTCCCCTTGCTTCCTGAACCGGAAGCCTCCGCCTTCGAGCCAGAAGATCCTGGAGCATCGCTCCCCCTTCTTCCCAACTCTGACACCTTTGCCCCGGAGCTAGAATAACCTGGAGCACCTGGTGACTCAGGCAACTCCACTTCCTTAGCAGCAGCCTCCTTCAGCCCACCATCTGACCTGCTTATTTCTAGCTCCACATAAGAGCTACCCCAATACGGCGTCAACTCATCAAAAACAATGTCTCTCGACACTATGAGTTTCTTCGTCGCAGGATCCATACACCTCCATCTTCTTCTCTGCTCATCATACCCAACAAAGACTAGCTTTGTCATGAGAGCACCCGGAGAGTGTATATAGCAGGTAGATCCAAACACCCGAAGGTGCTTCACTGAGGGCTTCACTCCGAACATCAGCTCATAAGGAGTCTTCATTATGATCGGACTAAGAGGCATCCGATTGATGACATGAGCAGCACAGGCTATTCCCTCCGCCCAAAGAGCCTTCGGAACGCCTTTACTCTGAAGCAAACACTTGCAGGTCTCAGTTAACCAACGGATTATCCGAGCTGCAATACTACCCTGTTGTGAGGTATGTCCACAAGAAAGCTCCATCCGGATCTCTTGCTTCCTGCAAAAGCGTGAGAACTCGGTTGAGCCAAACTCACCACCGATACTTGTCCTCAACACCTTGATCCTCCGGCCAAGCTGGCCTTCCACAAGCTTCTTGAACTCCACAAACAAGCGTACCATGTTGGACTTCTTCTTCATAAAGTATACCCAAGTATACCCAGAATAGTCATCAACCAATATCAGCATGAACCTGCTGCCTCCAAGACTGGTCGTGACGGTCGGTCCCACCAGAGCACAATGGACAACCGCCAATGGTGCATTACATCTGGATTGTGCTTTGTCGACCATGAAGCGATAGGCTCCACTTTCCTGACATCCCGCACACCCCCGACCATCGCCATAGGATGACAATCTAGGCAAGCCTCTTACGAGTCTTCTTTCCACCATTGCTTTCAGCTTGTCCATCCCTACATGCCACAGTCTTTCATGCCAGATAGCTGCACTATCACTGGCATTCCTCCGATCAACTCCAGAACTAGTTGAAATCCCAACTACGTTCTTCTCCTTCCTCCCTACCTGAGCAACGTTCGCCGAGAGCAAGACAACCTTGCACTCCTTCCGAAGATGACCTTGCTGCTTTCATTTATAGCACCTTGGTCCTTCCTTCCTCTTCCTATCACGCCTAGGAGAAGCACTCCTTTCTTCCTGATACGAAGTAGAGGGACCATCTTCCGCAGCAACCTTCACCTTCTTCCTGAACAACCCATCAAGGGAAGTCCAAACCTCCGCAGCTGACCGACATCCACTGATGTGTTCCAAGAGCTCCGATGAGATCACCTGCTTGAGAATAGACTCCGCTTTCGCATTTGCCTCCTTCCAAGCTCTCATCGCCTCAGCATTGCCAGCAGTATCCTCTTGTCTTCCTGCTCCGCATACAACCTCCCAAAGGTCCTCGCCAAGAAGAAAGCTCTTCATACAGGACTTCCACTGTTCACAGTTCGTCTCTGTAAGGAGATCAATACCAAGACAACTTGCATCCTCCACTGCCATGGTTCTACCACTGGTTTCCTCTTCAGACGAGCAACTACTTCCATTGAGCACTGCTTGACCACTCCAACAACCTGGCTCTGATACCATGTTAAAATTCAACAAACCGCAGACGCCCCCTTGGATACCCTGTTGAAAACTCAACAAACCGAAGGAGAATACGCCCACTTATAATGTTGAAAGTTTTCCCGGATCGTGGAGTTAGCAGGGGTTATCTCAACAAAGCAGTAACAACCAGCAACACATGCAACACAAGCTTCTTTATTGATCAAGAGCAAACTTCTTTACAAGGCGAGACATACATGGCAAGACATGCTTCACCAAAACCCAACACCGGGAGAGCAGAGACAGTTACAAAGACAAGAACAAAAAACAAGCCGTGCGGACTCAATCAACAAGCCGCCGACCTACTGCTGTGGAGTCCGCTCAGTCCGCCAGGTCGCCAGACCGCAACCCAAGCCGCGCGGACTCACCCTTATTCCAATGCTTAGCTCTTCACCGCCGATCTGGACGCCGCCAGACCGCACAAGCTGCGTCACCGAATGGAACAGTTCGCCTGAAGCAGGCGACTTCCTGAACCCCGAACCAAGTCGCCAAAGAGAAGACCGCCTGGTCGCTATCCGCGACCTGCTGTTTACCGCCTGTTGCTTAACCGCAGAGTCCGCACTGTCCCTGACCGCAATCAGAGCCAAGTCCTGGCTTTCCAGCGCTATCCGCACAATCTGCACAGCACAACCGGGTCAACTCTCAATCCGCGTGGACACCAAAGTCCAGACCGCAGCAACTTACGCGAGCTCAATTACTGTTCACTTACTTCGGTCTAGGTTCCTCCCTCTTTTTTTGATGTGACATGGGTCCTATTTATAGGCACGACGATGAGTATGGTCACCGCCCTAGCCGATAGGATCACCGCCACAACCCGCAGCTAGAACAAGTGTGTCCGCCAGCCCGCGGACACACATTCCAGTTCGCCGCTCCTGTGCAGATAGCCAGTCCGCCCCAGCTTCTCCAAGGCCGGACTCCAATATCCAGCCCGCCTTGCCGCCAGAGGCCAAGCCAGGACCACCACAGCCGGACTCCACAACAGTCGTGTCCGCCATTCTGCGGACAAGGCATCAGCCCGCAAAATCCGAGCCCGCAGCCTCACCATCAAGGCACCTGCCGGACTCAGCGGACACCCGGCTTCCGTCCGCATATCCCAAGTCCATTGCCTCATTGCCAAGGCACCTCCGGACTTAGCGGACACGCCAATCCAGTCCGCTAACAGCAGACTCCAGTCCGCAACTCCTGAGTCCATAACCTCGTCACAACGCTAAACCGGACTCAGCGGACTCCGGCTCCAGTCCGCACGCTCCTGCACAAGCAATTCTCCAGTCCGCATTTCCCCAAGCTAGCAAACAAGGCAACAACACTTCTACTACGCTTGGCGGACTGAGAAACCAGCCCGCGCTCCACTGCGCGATCTCCCCGGACTGAGCCGACCTGGACTTGGTTCAGATCACACCAAGTCCAGTCCACTGGCCGCAATGGCCAGTCCGCACTTACTGGCGGACACTGGATCTAGCCCGCCATACCGGGCGACCTCCAGTTTCTGTCCGCGTTGACCGGCGGTCTCCGCGGCTTCCACTTGCCGCTTCACTAGAGCAAGACCAAGGCAACTGCCAAACCGGTCTGCCGAGCTCCAGTTCTTCAGTCCGCTTCATGCCGGACTCCGCGGATAACATTCCTATCCGCCCGGTTACTTCCTGGGAGTCAACCGCCTGCTGAGCATACACTGGCCTGTCAGACCGCCGCTGCTGTCCGCGTAGTCCGCGCGAACAGACCGCCCAGGCCGCCACAGAGCAAACCGCCTGCAACATCCCTGCCGACCTAGCAGTCCGCCAACCCAGTCCGCGTAGTCCGCGCGGATAGGTTTCCCAAGTCATCCATTCACCCACTTTCACTTCACAGAATTCAACAGAACCTTCGTATTGCTGTGTGAGTTATTTTCTTGTTATCACCTATAGATTTGACTGCGTCCTCATCGTGTACTACATCAGGTCTTCTTGGTCCCGCCTTCGTTGTCGCCATGCCGAGCCCAAATGGCGCAACAAATGAGAAAATTTAGCCACGTGGTGATCATAATAGATCACCGCACGATCCCGCCATAAAATTCGTGATTTTGACGGTGTAAATTGTTTGCAAAAATTTAGTGCCATATTTATATAATAGATCGTACTCAAAAACTTATGATATTTTCATAAATCAATCATGCGTAAATTTTCATGCTAACGGAAATATAGAAACACTATATTTTTTTTGGCCGAAAGAGGGCTAATATAGTAATATTGACAAGCATCTAACCCGTTTTTTTTTTTCGATTTATGTACTATCTAGATTATATTAGTGAATGAAGAGGGACTATGAAAAGCAAAGAGGGCTTCACCTGAGGGAAGTTTCGCCGGTTTCTGACATATTCCGAGTTCTTGGGGCAGCTTAGTCTGCGGCTCAGGAGGATGAGCTCCCCAAGTGTCAAATTTCTCTTCTTCGCCAGTTGACTACGACGGTCAATGCAGCTTGCCGGAGGATCGTCGTTAGGATTAGGCAGTCCGAAAAACAAATCAATGAAGGAATCGGCGACTCCGCCATTTTCGGAGTCACACGAATCGCACCGGGAATCGCTTTCAGAAACGGAATTCCAGCTCTCGTTTCGGTTCGAATCACCCTCGGCTGATATTTCGGGCAGAGCTGGATAGTACCGATCCGAGTAAAACGCGCCAATCTCGGCAGCGAAAGGATTAATGAAGGGGTTTCGGGAAGAGATTGATTCTGGAAGAATATTGGGGGAGCTAGGGTTCCGGTCAATTGGTTTCCCGGGCTTCTCCTCCCACTGGAACGGAACTGAAATGACGAATTTGATGGGTGCGATTGGGGTTTCGCCGGAAGAGCCTGGCTTCGCCGGAGAAATAACTGCCTCGTATATCCAATCTGGCTTCGGTGTGCCTGGCTTCTGTTCCCAAAGGAATGGGATGGAGATTGGCTGGCTTCCATACCGCCGGTGATGCGAAAACGGCATTTCCGTTTCATATTGCATTTTCACAAGAGCTGGCGCTGGGCCGATAGCGTGATTTAGAAGCATTCATGTTGTGATTAGTTATAAGTAGTAGGAGTTGAGTACGTGGATTAGGAGGGGTAAGAAGGGGATAAGCTACTCACTCTGTTATAAGCTACTCACTCTGTTATAAGTTGTTATGGTTCAACAACCTTTCCTAACAGCGAGGCCTATGATATGATATGGCATTTTTGCCTTAACAATTATATGTCTATTTTATAAAAATATTCATTCATGAAACTAATATTTTGAAAACCGAACAAGTAATCAAATAGGTGGTAGGAGAGGTTCAAGATTGAATCCATCCAACAGATTGAATGGAGGTTGAACTGTTACAACTACATATATTATATATGAATATAAAATTATAAACTTTTGTAAATACAACAATAATGTTAGGGAAATAAAATTTATTATATCAAATATTTACAAAAAATATTATATTATATCCCAATTTATGATTATATTGTCATAAAAATAATATTTTTTTAATCTAAAAAATTAGTGACAGTAAAATTAAATTTTAAAATTGAGCAAAAATAATTTAATAAATCACAAACTTAAATATTTATTTTGCTTTTTTTTTAAGTATTTATTAAAATGAACAAGATTGATATTAGTCAAAGTAATAAATAATAATATTATATAATAATAAAAAATTATTATATTTATAAACAGTATATTTGCATATTTTCCTTTTATATATTTCTGTTAGGAACTTACTATATATCATACAAGCAGTCGTGCACGGGGGACCCCGTGCGGGCGACATTTGTCGTGGGTGGGATATTTGTCGTGGGTGCGGCAATTGTCGTGGGGGCAACAATTGTCGTGGGGGCGACAATTTTCGTGGGGGCGACATTTGTCGTGGGTGCGACAATTGTCGTGGGGGCAACAATTGTCGTAGGGGCGACAATTATCGTGGGGGCGGCAATTGTCGTGGGGGCGGCAATTGTCGTGGGGGCGGCAATTGTCGTGGGGACGACATTTGTCGTGGGGACGACATTTGTCGTGGGGGCAACATTTGTCGTGGGGGCGACATTTGTCATGTGACGACATTTGTCGTGGGGGCGACATTTGTCGTGGGGGGCAACATTTGTTGTGGGGGCGACATTTGTCGTGGGGGCGACATTTGTCGTGGGGGCGACATTTGTCATGTGACGACATTTGTCGTGGGGGCGACATTTGTCGTGGGGGGTAACATTTATCGTGGGGGCAACATTTGTCGTGGGGGGCAACATTTGTCGTTGGGGGCAACATTTGTCGTTGGGGGCAACATTTGTCGTTGGGGGCAACATAGGTCGGGGGCGACGACATTGGTCGGTGAGCATTCTAGTCTATATAAATTCAAATTGATGTGAGATAGATTATTAAATTCAAGTATATATAAATCAAATTGATGTAAAAATGAGAAATAATTAGCCTTCACTCGAAAAATATGGAATGCTAATTAACTATTAATATTGTGATTAATGTCAGAGTGAAAAAATATCACATTGCTCCACCGCGAACTTAAAAAATATCATTATATATTCGGTGAGCATTCTATCAAACAGTTTGTTAGCATGTGCAATAAATAAAACTGCAATAAACAAAATTGCATTTGAGAAGTTTAATATCTAAAAAAATTCTTGAAAGAGCGCATGAAATGGGGGAGAAAGAGAGAGTTGAGGGAGAGCTTACCGTAAAGCCTGAGATGCCCATGGATTGCCTCCTTGCTAAAATCCATATCAGATGAGAACTTGCTGCAAAGGAGCCTGAAAGCCGACCTTTTATGGTGAGGGAGAACTTGAAGATAAGAGAAGATGATTTTGAGGAACCTGAAAGCCGACCTTTTATTGTGCAAATCGAAGGTGAGCTGGAAACGCAAAAAGTTTGGGAATGAAGTTATCCATGCCGCCGGCTCTTCCTCCACTATGATCTTGAAAGACTCCTTCGTCTCCGTCATCTCTCTATCTCTCCCTCTTTCTTGTGATTTCTGCTTCGGTTTGGAGATAGAGCAGGCAGAAAATCATGTGGAGGAAGTGCAAGAGGAGGTGCGAGGCCATCTAGATATCGGGGAGGAGCACCGGGGCATCCCAAAAGGCGTGCAGAGATCTTGGCGCCGTGAAGTCGCGGGAGGGATTGTGATGCCCTACCTGAGCAGAAGAAGCAAGGAAGAAGTTGGGTATCACGATTTTTAGGTGGGTGAACAGTGCAGGGAGTGATGGAATGTGTCAAAATCTGTGTTTCAAAACAATTAAATGGAAGGTGTGAGTTAAGAATTTGACTAACCTATAGTGTCTGGAGCAGGAAAATCCGTCGGCGTCTCTCTTGAGGATTGGAAAACCTGCGCTCTTCGGCAAGATGGGGCCGAACTTGACGAAATCAGGGATCGAGAGGCTCACCTCATGCAGAGGCGTCATCGGCGGTTCTGCAATTGGCGGAAGCGCCGGCATCACTTTCCTCCCTGCCAATGGCGGAATCTCCGGCGTGTCCTGGCTGAGAACGCCCTTATAATATTTGGCGTACATCCTCGTGCTCCTATCAAGCGACTCCCCGTACTCCATCTCGAGCTCGTGAAGCTTAGCGGTTTGCTCCGGCATAATCGCTGCTACCACCGACTCATTGAAGAGCTGCTCGCCGAGATCAGCCGTCGAGATGGAGAGATCGGCCGCATCCGGTATCACATCCATCACTATACGGTGCCTTGCCTCAGTGTACCACTCCACGATCGACACCATGTGCGGCAGGATCCACCCCGTCGTCGCCGACTCTTCCGTCGCGTGGAAGAAGCGCAAGAGGATGTGCGAGGCATACAGAGATCACGACGCCGTAAAATCGCGGGAGGAGGTATTGCAGTGCCCTATCTGCGCAGAAGTAGGAATGACGAAGTAGCGTATCGGGAATTTGATATGGGTGATTAGTGCCCGCCTGTATTAATTAAATCTTGATCCTGCCAAAATACACAAATACCCCTTAGTTAACCCATCAAAACCTGATTTTATGAGGGCATTTTGGTCCAACGAATGTTACACCATGAGGGATTAGGCCTTTCCTTATAGTATAAAGATGAGGAGTACTTTCTACAAGAAGACAACTTCAGCCCAGTGGTTGGTCCGCCTACTGCTTTCGTTAGATAGTCGGGGTCAATATTGCTTGGCGTTCTAGTTAAAATTTTAGAATTTTTAAATTAAAAAATGTAATTTAAACCTCGCCCAAGACCTGTCCGGTTGAGCTAAACCCGCGCCGGTTAGCGGTTCTATGGGCAAACCGCTCGGTTCATCTGTTCTTGACCGGTTTTGGACGGGAGTGGTTATACAACCCAGACCGGACCGCCTGGTGGACCAGTCGGCGATTCGATCGGTCGAACCGGCCGGTCTGGTTCAGTTTTCAAAACCTTGCTTTAAACAGTTCATTTGTCCATCACAAATGAGAGAGAAGGACAGAGGTGCAAGTTGAGTTGAGAAAGCTCGTGAGCTCGTTGAGCCGACTCGAAAAAAGATCAACTCGAGCTCGCTTGCTCTTATTCATGAGCTTGCGAGCCGGCTCGTGAGCTCACCTAATGCTATCGTTCGAGATCTGGGATCATTCCTGGTTGGCTTTCTAGTTAAAATTTTAAATTAAAAAATAATTTATACCCCCCACGACCTGCTCAACTGAGCTAAACCCGCGCCGGTTAGCGGTTCTACGGGCGAACCGCTCAGTTCACCGGTTCTTGACAGTTTCTGGATGGGAGCGGTTATACAACGCAGACCGGACCACCGGTGGACCAGTCGGCGCTTCGACCGGTTGAACCGGCCAGTTCAGTCTGATTTTCAAAACATTGCATGAAACAGTTCATTTGTCCATCACAAATGGAGGGCAGACCGAGATTGAGAAGAAGAGCGGGAGAGAGTAGGGAATTTTAGAATTTTAAAATTAAAAAAAAGTAATTTAAACCTCGCGCAAGACCCGCCCGGTTGAGCTAAACCCGCGCCGGTTAGCGTTTCTACGGGCAAACCGCTCGGTTCATCGGTTCTTGACCGGTTCTGGACGGGAGTGGTTATACAACTCAGACCGGACCGCCTGGTGGACCAGTCAGCGATTCGATCGGTTGAACCGATCGGTCTGGTTCAGTTTTCAAGACCTTGCTTAAAACAGTTAATTATTTGTCCATCACAGAGAGAGAGAGAGAGGGGGACAGAGAGAGGGACAGAGGTGCAAGTTGAGTTGAGCAAGCTCGTGAGCTCGTTGAGCCGACTCGAAAAAAGATCGACACGAGCTCGTCTGCTCTTATTCATGAGCTTGCGAGCCGGCTCGTGAGGTCGCCTAACGCTATCGTTTGAGATCTGGGATCGATCCTGGTTGGCTTTCTAGTTAAAATTTTAAATTAAAAAAATAATTTATACCCCGCCCAGGACCCGCTCGACTGAGCTAAACCCGCGCCGGTTTGCGGTTCTACGGATGAACCACTCAGTTAACCGGTACTTGACAGTTTCTGGATGGGAGTGGTTATACAACGCAGACCGGACCGCCCGGTGGACCAGTCGGCGCTTCAACCGGTTGAACCGGCCAGTTCGGTCCGATTTTCAAAACCTTGCATGAAATAGTTCATTTGTCCATCACAAATGGAGGGCAGACCGAGAGAGAGACGAAGAGAGTAGGGATGCAAGTTGAGTTGATTTGGCTCATGAGCTCGATGAGCCGGCTTGAAAAAAGCTCGACTCGAGCTCGCTTGCTCTTGTTCACGAGCTCGCGAGATTTTTTTTTTCAATATATATATATATATAAATATAAATATAAATATAAAATGATTAATGAGCTGAAAAGCTCATGAGAAGCTCGAGCTCAATATGTTGCAGAGAGGGAGGGGAGAGAGAGGTGGCGAGATTACGACTTAAAAAAAGTTACTCCCCATTAATGGTCTAGGAAGAGAGAGAGAGTGAAAGAGAAGAGAGAGAGAGAGTGAGAGAGAGAGAGAGAGAGTGCCCGCATTAAACAGAGAGTACGAATTGAATTGATCGAAAGGGATCGGGAGGGGGGGGGGGGTGTAAAACACTTTACGCTGCAGTGCGACATCCAACGGTGCAGAACATTTCCGCGCGAGCTGTGATGTGCTCTGCATTGTTGGATGCCGCACTACACCGTAAAGTGCAGCGAGTGCACTTTACACCCCTCGGATTCGAGAGAAAGAGGAAAGCAACATATTAGAGAGAGGAAGAGAGAGATAGAGAGAGATGGAGAGAGAGATAGAGTGGCCATATATATAAATTTATTCTTTTTTAATGTTTATTTTTTGTATATAGTTGCAGATTACTCGGTTTTCCTACGGTCCGGTGAATCAGACCGTCTTAGCTTGGAGTCAGATCCGACGCAGAGAGAGTCAAAGAAAATCAAACAACAATGACAAGACACGTTTTTTACCCTTGAAAATTCGGAAAGCAAGAAAAATGATGCGTCGTCGGCAAGTGTACCAGTCGCTGTCAAGTAATAATATTGGGAATAGCTTCCCCGAATATCGATCTCGAGAGAATGCAGGAAGGGTACGTGATAGCGTCGTGTGAAGATCGTTACTAAGAGTTTAAAGAAACAACGAGGGGGTTTGGTTTTGATTCCTAAGTTAACAACAAAAAGAAAACTAATGCGGGTCGTAAGCACCGCTTCGCTTGGCGGATGGAAACTAATGCATGCCGCTATGTCGTGCTTCGTTAGGCGGATGGACGGAGAGAAAGCGGAAGGGATGAACACCTTGCGGAAGTGAGGGTCGTAATCACCTCTTCATCCACCAACTCTAGCCTTTGCTAGAGTGGATTCGAGTGCGCGAGTGGAGTGGATGTGAGCGGAGGCGAGTGCATCACAGCTAACAACATAGCATATAACTAACCCAAGCAATACTTCATTCATAGACAAATAAAGGAAAGTTTAGGTACATTACATGCTTAAGAGTACAATCCACAAAGAGAAGAGGTAGAATAAACCAAAAGGGGGGAAAGAATAGCCGTGGTTCTTGACCGGAGTGGTGGGTTGTCAGTCCACTTCACGACTCTAATCGTGGTTGCTACTGGATGCAAATGGGTTGTCAATCCACTTGTGATGGCATGACCCCTCCTCCACCATTTGCAGACGATGCTGACGATGCTGATGATGATCCGGTTGATAAGACAATACAATTCAAGGACTTGAGGCGGCACGATGACGCTAACGGAAGGCTACGCTACAACTTCCGCCCGCGGCGTGCTACAGCCACTTCAAAGCATTAGCCTTATTTATTTCATTTTCTTGAACTTTATTTTATATTTGAAATATAAAATTATCCTATGTTTTCTTGATAATTTTATATTCACTGCATGTTTTGTTATTTTTAATTTTGAATAATTTTAATGTTGGTGTGCATTTAGCCATTCGGATGGATGAGATTACATCTCCATCATGAATGGTTAAGACTTGTTTGTAACTCCTATATAAGGAGGCTTTCTTATGAGATAATTAGACAAGAAAGATTTAACCCTAATCTCTCCTTGAGAAATTCGGCCAAGAGGAGTTCTCTCCAAGCCGCCCCCCCCCCCCCCCTTTGCTAGTGGTGTGAAGCCTCCCCCCTTGCTCCCTCCATCCGTTCGGTGCGACTCCGGCGCGGCTTCCTTCGGTGCGACTCCTTGGAAGAAGGTTGCAAACCCTTCGGTGTGGCGCCGGTGGATCCGTGGAGAGAGTGATTCTCCCACAGTTATCTTGTGTGAAAGGCTTTCCGGTTGGGTAATCTCTTCTCTCTCCCTTATGTGATTCTCTTCTTTAGTTGTGGTGGTTTCGCACTCGTTTTCTCCGAAAATTTAATTTAAATCGCTGCAAGTTTTGGATCGAAATCGCCGTTTCTTGGCTTTTTAATTCCGGATCGGGTGGATCCTATTTGCCTGAGCGGATCTTGGCCTATAGCCTTGGTCTTGCTCTCAAAAAGGAGTGACAACATTTGTATTTTTCTTGGGGAATATTCCGACTCAATTTTCCGATCGTTGTTTTCGAGTCGACCATTCTCCCTTTGTTATTTGTGTTGCGTTCTTGCGACGAGAAACTATTGTGGGCGATAGGTGATGTGTATGTGCGGTAGATCTACGACGTGTAGTGCGCAGATAGAGCGTTAGCTTCGTGGAGGTCTCCGATTCCGGACACCCATACACCAATTTGGTATCAGAGGCAGTCGTTTCAACTTTCACGTTGCAAACATCCTCTCTGCGTTCCTTGTTGGTCGCTCTGATCTTTAGAAAATAATAATAAAAAAAATTTTGGGTCTGCCAATAGCGTGGTAAAATCCGTATTTTTCAGCGCAATTTCAAAAAAAAAATTTAAACAATCGACGTGTTATTCTCGTTGGGAATCTATAAAAATATCTTATTTCCAGTATAGCTACAGCCCTAGGAAAATTCAACTTTCCAAAATTTTTCTAAACCTGAATGCGCACTAGGCTCGGATCGGAATATACGACTCCGTCTACGTCTAGGATGGCTGCGAGTGAGCGTGGGGATCCCAACACCGAGCCCATAGCAGGGATGCGTAACGAAATAACGGAGCTTAGAGACATGTTAACACAGATCCTACAAAATCAAGCTAGGCCACCCCCGCCACCCGTTAATGTTGACCGACCCAACCGGCACCAACATAATTCTGATTCGGATTTTGATGGGGACTCCCCACGGGTGCCCCCTAGAGGACACCGCCCCGAGAGAGACATTGATATTACTAGGTCCATTAAGATAAATTCCCCCACTTATGATGGCATGAGAGATCCCCAAATCTTCCTTAACTGAACTGTGGACATGGAGTGTTACTTCGAGTAGCACAACCTGACGGATCCCCAAAAAGTCCAAGTTGCCCGGATGAAGTTAACAGGTCGTGCAAAGACGTTTTGGCTGAATGAGGAGCGAAGGTTAGGAACCAGACACAGAGCCCCCCTTATAGGTTGACCAGTAATGAAAAACCTATTGACCGATCAGTACGTTCCCGCGTACCATCGGACACAGATGTTCGATGAGCTTGCCACTCTGCGGCAGGGCTCAAACTCGGTAGCTGAATATATGGGCGAACTTAAGGACCGTATGGTGCGATGTGACCTTAGGGAGATCCCCGAAGTCACTTTATCTAGATTTCGAAAGGGGCTTCACCCCGAAATCCAAAGGAATCTCTTGCGATATGGGCATACGGACTTGAACACGACTTTCAATGCCGTCTTGGACATTGAAAAACACCTAGCCTCTAAGGCTCACTCCCGTTACGCCCATGCGAAGAACAAGTCCACCACTGGGGCATCTTCTTCCACATACTCTGATATGGGAAAGTTCAAATCCACCGAGTCGAAGTCAGTCGTGATCACCGCTAGGAACACCAAGAACCTTGCGAGTGAGCGTGTCCCTATAGGGAAGGTTAGCAAGGCTAACACTACTTGTTACTCTTGCGGCATTCAAGGACACTATGCCTACGAATGCCCAACAAAGACGAAAGCCCTAGCCTTATTAGAGCCAACTACCGACCCTGACGATTATGTATACGAGGCCGCAGAGGAGAGTGACCCCGAAGGAGTCCCTAGTGACTTAGAGGACGATCACCCCTTATGGTGATGTGTTGTATCTTGACCACTCCTCGTCCATTAGATGATTGGAAGAGGACAATCATATTTTCTCTGATTTTTAAGAGTGGCGAGAAGCTTTGCAAGCTGATTGTTGATAGTGGTAGCTGCGTGAATGTCGTATCTGAGAACGCCGTTGCACGTATGTCCTTGATCACGAAACCACACCCGACCCCATATCAGGTCGCTTGGATCAACAAGATATCTGTACCCGTTACCAAGCGATGCCTGGTCCCACTCTCAATCAAATCCTACATTAATGAGGTGTGGTGTGATGTCCTTCCGATGGACGCTTGTCATGTGTTGTTAGGCCGCCCTTGGCTATACGACCGTGATGTTACACATTTTGGTAGAGCCAACACTTATGAATTCAAATTCAATGGAAAAACCATCACTTTGAGGCCGACCATCCCAAATGAGCCCGTAGTATTGGCAAAGGACACCACTATTCCGGTAGAACGGAAAATGTTGAATCTAGTTGGTAGGAAAGAGTTTGAGAGAGATCCGTTCTTTGATGGAATTATGTATGCGCTAGTCCTCCTAAGTACGAAACCCGATTTTAGCATTTTGGATGAGTTACCTAGTGAGTTACGGGTACTGTTGGAGGAGTATAGGGACGTGTACCCGGATGAGTTGCCGCCCACGTTACCCCCGCTTAGGAATATCCAGCATGCGATAGATCTCATCCCGGGGTCTTCCTTGCCAAATCAGCCCCATTATCGACTCCACCCCGCAGCTCACCTGGAGTTGCAGTCCCAGATAGAGGGCTTGCTAGAGAAAGGTTTTATTAGGCCTAGTATGAGTCCCTGTGCTGTACCAGCCCTACTTGCCCCTGTTGGGTACATTGGTTTAAATGTACCTGATTTGAAGAAGTCTCACCCAACTCAATGATATACATCAAAATGTATTTGATGTATTTCTGAGTTACCTTGTGCAGGTTAAGTATTTGCAGGAAAGAAGAAAAAGTTTCTAAGTCCATGTGTCGACACCCAGGAGGGAAGTGTCGACACTTAAGAAGACTTGTGTCGACACCCAGGCAAGCAGTGTCGACACTTGGAGTCATTGTGTCGACACCTGGGATGCAGAGTCGACACCAGACAGAAAGTGTCGACACAAGGAGCTGTGTCGACACTCAATGAAGAAAAGTCCAGTGAAGCAGTGTCGACACTTAGCAGTTGTGTCGACACCCAGTGAAACTGTGTCTACATCAGAAAGTGTCGACACTTAGAGCTATGTCGACACTCAGCAAAAGTCAGCAAAAGCTAAGTATATGCGTCGACACTCAGAGCAATGTGTCGACACTCAGCAGAAGAGTCAACACTTGAAGAAAGTGTCGACACAAGAAAGAATGTGTCGACACTCAGCTGAAGACTCAACACTTGAAGAAAGTGTCGACACAAGGAGCTGTGTCGACACTTAGCAAAGATCAGCAAAGTTCAACAAAAATTCTAAGTACAAGTGTCGACACTAAGGGGATGTGTCGACACTCAACTGAAGTCTCAACAGAAGAAGAATGTGTCGACACAAGGAGCTGTGTCGACACTCAGCAAGTATCAACACTGAAGACATGTGTCGACACCAAGAAGAAGTGTCGGCACTTAACAAGTTCAACACATGAAGTTGTGTCGACACAAAGGAGTTGTGTCGACACTTACAAGAATTCAGCAATATACTGAAGTACAAGGACTTGTGTCGACACACATTATCAGTGTCGACACATAAAGTAGAAGCAGTGTCGAGATGTAAAATCTACAACACAAGGAGTTGTGTCGACAACTTGTAGGCTAGTGCCGACACTTAGACAACTTGTGTCGACACTTGGTCTATAAGTGTCGACACATAAAGACAAATAGTCTCGACACTTTCAGACAGTTACAGAATTTTCAAGAACTGACTGGATGACTTGACAGCTGCCATTCCAGCCGGTCTACTGCACCTGTCAGAGTTGTCAGAAATCAGTTATGAACCGGACCAGCCGGTTACCATGAAGAAGGCCTATAAATAGGCTTATACTGTCTACAGAAATTGATTTGACAAGAAGATTCAAGTATTCAATATACAAAGAAGATCTAGCTACCAAGTGAAGATCTAAGAAGTTGGAGAGAGAGAGCTCCATCCAAGAATCACCCATTGGAACCAGGCTGAGAAGAAGGGTTCAGATTTGGTCTGAATCTTAAGTAGCAAAGATCAAGGATCAACTGCAGAGGAGAATCAATCTTATTGTGTTCTACATTCAAGAAGCTTTGAAGAAAGCCAAGTCAGATTGATTTCAGCTGAGTTCTTCCAAGAACTCATCAAGAAACTCACAGCTCATCTCTTTATTCTCTGAGTTGTTGAGTA
Organism: Platanthera guangdongensis; assembly: GCA_039583875.1. NCBI lineage: Eukaryota > Viridiplantae > Streptophyta > Magnoliopsida > Asparagales > Orchidaceae > Platanthera > Platanthera guangdongensis. The sequence goes on along the minus strand of CM077153.1, from coordinate 161,033,938 downwards.
TACATTTTTGTATTCATTATATCTTGTAGGATCCTTAGGGATCTGAGTTTGTAAGCCTGTAATTATAAAGGCTGAGTGTAGGGCCTGTGTGCCTGAGTGTAGGAGAGTTGAATCTCTGAGTGTAGGCCGTGGTGGCTGAGTGTAGGCCTTGGTGGCTGAGTGTAGGCTTTGGGAAAAAGCTGAGTTGTAGGGCCTTGGGCCTGAGGTTTAGGAACCTGGTTTGGGGTTCTGAGTGTAAGATCTGAGGATCTGAGATAGTGGAGGAGTTTGGTCGAATCTAGTACACTGCTAGATAGGCGAAGGGGGAAAGCGGATGTACCCAAACATTGGGGAACCACTATAAACCTGTGTGTTCACTATGTGTATGTGGTTTGCTGTGATTGCTGTTTGTTTGCTTGGTTAATATAGTTATAACTCTGAGAATTAATCTGAATTCTGCCTAAAAAGTTTAAAAGATTTAAGTCACCCATTCACCCCCCTCTAGGTGTTTATGTACAATATCTTTCAAGTGGTATCAGAGGGAGGTTACTCAAAAAGGGACTTAACAGTCTGAGTAGATCCTGTTGGCAGATTCAGTCTAAGTAAAATTACAGAATCAAGAAAATCAAGAACCATGAGTTCCACTGAGAATCATAAGGAATTGGGATCCATGAAGCTACCAATTTGCAGAAAAGAGATATTTGGTATTTGGAAGGAAAGGGTGAGACTCTTTATGGAAGCCTCAGACCCTAGGATTTATATCACAGTGAAAGAAGGGTCATATGTGCCCATGAAGGTTTCAGTGCTGGATGCCAATCAGAGAACACCTAAGGATTTCTCTGAAATGACAAAGGATGAAATAGTTCTAGCCACAATGGACAAGAGGGCTCAAAATATAATAGTGAGTGCTATAGATGATGCTACCTTTCAGAATTTGATACACTGCAAGACATCCAAGGAGATGTGGGATACCTTGATTGTGTATATGGAGGGTTCTGAAGAAGTAAGGCAAGACAGAAAATCCTTGTTAAATCAAGAATATGAAAGTTTTAGACAAGGAATATCTGATAGCATAACTGAATGCTATAAGAAGTTATATAGGATTGTGAATGAGCTTATGTCCTATGGCAGAGAGTTCAGTAATTATGAACTTAATGATAAGTTTCTAAGGTCCCTTACAAAAGATTGGGACACCAAGATCTGTGCCATTAGGGAAATGACAAAGTTAGCAGAAATTCCTCCACCAACACTGTTTGGCAAACTGCTGTCCTATGAAATGCAGTTGACAGTGAGGAAAGAAGAGGAGAAATCAACAAGAAGTGAACATAAAGAAAGGACAGTGGAATTTAAAGCAGAAGCCCCCAGAAAGTACAGAAGTAAGTCACCATCTCCACCTCCAAAGGATGCTGAAACTGAGTCAGATAATTCAGCAAGCAAAAAATCTGAAAGTAGTGAAAGTGATGAGAACTTTGCTGCCTTCACAAGACATTTTCCGAAGTTCTTAAAAAAGAAACAGTGGAGAACAAAGTCTTCTACTTCATAGGGTAAAGAAGACTATTATCAGAATAAAAAAGTTTTCAAAGAAAGACAGGAGAAAGACCAAGTCTAGCAAAACAACTCTTTCAAAAATAGTTTGCTATTGCTGTAATAGACAAGGACATGTGATTGCAGATTGTCCTGAGAAAAGGAAGGAGTCTAATGATAAGAAAAAGACTCATTTCAAAGGCAAGAAGGAAAAGTCATTTGTTGCCAAAAGGATAAGATCCTGTCAGATATTTCTTCATCAGAAACTGAGTCAGATGCTGAGGCATATATAAGACTGTTTGCTGAGGAAGAAGAAGAAGAGTTCATCCAGATCATGAACTCCATATATGATCAAGAAGACAGTCAGTGCCAAGGACTGATGGCATTGACAGAAAGTGACAAAATCCTGGAGCAGCCAGGACCTAGTAAGATACAAAGTTGTTCTTCCAGTTCAATTTCTTGTGCTAGTTCAGAATCAGATTCATCACCATCAAGTGATGAGAATGCATCTGAGTCTGAAGAGGATATTCATCAATTGATAGATGAATATAAAGTTCTGTTGCAAGCATTTAAGAAATGCAAATCCTTGGCCAAGAATCAAGCTAAGGAGATTGCAAGTCTCAAAATGGCTGCAACTGATTATGAGAAGTTGTTTGATCAAAAACTTAATGAGATAGCCAGACTGAAGCACATAACTGTGATTCAGATGGGGACTATAACATATAAGAATGATCAAATCAAGAGTCTGGAGATTAGTCTTCAGAAGGAGAGAGATCTAGTTGCTAGGTTTTCTAAACCTAAGTCAGTTCTACCTTTAATTGATGAATTTGTTCATCACAAAGGTAAAGCTGGACTGAGATTTACTAAACCTGCAAGGACTGTCAAGTGCAAGTCCAAGGGCAAAGCCCCAACTCTCAACAAGCCAGCTGTGGATAAAACAGCTAAGACTGTAACTAAGCAAAGGTACAATAAGTTTGAGTGTTGGTGCTGTGGCAAGGTAGGCCACTTTGCCACGGACTGTTGGCACAATGCTAGTGCCAAAGTGAGTAGCAAACTGCCTGTTGGAAAACCAGCAGGTAGCTTTGTCAGGATGCAAACTAACAAGTACCAAGGACCCAAGAATTCTTTGGGTTCTAAGGTTCACTAATCTGTTTTGCAGGTGAGTCCAAGTGGCCATGCCCCAATATGGTACTTGGACAGTGGATGTTCCAGACATATGACTGGAACTAGAGGATTACTAAGGGACTACACACCTATCAAAGATGGTCCAAAAGTCACCTTTAGTGGTTCTGAAAAAGGAATCATCAAAAGGTTTGGTAACATTTCTAGTAACTTGGTTACCATTACTCAATTGGCTTATGTTAAAGGTTTGAAACACAACCTAATTAGTATAAGTCAATTAAGTGATGTAGGATATGATATCTCATTTGTCAAAAATGGTTGTCATATCAGGAGGTCAAATGATCAAGAGATCATTTTGACAGGTTATAGAAAGAGGAATGTTTACTGCCTAGACATTATGTGTGAGACCAATGGTTCTCAAGTATGTCTTGTAGCTGATGAGAAAGTCTCTCATTGTGTCAAATGGCACAAGAGGCTAGCCCATCTAAACTACAAGACAATTGGCAAACTCTTTAGCAAAGAGTTAGTGAGGAATGGTCCTCAAGTTAAGTGTGTTAAAGATGGAATATGCTCAGCTTGTCAAAAGGGCAAACAGACAAGATCCACCTTTAGTAGCATTAACAACAAAGATGCTGTGAGGTATTTATACCTCTTGCATATGAATCTCTTTGGTCCTATGCCAGTGCACAACCTAGGTAGGAAGGTCTATACCTTTGTAGTTGTAGATGACTACTCAAGGTTTTCCTGGGTGTTCTTTCTTAGACAGAAATCTGAAACACCTAGTGTCTTCTATAGCTTTGTCAAACAGATTCAGAATGAACTAAACAGTACAGTGGTCAAAATAAGGAGTGACCATGGTGCTGAATTTCAGTCTGATAGTATGACAAAGCTATGTGAAGACTTTGAGATATTTCAAGAGTTTTCTTCACCAAGAACATCTCAGCAAAATGACATTGCTGAGAGGAAAAATAGAACCTTGATTGAGGCAGGTAGGACCCTATTAAGTGATACATCACTACCAGAATATTTCTGGGCTGAGGCAGTTAATACTGCATGCCATGTTATTAATAGGGCTACCATCACTAAAAGCCTCAACAAGACCCCCTATGAGGTTGTGAAAGGGAGAAAACCAAACCTATTCTATTTCAGGATCTTTGGTTGTAAGTGCTTCATACTTAACAATAGAAAGTCTTACTTGACTAAGTTTGCTGCCAAGTCCCAAGAGAGAATTTTTGTTGGGTACAACAACAACAGTAAGGCTTATAGAGTCTATAACTTGTCTACTCAAGTTGTAGAGGAGTCAGTACATGTAGTCTTTGATGAATCTAGACTTATTAAAAATGAGTTGTCTAGTAGTATTTGCAGCTCCTCAGGTTTAACTAAAAAGATGGAAAAACTCACTATAGAAGAAGGATCTACAGCAAGACAGCAGGTAGAAGAAAGTGGCTGGTGTCCAGGTGGAGTACTACATGTACCTAATGAAGATGAAGTTCAAGTAGTACATCAAGATGATGAAACTGAAGAGGTTCAACCAGAAGTCAGGATGCCTCCAGCCAATAGGCATCTTAGAGATCATCCAGTAGAGCAAATCATTGGTGATCCAAGACAAGGGGTACAAACAAGGAGAAAAAAATCTGAATGCAGTGCTCTTCTCCAGTTTTCTATCCCAAGTTGAGCCAAAGAAGTTTGAAGGAGCCATCCTAGATCCACATTGGATTGAAGCAATGCAAGAAGAGCTGAATCAGTTCAAGAGGTGCAAGGTCTCTGAACTTTTTCCTAAACCTAAAGACCACAACATAATTGTGACCAAGTGGATCTATAGGAACAAAATGGATGAACATGGAGTCATCATTAAGAACAAAGCAAGATTGGTTGCTAAAGGATATATGCAGGAAGAAGGTATTGACTTTGATCAAACCTTTGCTCCAGTAGCCAGACTGGAAGCCATAAGGATGTTCCTGGCCTATGCAACTTTTCAAGGATTTAAAGTTTACCAAATGGATGTAAAGTCAGCATTTTTGAATGGTAATCTTAAAGAGGAAGTCTATGTGGAACAACCATCAGGTTTTGTTGATTCAACTCAACCTAATCATGTCTATAGACTTAGAAAAGCTTTATATGGGTTAAAGCAAGCCCCTAGGGCTTGGTATGAAATCCTGTCTAGTTTCCTCATTGAGAACAAGTTCACAAGGGGAAAAATAGACAAGACTCTATTCCTTAGGAAATCCAGAGGCAAAGTAATACTAGTCCAAATATATGTAGATGACATAATATTTGGGTCTACTGAAAGTAGTCTTTGCAAAAAGTTTGCAAAACTTATGCAAGGACAATTTGAGATGAGTAGTATGGGGGAACTTAAGTTTTTCTTGGGTCTCCAAGTTAGACAGACTGAGAATGGTCTATCCATATGCCAGTCTAAGTTCACCCTAGAACTCATAAGGAAGTATGATATGGATTCATCCAGTACCATGAAGACTCCTATGGGGTTAAGTATGTCTCTTAGCAAAGATGATGCAGGGAAACCTGTAGATGAAACTTTGTATAGAGGGATAGTTGGCTCCCTACTCTATTTGACTGCAAGTAGACCAGATATCATGTATGCTACATGTGTCTGTGCAAGGTATCAAGCTTGCCCTAAGGAGTCTCATTTGACAGCAGTCAAAAGGATATTGAGATATTTAAAGGGCACTCCCTATCTAGGCCTCTAGTACCCTAGGAATGGGGATTTTGAACTAACATGTTATTCAGATGCAGACTTTGCAGTATGCAAAGAAGATAGAAAAAGCACAACTGGAACCTGTCAATTCCTAGGTGGAAGACTAATTTCATGGAGTAGCAAAAAGCAAATAAGTGTGGCTATCTCCACTGCAGAGTCAGAATATGTGGCTGTAGGAAGTTGCTGTGCTCAACTTCTATGGATACAACATCAGCTTGAAGACTATGGAATTCAGGTAAGTAGAACTCCACTCTTTTGTGATTCTACTAGTGCTTTATCAATTGCTAATAATCCTGTATCACATAGTAGAACAAAACATATTGAAATAAAATATCATTTTCTTAGGGAGCATGTAGAAAGAGAAGATATTTTACTGCAATATGTTAGAACAGATAATCAACTAGCTGATATGTATACTAAGCACTTAGAAGAATCAAAGTTAAATTGGTTTAAAATTGAACTAGGTATGATAAACTTAGAATAAGTTTATAGAATTGGCTAAGTAAAATAGTGTCGACACACAGAATTGTCTGTGTCGAGACAGAAAAGTGGTGTCGACAATTCAGGGAAAAGGTGTCGACACATCTAGGAAGTTGGTGTTGACACTTCAGAACATTAGTGTCGACACATGACAAGTAGGTGTCGACACATTCAAGGTGGTGTCGACACTTAGTATTTACTCAGAATTATCTAAGTAAAGTCTCGACTAAATGTCGAGTTGAGTGGTGTCGACACATAATCAAGTGTCGACACATATATATGTTGACTAAACTTGTGTCGACACATAGGTATCAAGACATTATAAGTCAGTGTCGACACTTATCCACAGTGTCGACACAATTTAAGTTCGCTGACCCGCCCTTTCATCTTCAAACTTAGAAAGGTATAAATAGGATTTTGTCTTAGTCTGTCGACACGCTTTCAAAAGTTTCGAGACCAAACTTGTGTGTCGACACCTCTCTTCTCTCCAGTCAAATTCTTCAAACCCTAATGGCGTCAAAGCTCGAGGAGAATGTCAATGAGGGATATGAACTGGTGCGCGACACGTTTGATGAAGCAGACCCAGAGATCAAGACTGTGGTAACCCTAGTTGCAGACTCAGGGTTAGAATTTCTTATTTCTGAGCCGACAAAGATCTGGAAGAAGGAAGTACTGGAATTCCTTAATGGAGCAACCCTAGACGACACTGGATTAAAGATCAAGTCCAGGGTACATGGTGAAAAGGTGAAAGTGTCACCTAAAAGTTTGAGGAAAGTACTATAGTTACCAAGAACTAAAGAAGAGGATGAAGTAACTGCTTCTAAGACCAGAGAAGCATTGACTTGGTGTGGTCTGGATTCTAAACTGAAAATTCTATCTGTGTTTAATAGAAAAGGAATGAACAACAAGGGGAATTCCTGTCAGAAAAAGTTGGCAAAGTAATATTGAGCAAACCTGGAGGGCATGATAGGGTATCAGCCCATATGTTCAGTATTATGACCAGGATAATCTTCAGCCTAAAAACTGACTGGTCTGTGGTGATCTTTGAGAAGATCAAGGAGAGTCTGAATAAGCCCAACTTGGGCAGGATCATAAGTCTATACCTTGCTGGTATTTTACCAGAAGTTATGAGTCAAGCTGCTGGCAGTAAAATCAACCACATGAGAAGAATGGACATGAGGATCTTCTCCAGATGGGACAGGGTTTTATCTAAGGAGATGCCAACCCCTGAGAAAATAACTTCTGAGAAGGAAACTCCACTGAAGAAGAGGAAGAAGATTGCCCCTGTGGCTCAAGAGTCAACTAGCAGTTCTGAGGAACAAGTGGTCTTCACACCTGATGAAGAAGTCACTGGAACTATTGAGAAGTCTCCTGCTCCACAAGAAGTTGCTAAGAGGCAGGGGGAGCTACCACAAGCTAGCCCCTTACACCAGGATTCAGTCCAGGGGGAGCCTCTAGCTGTAGAAGAGCCAACTACTCTAGAGAGTGAGCAAGCTACAAACATCATCCTTGAGGTAATCACTGAGCTTAATGCTTTAGATTTCCATATAGAGGATACTGTTTTATCTGATCCATTAAGTAATGTTAATCAGCAAACTCAGCTGGATAGCCAAGTCCCAGATGTTGTCATGGAGGACACATCTGTTACAGTTCAAATAGTTTCTGATCCAGTGGTAGATGAGTCAAGAATTTCTCCAGCTCATTCTCCACAAGAATTTACAATGGAAGATTTATTTCTTAATCTGGATCAACAAGACCTTGAGAAGGAATGTTCTGTTACTGAGGGGGAGAATGCTCCAGTTGAGGGGGAGCAAGTGCAAATTCTGGAAGAACCTGCAAGGCAAGAACCTGAGAAGGCACCAGAAGTGCAGAAGGAATTACCTCCAAGCCCTAAGGAGAGGGTAGAGATAGCAAGTACATCAGCATCAGAAGATGAAGAAGCTGCAAGGGCTAAGAAAAAGAAGTTTCAAGTTTTCAAAAGAAGTAGTCAGACTTATAAGAAGACTTTGCAAACCATAGCACCACATCCTGCACTACAGCCAACTCCTTCTGTAGACTACAGTGCTCTAATGGTTGCTCTGCAAGTCAAACTTGATGAGCACAGGAAAGCTATTGAGACATATGTGGATGAGGGGAATAAATCACTCCAATTTGATTTAGCCCAAGAAATCAAGTCTATTAGATTTGAGATGAATCAAAATAAGAAAGAGATGTCTGACTGCTTCCACAAATGAGGGAATGCAGTAGTCTATTTAGCAACTCATCAAGAAAAGATCAAGGAACAAGTAGATGACATTGCACTGAAGCAGGGCTATGTTCTTGAGAATCAAATAAGGATGAATGATAATTTGACAGAATCTCATAATGCAATTGTCACAGAAATGAAATCCATAGCTGCTGGACTGACAACTTCTATTGTTACTGCTAAGGCAGATTTTGACAAAGCATTCCAAGAGGAAATAACTGCTGTTAAGACTGGCATACAAAACTCACAGAAGTTGATAACTGACAAACTTCAAAGGTTAAAACCTTTCTACAGGGATGAAGTAAATTATCTAAATGCCCAAATCAGATTTCAAAAAGATGATTTAAGGGATCACATGGAAAAAGAAGTCATAAAGGGGGAGAGGGTATTAGTCAAAGCCGGCTCTGAGCATGCAAAATAGATTTCTAATTCCATCAGAGCCACTCTTGGTTTCCTACTCTATGTGATGATAATGATATTGCAGAATCTGGAGTTAACCCTGCATATGTTGGAGGTGAGCAACCAGAAGTAGCTCAAGTGATCTATCCTCCACCAGATTTTGATATGGTTCAAGCTGATATACATTCAATGTATAGTCCACCTGATGGAACTCAGAAGGTCATTCTTGACAAAGTGGTTCAGCCAGTATCTGAGGCCTTACATGAAGCTATTTTGAAAGAGCAAGCTGAACAAGAAGCCAGATTGTCTAAGAAGAGGTTCAGGGAGCAAGCTGAACAAAGACCTGACTTTGAGCAGTGGAGCCCCACCTCTAGGAACATTATTTTGACTGGCTGGAAAGCTGCAAAAGATAATGTGCAAGACAGGAACAAGTGGTTTTCTGAGTCTGAATGAAGAAAGCATGAGACAAGGCAGGAGGCTATAATCCAATATAGAAGAAAGGCCAAGATGGGAAAGCTACCTCCTACTGCCTAGGAGCCTAGCAAGTACTTTCCCAAGCCTTATCATTATTTTGAAAGGCAAAAGATCAAAGCTGAAGAGCTAAAGAAAAAGGATCTAAAAGGCAAAAAGGCTGCTGCTGCTGAAGACACTGAAGCCCCTGTACAAGCTAAAGTACAATCTGGAAAAGGAATAGTGATCAAAGAGGCTGAATAGAAATAGCATAGAAATTTTTCTTAAGTTTACTATGTAATCTTTTGATGATAAACATTCTATAAACTTTTGAAATATGAATATGACAAAGTATTAGAACAATGTGTTGTGTAATAAATTTGCTGTGTGATAAATTTATTTCATTGTTGTTCTGAGATTATATCTGTGTATACATGTTTGATTGATACATGTTTATGTTTGCCCTGTTATATATTCCTGCTTTACATCATGTTATAATTTTATTATGAATGGTGTATATCATTGACTAAGGGTTATGACTTCTCCAAATAGGGGGAGATTGTTGGGTACATTGGTTTAAATGTACCTGATTTGAAGAAGCCTCACCCAACTCAATGATATACATCAAAATTTATTTGATGTATTTCTGAGTTATCTTGTGCAGGTTAAGTATTTGCAGGAAAGAAGAAAAAGTTTCTAAGTCCATGTGTCGACACCCAGGAGGGAAGTGTCGACACTTAAGAAGACTTGTGTCGACACCCAGGCAAGCAGTGTCGACACTTGGAGTCATTGTGTCGACACCTGGGATGCAGAGTCGACACCAGACAGAAAGTGTCGACACAAGGAGCTGTGTCGACACTCAATGAAGAAAAGTCCAGTGAAGCAGTGTCGACACTTAGCAGTTGTGTCGACACCCAGTGAAACTGTGTCTACATCAGAAAGTGTCGACACTTAGAGCTGTGTTGACACTCAGCAAAAGTCAGCAAAAGCTAAGTATATGTGTCGACACTCAGAGCAATGTGTCGACACTCAGCAAAAGAGTCAACAATTGAAGAAAGTGTCGACACAAGAAAGAATGTGTCGACACTCAGCTGAAGACTCAACACTTGAAGAAAGTGTCGACACAAGGAGCTGTGTCGACACTTAGCAAAGATCAGCAAAGTTCAACAAAAATTCTAAGTACAAGTGTCGACACTAAGGGGATGTGTCGACACTCAGCTGAAGTCTCAACAGAAGAAGAATGTGTCGACACAAGGAGCTGTGTCGACACTCAACAAGTATCAACACTGAAGACATGTGTCGACACCAAGAAGAAGTGTCGGTACTTAACAAGTTCAACACATGAAGTTGTGTCGACACAAAGGAGTTGTGTAGACACTTACAAGAATTCAGCAATATACTGAAGTACAAGGACTTATGTCGACACACATTATCAGTGTCGACACATAAAGTAGAAGCAGTGTCGAGATGTAAAATCTACAACACAAGGAGTTGTGTCGACACCTTGTACGCTAGTGCCGACACTTAGACAACTTGTGTCGACACTTGGTCTATAAGTGTCGACACATAAAGACAGATAGTCTCGACACTTTCAGACAGTTACAGAATTTTCAAGAACTGACTGGATGACTTGACAGCTGCCATTCCAGCCGGTCTACTGCACCTGTCAGAGTTGTCAGAAATCAGTTATGAACCGGACCAGCCGGTTACCATAAAGAAGACCTATAAATAGGCTTATACTGTCTACAGAAATTGATTTGACAAGAAGATTCAAGTATTCAATATACAAAGAAGATCTAGCTACCAAGTGAAGATCTATGAATTTTGAGAGAGAGAGCTCCATCCAAGAATCAGCCATTGGAACCAGGCTGAGAAGAAGGGTTCAGATTTGGTCTGAATCTTAAGTAGCAGAGATCAAGGATCAACTGCAGAGGGGAATCAATTTTATTGTGTTCTACATTCAAGAAGCTTTCAAGAAATCCAAGTCAGATTGATTTCAGCTGAGTTCTTCCAAGAACTCATCAAGAAACTCACAGCTCGTCTCTCTATTCTCTGAGTTGTTGAGTATATATTTTTGTATTCATTATATCTTGTAGGATCCTTAGGGATCTGAGTTTGTAAGCCTGTAATTATAAAGGCTGAGTGTAGGGCCTGTGTGCCTGAGTGTAGGAGAGTTGAATCTCTGAGTGTAGGCCTTGGTGGCTGAGTGTAGGCCTTGGTGGCTGAGTGTAGGCTTTGGGAAAAAGCTGAGTTGTAAGGCCTTGGGCCTGAGTTGTAGGAACCTTGTTTGGGGTTCTGAGTGTAAGATCTGAGGATCTGAGATAGTGGAGGAGTTTGGCCGAATCTAGTACACTGCTAGATAGGCGAAGGGGGAAAGTGGATGTACCCAAACATTGAGGAACCACTATAAACCTGTGTGTTCACTGTGTGTATGTGGTTTGCTGTGATTGCTGTTTGTTTGCTTGGTTAATATAGTTATAACTCTGAGAATTAATCTGAATTCTGCCTAAAAAGTTAAAAAGATTTAAGTCACCCATTCACCCCCCCTCTAGGTGTTTATGTACAATATCTTTCAAGTGGTATCAGAGGGAGGTTACTCAAAAAGGGACTTAACAGTCTGAGTAGATCCTGTTGGCAGATTCAGTCTAAGTAAAATTACAGAATCAAGAAAATCAAGAACCATGAGTTCCACTGAGAATCATAAGGAATTGGGATCCATGAAGCTACCAATTTGCAGAAAAGAGATATTTGGTATTTGGAAGGAAAGGGTGAGACTCTTTATGGAAGCCTCAGACCCTAGGATTTATATCACAGTGAAAGAAGGGTCATATGTGCCCATGAAGGTTTCAGTGCTGGATGCCAATCAGAGAACACCTAAGGATTTCTCTGAAATGACAAAGGATGAAATAGTTCTAGCCACAATGGACAAGAGGGCTCAAAATATAATAGTGAGTGCTATAGATGATGCTACCTTTCAGAATTTGATACACTGCAAGACATCCAAGGAGATGTGGGATACCTTGATTGTGTATATGGAGGGTTCTGAAGAAGTAAGGCAAAACAGAAAATCCTTGTTAAATCAAGAATATGAAAGTTTTAGACAAGGAATATCTGATAGCATAACTGAATGCTATAAGAAGTTATATAGGATTGTGAATGAGCTTATGTCCTATGGCAGAGAGTTCAGTAATTATGAACTTAATGATAAGTTTCTAAGGTCCCTTACAAAAGATTGGGACACCAAGATCTATGCCATTAGGGAAATGACAAAGTTAGCAGAAATTCCTCCACCAACACTGTTTGGCAAACTGCTGTCCTATGAAATGCAGTTGACAGTGAGGAAAGAAGAGGAGAAATCAACAATAAGTGAACATAAAGAAAGGACAGTGGAATTTAAAGCAGAAGCCCCCAGAAAGTACAGAAGTAAGTCACCATCTCCACCTCCAAAGGATGCTGAAACTGAGTCAGATAATTCAGCAAGCAAAAAATCTGAAAGCAGTGAAAGTGATGAGAACTTTGCTGCCTTCACAAGACATTTTCCGAAGTTCTTAAAAAAGAAACAGTGGAGAACAAAGTCTTCTACTTCATAGGGTAAAGAAGACTATTATCAGAATAAAAAAGTTTTCAAAGAAAGACAGGAGAAAGACCAAGTCTAGCAAAACAACTCTTTCAAAAATAGTTTGCTATTGCTGTAATAGACAAGGACATGTGATTGCAGATTGTCCTGAGAAAAGGAAGGAGTCTAATGATAAGAAAAAGACTCATTTCAAAGGCAAGAAGGAAAAGTCATTTGTTGCCAAAAAGGATAAGATCCTGTCAGATATTTCTTCATCAGAAACTGAGTCAGATGCTGAGGCATATATAGGACTGTTTGCTGAGGAAGAAGAAGAAGAGTTCATCCAGATCATGAACTCCATATATGATCAAGAAGACAGTCAGTGCCAAGGACTGATGGCATTGACAGAAAGTGACAAAATCCTGGAGCAGCCAGGACCTAGTAAGATACAAAGTTGTTCTTCCAGTTCAATTTCTTGTGCTAGTTCAGAATCAGATTCATCACCATCAAGTGATGAGAATGCATCTGAGTCTGAAGAGGATATTCATCAATTGATAGATGAATATAAAGTTCTGTTGCAAGCATTTAAGAAATGCAAATCCTTGGCCAAGAATCAAGCTAAGGAGATTGCAAGTCTCAAAATGGCTGCAACTGATTATGAGAAGTTGTTTGATCAAAAACCTAATGAGATAGCCAGACTGAAGCACATAACTGTGATTCAGATGGGGACTATAACATATAAGAATGATCAAATCAAGAGTCTGGAGATTAGTCTTCAGAAGGAGAGAGATCTAGTTGCTAGGTTTTCTAAACCTAAGTCAGTTCTACCTTTAATTGATGAATTTGTTCATCACAAAGGTAAAGCTGGACTGAGATTTACTAAACCTGCAAGGACTGTCAAGTCCAAGTCCAAGGGCAAAGCCCCAACTCTCAACAAGCCAGCTGTGGATAAAACAACTAATACTGTACCTAAGCAAATGTACAATAAGTTTGAGTGTTGGTGCTGTGGCAAGGTAGGCCACTTTGCCATGGACTGTTGGCACAATACTAGTGCCAAAGTGAGTAGCAAACTGCCTGTTGGAAAACCAGCAGGTAGCTTTGTCAGGATGCAAACTTACATGTACCAATGACCCAAGAATTCTTTGGGTTCTAAGGTTCACTAATCTTTTTTGCAGGTGAGTCCAAGTGGCCATGCCCCAATATGGTACTTGGACAGTGGATGTTCCAGACATATGACTGGAACTAGAGGATTACTAAGGGACTACACACCTATCAAAGATGGTCCAAAAGTCACCTTTGGTGGTTCTGAAAAAGGAATCATCAAAGGGTTTGGTAATATTTCTAGTAACTTGGTTACCATTACTCAAGTGGCTTATGTTAAAGGTTTGAAACACAACCTAATTAGTATAAGTCAATTAAGTGATGTAGGATATGACATCTCATTTGTCAAAAATGGTTGTCATATCATGAGGTCAAATGATCAAGAGATCATTTTGACAGGTTATAGAAAGAGGAATGTCTACTGCCTAGACATTATGTGTGAGACCAATGGTTCTCAAGTATGTCTTGTAGCTGATGAAAAAGTCTCTCATTGTGTCAAATGGCACAAGAGGCTAGCCCATCTAAACTACAAGACAATTGGCAAACTCTTTAGCAAAGAGTTAGTGAGGAATGGTCCTCAAGTTAAGTGTGTTAAAGATGGAATATGCTCAGCTTGTCAAAAGGGCAAGCAGACAAGATCCACCTTTAGTAGCATTAACAACAAAGATGCTGTGAGGTGTTTATACCTCTTGCATATGGATCTCTTTGGTCCTATGCCAGTGCACAACCTAGATAGGAAGGTCTATACCTTTGTAGTTGTAGATGACTACTCAAGGTTTTCCTGGGTGTTCTTTCTTAGACAGAAATCTGAAACACCTAGTGTCTTCTATAGCTTTGTCAAACAGATTCAGAATGAACTAAACAGTACAGTGGTCAAAATAAGGAGTGACCATGGTGCTGAATTTCAGTCTGATAGTATGACAAAGCTATGTGAAGACTTTCGAATATTTCAAGAGTTTTCTTCACCAAGAACACCTCAGCAAAATGACATTGCTGAGAGGAAGAATAGAACCTTGATTGAGGCAGGTAGGACCCTATTAAGTGATACATCACTACTAGAATATTTCTGGGCTGAGGCAGTTAATACTGCATGCCATGTTATTAATAGGGCTACCATAACTAAATGCCTCAACAAGACCCCCTATGAGGTTGTGAAAGGCAGAAAACCAAACCTATCCTATTTCAGGATCTTTGGTTGTAAGTGTTTCATACTTAACAATGGAAAGTCTTACTTGACTAAGTTTGCTGCCAAGTCCCAAGAGGGAATTTTTGTTGGGCACAGCAATAATAGTAAGACTTATAGAGTCTACAACTTGTCTACTCAAGTTGTAGAGGAGTCAGTACATGTAGTCTTTGATGAATCTACACTTATTAACAATGAGTTGTCTAGTAGTATTTGCAGCTCCTCAGGTTTAACTAAAAAGATGGACAAGCTCACTATATAAGAAGGACCTACAGCAAGACAGCAGGTAGAAGAAAGTGGTTGTTGTCCAGGGGAAGTACTACATGTACCTAATGAAGATGAAGTTCAAGGAGTACAACAAGATGATGAAACTGAAGATGTTCAACCAGAAGTCAGGATGCCTCCAGCCAATAGGCATCTTAGAGATCATCCAGTAGAGCAAATCATTGGTGATCCAAGACAAGGGGTACAAACAAGGAGCAGAAATCTGAATGCAGTGGTCTTCTCCAGTTTTCTATCCCAAGTTGAGCCAAAGAAGTTTGAAGAAGCCATCCTAGATCCATATTGGATTGAAGCAATGCAAGAAGAGCTGAATCAGTTCAAGAGGTGCAAGGTCTGGGAACTTGTTCCTAAACCTAAAGACCACAACATAATTGGGACCAAGTGGATCTATAGGAACAAAATGGATGAACATGGAGTCATCATTAAGAACAAAGCAAGATTGGTTGCTAAAGGATATATGCAGGAAGAAGGTATTGACTTTGATCAAACCTTTGCTCCAGTAGCCAGACTGGAAGCCATAAGGATGTTTCTGGCCTATGCAACTTTTCAAGGATTTAAAGTTTACCAAATGGATGTAAAGTCAGCATTTTTGAATGGTAATATTAAAGAGGAAGTTTATGTGGAACAGCCTTCAGGTTTTGTTGATTCAACTCAACCTAATCATGTCTATAGACTTAGAAAAGCTTTATATGGGTTAAAGCAAGTCCCTGGGGTTTAGTATGAAACCCTGTCTAGTTTCCTCATTGAGAACAAGTTCACAAGGGGGAAAATAGACAAGACTCTATTTCTTAGGGAATCCAGAGACAAAGTAATACTAGTCCAAATATATGTAGATGACATAATATTTGGGTCTACTGAAAGTAGTCTTTGCAAAAAGTTTGCAAAACTTATGCAAGGACAATTTGAGATGAGTAGTATGGGGGAACTTAAGTTTTTCTTGGGTCTCCAAGTTAGACAGACTGAGAATGATCTATCCATATGCCAGTCTAAGTTCACCCTAGAACTCATAAGGAAGTATGGTATGGATTCATCCAGTACCATGAAGACTCATATGGGGTCAAGTATGTCTCTTAGCAAAGATGATGCAGGGAAAGCTGTAGATGAAACTTTGTATAGAGGGATAGTTGGCTCCCTACTCTATTTGACTGCAAGTAGACCAGATATCATGTATGCTACATGTGTCTGTGCAAGGTATCAAGCATGCCCTTAGGAGTCTCATTTGACAGCAGTCAAAAGTATATTGAGATATCTAAAGGGCACTCCCTATCTAGGCCTCTGGTACCCTAGGAATGGGGATTTTGAACTAACAGGTTATTCAGATGCAGACTTTGCAGGATGCAAAGAAGATAGAAAAAGCACAACTGGAACCTGTCAATTCCTAGGTGGAAGACTAATTTCATGGAGTAGCAAAAAGCAAACAAGTGTGGCTATCTCCACTGCAGAGTCAGAATATGTGGCTGCAGGAAGTTGCTGTGCTCAACTTCTATGGATACAACATCAGCTCGAAGACTATGGAATTCAGGTAAGTAGAACTCCACTCTTTTGTGATTCTACTAGTGCTATATCAATTGCTAATAATCCTGTATCCCATAGTAGAACAAAACATATTGAAATAAAATATCATTTTCTTAGGGAGCATGTAGAAAGAGAAGATATTTTACTGGAATATGTTAGAACAGATAATCAACTAGCTGATATGTATACTAAGCCCTTAGAAGAATCAAAGTTCAATAGGTTTAAAATTGAACTAGGTATGATAAACTTAGAATAACTTTATAGAATTGGCTAAGTAAAATAGTGTCGACACACAGAGTTGTCTGTGTCGAGACAGAAAAGTGGTGTCGACACTTCAGGGAAAAGGTGTCGACACATCTAGGAAGTTGGTGTCGACACTTCAGAACATTAGTGTCGACACATGACAAGTAGGTGTCAACACATTCAAGGTGGTGTCGACACTTAGTATTTACTCAGAATTATCTAAGTAAAGTCTCGACTAAATGTCGAGTTGAGTGGTGTCGACACATAATCAAGTGTCGACACATATATATGTTGACTAAACTTGTGTCGACACATAGGTGTTGAGACATTATAAGTCAGTGTCGACACTTATCCACAGTGTCGACACAATTTAAGTTCGCTGACCCGCCCTTTCATCTTCAAACTTAGAAAGGTATAAATAGGATTTTGCCTTAGTATGTCGACACGCTTTCAAAAGTTTCGAGACCAAACTTGTGTGTCGACACCTCTCTTCTCTCCAGTCAAATTCTTCAAACCATAATGGCGCCAAAGCTCGAGGAGAACGTCAATGAGGGATATGAACTGGTGCGCGACGCGTTTGATGAAGCAGACCCAGAGATCAAGACTGTGGTAACCCGAGTTGCAGACTCAGGGTTAGAATTTCTTGTTGCTGAGCCGACAAAGATCTGGAAGAAGGAAGTACTGGAATTCCTTAATGGAGCAACCCTAGACGACACTGGATTCAAGATCAAGTCCAGGGTACATGGTGAAAAAGGTGAAAGTGTCACCTAAAAGTTTGAGAAAAGTACTACAATTACCAAGAACTAAAGAAGAGTATGAATTAACTGCTTCTAAGACCAGAGAAGCATTGACTTGGTGTGGTATGGATTCTAAACTGAAAATTAGATCTGTGTTTAATAGAAAAGGAATGAACAACAAGGGAAAATTCCTGTCAGAAATAGTTGGCAAAGTAATATTGAGCAAACCTGGAGGGCATGATAGGGTATCAGCCCATATGTTCAGCATTATGACCAGGATAATCTTCAGCCTAAAAACTGACTGGTCTGTGGTGATCTTTGAGAAGATCAAGGAGAGTCTGAAGAAGCCCAACTTGGGCAGGATCATAAGTCTATACCTTGCTGGTATTTTACCAGAAGTTATGAGTCAAGCTGCTGGCAGTAAAATCAACCACATGAGAAGAATGGACATGAGGATCTTCTCCAGATGGGACAGGGTTTTATCTAAGGAGATGCCAACCCCTGAGAAAATAACTTCTGAGAAGGAAACTCCACTGAAGAAGAGGAAGAAGATAGCCCCTATGGCTCAAGAGTCAACTAGCAGTTCTGAGGAACAAGTGGTCTTCACACCTGATGAAGAAGTCACTGGAACTATTGAGAAGTCTCCTGCCCCACAAGAAGTTGCTGAGAGGCAGGGGAAGCTACCACAAGCTAGCCCCTTACACCAGGATTCAGTCCAGGGGGAGCCTCTAGCTGTAGAAGAGCCAACTACTCTAGAGAGTGAGCAAGCTACAAACATCATCCTTGAGGTAATCACTGAGCTTAATGCTTTAGATTTCCATATAGAGGATACTGTTTTATCTGATCCATTAAGTAATGTTAATCAGCAAACTCAGCTGGATAGCCAAGTCCCAGATATTGTCATGGAGGACACATCTGTTACAGTTCAAATAGTTTCTGATCCAGTGGTAGATGAGCCAAGAATTTCTCCAGCTCATTCTCCACAAGAATTTACAATGGAAGATTTATTTCTTAATCTGGATCAACAAGACCTTGAGCAGGAATGTACTTCTACTGAGGGGGAGAATGCTCCAGTTGAGGGGGAGCAAGTGCAAATTCTGGAAGAACCTGCAAGGCAAGAAACTGAGAAGGCACCAGAAGTGCAGAAGGAATTACCTCCAAGCCCTAAGGAGAGGGTAGAGATAGCAAGTACATCAGCATCAGAAGATGAAGAAGCTGCAAGGGCTAAGAAAAAGAAGTTTCAAGTTTTCAAAAGAAGAAGTCAGACTTATAAGAAGGCTTTGCAAACCATAGCACCACAACCTGCACTACAGCCAACTCCTTCTGTAGACTACAGTGCTCTAATGGTTGCTCTACAAATCAAACTTGATGAGCACAGGAAAGCTATTGAGACATATGTGGATGAGGGGAATAAATCACTCCAATTTGATTTAGCCCAATAAATCAAGTCTATTAGATTTGAGATGAATCAAAATAAGAAAGAAATGACTAACTGTTTCCACAAATGAGGGAATGTAGTAGTCTATTTAGCAACTCATCAAGAAAAGATCAAGGAACAAGTAGATGACATTGCACTGAAGCAGGACTATGTTCTTGAGAATCAAATAAGGATGAATGATAATTTGACAGAATCTCATAATGCAATTGTCACAGAAATGAAAACCATAGCTGCTGGACTGACAACTTCTATTGCTACTGCTAAGGCAGATTTTGACAAAGCATTCCAAGAGGAAATAACTGCTGTTAAGACTGCCATACAAGACTCACAGAAGTTGATAACTGACAAACTCAAAAGGTTAAAACCTTTCTACAGGGATGAAGTAAATTATTTAAATGCCCAAGTCAGATTTCAAAAAGATGATTTAAGGGATCACATGGAAAGAGAAGTCATAAAGGGGGAGAGGGTATTAGTCAAAGCCGGCTCTGAGCATGCAAAATGGATTTCTAATTCCATCAGAGCCACTCTTGGTTATCCTCCTCTATGTCATGATAATGATGTTGCAGAATCTGGAGTTAACCCTGCATATCTTGGAGGTGAGCAACCAGAAGTAGCTCAAGTGATCTATCCTCCACCAGATTTTGATATGGTTCAAGCTGATATACATTCAATGTATAGTCCACCTGATGGAACTCAGAAGGTCATTCTTGACAAAGTGGTTCAGCCAGTATCTGAGGCCTTACAGGAAGCTATTTTGAAAGAGCAAGTTGAACAAGAAGCCAGATTGTCTAAGAAGAGGTTCAGGGAGCAAGCTGAACAAAGACCTAACTTTGAGTAGTGGAGCCCCACCTCTAGGAACATTATTTTGACTGCCTGGAAAGCTGCAGAAGATAATGTGCAAGACAGGAACAAGTGGTTTTCTGAGTCTGAATGGAGAAAGCATGAGACAAGGCAGGAGGCTATAGTCCAATATAGAAGAAAGGCCAAGATGGGAAAGCTACCTCCTACTGCCCAGGAGCCTAGCAAGTACTTTCCCAAGCCTTATCATTATTTTGAAAGGCAAAAGATCAAAACTGAAGAGCTAAAGAAAAAGGATCTGAAAGGCAAAAAGGATGCTGCTGCTGAAGACACTGAAGCCCATGTACAAGCTAAAGTACAATCTGGAAAAGAGATAGTGATCAGAGAGGCTGAACAGAAATAGCATAGAAATTTTTCTTAAGTTTACTATGTAATCTTTTGATGATAAACATTCTGTAAACTTTTGAAATATGAATATGACAAAGTATTAGAACAATGTGTTGTGTAATAAATTTGCTGTGTGCTAAATTTATTTCATTGTTGTTCTGAGATTATATCTGTGTATACATGTTTGATTGATACATATTTATGTTTGCCCTATTATATATTCCTGCTTTACATCAAAATGTATTTGATGTATTTCTGAGTTACCTTGTGCAGGTTAAGTATTTGTAGGAAATAAGAAAAAGTTTCTAAGTCCATGTGTCGACACCCAGGAGGGAAGTGTCGACACTTAAGAAGACTTGTGTCGACACCCAGGCAAGGAGTGTCGACACTTGGAGTCATTGTGTCGACACCTGGGATGTAGAGTCGACACCAGACAGAAAGTGTCGACACAAGGAGCTGTGTCGACACTCAATGAGGAAAAGTCTAGTGAAGCAGTGTCGATACTTAGCAGTTGTGTCGACACCCAGTGAAACTGTGTCTACATCAGAAAGTGTCGACACTTAGAGCTGTGTCGACACTCAGCAAAAGTCAACAAAAGCTAAGTATATGTGTCGACACTCAGAGCAATGTATCAACACTCAGCAGAAGAGTCAACACTTGAAGAAAGTGTCGACACAAGAAAGAATGTGTCGACACTCAGCTGAAGACTCAACACTTGAAGAAAGTGTCGACACAAGGAGCTGTGTCGACACTTAGCAAAGATCAGCAAAGTTCAACAAAAATTCTAAGTACAAGTGTCGACACTAAGGGGATGTGTCGACACTCAGCTGAAGTCTTAACAGAAGAAGAATGTGTCGACACAAGGAGCTGTGTCGACACTCAGCAAGTATCAACACTGAAGACATGTGTCGACACCAAGAAGAAGTGTCAGCACTTAACAAGTTCAACATATGAAGTTGTGTCGACACAAAGGAGTTGTGTCGACACTTACAAGAATTCAGCAATATACTGAAGTACAAGGACTTGTGTCGACACACATTATCAGTGTCGACACATAAAGTAGAAGCAGTGTCGAGATGTAAAATCTACAACACAAGGAGTTGTGTCGACACCTTGTAGGCTAGTGTCGATACTTAGACAACTTGTGTCGACACTTGGTCTATAAGTGTCGACACATAAAGACAGATAGTCTCGACACTTTCAGACAGTTACAGAATTTTCAAGAACTGACTGGATGACTTGACAGCTGCCATTCCAGCCGGCCTACTGCACCTGTCAGAGTTGTCAGAAATCAGTTATGAAGCAGACCAGCTAGTTACCATGAAGAAGGCCTATAAATAGGCTTATACTGTCTACAGAAATTGATTTGACAAGAAGATTCAAGTATTCATTATACAAAGAAGATCTAGCTATCAAGTGAAGATCTAAGAAGTTGGAGAGAGAGAACTCCATCCAAGAATCAGCCATTGGAACCAGGCTGAGAAGAAGGGTTCAGATTTGGTCTGAATCTTAAGTAGCAGAGATCAAAGATCAACTCCAGAGGGGAATCAATCTTATTGTGTTCTACATTCAAGAAGCTTTGAAGAAAGCCAAGTCAGATTTATTTCAGCTGAGTTCTTCCAAGAACTCATCAAGAAACTCACAGCTCATCTCTTTATTCTCTGAGTTGTTGAGTATATATTTTTGTATTCATTATATCTTGTAGGATCCTTAAAGATCTGAGTTTGTAAGCCTGTAATTATAAAGGGTGAGTGTAGGGCCTGTGTGCCTAAGTGTAGGAGAGTTGAATCTCTGAGTGTAGGCCTTGGTGGCTGAGTGTAGGCCTTGGTGGCTGAGTGTAGGCTTTGGAAAAAGCTGAGTTGTAGGGCCTTGGGCCTGAGTTGTAGGAACCTGGTTTGGGGTTCTGAGTGTAAGATCTGAGGATCTGAGATAGTGGAGGAGTTTGGCCGAATCTAGTACACTGCTAGATAGGCGAAGGGGGAAAGTGGATGTACCCAAACATTGGGGAGCCACTATAAACCTGTGTGTTCACTGTGTGTATGTGGTTTGCTGTGATTGCTGTTTGTTTGCTTGGTTAATATAGTTATAACTATGAGAATTAATCTGAATTCTGTCTAAAAAGTTAAAAAGATTTAAGTCACCTATTCACCCCCCTCTAGGTGTTTAGGTACAATATCTTTCAGCCCCTAAGAAGGATAGTACATGGAGGATGTGCGTTGATAGCCGGGCTATCAATAAAATCACCATCAAGTATAGGTTCCCCATTCCCCGCCTAGATGATTTGTTGGATGTCTTGTCTGGAGCCACCGTATTCTCCAAATTAGATCTTCGGAGTGGCTATCACCAGATTAGTATACGAGAGGACGACGAGTGGAAGACGGCGTTTAAGTCGAAGGATGGTCTGTACGAATGGCTTGTGATGCCCTTTGGGTTATCCAATGCCCCTAGTACCTTCTCCCGGATGATGACACATGTCTTTCAGCCATTCATGGGGAAGTTCGTTGTCGTCTACTTCGACGATATCCTGATTTTTAGCACCTCTACTACCG
The DNA here is from genome assembly GCA_039583875.1 of Platanthera guangdongensis. Classification (NCBI taxonomy): domain Eukaryota; kingdom Viridiplantae; phylum Streptophyta; class Magnoliopsida; order Asparagales; family Orchidaceae; genus Platanthera; species Platanthera guangdongensis. Next base: position 161,011,234 of record CM077153.1, on the reverse strand, counting down.
AGCACATCTCCCATATGAGAGTGATCCTTTCCACCCTGCAGAAGGAGACTTTATTTCTCAATCTTAAGAAATGCACTTTCTCTGTCTCGGAGGTAGAGTTCTTAGGCTATATAGTCGGCTCTCAGGGAATTCGAGTTGATCCGGGCAAGGTTCAGGTCATTAAGGACTGGCCCATGCCAACCACCCTACGTGAGGTGCGTAGTTTCCATGGATTAGCCACATTTTATTGTCGTTTCATACGAGACATCAGTAGTATTATGACGCCTATCACAGACTATATGAAGAAGGGAGAGTTTACGTGGACGAAGTCCGCCACCTATGCTTTTGAACGAATAAATGAGCTTATGACTGAGGCACCTATCTTACGTCTACCTGACTTTGCTAAAGTCTTTGAGCTCACATGTGATGCGTCTGGGGTAGGGATTGGAGGTGTCTTGAGCCAGGAGGGCCATCCCTTTAGTTATTTTAGTGAGAAGTTGTTCGGCCCTAAGCTGAACTATTCAAATTACGATAGGAAATTTTATGCTGTAGTACGATGTCTACACCATTGGAGGCACTATCTCCTCTCCAAGGAGTTTGTGATCCTCTCCGATCATGAGGCTTTACGTTTCATCAACGACCAACATAAGATCAGCCCACGACACACTAAGTGGGTAGCTTTCTTACAAGGTTACACGTTTAATCTCAAACACCTTAAGAGAGCTGATAACCGAGTCGCGGACGCCCTTAGTCGTCTTACTCTTTTACTCACCTCTATGGAAGTACATGTTGTAGGATTTGAGCGGATTAATGATGAGTATGCCACGTATCCTGACTTCCAGGACTTCTATTTATCTGCCCAGGATAGCTCCCCCACGACGATATCTGCATACATCATCAAGGACGGTTACCTGTTTAGGAACGGGAAGCTATGTATTCCGCAGTCATCGTTACGACTACATATCATATGGGAGTTGCATAGCGGAGGGTTGAGTGGCCACTTCGGTAGAGATAAGACCATTACGTTAGTCGAGGACAAATTCTATTGGCCAAAACTTAAGGTTATGGTGTGACAGGTAGTGAGTAGCTGCCGCACGTGTAAGGTGTCTAAGGGTAGTAAAACCAACGTAGGATTATATACACCCTTGCCTATTCCCTCCATGCCTTGGGTAGACGTTAGTATAGATTTTGTACTAGGCCTCCCCATTACCCTACGCCGTCACGACTCAGTTTTTGTCGTTGTGGATAGGTTTTCAAAGATGGCTTATTTCATCTCGTGTAGTAGGACAAACGATGCGTCTCACGTCGCTAAACTATATTTTAAAGAATTCGTTAGTCACCGTGGAGTGCCACAGACCATAGTATCGGATAGAGACGTAAAATTCACTAGTTATTTTTGGAAAACTCTATGGATATTAATGGGAACGAAATTATTGTTTTCCTCCGCCTATCATCCCCAATCTGATGGACAGACGAAAGTGGTTAATCAGAGCTTAGGAAATTTGTTACGATGCCTTGTGAGTGATCACAAGCGCACTTGGGATCTTCTCCTTCCCTATGCCCAATTACACTACAATAATTCCAAGAATATGTCTACGGGTCTGTCTCCGAATGAGATTGTCCACGGGTATAAGGCTCCTGTGCCGCTTGACTTGGTGCTGTTGCCCCCCACGTACAAGGCAAGTCAGTTTGCACAATCCTTCGACCAGCACATCCATGATTTACACGCACGTATACGGGCCACCTTGACTACGCAATATGACTCTTATCAAGCGCACGCTAATTTACATAGGAGAGTGTCAAACTTCAAAATTGGCGATCTAGTTTTAGTCCGTTTGGTTCCCGAACGCTTGCCAACTGCCACCGTTAAAAAGTTAGCACCAAAGCGCACCGGCCCTTTTCGGATTGTTAAGAAGTTAGGTGACAACGCTTTCGTTTTGGACTTACCTGCTGATTGGGGTATCTCCCCCATTTTTAACGTTTCGGATTTAATGATGTTTGTGTCACCACCACAAGAGTTGAATTCTTTGTCGTCTTCTTCTCCCACTCAAAATTCTCATGGGTTGGGGAGTGGTAGTACGGATGATCTCTCTCTTTCGGTCCCCACAGGTATATCATCAGATGGTAAGTTGCCTTCCTTCCTGCCTACTGCTAATATGTTCCCCAGGTTTCCACGGACGTTCTCCACTACAGAGATGATACTTGCTGTTGAGCCTGTTACCACTGCTGATGGCGACACCCACTACTTTCTCATCCGTTGGCGTGATCGGCCCCCTTCGGATGACTCTTGGGTACTCGAGATTGAGCTGCAAAATTTGGATGTCGCTCTCCTTCACCGCTATCGCTTGGACCACGCAACAGAGATGTGTGCATTTGAGCGGGGGAGGATTGATGGCATGCCCCCTCCTCCACCATTTGCAGACGATGCTGACGATGCTGATGATGATCCGGTTGATAAGGCAATACAACTCAAGGACTTGAGGCGGCACGATGACGCTAACAGAAGGCTACGCTACAACTTCTGCCCACGGCGTGCTACGACCACTACAAAGCATTAGCCTTATTTATTTCATTTTCTTGAACTCGATTTTATATTTGGAATATAAAATTATCATATGTTTACGTGATAATTTTATATTCATTGCATATTTTGTTATTTTTAATTTTGAACAATTTTAATGTTGGTGTGCATTTAGCCATTCGGATGGATGAGATTACATCTCCATCATGAATGGTGAAGGCTTGTTTGTAACTCCTATATAAGGAGGCTTTCTTATGAGATAATTAGACAAGAAAGATTTAACCCTAATCTCTCCTTGAGAAATTCGGCCAAGAGGAGTTCTCTCCAAGCCGTCGCCCCCCCTCCCCCTTTGCTAGTGGTGTGAAGCCGCCCCCCTTGCTCCCTCCATCCGTTCTGTGCGACTCCGGTGCGGCTTCCTTCGGTGCGACTCCTTGGAAGAAGGTTGCAAACCCTTCGGTGTGACGCCGGTGGATCCGTGGAGAGAGTGATTCTCCCACAGTTATCTTGTGTTAAAGGCTTTCTGGTTGGGTAATCTCTTCCCTCTCCCTTGTGTGATTCTCTTCTTTAGTTGTGGTGGTTTCGCACTCGTTTTCTCCAAAAATTTAATTTAAATCGCTGCAAGTTTTGGATCGAAATCGCCGTTGCTAGGCTTTTTAATTCCGGATCAGGTGGATCGTATTTGCCTGAGCGGATCTTGGCCTATAGCCTTGGTCTTGCTCTCAAAAAGGAGTGGCAACCTTTGTGTTTTTCTTGGGGAATATTCCGACTCAAATTTCCGATCGTTGTTTTTGAGTCGACCATTCTCCCTTTGTTATTTGTGTTGCGTTCTTACGACGAGAAACTATTGTGGGCGATAGGTGCTGTGTAGGTGCGGTAGATCTACGACGTGTAGTGCGTAGATAGAGCGTTAGCTTCGTGGAGGTCTCCGATTCCGGACACCCCTACACCAACTTGTCTTCCTCCTTCTTCTTTCCTTTCCTTCGATCCTTTCTCCCTTTTGTCCAGATGAAAAGTACCAAAAGATCTCGTTACTCGCTGCTGGTGGCTGGGAGCTCTCCGAAGGTTGACGATGACTTCGGATGGCCGAAGAATGCTTCCCGGAGGGTGGAGATGAGTGGAGGAACTATGGGGAGAGGAATGACACTTCCGCGCGCAGCAGCGGGGCAAAAAATGAAAAGGCGTGCCCTAATTCGCGGAGCAGGGGATTAAATACGGCAGCAGACAAATAGAGCGCACGATCAGTGGCGCACGACCAGTGGTCGTGCGCACTGAAGGTTGATGATCGTGCGCTCTGCTCCAGAGAAACCAGTAGCTGGACAAAAAAAGTCATCATATATGCGCACGATCAGCGACGCACGACCAGTGGTCGTGCGCACTTGATCCCATGATCGTGTGATTGGCAATGACAGAAATTCTGAAAAACTGGAATAACGCGCACGAGCAGTGGCGCAGGACTAGCGGCCGTGCACACTATGTCCAATGCTCGTGTGATGCCCTTAGACAGAACTTGGAAATTGGAGAATATAGAGCGCACGATCGGTGGCGCACGACCAGCGGTCGTGCGCACTATGTCCACTGGTCGTGCACAGTGTTCCTGTACTGTTTTGGGATTTCCTGAACAGTCTCAGAAAACGCGCACGACCCTTGTACCTGCAATAAGAACAAAAGAGCCACCAAAACGGGCATTCAACATTCTCTAGATAGAGTAAAACACCAAGTATAGGGCAAAAGTACAAAACTATAAAATCACACTGAAAATGGGCCCAGAAGTGCACTTATCATGAAATGGACAAAGAAACGAATATGAACAATAATGACTCTCATGTGTAGTGCATTATCGATAAAACTGGCCCAGATGAGTCCAAAAATATGTGTATAACTTGGACTCATCAAAAAACCATGTGACTGGATTCGTGCCGGGTCAAAATCCACTATTTTCTTTATTTAAAAGTGTTCAGAGTTTCTCGAAGAGTGACATGCCACATGTCTGTTACAAGATTTAAGTATTGATGAGGTTCCCCCTGAAATTTATGAACCAAACTAGAAGAACTTAGTGCAAGAACACGTAACAAAATCCAACCCTACCGGACAAGTTGCACACAACATGACGCACTCCCCATGGCCCTGAAACACCCAAGCCGAGGGCAAAACCTGCAGACATGCGCAGGTAGCGCCCCCACACGCGCACGGCCAGCTCGCACGCGTAAGGCCTATATGCGCGCACGCTCGGGCAGTACATGTCGCGCCCGCCTGTGGCAGCCCCCTCCGCCTCCGGCAGCCTTCAATCGGCGCTGTAGTCGAACACCCTATCTGGGCTGCCAGGTGGGCACTTTCGTCATTTCAATAATTTTGATGATCCAGGTGAGCACAAACTCCGCCCCAGCGTAATTACCGACGTATCCCTCTAAAAACTATAAATAGACCCACAAACCTTCATTTAAATACACGCAACTCCAGAGGATAGAAAGATCTCTGAGGTTTTCCAGCGAGGTCGTGGACTTAGGCCGATCCTCTGCTCAGGAATTCGTTCCTCTCTCCTTCTAGCACAAGGGTTCCATCAGACTTCAAAGGCATGACGTCTGTCTCCGCAAGAGAGCTCCCACCAAGGCTCTGCTTCAGTAGGAGCTCTACCATCGAGGATCCGTGAAATCAGAGATTTCTCCTGGCCGAAATGCTTCCACCGAGATTCCATGGACTTAGCCATTTTCCTAGCCGAAGCGCTTCAATCACAGCATCGATCGCCTCGATACAACGGAGCGACTCCACCAGGGTCGCCTCCGCCACTACTAGCCTCCCACGAAGAGCATTGACCTCTGCATTGGCTATGCTCAACTTCCCCCGAGAGTATCAATGTATGCTGGGTAGAAGACAACAGAGACTCTGTATTACCAACAAAGAGAGGACTTCCTTATTATTCTTCTGAGCGGTCAAAAAAACATTCTCGGACGTGGCCAACTTCATCCATAGAGAGACAAAATCATCTTTTGTAGTCACATAACTACTATTCTAGGAGAACGCGATGTCACGTATCTCGTCCAGCTACAAACACAAGAGACAAATTATTCCAATACCAATTAAATGTGGGAAAACACTGGGGGTAGCAGACATACCTTCAGGAGAAGTGCTCGGCAAGCAGAGTATTCCCACTCTTTCCCCTTCAACATCACCAACAGCTGCTCGGGAGCCTCTCGAGAAGTCGTCTCAGTCGCGGGGAGCTCTGGGGGATCATTGGTCTATGAAGGCGGATGGTCATCAACCATATCATCTAGGCAGTTGTCGGCTACCTCAATAACAACCTCAGATGCAACAGAGGATGGCCCGCCTCCTTCCTGTTGCTATGAAAAAGTACACTTTCCTCTTCTTTCCATGCACCAATGGCGCAATGCAACTCCGCCCAGCATCTGTCGAAAGGACCATAAGAACCAACCACTTCTCACCAACGAATGCGCTGATCTTGTGGAGAGCGACACACAACTCACGCAGATCCTCAAAACTGAACAACAAAGAAAAGTCATACTCCCTGCCTTCAAGCTGGCAACAACGATCCGAGGATCCCACCAATCATCAGGACGCCTCCATGGGTTACTGACAAACCCGAACATTGTTACCTCGTGGAGGTGGTCGGTTTTGTCTTCAAATGACAACAATTTCTTGTTGCTCTGCACCTCAACCCGGTCGTCAGAGCCAATACATACTTCACACCACTCGCAAAAAAGTCGAACTGACATCCAGGAGCCGTGCTATCGAAAGAAGCAAATCAATCCCATGATTCTCGTCAGCCCTACCAGGGAGAATTACTTGACTGAAACGCCACAAAACTGAAAAACTTCAATGGTTTCATCAGTTGGGGCGATCTGAAATCCCGCCTTCAGACATCCCTCTGTGATCACTCAGTGGCCCGAAGGAGGAACTTGAATGCACTCCAGTGAGGAAGGTATCACAACCTCCACGTTGGCCAAAATACCAAAAGTTTTCCTCCAACTAGTCACTTAGGAAAGGGTCAGAGTCCGGAAGTTGCATCGACCGCAGTGGAACGCCACCCTTTGACACCTACAAAATAAAGGGCAACGACTAGCATCAAAACAAGCAAGGAACCACCACAAGACCTTGAGCACGCGTCACCAATATCCCACACACGAGCAACCTCACACGGGGCCACACAGGAAGCTCGGCATGCGCGCACACAGGCAGAACTACGCGCGTGCCCCTCGGGAGCGGGACCGCGCGCACCCTGCGCGAGCGGGACTACGCGCGCCTAAGTGGCACCACGCTCCCGCCCCGCGTGCGACCGCGATGGCATCCCGGCGAGGGCCTCCGCGTGGGCGGCCCGGCGAGCGCCCTCGCGGGCAGCCAAGCGCCTTTGCGGACGACGCTGCATGCCGCGGCAGTCGGCGTCGCGCCTTCGCAGACGATGTTGTACGCCCCGGCTGGCGACGCCATGCGTGTATCGCTCGTGCACAATGTGGGTTACCCTCGGGCGCGCACCATCCACATGCATCACCCCTTTTGCATGCCTCCACGTTCGCGCCGAGGCAAGCATGGTTCTCCACCTACTCCCGTAACCGCTTGTTTGCTCTCTCCATTCTCAAGGTATGAAATTTTTTCATAAAAGCTAATCTTTTCGAGGGAGACATGATGACAACAAGTACGATGCAAACACCAAGCAAAAGTTCCCCAAAACTCCAAAATCTCTACAACTATCTAGGAGGACAACCAATTGACCCTCTCCAATATTTATTCCTCGAAGAAGCACTCATAATGAAAGGCGTCCGTGATAACAAAATATATCTTGGTAAATTTTCCTGTCTTAAAATAGACAGGGAATAAAGACTATCTCACATGCATGGTAGATAATATTTGACACACTATGTTAAGAAATATTCGGCTTTTGATCTCCCTAATTTCTGATAAACAATTACTCGCGACCGTGCCTGATGATCGTTAGGGTCTTGAACACCCGGAGCGAAGGCAAGAAATTTCCATGCTTATCGCTTCAAGGGTTATGAGTCACGAAAATTTGGCTGCATATGATGGGTTTCCCCCTTAAATTTTTGAGCGAAACTGGAAGGAATCTGACCAAGGATGCGTAGGGAAAGACAACCCGACCGGACAAGTCGCGTGCGCGCCGTCGGTGGTCACCGTTGGCCGCCACTGCCGTCGAGCGCCCTGTCCGGGCCGCTCGGGGGCACTTTTATTATTTTGATAGTTTTGGTGATCCAGGTGACCAAAACAGTGCAACATCATTTGCTAGCAGAAACTTCGCGCTAACGCAATTGTCGACATATCCCTCCAAAAAACTATAAATAGGCACATATGCCTTCATTTGAAGACAAACATCTCCAGAGACTCGAAAGAGCACTGAGTTTTTCCAGTGAAGTCGTGGACTTAGTGAAAGGCAGCTAGATCTGATATACTCTAGAGGGGGGTGAATAGAGTATATGGTGCTTTGAAACTTTTTACAACAATTGTTGTAATAAGAGTAAGCAGGGAAGCAGTAAGAAATCTAATTAATGAAAAGCTAATCGCAGAACTATCAAGGACAGAAACAAAAATAAAGACAAGCAAACCCAGAAGACACAAGGAAATATAGTGGTTCCCCTAAACTTGGGTACATCCACTCTTCTACCACCCTAGGTAGGAATCCACTGCAGGATGAGTTGATCAGGTGTCCTGGGCAAAAATGAGCTTTTGATAAGGTGCTCAAAAAGCAAATCAGATTTTTTTGATCAGGTGTCTTGCCACCAATGAACTTTTGACAAGGTGCTCAAAAACCAAGCTCAAACTTTTGAAGGGAGTTTGAGAAACCCTTTACAGAGAGGGGGTGAGAGAGTGATGACAGTCTTCTCTTTCTCAAACAACTGAGAAGACTATGTGGATTGTTGATGTCAAAGCTCCCCCTGAATCCTTGAGATCTTCAGGAAAAGAAGCTTTGCTGAGGGTGATAGGCCTTCAAAGATTGAACTCCAGCAATAGATGATTTCAACAATAGCTGAAATGTTGAATGTCTGGAGTCTTGAAATTTGTTGGCCTTGAACACTTGAAAACTAGAGAGATTTGAAGATTTGATCTCCTTGGATGAGTGTTCTTGAGAATTCTTTGAGACAAAATATTTTGTTGAAGATTATTGATGTCTGTCTGTGTGTCTGTGTTTTTCTGTGATCTATATCTCTAGATTCAAAAGAATTCTTCTCTTTTATTCTCTGGTACTGAACAAAAACATTCTCTGAGAAGAATATTCGTTGGTCTGCATTAATTGCATCCTTAATTGCAAAATCTCTTCTGGAGGAAAGTCCATAGAAATATTTCTTGAAACTTGATCCAGAAATGAATGAAAATGGCTAGGAAATCTTCAGAATTAATTGCAGAATAACTCTTTAACTGATTTGAATTTGAATCTAGAAACATCCTTGAAGTTATCTGAAAACGTCGAACTGAGCTCTGCTATCGTCGAACTGAGCTCAGCGATATGGACCAATACAGCAGCAAAATATCGTCGATCTGAGCTCAAAGATCGTCGAACTAAGCTGAGAGATAGAAATCTAAAGCTGAGTCAAGATCGTCGTCCTGAGCTCACCGATCGTCGAATGGAGCTCGACGATATGATGAAGTTGAGCTCAGCGATCGGAAGTGGAGGATGAGGGTAGCTCAGGAGGAGGTCCTGATAGGAAGTGGAGGATGAGGGTAGCTCAGGAGGAGAGGATGGAGAGTCATCCATAAGGGAATCATCAATAAGGGTGAAGGATGGATGGGAGAGTGATGAGGTGACATCTGGTGGACGGTAGGAGAATAATGGATGGAATTGATCTTCTGGTGTTGGAAGTGTAGGTACTGGAGATGGTGTGGATGTTGGAGAGGGACTGGATATGATGATGGTGGATGGAGCTGGAATGGTAGATGGTATGGGAAGGGATGGAATTGGAGGAGGAGGAGGAGAGGCAACAACAGCAGGCAGGTCTCTGCCCCTGCAGATGACCTGCCTGCTGTTGTTGCCTCTCCTCCTCCTCCTCCAATTCCATCCCTTCCCATACCATCTACCATTCCAGCTCCATCCACCATCATCATATCCAGTCCCTCTCCAACATCCACACCATCTCCAGTACCTACACTTCCAACACCAGAAGATCAATTCCATCCATTATTCTCCTACCGTCCACCAGATGTCACCTCATCACTCTCCCATCCATCCTTCACCCTTATTGATGATTCCCTTATGGATGACTCTCCATCCTCTCCTCCTGAGCTACCCTCATCCTCCACTTCCTATCAGGACCTCCTACAGGAAATTATTGACCAACCCACATTCACCCCATCCATCTCCATCCCCTTGTCCTCCATATCCACCTTACCCACATCTCAGCCCTCTCTTCCCCCATTCACCAGCTCTCCTCTACCAGAACCCTCAGCTGCTCCTCCATCTTCTACCTCTGCTCCAGTCACCCTTGAGCAAGTAGACCTCTCAGCCCTTGCTGACAGGTTGTATGAGTTGCTTGCCCCCAAGCTCTCTCTTCTGTTGGAGACCTCCTTAGCTCCACTACACCTGTCAGTGGCAGCCCTCTCTGCTAGGCTCTCTTCTATATTCCCTCAGGCAGCCCCTACAGCAGTGTGCCTTGATCCAGCCTTGTCTGAATCTAGGCAGGGGGAGCTGCCCTATGAAATGAGTCTTCCTGCTGCTGCTGTTGCTGCTGCTGTTATTGCTGCTTCTTCTGCTCCTGCTCTTGCTGCTGTTGCTGTGCCTCAAGCACAAACTCCTCCTACTGCAGTCCTTGCAATAGACCTCAGGTCTTTGCTATCAAATTTTGATTCTGCATACTTCAGCTGTCTGCCAGAGATAACTGCTGTCCAGCCTCCAGAGGATCTATCCAAGGCACTTGTGCCATTCTCTTGCTGTGACCCAACCATGATCACCTCCTTTGTCAATTCAGTGTATGCTGCTGCTTCTTCTGAAGAAAGCATTATTGTTGCTTTTGATATTGTTGCCTCTACTGCTGCTGAGAATGTTGATACTGCTGCTGATGTTTCTATTATTACTGTTGAACCAATTTCCAAGGAAATTCTTATGTTAGAGGCACATAAAAATGAAATGATAAATATATAGATATAGATATACACACTGGTTAGTAATTGTGCTTGTGATCCCCACATGCTCTCTCTCACTCCCTTTTCTCTTTTATCTCTAGGTAAAAAAAATAAATGCAAAATAATAAGGCCCAACTATCCCAGTGTGTAAAGTAGGCTTAATAAAAAAAACATTGATATTAACAATCGTTTTTTGGTATTAGCATTTCAATTTCAAAATATTTAGAGCTTTCTAATTACAATCCTACTCAAACTGATGCTTCAGCTGTAAGCTTTCTTTCTTTCACTGTATGTTGGGTCCGGCGTTCCTTCACTTGACCCGTGGCGCTCTTCTACTTATTTAAGAAATTAAGTAGCACCCTTTCCAACAGTCCGGGCTTTTGGAACAGTTGGTTATGCGCTTGATCCTTCAATTGGTATCAGAGCAGGTCACGGGTTCAAGACCGGGGGAGCGCTATTAAATCCTGATTTTTCCCTTCTACCTGTGTGGGTCCGGCGGGTCAGGCAACCGTGGACATGTGGTAACCCCACCTCTGAGCCGTGAAACCGTGGACATGTGGTAACCCCACCTCTGAGCCGTGTGGGCCATGTGGTAACCCCACCTCTGAGCCATGTGGGCCATGTGGTAACTCCACCTCTGAGCCGACGGGTTATGCTGGACGCCGGGGGGGGGGGATTGTTGGGTCCGGCGTTCCTTCACTTGACCCGTGACGCTCTTCTACTTATTTAAGAAATTAAGTAGCACCCTTTCCAACAGTCCGGGCTTTTGGAACAGTTGGTTATGCGCTTGATCCTTCACTGTATATATAAACCTTAATGCGAATTATATGCTCAAACATCAAAACAAATATTTGGGAAACGGAAATTATGGTTTATACATAAAAATTAAAGAAAAACAAATACTGACAGAAATGAACATACCATTTCCTTGCACCTTTTGATCCATGAAAAAAAACAAGATAAAAGTTAGGTATAGATCTTCACTTGTAGGCACGCTTGATGGCAAGACTTGAATGGGAAAGTCTTATGTATATATAGAATCTCTTTATGTTGCCAACTCTTAAACTTATATAAGAGATTATTAATTTAATTTATTATAGAAACATGAAGAGCCAGAAGAGGAAAAGAACCTTGTCATAAAAAAATTTAATGATGAATTTAATTCATTATAGAATCACGATGAGCCGACAGAGTAAGAGAGTCATCTTAGTTATGGAAGATAGAATAAGGAAATAATTATTGTTTACTGTTACGAAAGTTGAAATGCATTATATTAAATTCATACTTAATTTTGGAAACTTCCAATTAAGCCCTCATAATTCACTCAAATAAATGTCTTAATGGTGTTATAAGTGGGACAGAAACCCATCCTAATTTATTTACTAAATATTGGTCCAACCCAATATAAACGAACACCGTAAATTTACTAATATTTTTATTGATCGAATTAATTTCGGAAGATATTAATCGTCTTTATATTATTTGATTTGGCCGAATCAAATAAGTAATTAATGATTAATATGTTCTTACATTCTCTCACTTGATTCTATCACTATTATTAATAATAACAATAAGTAAGAGTTATGGGGGTCACACTTTGTACAAGTTAAACCATTCCCCTCCATATACCACTATACTCAAAGCTATTACAAAATTTCATTAATAGTCATAAGACGATCAAGACCCACATTATGCTTTGAACTTAAAACTTGCTTATTATTCATTAACAACTTAGCGTGCACAAAGTGAATATTAATAAGCAGGTTGACTTAAAAAACTCAAAACTATAAGAAGCAAATGAGCAACTAAAAATGTTCATTACACACACCAAAAATTACGCATCATTGTGACTAAGACCCATTCTTATCACGTGATCATTAAAAGTCTTTGGTTGAAGACCTTTCGTAAGAGGATCTGCAATAATAAGGTTTGTGCTAATGTGTTGAGTGGACATTGTTTGCTTCTGCACTTCTTAAGAATTTTAATTCCATGTGTCTCGCTCCTTTGAAGTACTTATCATTCTTTGAGAAAAAAACTATTGTGGCATTATCACAATATAGTTTTAGCGGCCTACTAATGGTGTCGACTACCGCAAGCCCTGAAATAAAATTTTGCAACTAAAGAGCTTGAATTATGCCTTCAAGGCATGCGACAAACTCGACTTCCATAGTGGAGGTGGCTATGATGGACTATTTTCTACTTTTCCAAGAGATAGCTCTATCTGCAAACATAAATATAAAGCCAAAAGTGGACTTCCTGCTATCAACACACCCCTCAAAATCAGAGTCAGAATATCCAATAACTTCTAATTGATCTGGTCTTTTGTAAGTTAGCATCAACTCCTTAGTACTTTGTAAGTACCTAAGGACCTTCTTTGCAGCTCTCCAATGATCCATTCCTGGATTACTATGATATCTACCCAACATAACAACAACAAAACTAATATCTGGCCTTGTACATGTTTGAAGATACATAAGGCTTCCAACAACTGAAGCATATGGAATTGGCTCCATTTCTTTCTTTCAATGTCATTTTTAGGACATTGTGCAAGACTAAATTTGACACCTTTTTGTATGGGAACAACTCCTGGTGAACACCTATCCATATGAAATCTTTCCAGAACTTTATTTATATAAGCTTTTGGGGGGAGACCTAATATTCCGTGTGATCTATTACGGAATATCTCTATTCCAATCACATAGGATACTTCACCTAAATCCTTCATTCCAAAGTTCGTAGAAAGATACTCTTTTGTCTCATACAACATCCCTAAGTCATTGGTAGCTAAAAGAATGTCATCCACGTATAGGACTAAAAACATATATTTACTCCCACTGATCTTATGGTATATACAGAGGTCCACTGTATTTTCCTTAAAACCAAAACACAAAATGATGCCATTAAATTTAATATACCATTGTACAGAGGCTTGTTTTAGGACATATAATGATTTCTTTAGCCTGCACACTTTATGCTTGTTATCCTTTACTTGGAAACCCTGAGGTTGTTCCATAAACTTCTACTCTTAAGGTCTCAATTTAAAAATGCAGTTTTTACGTCCATTTGATGTAGCTCTAAATCATAATGAGCCACTAATGCCATAATAATCCTTAATGAATCTTTCTTAGATATAGGAGAAAAAATCTCCTCGTAGTCTATGCCGTCTTTTTGAGTGAAACCCTTGACAACTAGTCTAGATTTATATCTTACTATTTTGCCTTTGGAGTCGAGCTTGGTCTTAAAGACCCATTTACACCCAACTTCCTTACAACCTTCTGGCAAATCAGTTAGATCCCAGACATCATTAATTTCCATAGATTTCATATCCTCTTTCATGGCTGTTAACCATTCACTAGATTGATAACATTCAATGGCTTCTTTAAAAGAAACTGGATCTTCATATATACTTGTATCCATCTCTAAATCTTGAAGGTAAACCACATCATCATTATGAATAGAGGATCTCCTCGCTCTATGAGATCTACTTAAAGCTATTTTTGGTGGTTCAACAATTGCAAGTGGTGGTGGATAAACAACATTCAGAGGAGTTACTTCTTCTATTTGTTGTTCAATAATTTGATTTTCATCAACTTTTGGTGTTAACGCCGAAATCGGCGATCCTTCCCGAGGTGGCCAGCTCGGTAGTTGTGGCCTGCTCCGGGTTCCTCCTGGAGGTCGCGACGTATTAGGATGGGCTGACAGGATTTTCTATCCGCTCAGGCCGCATGACTTGGGTGGTCTCACCGGTCCAACCGTCCAGGCCGCGCGTTGTTTCTTTGGTCGGCAGGGGCCGCGGACAGCTTCTTCAGTTCCGCCCCTGCATACCGAGCGCCTTGTCAGCTTAACCGCAGCTTGTCTCATCAGATGCCCCCTTTGCCGGACTCGGACACCTATCCGCCCAGGCTGGCAACAAGCCGCCACTTGGCCCGCGCCTGAGGTAACGTCCAGTGTTGACGGAATCAAATGTCATCCTCCCAGGCCGTCAACAAGCTGCCACTTGGCCCGCTCCTGAGGTGACGTCCAGTGTTGACGGACTCAAATGTCTATCCTCCCAGACCGCTCAAACCGCCAAACAAAAGTGGCGACCTGCCCCCAAGCCGCTAGCCAGCTACCCCAGTTTCCACCTCGCCAACACGCGCGGCCTGCCTCGTCAGTCCGGCAGGTTTCCCATCCCTTATCACCCAGCAGGTGCGGCGAGTTCCATTCAACAGTGGCAGACTCCAATAGTATGGGCAGCTAGCTTCATCAGTACGCCTAAGGAGCGCGGACGCTCCAGCTCTCCGGTTACCTGCGAAGAGCAGCGCACATCCAGTTCCTCGCGAGCTGGGCGCACTCGAAGTGCAGTCAAACCTTCCAGTCTGCCTACGTTGATCAACACCAACTCCAGCTCCTCAGCAACAGTAGGCCTCATCTTTGTCAGACTCAGCTTGTCAGCACATGCGGACTCCGCGGACTCAGCGGATTCGCTATGTAGCCCGCTGTTCCTCAGCCTCCACCCGCTTCTTCAACAGCGGTGTCAGCATCCCTCAGCCCGCACACTCTTGGAGCGGGCTCGGTCAGTAGAGGTGGACTCCTTCCAGACCGCCAGGCAGCATAACCTCCTCAAGGCAGTCCCAGACCGCGCAGCCTCGGCGGACACAGCGGATATCCCTCAGCTTGAACCTTTAGCACGTGCTCAGTTCAGCAGCGGCGGACTCCGCAGATTCTCCTCGCAGTTCTCCATATAGCTTCCAGCTCCCGCTTCCCAGCAGCGGGCAGATAGCCCTTTAGCCCGCACAATCTTGGCATGGGCTCGATCAGCTTAGACTGGGCAGACTCTTCCCAGTATGCCATCAGCTGGACCAATTCCAGAAGCAAGCCCCAGTCCGCACGGCCTGTTGCGG
Organism: Platanthera guangdongensis; assembly: GCA_039583875.1. Lineage (NCBI taxonomy): Eukaryota > Viridiplantae > Streptophyta > Magnoliopsida > Asparagales > Orchidaceae > Platanthera > Platanthera guangdongensis. The sequence goes on along the minus strand of CM077153.1, from coordinate 160,995,775 downwards.
ACTCGACAAATTCCATTCTCCTCTCGCTCAAGTTACCGTCTCATCGGGGGTAACGTGACCGGAAGTCGTTAACTCCTCGGGCCTATAAATAGACCCCCATGTCTCTCACTTGGAGGGGGAGACAACATCGCCAAGGTGCTCACGCTCGAAGATAGCCCACAGCAAGCTCAAGCAGTCAACCCCTGCGAACTCCTCTTCTCAATCCACACCTTCTCCTCTGCTCTTAGTCGCGCGGCCTGCCGACTTGGCTCTCCTATAACACCCCAGTTTTTGCAAGGGGTTCAGTCTGCAGTTCTGAAAATTTTTGGGTTCTGGCAGGAGGCACACGGCCTGCGACACGGGCGTGTCGCAGGGCGTGTCGAGGCCGTGTCGACACTCGGTCCAAGTGTCGACACTTTCGCTCGACAAAGTGTCGAGAGTGAGGCACACGGCCTGCGACACGGGCGTGTCGCAGGGCGTGTCGAGGCCGTGTCGACACTCGGCCCAAGTGTCGACACTTTGTGCTCGACAGAGTGTCGAGAGTGAGGCACACGGCCTGCGACACGGGCGTGTCGCAGGGCGTGTCGAGGCCGTGTCGACACTTGGCCCAAGTGTCGACACTTTGTGCTCGACAGAGTGTCGAGACTGGGGCACACGGCCTTTGACACGGGCGTGTCACAGGGCGTGTCCCGCTTGGTCGACGATCTTCGCTCGACGTTTTTCCGCGGTGTCGACACAAAGCCTGTCGACGGGTGTCGAGACTTGGCACACGGCTTGGGACACGGGCGTGTCCCAGGCCGTGTCACCTCTCGGGTTGGTGTTGGGGCCGTGTCGTTGGAGATACACGGCAGGCCACACGGCCGTGTCACTGGGGACACGGGCGTGTCGGATTGAACACGGGCGTGTCGAATGCCCGTGTCTGATTCCAGGCGCGTCGATTTGAGACGGCGAATGAGGCACACGGCCCTGGACACGGGCGTGTGCCAGGCCGTATTCGGCCCAGGTCTTTTATTTTCCAGGCGAATCGCGGCCAGTCTTTTTCTGGTTTTGGGATCTAACGGTTCAGGCCACCTCCTGGGCAGTTAAGTCCGATTTTAGGGTTACAGATCCTCATTCTTTTTCAAGTTCTCTCTTTCTTAGTTCTTGAGAGAAACTAGAGCAAGGAGGAAGAAGAAGAACTCTTGGGCTGTAGGAAGGGTTTCGGTGCTCCAAATCGCGAGCCGATTCCGGATCCGTGAAGCTTAGACCGCTGCGAAGATTTCCATCCGGCTATTTTGCCATGGCAAGAAAGAGGAGTCGGAAGGTAACGACATCTCTCCTCTCGGTCTTTAGGATGCACGTTTTAGCATCATCTAGTTTTCTTTTCTCTAATTTTTGGGCACCAAACTCTCAAATGAGAGGGGTTTTGGCTTGCCAAGTTTCAAGAGAAACTTCCGGGTCGATTGAGTCCGTCCCCGACATATCTTTGCATTAGAGATCCGCTTCGCTAGTGGATTAGGCATGGTGGGTGAAGCCGTAGTCGCGACCGTTAGTCCGACTCGGTGATGTTGCATACGAACTTAGGGATTCATAGAGATTTCCGTTGCGGCAAGATGCCGTTTGTGTTGTGGTGGTGATTGTCCCGTTTGCTTGAAAAGAGTACATGTAGTCGAACCCGGACAAGGTTAGCTCCTCGTGGTGGTAGATGGTTTCCTTGACAAGGTTAGCTCCGTATGAGAATGGAGATGGTTTCCTTGGTGGACAAGGTTAGCTCCGCACGAGTTGGAGATGTTTTCCTTGGTGCGCGGGAACGCTGCGGTACAAAGAGGGATTGCGATGTGCTTAGTCTTGGTTGTGTTGTGCCAAGGCGTGGCTATGTCTCCGTGGTCGGCTGGCTATCCCGTGACATGTGCGTCATGTGTGGAGAGTGTCCCGGCGAGACTAGTCCCCTTCGGTGAGACTGACGAGAATGCCAAGCTTGGGGCAAGCCCGGGCAAAGAGGCCATGAGCGGGTGGGGTCCAGCAAGGCTTCTTAGAATCGGTCGGTCTGTGTTTGTTGGAATCCTGACATGAGACGTCAGAGCTTGCAGGTAAGCCCGGGGCTAAGCCCACGAGCGGGTGGGGCCTTGGCAAGAATTCCTTGTGGCGGCCTGTGCGCCGTTTAAGGGAGAGGCGACTCCCTTAGTGTTTGCGGCTTTATGCCAATTGGGGAAATGTGAGTACCCAAGTCATGTGCTGTTGTGCTAGATGCATACGCTGTAGGGTACCTTGGGTGAAGCCCGGGTGTTGCATTCATGTTGCATAGTAGGCCCTTTCTTTATATGCTCAACCAGTAGAGAACATGTTTGTTGATTGAGACATCCAAGCCTGTTTTAATGCTTTTCTATTTATAGAAATTTATATTGCATATGAAGTGCTGACTTGCAGGTTGGAGGGTTCCCCGGGGTCCGTTAGGGGCGGCCGGGAGGAGATGTGTTGTTACACAGTTTGAGGTCAGCCTTTGCTGACCCACGTTACTAATATTTTTTACAGGGCAAGGATCGCATGTAGGAGCTAGCACGCCGGCCAAAAAGGCCTAAGCCCATGAAGTGTTTTCTCTTTTGTAGCACTACTTTTGATTGATGTATGTTTGAGACTATTTTGTCCGGCTTGCATGCCGAGGTAGATTAGGAGTGCTGAGCACATTCATGTTCGATGGACTGTTCACTTTTGGACATTTGATGTAAGGCCTTAAGGCCATTTGTTTACTCTTTTGGTTAGTGGATAACTTCTAGCTGTGCTTGGTTTTTCGCTGTGTTGTGCAAGTGTTTTGAGTTTGGGTAGCTATATCAACTTTTAATACTAAAGCTGTGGCGTTCGTATGTTGTGGGGCCCCGGCCGGACCCATATTATACGTCCATTACTGGGGAGGTGTTACAATTTGGTATCAGAGCGAGGTTAGATTCGAGGTCAGTGCGTAGAGAAGTTATCCACATAAGAGTAACGTGAGACCATGAGTGTCCTTATGTTTTAATCTTGAGATTGGAGACTAATCCCTTATTTCTTGTCTTCCTGAAGAGTGCAAGCAACGAGGCGGGCACTTCAAGAGCAAGGGATGATCTCTCGGCGAGCAGTGCTACTGCTCCAGGTCTTTTGTGCACGGGTATAGACCCGGCCGACTTCTGCCGCATGCTTGCAGAAGCGATGGTGGCAGCTCAAGCTGCAGCAGCGGCTCAGGTGGCAGCCCCTGCCACACCAGATACGGCAACGGCCGTGCCAAGAGCAGAAGCCAGGCGAGTGGAGCCTTTGGCGGAGAGGGTAGTTGTCGGACATGGAGACCGACACATGAAGTATTTCCTGAGTTTCCATCCCCCGTCTTTCAAGGGTGTTGGAACGCCAACGGATGCGGAGGACTGGTGGGTTCGCATTCAAGAACTGTTAAGGGCGGCAGAGACGCCAGAGGAAAAGAAAGCTGAGTATGCGGCGTTCATGTTGGAAGGAGACGCCAAGTTGTGGTGGGTGAGCCATAGCGGCCGCCAGTTTCCGGGACGCACCCCGTCAGTGGAAGAGTTCGGGGACGCTTTTCTTAAGAGGTATATCCCAGTTTCAACTCGGTTGGCCCTGCAGAGGCAGTTTCTGCATCTAATGCAGCGAGACAAGACAGTGGATGAGTACGTGCAAGAGTTCACCCGTTTGGGTCGTTATGCGGGAACGACAATGGCGGATGATGTAGAGAGGGATAACCTCTTCTACCAAGGGTTGAGGGAAAATCTGAGACAACCCCTCATCTCCATGAAGAGGGCGGGATTTAATGAGCTAGTTGAAGCCGCCAGGAGTTTGGAGAATGATTTGGAGCGAACCCAACGCCGTAAGGGTTTTACTCCCAAGCAAGGGGAAGGGAAGCCTTCCCAATCTCATAGTAAGTCTGATGGGAGTAGGTGGAGGAAGAAGCCTTACACTTCCAGATCTGGTGAGAGGAGCAACTGGACGCCTGGGGGTTCCCACTCTAGGGGACCGCCGACGTGCTACAACTGCGGGAAGGTTGGGCACATAGCCCGTGCTTGTCAGCAAGGGGGAGCGGGGCAAGAGTCAAAGCAGGAGCAGTCTGTGCGCTCGGGCCCCAGTGCTGCAGAGAAAGGAAAGATGGCGGAGTCGAGCGCTTCTCGGTTCTAACCGGTGCAACCAAGGGCCTACAACCTTGGACAGCAAGAAGCGATCCGCCAGACTGATGTGGTGACAGGTATGAAGAAAATTTAAGTTTAAATTTTGTGCTTCATCCTTTTAGACTTTTGTGTAATGTCTATGTTGTAGGCTTCGTGTTAGTTTCTGGATACCCCGCTAGGGTATTGTTTGATACGGGAGCATCGCACTCCTTTCTTGCGGAGAGCTTCATCCGGAGGATAGGAGTTGAGTCTTTCTCGTCGGGAGCAGAGCTGAGAGTGCGCATGCCCAATGGGTCATCTATGACCACCGGGGCTAAAGGGCACATTTGTTGGGAGCTAGACGGGGTTGTCTTCGCTCTGGAAGCAGCAGTGTTACCATTAGTAGAGTTCGATGTCATTTTGGGCATGGACTGGCTTGCAGAGCAGCGCGCCAGCATTGATTGTTTATCCAAGGTAGTGACTCTAAGGAGTAAGGGGAAAACGGAAGTCAAATTTGAGCGCCTTTGTGGAGTGGCCTGTTCCCTGATTTCGGCCATGCAGTTGGTGCGGGCGGTTAACCAGGGCGGTGTAGCGCTTGTAGCGTTATTGGAGGTTCGTCTCTCCCAACTGTCTTTTGAGGAAGTGCCTGTGGTGGCAGAGTTCAAGGATGTATTTCCGGATGAACTTCCTGGAGCGCCTCCTCGGCGGGAGATCGACTTCTCGATCGAGTTAGTGCCGGAGGCTAGACCAGTGTCACGTCCTCCATTTAGGATGGCACCAAAGGAGTTGGCGGAACTTAAGGTACAGTTACAGGAACTGTTGGAGCAAGGGTATATTAGACCCAGTTCTTCACCGTGGAGCGCACCGGTGTTGTTTGTAAAGAAGAAAGACGGTAACATGCGCCTGTGCATAGACTACCGAGAGCTTAATAAGTTGACCGTCAAGAATAAGTATCTGATCCCTCGGATAGACGACCTGTTTGACCAATTGGTGGGGTCAGTGGTATATTCGAAGTTGGACTTGAAGTCGGGATACTATCAGCTACAAATTCGGGACGAGGACATACCCAAGACTGCTTTTGGGACAAGGTATGGGCACTTTGAGTTTACGGTGATGCCGTTCGGGCTGACGAACGCACCATCGGTGTTCATGGATCTGATGAATCGGGTATTCCGGGAATACTTGGATTCTTTTGTGGTTGTTTTCATTGATGACATTTTGGTGTTTTCCAAATCGCAAGTGGAGCATGAGACCCACTTGAGAATGGTTTTGCAAGTGTTGAGGGAGAATGAGTTGTATGCAAAATTCTCCAAATGCGAGTTCTGGTTGGAGAAGGTGGCATTTTTGGGCCACGTGATTAGTGGTGATGGGGTGGCAGTGGATCCAGCAAAAGTGGAGGCCATCAGGGATTGGCCGGTGTTGAGGACCGTGGCGGAAGTCCGAAGTTTTCTTGGACTAGCCGGGTATTATAGGAGATTCGTGGAGAATTTCTCGAAGATAGCTCTACCCCTCACCTCTCTCACTCGCAAAGACCATAAATTTGTATGGACCCAAGAGTGCGGTCAGGCATTCGAGGCACTAAAGGAGAGGCTTATGATGGCTCCGATCCTGAGTTTACCGCAAGGGACCGATGGATTTCAAATTTTCAGTGACGCATCGGGATGCGGTTTGGGTTGCGTGTTAGTGCAGCATGGTAAGGTGATAGCTTTTGGGTCTAGACAGCTGAAGCCTCATGAGAGGAATTACCCGGTCCACGACTTGGAGTTGGCGGCGGTAATCTTCGCGTTGAAAATATGGCGACACTATGCGTATGGCGCAAGGGTGGAAATCTTCACGGACCATAAAAGCCTGAAGTATCTCTTAGATCAAAAGGACTTGAATATGCGGCAACGCAGATGGGTTGAGTTTCTTGGAGACTACGAAGTGGCGATTCAGTATACGCCGGGTAAGGCCAACGTGGTGGCGGATGCGTTGAGTAGAAAGTACTCGGGGCAAGGAAATTGGATCGAAGCTCATGATGAGCGGTTGGTTCGGGAGTGGGAGTCCCTTGGGTTGGAATGTGTTGCGAAAGGCGAGTCTAGCGTGGCTCGGTTGAACTAGATTGAAGTGCAAAGCGACTTGTCCGATCGTATTCGGGAAGCGACTCGGTTGGATGTGGAGTTTCAACCTTTTGTGTTGGAGGCTCAAACGGGCGAGAGCAGCACCTGGGAGATGATCGGGGGAATCTTGAGAAAGGATGGAAGGGTTTGTGTACCGCAGTTTGACAATCTCCGTGAGGAGTTGATGTTTGAGGCTCACTTCTCAAAGTACTCCATTCACCCGGGCAGTACAAAAATGTACTTGGATATGAAGAAATCCTTTTGGTGGCCGGTGTTGAAGCGAGATGTAGCTTTGTATGTGAGTCGTTGCCAAACGTGTGCCTTGGTGAAGGCCGAATGTCAGAAACTGGGCGGGTTCCTGAAGCCCCTTCCAATTCCTGAGTGGAAATTTGAGGACATTTCCATGGACTTTGTGTATGGTTTGCCTAGATCGCAGCATGGTAATGATGCTATTTGGGTGATCGTGGATCGCCTAACCAAGGTGGCTCACTTCATCCCGAACCGGAAAGAGGACAGCGTGGAGAAGCTGGTGGAGTTGTATGTTCGCAACATTGTGCGACTGCACGGAATTCCGAAGAGCATAGTCAGTGATCGCGATGGACGGTTTACGTCCAAGGACTGGAGACTTGTTCAGAAGAGCTTGGGCACGAAGCTAAAGTTCAGTACGGCGTTCCATCCTCAAACCGATGGGCAAACGGAGAGGACGAACCGTACTATGGAGGATATGTTGAGGATGTGCGTTCTTGACTTTGGCAAGAGGTGGGAGGATCACCTCTTCATGGTAGAATTTGCGTACAACAACAGTTTTCAAGCTAGTATAAAGATGGCGCCTTACGAAGCTTTGTATGGGAGGCGGTGTCGAACGCCGATGTCTTGGGCAGAGGCGGGAGACACCAAACTTTTGGGAAAGGATGCGGTAGTTGACGCTTGTGAGATGGTACGGACCATCCAAGAGCGTATGAAGGTGGCTCAAGACAGACAAGCAAAGTATTTCAATGTTCGTCACCGGAAGTTAGAATTTGCAGTTGGTGATTGGGTTTATCTGAAGGTCAAGCCGTTCAAAGGCGTCTCGCGGATTCGCCGACTCAAGAAGTTGAGTCCAAGGTTTTTGGGGCCTTTTGAAATTGTTGAGCGGGTAGGAGAAGCAGCCTATCGGTTGGCGTTGTCCGTAGATTTGAGTGGATTACATGACGTTTTCCACGTCTCCGTGTTGAGGAAATCCTTGGTGGAGGCTAGCGTGGTGATGGAGCCGGCATCGGTGCCGATTGACGAAGACTTGAGGACGCGAGTCCTTCCAATCGCTATAGAAGATTCGGAGATTCGGCAGCTGCGAAATAAAGAGGTTAAACTTGTGAAAGTTCGTTGGGACAACTGCGGTCGTGAGGAGTTCTATTGGGAGCGAGAACAGGCCATGCTAGAAGACTATCCAGAACTATTTTTGTCAGGTACAATTTAAGTTTTGTACCCTTTTTGTTTTGTAATTTCGAGACGAAATTCTGTTAAGTGGGGGAGAGTTGTAACACCCCAGTTTTTGCAAGGGGTTCAGTCTGCAGTTCTGAAAATTTTTGGGTTCTGGCAGGAGGCACACGGCCTGCGACACGGGCGTGTCGCAGGGCGTGTCGAGGCCGTGTCGACACTCGGTCCAAGTGTCGACACTTTCGCTCGACAAAGTGTCGAGAGTGAGGCACACGGCCTGCGACACGGGCGTGTCGCAGGGCGTGTCGAGGCCGTGTCGACACTCGGCCCAAGTGTCGACACTTTGTGCTCGACAGAGTGTCGAGAGTGAGGCACACGGCCTGCGACACGGGCGTGTCGCAGGGCGTGTCGAGGCCGTGTCGACACTTGGCCCAAGTGTCGACACTTTGTGCTCGACAGAGTGTCGAGACTGGGGCACACGGCCTTTGACACGGGCGTGTCACAGGGCGTGTCCCGCTTGGTCGACGATCTTCGCTCGACGTTTTTCCGCGGTGTCGACACAAAGCCTGTCGACGGGTGTCGAGACTTGGCACACGGCTTGGGACACGGGCGTGTCCCAGGCCGTGTCACCTCTCGGGTTGGTGTTGGGGCCGTGTCGTTGGAGATACACGGCAGGCCACACGGCCGTGTCACTGGGGACACGGGCGTGTCGGATTGAACACGGGCGTGTCGAATGCCCGTGTCTGATTCCAGGCGCGTCGATTTGAGACGGCGAATGAGGCACACGACCCTGGACACGGGCGTGTGCCAGGCCGTATTCGGCCCAGGTCTTTTATTTTCCAGGCGAATCGCGGCCAGTCTTTTTCTGGTTTTGGGATCTAACGGTTCAGGCCACCTCCTGGGCAGTTAAGTCCGATTTTAGGGTTACAGATCCTCATTCTTTTTCAAGTTCTCTCTTTCTTAGTTCTTGAGAGAAACTAGAGCAAGGAGGAAGAAGAAGAACTCTTGGGCTGTAAGAAGGGTTTCGGTGCTCCAAATCGCGAGCCGATTCCGGATCCGTGAAGCTTAGACCGCTGCGAAGATTTCCATCCGGCTATTTTGCCATGGCAAGAAAGAGGAGTCGGAAGGTAACGACATCTCTCCTCTCGGTCTTTAGGATGCACGTTTTAGCATCATCTAGTTTTCTTTTCTCTAATTTTTGGGCACCAAACTCTCAAATGAGAGGGGTTTTGGCTTGCCAAGTTTCAAGAGAAACTTCCGGGTCGATTGAGTCCGTCCCCGACATATCTTTGCATTAGAGATCCGCTTCGCTAGTGGATTAGGCATGGTGGGTGAAGCCGTAGTCGCGACCGTTAGTCCGACTCGGTGATGTTGCATACGAACTTAGGGATTCATAGAGATTTCCGTTGCGGCAAGATGCCGTTTGTGTTGTGGTGGTGATTGTCCCGTTTGCTTGAAAAGAGTACATGTAGTCGAACCCGGACAAGGTTAGCTCCTCGTGGTGGTAGATGGTTTCCTTGACAAGGTTAGCTCCGTATGAGAATGGAGATGGTTTCCTTGGTGGACAAGGTTAGCTCCGCACGAGTTGGAGATGTTTTCCTTGGTGCGCGGGAACGCTGCGGTACAAAGAGGGATTGCGATGTGCTTAGTCTTGGTTGTGTTGTGCCAAGGCGTGGCTATGTCTCCGTGGTCGGCTGGCTATCCCGTGACATGTGCGTCATGTGTGGAGAGTGTCCCGGCGAGACTAGTCCCCTTCGGTGAGACTGACGAGAATGCCAAGCTTGGGGCAAGCTCGAGCAAAGAGGCCATGAGCGGGTGGGGTCCAGCAAGGCTTCTTAGAATCGGTCGGTCTGTGTTTGTTGGAATCCTGACATGAGACGTCAGAGCTTGCAGGCAAGCCCGAGGCTAAGCCCACGAGCGGGTGGGGCCTTGGCAAGAATTCCTTGTGGCGGCCTGTGCGCCGTTTAAGGGAGAGGCGACTCCCTTAGTGTTTGCGGCTTTATGCCAATTGGGGAAATGTGAGTACCCAAGTGATGTGCTGTTGTGCTAGATGCATACGCTGTAGGGTACCTTGGGTGAAGCCCGGGTGTTGCATTCATGTTGCATAGTAGGCCCTTTCTTTATATGCTCAACCAGTAGAGAACATGTTTGTTGATTGAGACATCCAAGCCTGTTTTAATGCTTTTCTATTTATAGAAATTTATATTGCATATGAAGTGCTGACTTGCAGGTTGGAGGGTTCCCCGGGGTCCGTTAGGGGCGGCCGGGAGGAGATGTGTTGTTACACAGTTTGAGGTCAGCCTTTGCTGACCCACGTTACTAATATTTTTTACAGGGCAAGGATCGCATGCAGGAGCTAGCACGCCGGCCAAAAAGGCCTAAGCCCATGAAGTGTTTTCTCTTTTGTAGCACTACTTTTGATTGATGTATGTTTGAGACTATTTTGTCCGGCTTGCATGCCGAGGTAGATTAGGAGTGCTGAGCACATTCATGTTCGATGGACTGTTCACTTTTGGACATTTGATGTAAGGCCTTAAGGCCATTTGTTTACTCTTTTGGTTAGTGGATAACTTCTAGTTGTGCTTGGTTTTTCGCTGTGTTGTGCAAGTGTTTTGAGTTTGGGTAGCTATATCAACTTTTAATACTAAAGCTGTGGCGTTCGTATGTTGTGGGGCCCCGGCCGGACCCATATTATACGTCCATTACAGGGGAGGTGTTACATCTCCACTCCGCGCGGTCTTTGTTCTTCCCTTAACCGCGTGGTCTGCCGGCCTCCAAACTCAGTCCGCACGGCTTCCTCTGACACTCTTTCCTTAGCCTCCAGCTTCCTCTTTGTACCCCTTTATTGCTTTCTTATAAAGGTGTATTAGCAAGCTGTAATAACTCAATATTAATCAAAGGAAAGCCCGTCGCAAGAGTGACATTTTAGCAGTGGCAGGCGAAGTATAATGGTCTAGGCCCATCAACATGGGACCCAGCCAGACTTCCGGCCTACCAGAGTCCAGACTCCGGCCTACTGCTGGTAGTCAGCCTTTCACATTCAAGCCTGCAGGCCATACACCCCAACCCCTCTCCATGTCTGTTTATCAGCAGCGGCGGGTTGTTGTCACTGGGGATCGAACCCAGAACCTTGATAAGAGAGCTTTACACCATCTCCCCATCACCAACTGTGTTGCACCTCAGTTGGTGATGAGGGAGTGGCGTAAAGCTCTCTTATCAAGGTCCTGGGTTCAATCCCCAGTGGCAACAACCCATCGCTACTAATAAACAGGCGTGGAGAGGGGTTGGGGTGCATGTCCTGCAGGCTTGATTGCGAAAGGCTGACTACCATAAGTGGGCCCGGGTCTGGACTCTGGTAGGCCAGCGGTCTGGCTGGGTCCCATGTTGATGGGGATGGACCATTATAAAAAGTGCAGCTCAGTTGGTGATGAGGGAGTGGCATAAAGCTCTCTTATCAAGGTCCTAGGTCCAATCCCTAGTGGCGACAACCCACCGCTGCTGATAAACAGGCGTGCAGAGCGGTTGGTGTGCATGACCTGCAGGCTTAAATGTGAAAGGCTGACTACCAGCAGTGGGCCCGGGTCTGGACTGTGGTAGGTCGGCAGTTCCAGCTGGGTCCCATGTTGATGGGCCTGGACCGTTATACGAAGTCTGCTATTTTTGCTGCTAGCGGCCCCCCTCCTTTCTTCTTCTCAGCTCAGCTTAACTCTCTCGACGTCAACCTGCAAGCACAATCGTCCAAGTAACTGCCTGCTCGACAGCTTCTGATCAACCTCCTCCGATGATCATCAACCCTCTCTACTGATCATCAGCCTTCCCGGCTACTCTCAGCAGACCTCTCCTCTATCCCCTCAACCCTTGAACAAGCATTTGCTCAACTCTCGAGCACTTAGAAGGTTCCTCTTCTCCTCCTCTTCCCCCGTAACCTTCATCCTCTTCTTCACCTTACCCGTGAGATCGAACACTCCTTTGTGTTAACTAGGCGGTGTCTTTTTCGTGCATCAACAGTTAACACGCGACCTTCAGATCCGAACAGATGGAGAAAAGCAACGGTTACTCATATCAGACCGCCAACTTCCTCAATACATTCCTCCTACCAGCGAAGATGCTCTCTGGGAAGCCCTCTTACTGACACGTTGGGAAACTTCCCTGTAGATAGCAGCAATCAATGACACCTTAGCCACTATAATTCAGCGACTAGACTCTCAACCTCTAGCAACAACAGTTGCTACAGTCAGTCCAGCAGTGGGGAATTCACATTTTAATCTGTCAGCTTTTCTACCAGTTGGTCCTTATGCTTATCTAGTAAGTTATCCATCCAGGCAGGTCGCAGTCCGTTTGCAGTTTTCAGTTATTAAACAAAGGGAGAGTCTTTGCAAACGCAGTCCTCAAGCCACCGCATGCACCTCCAATCATCCAATGAAGTTGCCTGAACTTCCCACTGAGAGGAAGAGAGGCCCAGAAGTTTTGCTCCCTACCGAACAACCTCCAAAGTCTCCCCCAAAGTGTCTTCAATCACAAGCAAAGAAAGGAAGATATTTCCGACGTCGTCAACGTCTCTTCCCAAGTAAAGAATCCGAAGTTGATAGTACATTGGGTGAGGCAACTCACCTGATGAAGAGCGAACCAAACAGTGTGGGATCTTTTCAGCCTGCTAATCGAAAGGTCGAAAACTTTAACCAGTACTGCAAATATCATAAAGAAAAGGGTCATACAATAGAGGATTACGGAGCTCTTCGACGATTACTGCAAGAAATGCTGAAGGAGGGTAAATTTCAACATCTGCTCCAGAAGGGTGACCCATCACATCCATGTGTCCTCAAAGCTCCTCACAACCATTATCGGCTAATCTTACTCTATTCTACATGTTTTGAACATTTCCTTTACAAAGCACTTCTAAGTGCTCCTTGCTTTTCAATAAAGTTTTCATCACAGATCTCATACTGGCACAGTTCCCTTTTTGTAATGCTTCTTCCTCCATTTTTCTCTTTGCCAAAGAGATCACGGAACCACTGAGATATCGCCGAGTCTTGCTATAGGCTCCCTCGAGATTGGATTCCGGCGTAAGGCCACAGTGACCAAATATCATGGGGAGTTTTCGCATCTGTGTAGTGGGGGCTATCCAACTCTCATGTGGAGGAATACGTGACTTAATAACCTAGCCGGCATCTGACATAGAGTGTGTGCTAGGGAGGCTCCATGTGTTAGCTCTGTTGTGCTCCATTAGGGATACATCACAATTACGATGATCATTGCTTGGCAAGCAATGGAGATCAAGCGTAGTATTGCCTCTTCGAACATCTCACAATTGCGATGAACACTTTATGCTGCTCTCAATCGTTGTGTTCGCGGGATCCACAATTCCACTGATCTCTCCACAGACAAGCAATGCTTTAGGCCACTTGGCGCAACTAGTCTCATTTGTCAGTGATGATTGTACCCAAGGCAAGAGAGCAGTGCATCCGCCGCTTCCTTCTTAGGATTTTGTGCATGTCTCCCATTTGTGCTCTGTCAAGGGAGTATAGCTAGCCCGCTCTAAGTAGGGGTATACTGGTGATGACCTTTCTTGGTCAACTCCGAGTATAGACCTCTTTGTTATCAACTGCCTTTTTTCACAGGTGAACAGGTTAAATGTGACGTACCAAAAGGATTAGCAAACATTCATTTTGCTTATGCTCATCTTATATGCGCTTCCTGCATAATCTCTATCAGATGATGACTTACAAGTTCTCTACTTGTATAAGCTCCATTACTTTTATCAAGTGCTAATGGCATCAATCATTGATTAAGGAATCTAGCTCTCCTTGATCATCAAGCCCTACTATTGGCATCTGGTTAAGATTGGCAGAATTCGTCAAGTTTTTTCTCTACTAATCTGACCATATCCATCCTATCATATCGACAATCAACACTCGACTTATTGATCTGGACTTCATGTTAAAGATATCATCTCTAATATAGCAAGAAGATCACTACTCTGGTTTGATCTTCATTCAATTATCGACAGAGTTCATCAGGCATTTCCTCTGCTATTTGATCATATCCATCTTATCTCATCAATATTTAGCATTTGCAAGTTCCGTTTGGGTACTTGCAGCTTAGCTCATTATTTTATGTCTGCTGCTCACTCTCCTATTTGCAGTGATAAGCAGGCACCTGCAAGCCTTACCCAGGTACTTGCAGCTTAGTCTTTTCATCATATCTGCTCCTAAATCTTCTTTTACAGAGATCAACAGATCTTGCAAGTCTCTTCATAGGTTCTTGTAAGCTATTCCCATATATTATGTTTGCTTCTAACTCTTTTCTTACAGAGATCGGCAGATACCTACAAGTTGCCTTCAGGTATTTGCGGCTTTCTTTACTCTCATATTTGCTTCTAACTTCTCTTTTGCAAAACCCAACAAACGCTTGAAAGTCCCCCTTCAGGTACTTGTAACTTATTTTCCTATTCAGGAATGTCGCTTACTCTTCTTTTTGCAGAAGATAACAGGTGCTTGCAAGTTATTATGCTTCCAAGTTTTCTTCTCACCTTCATTTTGCATAACTCAGTAGAAGACACATCTTATTCATTTTGCAAAAGGCAAACCCAGGTACGCGCAAGACGAACCTTCCATACATGCCAACACTAACTTTTCCTTTGCAGAAAAAAGACAGGCATTAGCAACCTCCTAAGGAGAGACATCGGGTTCTATCTCTCCTTGCCCCCTTCCTTTTCTTTGGGGTGGGTCACGATTTTCTTGGGTCTCCAACTTTTTTGAAGTTCCCTTCTGAACTTAAAAAAGTGTGGAGATTATGTTAACCCCGAAATCGTGGATCCTTCCCAAGGTGGCCAGCTTGCTAGTCGCGGCCTACTCTGTGTTCCTCTTGGAGGTCGCGACAGCTTGGGATGGGCGGACTGACCACCCAGGCCGCGCGTTGTTTCTTTGGTAGGCAGGGGCCGCATACTGCTTCTTCTATTCCGCCCCTGCAGACCGCATGCCTTGTCAGCTTAACTACAGCTTGTCTCAGCAGATGCCCCCTTTGCCGGACCCATACACCTATCCTCCCAGTCCCATAACAAGCCGCCACTTGGCCCGCTCCTGTGGTGACGTCAAGAGTTGACGGACTCAAATGTCTATCTGCCCAGGCCGGCAATAAGCCGCCACTTGGCCCGCTCCTGAGGTGACGTCCAGTGTTGACGGACTCAAATGTCTATCCGCCCAGACCGCTCAAACCGCCGAACAAAAGTGGCAACCTGCCCCCAGGCTGCCAGCCAGCTACCCCAGTTTCCACCTCGCCAACACGCGCGGCCTCCCTCGTCAGTCTAGCAGGTCGCCCATCCCTTGTCACCCAGCAGGTGCGGCGAGTTCCATTCAACAGTGGCAGACTCCAGTACCATGGGTAGCCAACTTCATTAGTTCGCCTAAGGAGTGCGGACACTCCAGCTCTCCGGTTAACCGCGAAGATCAGCGCACATCCAGATCCTCGTGAGCTGGGCGAACTCGAAGTGCAGTCAAACCTTCCAGTCCGCCTACGTTGATCAACACCATCTCCAACTCCTCAGTAACAGTAGGCCTCATCTTCGGCAGACTCAGCAGATTCGCTATGTAGCCCGTCGTTCCTCAGCCTCCACCCGCTTCTCCAGCAGTAGGGTCAACCTCACTCAGCCCGCACAGTCTTGGTGCGGGCTCGGTCAATAGTGGCGGACTCCTCCCAGCCCGCAAGGCAGTAGAACCTCCTCAAGGCAGTACTAGACCGCGCAGCCTCGGCGGACTCGGTGGACTCAGCGGATATTCATCAACTCGCACCTTTAGCACGTGATCATTTCAGCAACGGCGGACTCCTGGGATTCTCCTCACAGTCCGCCGCATAGCTTCTAGCTCCCGCTTCCCAGCAGCAGGCAGATAGCCCTTCAGCCCACATATTTTTGGCGTGGGCTCGATCAGCTCAGTCCGGGCGGACTCTTCCCAGTGTGCCATCAGCTGGACCAGTTCCAGAAGCAAGCCCCACCCCACACGTCCTGTTGCGGACTCGGCGGATTCCATCCTCTTCTCGCTCAAGTTACCGTCTCACCGGGGGTAACGTCGCCGGAAGCCGTTACCTCCTCTGGCCTATAAGTAGACCCCCATGCCTCTCATTTGGAGGGGGAGACAACATCGCCAAGGTGCTCACGCTCGAAGACAGCCCACAGCAAGCTCAAGCAGTCAACCCATACGGACTCCTCTTCTCAGTCTGCACCTTCTCCTCTGCTCTTAATCGAGCGGCCTGCTGATGTAACACCCCCTATCCGTCATATAGCATATAATAGTAGGTCCGGCCGGGGCCCGATGTCGTATACCACAGACAGACCGGGTGGTTACTCAATGGAAACCATCCAACCAATCATAACGTCCTACACAGAGCATTCTTGCGGAAGCAGTTTAAATAGTTGCAATTAGAAGAACCCAGCAACAAGCATGAGTGTCCACTAACAAGCCAAAAAGGAATGAAGTACATACACAAGTACTGGCCTTAAGGCCATACAAATGGTTTACTCAAATTACATGTTTTCCATACCACGACACACAAGCCGGTCATACATGAACAAAAGTAAGTAAAACACTCCAATTAGGCCTTCGAGGGCCGGCTTCACAATTTGGGATTTAGCCCGCTATTGACCGCTTGGTCCAGCAACACCTGCAAGCACAATCCACCGCATGGTGGCAAACAAAAGCAACGGTCAGCAATGCTGACCAAATTATAATGATCCCGCCCCCAATTCGGGACGGCGATGCTCCTTCCATGCACTTATTAGCATAACCAAGCAGTATAAAAAAATATACATTGCATTACAGGCGTTGGCACGCGCGGCCACACGCCCCGTGCACTCAGGGCACATTCTCGGTGAACCAGCCAATGTCACGTCAATTTAAGCCATAGACATTCCGGATTCACCACCGACACTTTGACGGCCAAACATATGAGCATTTTGTATTCACGGCATGGGTCACGTCAATTTAAGCCATAGACCGTCGAAGACCCTCATCTATGCCAATGGCTCTAACCGAACAACATAGAATGGGTACGGTCCCGTCTAACCTGTGCTCACATCGTTACGGCAATTTAAGCCATATACGCAGGTCAAACTTCTCTGAGTCCCGTTTCCATCACATACTTCACATAACCCAGTTATGTTCAAGTTGGCTCGCATGCCACCAAGTTGACAAGATCACGCATCCGCCCAGTTTTCCGGGTGCACCTTAGGGTTAATCCCCAAGGCTCCCTGTTGCAATCTACCACGTAGAAAACCTGAAAAACAAACATTTGCACGAAGTCTTCTCTGACATTTATGCAATGCAACATCACCGATCCAGACCAACATGTCTGGATAGGCTTCACACATCATGCCTATGTCCGTTCTCGATTACGGACTCTACACAACGGGGACTTCACATATCTACCCGAAGGAACGCCTCCAACTCACCGCAAACTCGCGAGAGCGGGCTTCCTATGCAAAAGATGGAGAGCTTCATATGTTCAAGTAGAGAATCGTTACCCTAGCGTTTTTCCTTGAAGCTATGGAAATTTATGCCGATGAAAAGCACCGCAATCTCCTTGCCTTCGTAGATCCGAAGTCGGCTCGCGATTTGGAGCTCTGAAACTCCTCCAATGACTGGATCTAGACTTCTTCTTCCTCCTTTGCTATCCCCTCTCTCAAAGATTTAGACAGAGAACTACGGCAGAAAATAAGGATTTTGAAACCCTTCTCTCGGGTATATCCCCTTCGGGATAACCACAGCTGCCGGATCCCACAAAAAGGGATGCACGGACACGATCCAGGTCTGACCTGGACAAATGGGGCTAAACACCGCATGGTACGCCAACAGGAGTAGGACACATCCACGACAAAATAGTGTCGGATCATTAGTCAACTTCCGCCAAAACCCGTGTGTCGACACTTCGCATTGACAGAGTCAAACACGCCACAATCCGCCCCGCGCTCGACAATCGTCGACCTCTGCCAGATCATCGAACGGAGATCTCTGGCCAAATCGTCGAACGCAGCCAGATCGTCGAATGGAAATCTCTTGCCAAATCGTCGAACACACGACCCGATCGTCGAACCTACGGCCCGATCGTCGAACCCATGGACTGATCGTCGAAACCACGGCCCGATCGTCGACCGCAGAACGTCGACCAAATTGTCGACTGCAGAATGTCGACCAAATCGTCGACCGCTGCTCGATGATCGTCGAGCCCAGATTTCTGCGTGATCGTTGCAAGATCTTTGAACGACCCCAACACGCCCGGGGACACGCCTGTGTCCCAGGCCGTGTACTCCTGGAAAATTCCAAATTTGCTGCAGAAACGTCACCCGTCGCTCTTTTGAGTTTCGGGTCGTTACAGCTCTCCCCCTCTTAAAAGAATTTCATCCACGAAATTACATAAAGGAAAGATAAGTACAAAACCAAAATTTGTACCTGAGCGGAACAACTCCAGATACTCATAAGGTATAGTCTGCTCTCGTTCCCAAGAGAGCTCTTCGCGACCGCAATTGTCCCAATGGACATTGACCATCCTGATCTCATTATTGCGTAGCTGCTTGACCTCTGAGTCTTCAATCCGCACGGGCTTGACCTTTGTCGTTAACCCACTATCCATCGGCACTTGATCGACCGCGATCACTTGCGAAGGCTCTAGCACCGCCTTCCTAAGCACCGATATGTGGAATACATCGTGTAAACCACTAAGCTCCACTGATAGCTTCAACAGATAGGCTGCTTCACCAACCCGCTCCAGAACCTCAAACGGCCCAAGGTACCTCGGGCTTAGCTTTTTCAATCGCCGCACCCGCGAGACACCCTTGAACGGCTTGATCTTTAAGTACACCCAATCGCCCACAGCGAACTCCACGTTCTTACGCTTGACATTATAGTACTTCACCTGACGGTCCTGAGCTATTAGCAACCTCTCCCGAATGGTTCACACAAATGAAGTAGCATCCTCCACCTCTTGACGTTTGTACAACTTTGACTCACCTGTTTCCAACCAAGACAACGGCGTGCGACATCTTCTACCATAAAGGGCCTCGAAGGGCGCCATTTGAATACTCGTCTGGTTGCTATTGTTGTACGCAAATTCCACCAAATAAAGATGGTCTTCCCATTGCTTTCCAAAGTCCAAGACACACATATGCAGCATGTCTTCCATAGTTCTATTGACCCTCTCGGTATGTCCATTCGTCTGCGGATGGAAGGCTGTGTTAAAACTCAGCTTTGTTCCTAACATTTGTTGTACAAGCCTCCAATCACTGGACGTGAACCGCCCCTCTTGGTCACTCACGATGCTGCGGGGCACACCGTGGAGCCGCACTATGTTATCGACATATAACTTTGCCAACTTCTCCACCGGATCATCCTTCCTATGCGGAATGAAATGCGACACCTTCGTTAGCCAATCTACGACCACCCAGATGACGTCGTTCCCCTTTTGCGACCTCGGCAGCCCGTGCACAAAGTCCATAGTGATGTCGTCGAATTTCCACTCCGTAATATGCAAGGACTTCAGAAATCCTCCCGGCTTTTGGCACTCCGCCTTCACCAAGGCGCAAGTTTGGCACTTCGCCACATAGAGCGCCACATCCTTCTTCAAACCCGACCACCAAAACAGTTTCTTAACGTTGCGGTACATCTTTGTGCTCCCCAGGTGAATCGAGTATTTGGTATGGTGCGTCTCGTACAACAAATTCACCCACAAATTGCCCACGCTTGGGACGCAAAGACGATCGTCTTTCTAAAGCAATCCATCCACAACTTCATATGAGGAATTTGACCCATCCAGAGCCTCTATCATGAGTTGCTTCATGTGGCCATCCATATCCAATGCCTGCCAAATCCGATCAGCCAGGTCATATTGAACTTCAGTCCAATTCAATAGTTCTTCAGCACTTGATTTCTTATCCACGCAAGAAATCTCCAATGCCTCTAACTCCCGAACCAACCGCTCATCATGGATCTACAGCCAATTGGCTTGAGCTGGGGCCCGACAACTCAACGCGTCCGCAACCGCATTGCCCTTACCAGACACGCAGTGGATCTTGAATGTATAGTCCCCCAGGAACTCCATCCATCTACGCTGCTGCATGTTCAGGTCTTTCTGTTCAATCAAATACTTCAGGCTCTTGTGATCGGTGTAGATATCAATCTTCACACCGTACAAATAATGTCTCCACAGCTTCAAGGCAAAAATCACGGTCGCTAACTCCAAGTCATGGACCGGATAAGTCCTCTCGTGCACTTTCAGCTGTCTCGAGTCATACGCTATCACACTTCCATATTGCAGTAACACGCAACCCAAACCGCTGCCCGAAGCATCACTATAAATCTCATCACCTTCGGTCCCACTCGACGAACTCAGCATATCCGCCGTGGTCAACCGACATTTCAACTCCTCAAAAGCTCGTGCGCACTCCGACGTCCAAATGAACTTCTGCTCCTTCGTCATCAAAGTAGTGAGAGGTAACGCTATCCGCGAGAAGTTCTCTACGAAGCCCCTATAATAACCGGCAAGCCCCAAAAAACTTCGGACTTCCGCTACCGTAGAAAGCTCAGGCCACTCCCGTATCGCAACAATCTTTGCCGGATCCACTACAATACCTTCCTCACTCACTATATGACCGAGGAACACCACTGAGGATAACAAAAACTCGCACTTTGAGAACTTATTGTACAATTGATTCCTCCTTAGCGTCTCCAAAACCAAATGAAAATTCCTGAAGTGATCTTCCTCACTTTGTGAGTACACCAAAATATCGTCGATGAAGACGATCACAAAATGGTCCAAGTACTCCCTGAAGGTCATGTTCATCAAATCCATGAACACTGACGGCGCATTAGTCAGCCCAAATGGCATGACCGTAAACTCGTAATGCACGTATCTCGTACTGAACGCTGTCTTCGGGATATCAGTCTCCCTTATTCGCAAATGATAGTACTCGTACTTGAGGTCCAACTTTGAGTACACCGTCGACCCGACTAACTGATCGAATAGATCATCAATCCGGGGGATTGGGTATTTGTTCTTTTCCGTCAACTTTTTGAGCTCCCGATAATCAATACATGGTCTCAAGCTTCCGTCCTTCTTCTTAACAAAGAGGACCGGCGCGCTCCAAGGCGAAGAACTTGGACGCACATACCCTTGCTCCAACAACTCTTGCAGTTGAACCTTCAGCTCCGCCATTTCCTTAGGCGCTAGC
Source organism: Platanthera guangdongensis (assembly GCA_039583875.1). Lineage (NCBI taxonomy): Eukaryota > Viridiplantae > Streptophyta > Magnoliopsida > Asparagales > Orchidaceae > Platanthera > Platanthera guangdongensis. The sequence goes on along the minus strand of CM077153.1, from coordinate 160,974,968 downwards.
AGATATGGAGAGCGTGACACAGGCTTTGCACCTGGTATGAGCTCTATCGTAAAATCTATCTCCTACTGCGGAGGGGCTCCAGGAAGATATGCGGGGAACACATCAGGGTACTCAGCTACCACTGATATACTATCCAGCGTAGGCTTTGGCTTTGCAACCTCCACTAGTGTAAAGAACAGTTCTGCACCGGCACGAACTGCCTTCACCACCTGAAGAGCAGACATCAACGTCTTGCTCCACCCCTTCAAGCCCGTGAAAGTCTTCTCGCGACCTGCTCCTAGCTTGACTTCCTTGCTACCGCAATCAATATAGGCTCGCTGCTCTCAGAGCCAGTCCATGCCAAATATAACGTCGAATTCCACTAGCGGTAATAGCGACGCTTGCAAATTGAACTCTTGATTCCCAATGTGAATCTTCATGCCCCAGATTCTATCTGCGCGCATCGAACACCCATTAGGCAACAACACATCCAAATTGTCCTTCGTCATCGAAGAAGGTACTCCGATACGCGATATGAATTCTTCGGACAAAAAGGAGTGTGAAGCTCATGTATCGAAGAGTTCTCTTGCCGGATTTTCACAAATCAAAACAAATCATAAACAAGCAGTGGTAAGGTAACATGTGCATAATAAGTATTTAAAAGATTAACTTGCTATAAATTTAAATTTTACCTGTCACCACATCTGCCTGTCTGATGGCCTCCTGTTGGCCAAGATTATAAACCCTCGGTTGGGCCGGAGCATAATGGGACGCGGTTGACTCCACCGCCTTGCCCTTCTCTTCATAAGTTGCTCCCGGCTTCCTTTCGGACTTAGGACGTCCGCTCCAGCAATCGCGGGCAAAGTGCCCTGACTTACCACAAGTAAAGCATGCACCCGGGATATGACCCGTAGTCGCCCCAGAAGCACCAGAAGAGGGGGCTGGACCCGAATTAAAAGCCTTCTTAAAGAATTTACGGTACCCAGACTTTGAGGTAGTCGGCACCTTGAACTCAGATTTCTTATCACCCAAGCTTTTCTTTGCTTGTACATTCTTCATGTCCTTCTCCAAGGACCGGGTCGTGTTGACCAAGGTCAAGAAACCCTGCGTCATCGGTCCCTAGAGTAGTAGCCTCAAATCATCTCTCAACCCTTCGTAGAATCGATTCGTCTTGCGCTCCTCATCCGCGACGGTGGAGCTAGCATATCGACTCAATCGAGTAAACTCGTGGAGATATTCATCCACGCTTCTGTCTCCTTGAACCAACTTCAGGAACTCGTTCTCCAACGCTATCCTCTGCGTCAAAGGGAGGTACCTAGCCAAGAACAGTCTCGAGAACTCCTCCATCGAGACGTCTGTAAGTTGCCTACCTCTCAATAGATGCAGCTCCAATCCTTCCCACCAAAATCTCGCTTCACCGTCCAGGAGGAACGTAGAAATAGTGGTCATTTGCCATTCTTCCGTCTCCATCGCTGTCAAGACTCTCTTCACACGGGAGAGCCAGTCTTCAACTTGGGATGGGGTTCCCAAGCCCGAGAATACCGGAAGATTAAAGCTCATGACATGTTTGAGTTGTCTCTCGGTTGCCCTCCTCGGCACCATCGGTTCCTCTACTACCTGTTCCACCCTTCTCTGCTCAGCTGCTTATAGTGGTACCTGCTCCATCGCAGGAGCGGGCTGCTGCACCTGCCTTGCAGGCTGCGCATTGATCATTGCAAACACTGCTTCAGCCACCAGTAGAATGGTTTCGGCCGAAGGAGGTGTTGCAGGAACATCATTTGGTGCACTGCTAGCCTCAGAAACTCGACGTTCCGATGGCCCAGTGATGAGTTGTAAATATACCTATTTTTCTGTACATTAATTTAGTCATTTTCATTTCTTTTTGTCATTTTTACATATTTTTATTCAATAAAATGCTCCTATTTTATAAATATATTACTAACTTATTTTATTTTATTTTTCAGGAAAAAAATCAAAATTTGCAAAAAATTGACATGTCACGCCCGTGACAAATTGGTCACGCCCGTGACCAGGGCGTGACACGTCAAAAGCCGTGAAATCAGCAATTTTCTGAAGTTCAAAGCCTGACACGCCCGGGGTCACGCCCGTGTCACCCGACACGGGGCGTGACCCAAGACCGTGTCACTCCACTCGACGATTTCATCTCGACGATCGTCGAGTGTCGACACTAGCAGTCACGCCTAGAGTCACGCCCGTGACCTAGGGCGTGACACCTCTTCCCGCTCGACGTTTTCAGCTCAACGAGTGTCGACACCAGCCGACACGCCCAGAGTCACGCCCGTGACCTGGGGCGTGACCACTCCAGCTAGCCCGACAAGACCTGCCCGAAGACTTTCGGCGCGCACCGCGCCCAGATCCACCTGCCTGTCACGCCCCCTGTCACGCCCGTGACCAAGGGCGTGACCACTGCGAGACCGACACGTGTTCAGCCAAAGTCAACTTTCCCGTCAAATCGCCGGCCGCCTTCTCAAATAGTACTGTCACGCCCCCTGTCACGCCCGTGACCAAGGGCGTGACCCATGTAAATTTTTTCTATAAATTCCAGTCTTCTGCTCTGGATTTCTGTTCCCTTTTTGGTTCCATTTTGTATAGAGTTATGCTGCTCGGATGAAGTCCAAATGCTATGTAAGGGATATTTTCTCCCCTCTCCTTAGTTTTTATTTTCATTCCTGTGTAATCCGTTATTATTAGCTTAATAAAATGTGTTTTTCATCCCTTTATTTGGCTTTGGAATGAGTCTAAACGACTACCTCTATGCAATCTTATCTTTTTTTCCTTGTTTTAACTTAGTTTTTCGTTCTTCTTTATATGTGTGTGTGTGTGTATGAGTTTAAATTAGTTTTATTGCTTTCATAATCTTCATAGTTTAGCTTTTCCGTTCATATAATGTTCATCCTTATGAGTTTATAAAAACGTTTTAAAAGTGATTTTTTCTCCTTTTCGCTAGTTTTGTTCGTTTTTATCCGTAAAACTTTTTACTCCTTTTAACTTTATTATCACTTTTCTAGCATTTTTATAAAATTATAAGAATGAAAATATAGTTGTTTTAATTTTTCGCGCACTTTGATTTTTCCAAAACTTTCGCTCTTTTATTTTTTTTTCGTTCTCTTTTTATGCATTTCTACCGCATTCTAGCGGTAGAAATGTATCCGTTTTAATTTTTCGAGCACTTTCATTTTGCGTTTATTTGCAAACTTTCTTTCCGGTTAATTTTTATTTTCTCTTTTTATGCATTTCTACCGCATTTTAGCGGTAAAAATGCAGTTGTTTTCAATTTTAGATAACTTAGTTTTTTACATTTTTTTGTACTTGCGCATTTATTTCCGCCTACTCGTTAAAAGTTAAATGGCGCTCGCTTATTTTACTTTCTGTAGAGTGCGTGAGTTCGTAGTTTTCCTTTTTTCCGCCTACTCACTTGAGTTTAATGGCTGGATTTTGTTTCAGTAGAGTGCGTGTGTTTTCATTTATGTCGAGAGAGTGTGTGCGTGCGTTGCATTTATTTTGTCCTACTAGGTTGAGTAGGACCCGCATTTATTTTCTCTTACTCATTTGAGTAGGACTTGCGTGTGTGCGTTTTACCGCTTTCTTTCTCCCGCCCACGCATTTGCGCCGGGACTCGCAATTTACTGCTTTCTTCAGTCCTACTCGTTTGAGTAGGACTTGCAATTTTCAGCTTTCCTTTACTGCTTTATTTTACTGCTTTCATTTCCTGCTTTCCATTTCCTGCTTTATTTTCTGCTTTTCCCGCAAGCCGTCCCCATTCCGATGAGTGACTAATCGTTCTTAGCCCTCGGCATCGAAGAGCATTGGGATAGATAAAATAGCTTAAAATAACTAAAGGTCTAATTTTTCTAATTAATTAAAAGTACTTAAGGTTTGCCCGTGGTTAACGACGCGTAGGACCACATATCGATGTGTGGGCCCTATTTCCGTTTTCCATACGCTCGCCGAGAGGCTGTGCGTATGGACAGATCACCCCTTGACAAAGAGAGTGCCAACTCTACCGGATTGGGTTCCCCACCCAATAGCGGGGTTCTTAGCGTAATGCGGGCGTTAAGAGGAATCCTTCGTCGGACGAGAGCCCGGTCGAATAGTCTTAGCGTTCAGGTGAGCGATAGTCCTAGAGATAGGTGAGCTCATTTTAGTGGAACCTCCACGGCCAAGTCTCCGCCTTAATTAATTAGAAATTTAGGAGCTCTTTTTATTTAAAGTCTATTTTAGTTCAATTGTTTTTTCGGTGCCATCGAGCTAAGCTCTTCATCGGCACCACCTTCAAGCTTTCTTTTGATTGCTTTCATTTTCTTTCTGTCATTTTCTGCATTTTATTATATATAAATATCCCGACAAGATAATTATCGGTAAAATAATAGTCCCCTCCAGGGAAGAGTAGAAATAATCGAACCGGACCCGAGAACAATACGACCTCGATATTCCACCCGGAATATCCTGTACTACTCACGATAGGTGCACTTGCCTCCTTTCGTTAAAACTCGATCTAAACCTTCTTTTTATATCCAAAATAAATAAATACGCGCGCCCCGTTTTCTTAAATAAATTCACTTCCGCCTTTTTTCTCAAATAAAACCGCCGGGTCGCCGCGTGACCGTAAATAATTTTGGACTTTTAACCATCAAGTTTTTGGCGCCGTTGTCGGGGAAATTTTCGGTTCGTTATTTTAAACCCTGGAAATCTATTAATTTTACCTATTTCTATATATAACAAAAATTAAAAATGGCCAACAAAAATATAATAATAATAATAATAATAATAAATACTAAAATATATATATATATTTACAAATTTATAAAACAAAAAAAATTGAAAAACTCAAAACAAAAAAAAAAAAAAAATTTGAAAAACCTTAAAAATTAAAAATTTGAAAAAACTATAAAAGTAAAAAAAAACTAAACTAAAAAAAAAAAACTAAAAATCCAAAAAATGAAAACAAAACTTAACAAAAAATATTTTTATTTTTTTATTTTCATTCTTGTTTTTGAAAAAAAAAACAACAAAAAAAAACTAAAAAACTAAAAAATGAAAAACTTAAAAAATATATATTTTATTTTAATTTAACTTATTATATTTTATTTTATTTTGATTCGGCGCGGTCCTCACTTTTGTGCGCGCTAGGGGATCACATTTTTATCACACAGTGGTCGCTAAGGCCTTAGCTACCTCCGACTTCCCCACGCACATCCCCCCTACCGCCCGTGATCTTTAGGCCGAGTTTATTTTTTTTGTTTTTTTTCTGTTATCTTTTTGCTTTTTCTTTTCTAAATAATACAGGGTTTCAACTTGGGCCTCCCGGACTCGTCTTAGGGAAGCTTCTACCCTCTCTGTTTTTGTTTTTTTTGTACTTCTTTTAATTTGTATATTATCTGTTCCGCATACTTAGATTGCAACATTGGGGACAATGTTGAGTTTAAGTATGGGGGTGTTTTCCTATTCTGCACTTTTTATATTCTGTACTCATCAAAAATACAAAAAAATTGCAAAACTTAAAACATAAAATTTTTTTTTCCTTGTTTTATATAATCAAAAAACTCAAAAAAATCATAAACCACAAACAAAAATCTCAAAAAACTTATAAAACATCAAAAAATTCAGCAAAAAAAAAAAATTTCATTTTACTTTGTAAATATTTTTCAAAAAAAAAAATAAATAAAAAAAAATCTCTCTTCCCCCCTCGTCTTCTTTTTTGTAAAAACTTGCGTCATGCTTGTCCGCGACGTTCGACTCATCGAACCAACCATTCAAATAAGAGTCTGTTCGCGGGGCCGCAGTCGAGTTTTTACTTTGCCTTTTTTGTAAATATCTCTCTTTCCCCACTATCTTCTTTATAAATAACACTTCTTTCTCTCCTCTTTCTTGTAAATAACTTATCAAAATAACTCTAAAAATAAAAAAAATTAGAAAAAACTAAAAACCCTAAAAAGATAAAAATCTAAAAAATCCTAAAAAGATAATAATTAAAACACAAAAAAAATGATAAAACTCTAAAAAAATTCCAAAAAAAAATGTTTTGTTAAATTATGTAACAAAATAATTCGAATACACCATATCTTAACTCTTTTTGCTTTCCACAAATCTAGTTTCGAGTTAATTTATATGCGAATTTTAGTTATTCTTTGCTTACTATTCGTTTATTAATTAAAGTTCGATAGATTTAAGTGTCTGGGGTTAAGATTTAAAGAATTTTTTATGTCTTATCCTTATAATAGAGAACTTGTTTTTCACCACCACTTCTAATTTTATAAATAGAAGCTCGTTTTTTATGTTAGAAAATAACATCCATGGATTTCAATTATTTCAACTTCATGCTTTTAGAAACATTGGAACGTTCATTTTAAAAAGGTTGCTCTCAAAACTTTTTTATTAAAATCTAGTTTTCCTTTTGAAAAATTAAACCCACTTCCATTTTTTTTCATGTCTTACTTGACATGATTTACCCCTATCCCTTAAAAGATCATATGTCAATGGGAATAAGATTTCATTCCGTAAACATAGGCACCCAATAATTTAAAAAGATTATATATGGAGTAAGAGGATAAAATTCATTACTCATACAAATATACATTGGGTTAATTTTATCCTTATGAAGAAAGAAAAAAAATTTTATTATGTGTTAGGAAAATAAGATTTCATTTTCCTAACTATCCAAGAAAAAAAAATTGGAGGTTCGAGAAAAAATTACCTCACCTCAATATTCAAGCCTTCTTCATAAACCACCAAACCACTTATCTCATTTCAATGATTCTAGACTTAATTTAAAATTTTTTTGAGAGCATAATTTTTAAATTACATTATTTCCTTTAACTTCTTTTAAGCTAAAGTTTTTTGTATAAATTCAATCCATCTTTGTTAAACTAACAAAAATAAATTTTTGCTTTCTATTTTATTTTATCTAGAAGTCTTTTTGAAACTGTTCATCTATTCATAACATTTCATAAATTAGAATTTAATTCTTTAACCCCAGATGTTTATTTTGATCTTCCTTTTAATTAAGTCAAGCGGTAGCTAAACTTAGGATTTCTTTTATTCCTTATGAGTTCATCTCCAACTTTTGCTCTGGAATAGCAAAAGCTTAAGTATGGGGGTATTTGATGAGTTGTAAATATACCTATTTTTCTGTACATTAATTTAATCGTTTTCATTTCTTTTTGTCATTTTTACATATTTTTATTCAATAAAATGCTCCTATTTTATAAATATATTACTAACTTATTTTATTTTATTTTTCAGGAAAAAAATCAAAATTTGCAAAAAATTGACATGTCACGCCCGTGACAAATTGGTCACGCCCGTGACCAGGGCGTGACACGTCAAAAGCCGTGAAATCAGCAATTTTCTGAAGTTCAAAGCCTGACACGCCCGGGGTCACGCCCGTGTCACCCGACACGGGGCGTGACCCAAGACCGTGTCACTCCACTCGACGATTTCATCTCGACGATCGTCGAGTGTCGACACTAGCAGTCACGCCTAGAGTCACGCCCGTGACCTAGGGCGTGACACCTCTTCCCGCTCGACGTTTTCAGCTCAACGAGTGTCGACACCAGCCGACACGCCCAGAGTCACGCCCGTGACCTGGGGCGTGACCACTCCAGCTAGCCCGACAAGACCTGCCCGAAGACTTTCGGCGCGCACCGCGCCCAGATCCACCTGCCTGTCACGCCCCTGTCACGCCCGTGACCAAGGGCGTGACCACTGCGAGACCGACACGTGTCCAGCCAAAGTCAACTTTCCCGTCAAATCGTCGGCCGCCTTCTCAAATAGTACTGTCACGCCCCCTGTCACGCCCGTGACCAAGGGCGTGACCCATGTAAATTTTTTCTATAAATTCCAGTCTTCTGCTCTGGATTTCTGTTCCCTTTTTGGTTCCATTTTGTATAGAGTTATGCTGCTCGGATGAAGTCCAAATGCTATGTAAGGGATATTTTCTCCCCCTCTCCTTAGTTTTTATTTTCATTCCTGTGTAATCCGTTATTATTAGCTTAATAAAATGTGTTTTTCATCCATTTATTTGGCTTTGGAATGAGTCTAAACGACTACCTCTATGCAATCTTATCTTTTTTTCCTTGTTTTAACTTAGTTTTTCGTTCTTCTTTATATGTGTGTGTGTGTGTATGAGTTTAAATTAGTTTTATTGCTTTCATAATCTTCATAGTTTAGCTTTTCCGTTCATATAATGTTCATCCTTATGAGTTTATAAAAACGTTTTAAAAGTGATTTTTCTCCTTTTCGCTAGTTTTGTTCGTTTTTATCCGTAAAACTTTTTACTCCTTTTAACTTTATTATCACTTTTCTAGCATTTTTATAAAATTATAAGAATGAAAATATAGTTGTTTTAATTTTTCGCGCACTTTGATTTTTCCAAAACTTTCGCTCTTTTATTTTTTTTCGTTCTCTTTTTATGCATTTCTACCGCATTCTAGCGGTAGAAATGTATCCGTTTTAATTTTTCGAGCACTTTCATTTTGCGTTTATTTGCAAACTTTCTTTCCGGTTAATTTTTATTTTCTCTTTTTATGCATTTCTACCGCATTTTAGCGGTAAAAATGCAGTTGTTTTCAATTTTAGATAACTTAGTTTTTTACATTTTTTTGTACTTGCGCATTTATTTCCGCCTACTCGTTAAGAGTTAAATGGCGCTCGCTTATTTTACTTTCTGTAGAGTGCGTGAGTTCGTAGTTTTCCTTTTTTCCGCCTACTCACTTGAGTTTAATGGCTGGATTTTGTTTCAGTAGAGTGCGTGTGTTTTCATTTATGTCGAGAGAGTGTGTGCGTGCGTTGCATTTATTTTGTCCTACTAGGTTGAGTAGGACCCGCATTTATTTTCTCTTACTCATTTGAGTAGGACTTGCGTGTGTGCGTTTTACCGCTTTCTTTCTCCCGCCCACGCATTTGCGCCGGGACTCGCAATTTACTGCTTTCTTCAGTCCTACTCGTTTGAGTAGGACTTGCAATTTTCAGCTTTCCTTTACTGCTTTATTTTACTGCTTTCATTTCCTGCTTTCCATTTCCTGCTTTATTTTCTGCTTTTCCCGCAAGCCGTCCCCATTCCGATGAGTGGCTAATCGTTCTTAGCCCTCGGCATCGAAGAGCATTGGGACAGATAAAATAGCTTAAAATAACTAAAGGTCTAATTTTTCTAATTAATTAAAAGTACTTAAGGTTTGCCCGTGGTTAACGACGCGTAGGACCACATATCGATGTGTGGGCCCTATTTCCGTTTTCCATACGCTCGCCGAGAGGCTGTGCGTATGGACAGATCACCCCTTGACAAAGAGAGTGCCAACTCTACCGGATTGGGTTCCCCACCCAATAGCGGGGTTCTTAGCATAATGCGGGCGTTAAGAGGAATCCTTCGTCGGACGAGAGCCCGGTCGAATAGTCTTAGCGTTCAGGTGAGCGATAGTCCTAGAGATAGGTGAGCTCATTTTAGTGGAACCTCCACGGCCAAGTCTCCGCCTTAATTAATTAGAAATTTAGGAGCTCTTTTTATTTAAAGTCTATTTTAGTTCAATTGTTTTTTCGGTGCCATCGAGCTAAGCTCTTCATCGGCACCACCTTCAAGCTTTCTTTTTATTGCTTTCATTTTCTTTCTGTCATTTTCTGCATTTTATTATATATAAATATCCCGACAAGATAATTATCGGTAAAATAATAGTCCCCTCCAGGGAAGAGTAGAAATAATCGAACCGGACCCGAGAACAATACGACCTCGATATTCCACCCGGAATATCCTGTACTACTCACGATAGGTGCACTTGCCTCCTTTCGTTAAAACTCGATCTAAACCTTCTTTTTATATCCAAAATAAATAAATACGCGCGCCCCGTTTTCTTAAATAAATTCACTTCCGCCTTTTTTCTCAAATAAAACCGTCGGGTCGCCGCGTGACCGTAAATAATTTTGGAGTTTTAACCATCACCCAACACCGCTTCTAGTCACCTATAGTGGCACAAAACACAGTTAAGCGACCAAATAAAATTGCAAACAGCAATTATAGGAACACGCAGGTTCCCCAAACATGTGTTTTTTCATTTCTAAGTGGACATTCATGGGTTCTTTTGTTGTTATAACGATGACGCACACACATGTGCTCACGACCCCTTAAAAAGAATTCGTCCACGAATTCATTTTAAGCCTGACCGAAACCAGTAGTCTGGTACGAAATTGTAACACCCCCTATCCGTCGCATAGCATATAGCAGTAGGTCCGGCCGGGGCCCGACGTCATATACCACAGACAGACCGGGTGGTTACTCAATGGAAACCATCCAGCCAATCATAACGTCCTACACAGAGCATTCTATCGGAAGCAGTTTAAATAGTTGCAATTAGAAGAACCCAGCAACAAGCATGAATGTCCACTAACAAGCCAAAAAGGAATGAAGTACATACACAAGTACTGGCCTTAAGGCCTTACAAATGGTTTACTCAAATTACATGTTTTCCATACCACGGCACGCAGTCCGGTCATACATGAACAAAAGCAAGTAAAACACTCCAATTAGGCCTTCGAGGGCCGGCTTCGCAATTTGGGCTTTAGCCCGCTATTGACCGCTTGGTCCAGCAACACCTACAAGCACAATCCACCACACTGTGGCAAATAAAAGTAACGGTCAGCAATGCTGACCAAATTATAAAGATCTCGCCCCCAATTCGGGGCGGCGAAGCTTCTTCCCTGCACTTATTATCATAACCAAGCAGTATAAAAATATACATTACATCACAGGCGTTGGCACGCACGGCCACACGCCCCGTGCACTCAGGGCACATTCTCGGTGAACCCGCCAATGTCACGTCAATTTAATCCATAGACATTCCGGACTCACCACTGCCACTTTGACGGCCAAACATATGAGCATTTTGTCTTCCCGGCATGGGTCACGTCAATTTAAGCCATAGACCGCCGAAGACCCTCATCTATGCCAACGACTCTAATCGAACGACATAGAACGGGTACAGTTCCATCTAACCCGTGCTCACATCGTAACGACAATTTAAGCCATATACGCAGGTCAAACTTCTCCGAGTCCCGTTTCCATCACATACTTCACATAACCCGGTTATGTTCAAGTTGGCTCCCAGGCCACCAAGTTGGCAAGATCATGCATCCGCCCAGTTTGTCGGGTACACCTTAGGGTTAATTCTCAAGGCTCCCTGTTGCAATCTACCATGTAGAAAACCCGAAAAACAAACATTCGCACGGAGTCTTCTCCGGCATTTATGCAATGCAACATCACTGATCCAGACCAACATGTCTGGATAGGCTTCACACATCATGTCTATGTCTATTCTCGATTACGGACTCTACACAATGGGTACTTCACATATCTACCCGAAGGACTGCCTCCAACTCACCGCAAACTCGCGAGAGCGGGCTTCCTATGCAAAAGAAGGAGAGCTTCACATGCTCAAGCAGAGAATCGTTACCCTAGCGTTCTTCCTTGGCACTATGGAAATGTACGCGGATGAAAAGCACCGCAATCTCCTTGACTTTGTAGATCTGAAGTCGGCTCACGATTTGGAGCTCTGAAACTCCTCCAATGACTTGATCTAGACTTCTTCCTCCTTTGCTCTCCCCTCTCTCTAAGATTTAGACAGAGAACTATGGCAGAAAATAAGGGTTTTGAAACCCTTCTCTCGAGTATAACCCCTTCGGGATAACCACAGCCGTCGGATCCCACAAAAAGGGATGCACGGACACGATCCAGGTCTGACCTGGACAAATGGGGCTAAACACTGCATGGTACGCCAACAGGAGTGGGACACGTCCGCGACAAAACAGTGTCGGATCATTAGTCAACTCCCGCCAAAACCCGTATGTCGGAACTTCGCGTTGACAGAGTCAAACACGCCACAATCCACCCCGTGCTCGACAATCGTCGAACCAAGATAGTCGACCACTGCCAGATCGTCGAACGGAGATCTCTGGCCAAATCGTCGAACGCAGCCAGATCGTCGAACGGAAATCTCTGGCCAAATCGTCGAACGCACGGCCCGATCGTCGAACCTACGACCCGATAGTCGAACCCACGGCCCGATCGTCGAACCCACGACCCGATCGTCGAACCCACGGCCCGATCGTCGAACCCACGGCCCGATCGTCGAACCCACGGCCCGATCGTCGAACCCACGGCCCGAACGTCGACCGCAGAACGTCGACCAAATCGTCGACTGCAGAATGTCGACCAAATCTTCGGCCGCTGCTCGACGATCGTCGAGCCCAGATTTCTGCCTGATTATTGCTAGATCTTTGAACAACCCCGACACGCCCTGGGACACGCCCGTGTCCCAGGTCGTGTACCCCTGCCAAATTCTAAATTTGGTACAGAAACATCACTCGTCGCTCTTTTGAGTTTCGGGGCATTACATCTAACCTACTGTAACGCCTCACAACTCAAAGGAGTGACGAGAGGCATTTTGGGCCAAATCTGGAACTTAACAGGGGGCACACGGCCTGGGACACGATCATGTTCCAGGGCGTGTCAGGCTCGAGTCGACGTTTTGGCCGCGAGGTCGACAAAATTTGGAGTCGACGATTGTCGAGCAGGGAACATGGGCGTGTCTTAGTGTCACGACCCGCATTTTCTCCGAATTTAAGAAGTATCAGAGTATGAGGAAACATGCGTCGTGATGCCACGTCGAGCAGGGGATAACTGTCGATGCTCAGGCGAACTACAACTAACTAGACTATGAAAATCTCATAAGTTTAATGATTAGAAAATTAGGTATATTTTAGGGTCGTATCACTCGGCTCAGTGGATCATCTAGTCCACAGTTTAAAACTATATTTATACGCAGCGAAAAATACTTTATTTATTTCTTTAACATCCTAAGAGAGCATGTAAGTGACCCCCAAGGTCAACCCATACTATGCAAGACTCTAGATGTATATTATATTATAAATAGGAAAAACGACCTTTTTACGTTACTTGAAAAGTAGTGTATGAGTTTTATAAAACATGCTGATCATGAGATATACATATAGTAGTGTTTTTAGGTTTTAAAAATAACTAGCAACCTAACATAAAACTTCCCAAGAGCAAGTAGACTATCTCCAGAAAAGGTAGCAGTAAAAAAACATATCTAGTATCAAAATGTAAAACTACCAGCGGGCGCCGACAAACTGACACGAACCCACTAGCAAGTATGTATGTCTGTAAGAAAAGCAGAAAAACTACCTCACAACAGCAAGAGAAAGATCCCTACAACTCAACGGATCACCAGCAACACCACAGCAAAACTAGCCGTCTACCCGACTACTAGTCAGAACCTGAGGCATTCATAAAAGAAAAGAACACCTCAGCAAGTAAATCATGAAAATCTGAACTAGGGCATTAAATCAAAATGGAACGGGAGTGTAAGTAAACAAGACAGTAAAAGCAAACACTGTCCAAAGAAATCAGAAGTACACCGAATACCAAGAACAACACCAAGCCCTGCTCAAATTCTGCAGATGCTACAAGGCAAAAAGGCAAGGAAACTTGCCACAATGTGTTGCATTTAACCATGAAGAAACACCTAACAATACTAATTGTGAGTTAATGGCAATAGTAAATCATCATTTACCTGAGTTGGTGACCAAAATCAGTCCCCCAAACAAAACAGTTCCAACAAAAATAAATAAGATTTCACTGTCAGCACCAAACCACCACAAACCCAGCCCGTACCTGGGACAAAAAGGGTGGCGGCCACAACAAATGCCCAGCTCGTACCTGGGACTAAAAACTGGCAGCCACGGCTCGCACACAAAACATTCCGCTCCTGTAGAGCGTCAAAACACCACTACCTGCCATAACCCACGATTCGGCCCTCAAAACAAAGGAAGAACAAAAGACCGACAAGACATTTCCCCTAGGAGGTAATCACTCGGGAAGAAAAGTACTGGAAAGAAATAAATTTCTGCCTGCAGGAATCGTCTAACGCAACTCGACGATTTTTCGTCGAACGCTGGAACAAAATCGTCGAACGCAGGAGAATCGTCGAACGCAACTCGACAATTTTCGTCGAACACAGGCCACAGGAAATCGTCGAACTCCGTTCGATGATTTGCCGTTAAACGCAGACCACATGGAATCTTAGAATACAGGCCACGGGAAAAATATCGTCGAACGCCGTTCGACGATTTCCCTTTCGTCGAACAAACTTCACGGGAAAATCGTCGAACGCCGTTCGACGATTTCCCTTTCATCGAACAAAGGTCACGGGAACATCGTCGAACTCCGTTCGACGATTTTCGTCAGACCCAGAACTAATGCACATCATCGAGCTCAGCTCGACGATAATCGTCGAACCCAGATCGATGATTTCCGTCGATCTGGCTGCATTGAGTAAACAGAAATCCTGAACTTCCTACTCTGTTTCCGTCCAAACTTCTTCGCCTAATTCAAACCTATTACTGGGCATATAAGTATGAAAATCTTCTTGCTGTAAAATTCTAGGGTGGAAAGGCTAGATACTACCAAACAGAAGTTTTAACAAGGAACCATTTGAATGATTAACAGAGAACAATTTGATAAAACAACAAGACTACATTACTCCGGCCGAATATTTAAGTTCAGAACTTGAGAGAATGCAAACAGAAACATAATGGGGGCATAATGGTTTAAAATTAACATACTTTTGATGGAAAAATAGAATAAAGTATAAATCTCGGGAAAACAGGGAAAATTATAGTAAATATGACCATGAAAAGGGGAAGAAAATTGGCAAGGGTAGGGGCACCACTTGCCTCAATTCCAGAATTTATCTTGCACTGCCCTGCCTCTCTCTCTCTCTCTCGGCTCCGGCCACAACAGCACCTAAACAGAATCCTGAGATTTTAATGGCGGAAAAGGATCGAAGTAAAAATTCCGAGACCTCTAGAATTACCACGAAAATTGAATCTCTTACTGTAGGAATGAAGGTCTAGGCGAGAGCACTCCAAATCCGCTTTTGGAATCGAATTTCGTCCACTAACGCTCCCAAAATCGGCATCTGAAGGGTACAGGGTTGGCGGTTTTTTTCTCTTCCTCTCGAACAGGAAGCAGTTATAACTTCAAGGAGGGAGACGATGAAAAGTCTGGATTTGTCTAAGGCTATATATATATATATATATATATATATATATATATATATATATATATATATATATATATATATATATATATATATATATATATATATATATATTATATATATATATATATATGCGTGGACACGTCTTTCAGCCCTACCGCCACTGGTTTTCAATTCAAGTTTCATTAATTAATTATTGCATTATTATTATTATTAATACCACAAACACGACGCGAAAACCAAACCACTTCGGATTCCGACGAAATTTGCACCATAGCTAAATACCCACGCTACGAACGCAACGACGAAGTCGAAATCAACTTTCGACGAACCAAACACGGGTTATCACTACCCGAAGCCAAAACACAAGCATCCCCCGAGAGGCCTCACCGGTCACAAAAACAGACTCGGCTTGCTAGGGGATCTCGCCAAAAGGGCTACCAACAACCACACAAGGAACCTAAAGAGCTAAGACCACGCTCGAGCAAACGGCACATGCCGGAAACGCGTCAACGTAACGCCAAATGAGAATTACATAATCGCAGAGAAATCGGGGGCGTTACAATCACTCCACCTAAAAGAAAGTTTCGTCCCGAAACTTTACATACACAACTTCTACTATATAAGGAAGGTAGCAAACAAGAGTACTAGAAAGGAAACGTACCAAACAAATCAAGGGAAAAGATGAGGGCGAGTCTCCCTCATAGCCGACTCTAGCTCCCAAGTCGCGCTTTCCAAATCCTGATTCTTCCATAGAACCTTCACCATTGGGATAGACTTCGTTCGCAGCACCCGATCTTGAGTATCCAAGATGCGGACCGGCACCTCAACATATGAGAGATTAGGCTCCAACTGGGGCACAACATCCAAAACTTGCCCAATGCTTCGAACACACTTCCGCAATTGGCTCACATGAAACACATTATGAATATCTGGGAAATTTGCCGACAAATCCAATCTATAAGCTGACACGCCAATCCGCTCAACAATCTTAAACGGGCCCACATACCACGGATCCAACTTCCGGTTCTTACCGAACCTCTTAACACCAACCATCGGGGAAACCTTAAGAAACACAAGGTCCCCTACAGAAAATTCCAAGTCAGACCTACGTCGGTTGGCATTCTTCTCATATCTCTCCTGAGCAATACGAAGTTTTTCTCGAATAAGTTTCACAGCAGTTTCCATCTCCTCCAGCGCATCCGGACCCAACACAGGCCTCTCACCGACCTCGGTCCAAAACAAGGGAGTTCTGCAGCGCCTCCCATACAAGGCTTCAAACAGAGCCATTTGCAAGCTCGCCTGGTAACTGTTGTTGTATGCAAATTCCATAAGCCGAAAGCGCTCATCCCACGCTCCTTCATGGTCCAAGATGTAACACCTGATCATATCCTCAACTATCTAGTTCACTCGCTCAGTCTGACCATTGGTCTGCGGGTGGTAAGCTGTAGAATACCTCAAATCTGTACCCAAACCCTCTTGCAGACTCCTCCAGAAGCGAGATGTAAAACGGGAGTCTCGATCCGAAATGATGCTAACTGGTACACCGTGCAACCGGATAACTTCATTCAAATACAGCTTCGCTATCTTTTTCAACGGATAATCAATCTTGTACGGCACAAAGTGAGCACACTTCGTCAGTCTGTCCACTATAACCCAAACAAAATCAAAACCTCTAGGAGATCTCTGCAAGCCCGTAATGAAATCCATAGAAATACTTTCCCACTTCCAAGTAGGGATCTCCAACAGAGTCAACTTGCCACCAGGCCTTCCATGATCGGCCTTCACACGCTTGCAAGTGTGGCACTCAGCATCAAATCGGGCTATATCTCCCTTCATCCCATACCACCAGGCAAACTGCTTCAATTCATGATACATCTTTGTAGATCCTGGATGGTAGGCCACACTTGATCCATGAGCCTCTCTGCAAATCGTAACCCTGATGTCGCCAACAGCCGGGATGCAAAACCTGCCGCGGTACTTCAAAGTACCTGCATCATCAATAGAAAAATATGACAACTCCCCTCTCTCAGTCCTTAGGTACAAATGCAGAAGATCCGGATCATCCTTCTGGTGCAACCTGGTGAGTGCAATCCAAGACGGCTCTGCCACTGCCAAACTGCTCTGCATGTCACAGCTTCCCACAGAAATGTCCATCAGGAGAAACTCTTCGACTAAATGATCGGCGGTGAGATTAAAGATCTTTCCTGTCTTCCGGCTCAGGGCATCTGCCACCACATTGGCCTTGCCCGGATGATACTATATATCCACATCATAATCGGCCACGTACTCTAACCAACGCCGCTGACGCAAATTCAGCTCCTTCTGGGTGAAGACATACTTAAGGCTTTTATGATCGGTGTAGATCTTGCATTGAGCACCATAAAGTAAATGTCTCCACAACTTCAGGGCAAAGATCACTGTTGCAAACTCAAGATCATGTGTAGTGTAGTTCCTCTCAAGAGTCTTCAGTTGCCTCGACCCATACGCAATCACCTTCCCTTCTTGCATCAACACACTTTTGAGCCCAACATACGAGGCATCGACATATACATCATAGTCCTTGCCCTCCGTAGGCAATGTCAAAACAGGGGCAGAACACAATCTGTTCTTCAGCTCCAGAAAAGCCTCCTCGCATTTCTCGCTCCAAATGGACACCGCATTCTTCTGCGTCAGCTTAGTCAAGGGCGCTGCCAGGGTAGAAAAGCCCTCCACGAACCTTCTATAATAGCCGGCCAACCCCAAGAAGCTCCTAATCTCCTTGGGTGTGCTCGGCCTATGCCAATCCATCACTGCAGAAATCTTTTCCGGGTCCACTGAAATGTCATCTTTGTTCACCACATGACCCAGGAAGGAAACCTGGGACAACCAGAATTCACATTTACTCAACTTGGTGAACAACTGATGGTCTCTCAAAGTAGATAAAACCAATCTTAGATGCTCCTCAGCACTGCGAGAATAAATCAGAACGTCGTCTATAAATACGACCACAAACTTATCCAGGAAGTCCTTACACACCCGGTTCATCATGTCCATGAATGTTGATGGCGCGTTGGTCAACCCAAATGACATAACCAGGAACTCAAAATGCCCATGCCTCGACCTGAAAGCAGTCCGTGGAATGTCCGACTCACGGATCCTGAGCTGATGATAACCCGAACGAAGATCGATCTTGGAGAACACCGTGCTACCACGCAACTGATCAAATAAGTCATCGATCCTCGGCAGAGGGTACCTGTTCTTAATGGTAACTTTATTCAGCTCCCTATAATCGATGCACAGCCTCATTGACCTGTCCTTCTTCTTCACAAATAGAACAGGAGCACCCCAAGGCGACGAACTCGGCCTGATAAAACCTTTAGCCAACAACTCGTCCAACTGGACTCGTAAATCCTCCAACTCACGAGGGGCCATCCGATATGGCGCCTTAGCAATAGGATGCATACCCGGTTCCAAATCAATCACGAACTCAACATCCCGCTCGGGGGGAAGACCAGGAAGGTCATCAGGAAAAACATCAGAAAAACCACGAACAACAGGAATCTCCTCCAAGCACGGTACACTAACAGCAATCCCAACCACCAAGACAAAACAAGCGAAACAGCCAGAATGAAATAGCTTCTGAGCACATACCGCAGAAATGATAGGAGAATCCTGGCATGGATCAGCATACACACTACCAGGCTGACCGTTATCCTTGATGAAGTCCAAGCGCTTTCCTTTGCACTGAATAACCACATCATACTTAGACAACCAGTCCATGCCTAGGATAACATCTAAGTCCTCTAGATCAATCATCTTCAAGTCTGCCTTTGCAAGAAAGTCCTCCAACAAAACAAGGCAATCCAAAATGCCCAAATCCGACATCATAGATTCACCAGAAGGGAACTTGACGCGGAAGGTATCACGAACTTGATCTAGAATCAACCGATACCGCTCTACAAAAGCTCTAGCCTCAAATGAGTGGGTAGCGCCAGAGTCGAATAGAACACGTGCCCATCGGTTCTTCACCTTAAATTTCCCTATAGGAGTACATAAGCAACAAAGGCACTACCAAAACAAAGCTATAGCCATGCTAGTAAATAAAACTTTCAAGCTAGGAAAAATAACTAACCTGAGATGACCTGAGTCGAGGTCTGAGCCTCCTCGGAAGAGATCACGTTCAACTTTCCTTTACCCTTGTCCACACGCTGAGGCGGAGGTAAAGCCTGAAGTGGAACTGCCTGAAGAATAGGCTGGACCTGGGGATACCTAGTCTTGATATGGCCCTTCTGGCCACACTGAAAGCAGAGCTTATCCTTGGACCATCACTGGGCAGCATCATGCCCAGGTCGCTTGCACACAGAACAGGGAACATCCTTCCTAGGAGCACCTTGAATGGCATGAACTTTCTCCTTCCTCTGAGCTCCAGCCTTTTTGAAACACCTCTCAACAGGGTGGCCGGACCGGCCACAAAAGCTACACACCACCTTGCTCTTCCTTCCTGAAGCAGCATCAAGAACCTGGGGGTTCTTCTCTTCAGCAGACTTCCTCTTGTCCTTCCTCATTTGTTGGCCTCTGTTCTTTGCAGTCTCAATTGCCTCAACTTTCAGAGCAGCCTCCACTACTCCTGCATATGTCACTGAACCATAAGCACTGGCTAACTGCTGAACCTCGCTCCTCAAGCCACCAAGAAACCGCTTGACTCGATCCGCATCAACACTCACTAATCCAGGGGCAAATCGGCTCAACTTGCAGAACTCTATCTCATACTCACTGACCGTGAGTTGCCTCTGCTTCAGGTGAAGAAAGTCGTTCATAAGTCGGTCACGCTCAACCGAAGGCAAGAACTTCCTCAACAACATCACCTTGAACAATGCCCAAGTGCAACCAGTCACCAAGCTCTCCTTTTCCCTAAGCCACCAGCCCTTAGCCAACCCCTTTAGCTGATAGGTGGCTAACATCACTCTCTGATAATCCGCAATACCAGAGTACGAGAACATCTCTTCCATGGAGATCAGCCAATCATCTATGACCATGAAATCTGCCTTCCCATCATATGTAGGAGGGCTAAGTCTCTGAAACTGAGAAATGAAGGCCATCTCTGCTGGCACCACCACTGGAGGTCTCAGGGGAGCAGGAGGGGGAGGGGCAGCTGACCCTCCTGCAGGGTCTTGCACCCCCTGAGTTTGTCCTGCCACAACTGCCACCAGAGACTGGATTTGGACCTGCATCTCCACCAACTGCCTGGTCAAGGAATCATTGCTCAACCGCAAGCTCTCGATCACCGCATCACTCTGTGCTCCAGAAGTCTCACCCTCAGACAGGGGTGTTGACCTTGTCGAAGGACGTCTCGCCATCCTAAAACCATATCAACATTAGTCAAATCCTGGTACAATAGTTGGAACTAACTACAAGTACAGACAATACATACATAAATATGATCTTAAAACTGCTAAACTGGCTCTGGGAGTTTATTTGAACCAAAAATATGATGTTATGCCTAACCTAGGATGGTTTACCACCATCATCTAACTCTTGTGCCTAGATCGGGAATGCATGAATTGTATATATATATATATATATATATATATATATATATATATATATATATATATATATATATATATATATATATAAAACCATGTGTGTACATATGTCATCCTGCAAATCTTTAACTTGACACGTTGTGCTTATGCAAAGTTATGCTATGCATGATTGTGCTATGCATTCTAGAAAGGCCCTAATGCATGTCATGAGCGGCGTACGTATGAAAATGTTATGCATCACATACTACATAACATTCCCATGCAACTAAAAAGAAACGTGCTAGTCGCATTCTTGTGGTGAGGTTATGCATACCATACTACATAACCCTCACATGTTGCCCATATGGTGGATCCATATACAGACATATATTATGCATCCCATACTACATAATATGCCCCGCATACTTCATGTTATGCTATGAGTATAGTGTTCATGCTTCAGCCAAGACGTGTTGATGATATATCGGTGTGTGTATGATATGATGCTAAATGATGAACTGTAAATATGCGTATTTTTATGCACATTAATTTAGTCATTTTCATTTATTTTCGTCATTTTTACTTATTTTTGTTCAATAAAATGTTCCTATTCTTGTAAAATTTCTCCTAACTTGTTTTATTTGATTTTTCAGAAAAATTTCAAAATCTGCCAAAATTTGGGAAGTACACGCCCGTGACACATGGGTCACGCCCGTGACCGAGCCGTGACTGTGCATTTCCCGTGAAATCGGAAAATTTCTGAAGAAAAGGCTTGACACGCCTGGCGACACGCCCGCGTCACCCGACACGGGGCGTGACCCAAGCCCGTGTCCTCTCCTCTCGACGAATTCCGCTCGACGATCGTCGAGTGTCGACACCAACTGTCACGCCCAGTGTCACGCCCGTGACCTGGGGCGTGACCCAATTTCAGCTCAACGATTTCGACTCGACACTTTCCGCTCGACATTCGTCGAGTGTCGACCCCAACTGTCACGCCCATAGTCACACCCGTGACATGGGGCGTGACCTTTCCAGCTGGCCCGACAAGATGCTGCCGAAGACATTTGACGCAACCCGCGCCCGGTTCTACCTCCCCGACACGCCCATAGTCACGCCCGTGACCTAGGGCGTGACTGCTGCGAACTCAGCCCGAAGTCAATTTTGCTGTCCAATCGCCGGCCGCCTTCATGAATAGTACTGTCACGCCCCCCCTACACGCCCGTGACCGAGGGCGTGTACTAATTAGAAATTTTTTCCTATAAATAGCCCAGTTCTGTAAGGTCCAAGGGTTCAGATTTTTGGGCCAAGTTAGTGTCTTTTTGTGGGCTGCATCCGTGATTTTCAAGGCTATGTAAGGAGATTTCTCCCTTTTTTATTTCATTTCTTGTTTTGTCTTAGTTTTAGCACTTGTAATAGCTTGTAATAGTTTCATTTTGATCAAATAAAATGTTAAATTTTCTCTTCATATATGGCTTTGGAATGAACACTTGTGCCCACTTTTCCTTCTCCTTTTTATTCTTAGTTTCACCTTTGTTCTTCATTTATGAAAAGTGTGTGTGTGTGTATGAGTGTAATTTGCTTACTTTACATTTTTTTTTTACTTGTTTTCATGCTTAGGAATGTTAGGTTTTCCTCTTTACATGCCTTTGATTTTTTCAAGTTAGGTTTTGTTTGAAAATGATGAATTAGGTTTTTCTTTTTTTTTCTTGTCTTCTTCAACATCTTCACTCTTATGAGTGTGTAAAAGAGTTACTAAAGTTCCTTTTGTTTTTTTTACTTAGCTTTATTTTAGGATGAAAACTTTTTTTCTTCTTTCTCTTTTATCTCAACTTTTTTAGCTCTTTTATGAAATCCTAGGAATGAAAATGTTGAAATTTTTATTTTCCAAAAACTTTGGTTTTTAATTTGTTTTGAAAAACTTTTGTCTTCTAAATTTTAATTTCTTCTTTTTATTTGTTTTTGGCAAAACCTATGCTTGAAATAGTTAAAATTTTAATTTTTAGGTAACTTTGATTTTTCTTTTTTTTTATTTATTTGTGTGTGTGAGTGTATGAGCCTAAACCTCTCTTTTGTTCTTCTTAAATTTTCATGTTGAGTGTGTGAGTGTAGGTGTATAATTTTTATGCTTTGTTCAAATTATGTAGAGTGTGTGAGTGCAGGTGTATAATTTTTATGCTTTGTTCAAATTATGTAGAGTGTGTGAGTGTAGGTGTATAATTCTATTGCTTTCTTGAATTTCTTATGGAGTGTGTGTGTCTGTGTGCATTTATTTCCGCCTACTCGTTAAGAGTTAAATGACGCATCGTTTTCATTTTCAGTCCTACTCGTTTGAGTAGGACTTGTAATTTTTCTTTCTTTATTTTTCCGCCTACTCACTTGAGTTTAAATGGCCGGACTTTATTTCAGTCCTACTCGTTTGAGTAGGACTTGCAATTTTACATTCTTTATTTTTTCCGCCTACTCACTTGAGTTAAATGGCCGGACTTTTTAGCCCTGTAATCGCATTTATTTTCTCCTACTCATTTGAGTAGGACTCGCTTTCATTTCAGTCCTACTCGTTTGAGTAGGACTTGCAATTTTCAGCCTTTATTTACCGCCCCCACTCGTTTAAGTGGGACTCGCAAATTTAAATTATGCAAATTTCATTCATGTGTAACTTAGATTTTGTTTAATTTATAATTTGGAGTGTGCGTGAGTTCTCGTTTAGTTAACTTTTTAGCTTTCTAAATGTTGTTATTTTTCTTTTGTCCCTTTCTTATAATCGTTTAGCATTTAATTTCGAACTCGCGCCTCACTAAATTATATGTCGTCCCCATACCGATGTGTGGCTAATCGCTATTAGCCTCGGCATCGAAGAGCTTTGGGACATTTAAAATGATTTATAATAATTGAAGTTCTTTATTTTCATTTTAATTTAAGCACTTAGGGTTTGCCCCGGGTTTACGACGCGTAGGACCACATAATCGATGTGTGGGCTCTATTTCCGTAGTCCATATGCTAGCTAGCCGAGAGGCCGTGCATATGGACCGATCACCCCTGGGTAAATAGAGTTGCGTGCATACCCTCGAGAGAGGACTAGCGTAATTCTACCGGATTGGGTCCCCCACCCAATAGCGGGGTTCTTAGCGTAAAGCGGGCGTTAAGAGGAATCCTTCGTCGGACTAACGTTCGGTCGAATAGTCTTAACGTTTAGGTGAGCGATATCCCTATAGCTAGGTGAGCTCACATTTGTGGAACCTCCACGGCCAAGTTGCCTTATTATTAATTTGAAAACCAAGTCTTTTTATTATTAAAAATTGTTTTAGTCTTAATCCGATTCGATGCCGAACGTTAACCCTTCATCGAATATTTTCTAAATCGTTTTTTTCGCTCCTTTGCTTTTCCGTCTTTTATTAAGTAACAAAAAAATCCATCTTTCTTTCAGTAAAATAATAGTCCTCCCGGAGGAGTAAGAATAGTCAACGCGACCCCGAGAACAATACGACCTCGGTATTCCCCCGAATATCGAGTACTACTTGCGATAGGTGCACTTGCCTACCCGAGCAAGCCCGCGGCGATCGACTCACCGAACCAACCACAGTAAGAGTCTGTTCGCGGGCACATCAAGTTTTTTGGCGCCGTTGCCGGGAATCTCTTTTCGAGTTGCTATTTCGAATTCCGGAGTCTATTAATTTTACTTATTTTCTATAAAAAAAAAAAAAACTAAAAACTTTATTTTAAAAACAAAAAAAAAAGTTTATTTTTGTTTATTTTTGTTTGGGTGTATGACCCGAGGACAACCCTCAGAGTCTGAAGATTTAGACTTCGACCCTGAGATCGAACGCTCTCTTGCGCGTATCCGATCTCATCGCCGAAATCCTTCTTTAGATCCCGAGGAATCTATCGGAGAACCCCCTGTTGTAGTTATGGCCGCCCCTAACCTTCCCCCGGCGGCCGAGCGTACTATGTCTTATTACGCCCGGCCTAACCTGGATGATTCTGGGTCGAGTATTGTTCGCCCTGCGGTGGCCAATAATAATTTTGAAATAAAATCAAGTGTCATTCAAATGGTCCAAAACGCCGTGCAGTTCGATGGACTGCCGGATGAGGACCCGAATGTCCACTTGTCCAATTTCTTGGAGATATGCGACACCTTCAAGATCAATGGCGTCACTGATGACGCCATTCGTTTGCGCTTATTTCCTTTTTCCCTTAAGTCCAAAGCCAAGGCGTGGTTGAATGCCCTCCCGCGAGGATGTATCACCACGTGGGCTGAGTTGACGGAACGGTTCCTGACGAAGTACTTTCCGCCCGCCAAAACTGCAAAGTTGCGGGCGGACATTTCTTCGTTTGTGCAGAACGATCCTGAGTCTCTATACGAGACTTGGGAACGATTTAAGGAATTCCTCCGCCGTTGCCCGCACCACGCGCTGCCAACGTGGTTGAAAGTACAAATTTTTTATAATGGGCTGAATTTTCAGACGCGTCAAATGATTGACGCGGCTGCCGGGGGAACGCTTAACAACAAAACCCCCGAGGCCGCCCAGGCTTTATTCGAAGAGATGACTATGAACGCCTATCAATGGAACGTCCCGCGGGGACGGCCAAAGCCGGCGGCTGGTCTTTTTGAAGTGGATGCCACTGCTCTCTTGACCCTTCAAGTTGAAAGGTTAACAAAGCAGGTGGCGGAGATGTCTGCTGCCTCCTCCACTCCGCCTTGTTTTATTCCCCCTAACGTCTGCGTAGCTGAAGAGTTCGTGGACTTCATGGGAAATTCGGGTCGTCCTCCCTTCAACCCCAACAACAACCCTTATAGTAATCACTATAATCCGGGTTGGAGGAATCACCCAACTTCTCGTGGAGCAACCCGAATAATGCTCAGCGTCCCCCTATTTCTTATGCGCCCGGATTTCTTCCTCCCCCTCCTCTTCCGAAACCCTCCCCGATGGAGGAAAATTTTTCGAAGTATATTGCGTCCAACGAGTCAAATATCCGGAACATCACCGGATCGCTAAAAACACTCGAACAACAGGTTGGACAGCTAGCGAGGATGATGTCCGAGCGCGCGCTCGGGGCACTGCCGGGAAACACGGAGCCCAATCAGCGGGAAAACGCCAACGCTATAACCCTCCGTAGCGGAAAGGAGGTGGTCGATCCAAAACGGACCGACCCTCAGGGTTTCTGATCGGCCTTCCCCACCGCGTTTCAGGGAAGCTTCTACCCCCTTCTCTTTCTTTTCTTTGTACATATTGTCTTTCCTTTTTGTTCTGCATACTTACGATACAACATTGGGGACAATGTTGGACTTAAGTATGGGGGTATTTTCGTGCTTTACTTTCTGCACTTCAATTTTTCTGCATTTCAAAAAAGAAAAATACAAAAAATACATATAACAACAAAACAAAAACAAAAAAATTAAAAAACATCTTAAAATGAAACAAAAAATTTAAATGAAAAAAACAAAAATCCAAAAATTTTGTTTCTTGTTTTGTTCTCTTTCTCTTTTCCAAAAACTCAAAAACAAAACAAAAAATTTATTTTGTTTAGTTTCACTTTGTATATATTTTTTGTTTTTTTCTCTCTCCCCCTTCCTCATTCTTGTACAAACCTTTTTCCTTTTCTCTCTTATTTTTGTACATATTATGAAAATTCTCTTAAAAAATACAAAAAAAAGATAATAGTTCAAAAAATTTTCAAAAAAATTGAGAAAAACAAAAATACAAAAAAAGATAATAAATGAAAACAAACAAAAAATGATAACAAAAACTATAAAAATAATAATAATAAAAAATGTTTTGAAATAAATAAATTAAAAATTCCATACTTAACTTTTCTGCTATCCAAAAATTCTGTTCTGAGTTTATTTATATGTGAATACTATTAATTCTCTATTTGCAATCCGTTTGTTAATTATTGATTGAAACATTTAAATAGCCGGGGTTAAGTTTTAAAGAATTTTTTATGCTTTGTTAAAACTAGCGGACTCGTTTTAGGCACTACTTCTAATTTTTCATTAATAGGAGCACGTATATTATGTTAGGAAATAACGACTATAGAATTCAATTATACTTACCTTTAGCTTTCTGAAAAAAAATTGGAACGTACAAATTATTAAGGTTGCTCTCAAAAATTTTTAGGATTACAATCTAGTTTTCCTTTCTCCCATCACTTTTCATGACCTACTTGGCATGAAAAATTTTATCCTTAAAAGATCTTATGTCAATGGGAACAAGATTTCGTTCCGTAAACATAGGCACCCAATAATTTTAAAAGATTATATAAGGAGTAAGAGGATAAAATTCATTACTCCTACAAATATACATTGGGTTAATTTTTCTTATGAAGTTGAAAAACAAAAATCATATTAGGAAAATAAGATTTCGTTTTCCTAATAATCCAAAAGAAAAAAAAATGGAGCTTCGAGAAAAAATTACCTCACCTCAAATATCAAAACCCTCTTCATAAACCACACTACCCCCTTAGCCAATTACACGATTCTAGAATTAATTCAAAAATCTTTTTGAGAGCATAATTAGTAAATTGTATTATTTCCGGTAGCACTCGTATAAGCTAGAGTTCTTATAATTCCAAACTATTTTCGTTAATCTAACCATTTCAAATGTTGCCTTCTATTTGATTACATCAAGAAGTCTTTTGGCCAAAACTTTTGCACTATTTAAATCATCTACATAATTTTAGGACTTAACTCTTACACCCCGTATATTTATTTCGATCTCTCTTATAATTGATTAAGCGATAGCCAAAACTTAGAGTTTTTTTTATTCCTTATAGATTCACCTCAAACTTTTGTTCTGGAATAGCAAAAGCCTAAGTATGGGGGTATTTGATGAACTGTAAATATGCGTATTTTTATGCACATTAATTTAGTCATTTTCATTTATTTTCGTCGTTTTTACTTATTTTTGTTCAATAAAATGTTCCTATTCTTGTAAATTTTCTCCTAACTTGTTTTATTTGATTTTTCAGAAAAATTTCAAAATCTGCCAAAATTTGGGAAGTACACGCCCGTGACACATGGGTCACGCCCGTGACCGAGCCGTGACTGTGCATTTCCCGTGAAATCGGAAAATTTCTGAAGAAAAGGCTTGACACGCCTGGCGACACGCCCGTGTCACCCGACACGGGGCGTGACCCAAGCCCGTGTCCTCTCCTCTCGACGAATTCCGCTCGACGATCGTCGAGTGTCGACACCAACTGTCACGCCCAGTGTCACGCCCGTGACCTGGGGCGTGACCCAATTTCAGCTCAACGATTTCGACTCGACACTTTCCGCTCGACATTCGTCGAGTGTCGACCCCAACTGTCACGCCCATAGTCACGCCCGTGACATGGGGCGTGACCTTTCCAGCTGGCCCGACAAGATGCTACCGAAGACATTTGACGCAACCCGCGCCCGGTTCTACCTCCCCGACACGCCCATAGTCACGCCCGTGACCTAGGGCGTGACTGCTGCGAACTCAGCCCGAAGTCAACTTTGCTGTCCAATCGCCGGCCGCCTTCATGAATAGTACTGTCACGCCCCCCCTACACGCCCGTGACCGAGGGCGTGTACTTAGAAATTTTTTCCTATAAATAGCCCAGTTTTGTAAGGTCCAAGGGTTCAGATTTTTGGGCCAAGTTAGTGTCTTTTTGTGGGCTGCATCCGTGATTTTCAAGGCTATGTAAGGAGATTTCTCCCTTTTTTATTTCATTTCTTGTTTTGTCTTAGTTTTAGCACTTGTAATAGCTTGTAATAGTTTCATTTTGATCAAATAAAATGTTAAATTTTCTCTTCATATATGGCTTTGGAATGAACACTTGTGCCCACTTTTCCTTCTCCTTTTTATTCTTAGTTTCACCTTTGTTCTTCATTTATGAAAAGTGTGTGTGTGTGTATGAGTGTAATTTGCTTACTTTACATTTTTTTTTTACTTGTTTTCATGCTTAGGAATGTTAGGTTTTCCTCTTTACATGCCTTTGATTTTTTCAAGTTAGGTTTTGTTTGAAATGATGAAATGATGAATTAGGTTTTTCTTTTTTTTTTCTTGTCTTCTTCAACATCTTCACTCTTATGAGTGTGTAAAAGAGTTACTAAAGTTCCTTTTGTTTTTTTTACTTAGCTTTATTTTAGGATGAAAACTTTTTTTCTTCTTTCTCTTTTATCTCAACTTTTTTAGCTCTTTTATGAAATCCTAGGAATGAAAATGTTGAAATTTTTATTTTCCAAAAACTTTGGTTTTTAATTTGTTTTGAAAAACTTTTGTCTTCTAAAATTTTAATTTCTTCTTTTTATTTGTTTTTGGCAAAACCTATGCTTGAAATAGTTAAAATTTTAATTTTTAGGTAACTTTGATTTTTCTTTTTTTTATTTATTTGTGTGTGTGAGTGTATGAGCCTAAACCTCTCTTTTGTTCTTCTTAAATTTTCATGTTGAGTGTGTGAGTGTAGGTGTATAATTTTTATGCTTTGTTCAAATTATGTAGAGTGTGTGAGTGTAGGTGTATAATTTTTATGCTTTGTTCAAATTATGTAGAGTGTGTGAGTGTAGGTGTATAATTCTATTGCTTTCTTGAATTTCTTATGGAGTGTGTGTGTCTGTGTGCATTTATTTCCGCCTACTCGTTAAGAGTTAAATGGCGCATCGTTTTCATTTTCAGTCCTACTCGTTTGAGTAGGACTTGTAATTTTTCTTTCTTTATTTTTCCGCCTACTCACTTGAGTTTAAATGGCCGGACTTTATTTCAGTCCTACTCGTTTGAGTAGGACTTGCAATTTTACTTTCTTTATTTTTTCCGCCTACTCACTTGAGTTAAATGGCCGGACTTTTTAGCCCTGTAATCGCATTTATTTTCTCCTACTCATTTGAGTAGGACTCGCTTTCATTTCAGTCCTACTCGTTTGAGTAGGACTTGCAATTTTCAGCCTTTATTTACCGCCCCCACTCGTTTAAGTGGGACTCGCAAATTTAAATTATGCAAATTTCATTCATGTGTAACTTAGATTTTGTTTAATTTATAATTTGGAGTGTGCGTGAGTTCTCGTTTAGTTAACTTTTTAGCTTTCTAAATGTTGTTATTTTTCTTTTGTCCCTTTCTTATAATCGTTTAGCATTTAATTTCGAACTCGCGCCTCACTAAATTATATGTCGTCCCCATACCGATGTGTGGCTAATCGCTATTAGCCTCGGCATCGAAGAGCTTTGGGACATTTAAAATGATTTATAATAATTGAAGTTCTTTATTTTCATTTTAATTTAAGCACTTAGGGTTTGCCCCGGGTTTACGACGCGTAGGACCACATAATCGATGTGTGGGCTCTATTTCCGTAGTCCATATGCTAGCTAGCCGAGAGGCCGTGCATATGGACCGATCACCCCTGGGTAAATAGAGTTGCGTGCATACCCTCGAGAGAGGACTAGCGTAATTCTACCGGATTGGGTCCCCCACCCAATAGCGGGGTTCTTAGCGTAAAGCGGGCGTTAAGAGGAATCCTTCGTCGGACTAACGTTCGGTCGAATAGTCTTAACGTTTAGGTGAGCGATATCCCTATAGCTAGGTGAGCTCACATTTGTGGAACCTCCACGGCCAAGTTGCCTTATTATTAATTTGAAAACCAAGTCTTTTTATTATTAAAAATTGTTTTAGTCTTAATCCGATTCGATGCCGAACGTTAACCCTTCATCGAATATTTTCTAAATCGTTTTTTTCGCTCCTTTGCTTTTCCGTCTTTTATTAAGTAACAAAAAAATCCATCTTTCTTTCAGTAAAATAATAGTCCTCCCGGAGGAGTAAGAATAGTCAACGCGACCCCGAGAACAATACGACCTCGGTATTCCCCCGAATATCGAGTACTACTTGCGATAGGTGCACTTGCCTACCCGAGCAAGCCCGCGGCGATCGACTCACCGAACCAACCACAGTAAGAGTCTGTTCGCGGGCACATCAAGTTTTTGGCGCCGTTGCCGGGAATCTCTTTTCGAGTTGCTATTTCGAATTCCGGAGTCTATTAATTTTACTTATTTTCTATATAAAAAAAAAAAAACTAAAAACTTTATTTTAAAAACAAAAAAAAAAGTTTATTTTTGTTTTATTTTTGTTTGGGTGTATGACCCGAGGACAACCCTCAGAGTCTGAAGATTTAGACTTCGACCCTGAGATCGAACGCTCTCTTGCGCGTATCCGATCTCATCGCCGAAATCCTTCTTTAGATCCCGAGGAATCTATCGGAGAACCCCTGTTGTAGTTATGGCCGCCCCTAACCTTCCCCCGGCGGCCGAGCGTACTATGTCTTATTACGCCCGGCCTAACCTGGATGATTCTGGGTCGAGTATTGTTCGCCCTGCGGTGGCCAATAATAATTTTGAAATAAAATCAAGTGTCATTCAAATGGTCCAAAACGCCGTGCAGTTCGATGGACTGCCGGATGAGGACCCGAATGTCCACTTGTCCAATTTCTTGGAGATATGCGACACCTTCAAGATCAATGGCGTCACTGATGACGCCATTCGTTTGCGCTTATTTCCTTTTTCCCTTAAGTCCAAAGCCAAGGCGTGGTTGAATGCCCTCCCGCGAGGATGTATCACCACGTGGGCTGAGTTGACGGAACGGTTCCTGACGAAGTACTTTCCGCCCGCCAAAACTGCAAAGTTGCGGGCGGACATTTCTTCGTTTGTGCAGAACGATCCTGAGTCTCTATACGAGACTTGGGAACGATTTAAGGAATTCCTCCGCCGTTGCCCGCACCACGCGCTGCCAACGTGGTTGAAAGTACAAATTTTTTATAATGGGCTGAATTTTCAGACGCGTCAAATGATTGACGCGGCTGCCGGGGGAACGCTTAACAACAAAACCCCCGAGGCCGCCCAGGCTTTATTCGAAGAGATGACTATGAACGCCTATCAATGGAACGTCCCGCGGGGACGGCCAAAGCCGGCGGCTGGTCTTTTTGAAGTGGATGCCACTGCTCTCTTGACCCTTCAAGTTGAAAGGTTAACAAAGCAGGTGGCGGAGATGTCTGCTGCCTCCTCCACTCCGCCTTGTTTTATTCCCCCTAACGTCTGCGTAGCTGAAGAGTTCGTGGACTTCATGGGAAATTCGGGTCGTCCTCCCTTCAACCCCAACAACAACCCTTATAGTAATCACTATAATCCGGGTTGGAGGAATCACCCCAACTTCTCGTGGAGCAACCCGAATAATGCTCAGCGTCCCCCTATTTCTTATGCGCCCGGATTTCTTCCTCCCCCTCCTCTTCCGAAACCCTCCCCGATGGAGGAAAATTTTTCGAAGTATATTGCGTCCAACGAGTCAAATATCCGGAACATCACCGGATCGCTAAAAACACTCGAACAACAGGTTGGACAACTAGCGAGGATGATGTCCGAGCGCGCGCTCGGGGGCACTGCCGGGAAACACGGAGCCCAATCAGCGGGAAAACGCCAACGCTATAACCCTCCGTAGCGGAAAGGAGGTGGTCGATCCAAAACGGACCGACCCTCAGGGTTTCTGATCGGCCTTCCCCACCGCGTTTCAGGGAAGCTTCTACCCCCTTCTCTTTCTTTTCTTTGTACATATTGTCTTTCCTTTTTGTTCTGCATACTTACGATACAACATTGGGGACAATGTTGGACTTAAGTATGGGGGTATTTTCGTGCTTTACTTTCTGCACTTCAATTTTTCTGCATTTCAAAAAGAAAAATACAAAAAATACATATAACAACAAAACAAAAACAAAAAATTAAAAAACATCTTAAAATGAAACAAAAAATTTAAATGAAAAAAACAAAAATCCAAAAAATTTTGTTTCTTGTTTTGTTCTCTTTCTCTTTCCAAAAACTCAAAACAACAAACAAAAAATTTATTTTGTTTAGTTTCACTTTGTATATATTTTTTGTTTTTTTCTCTCTCCCCCTTCCTCATTCTTGTACAAACCTTTTTCCTTTTCTCTCTTATTTTTGTACATATTATGAAAATTCTCTTAAAAAATACAAAAAAAAGATAATAGTTCAAAAAATTTTCAAAAAAATTGAGAAAAACAAAAATACAAAAAAAGATAATAAATGAAAAACAAACAAAAAATGATAACAAAAACTATAAAAATAATAATAATAAAAAATGTTTTGAAATAAATAAATTAAAAATTCCATACTTAACTTTTCTGCTATCCAAAAATTCTGTTCTGAGTTTATTTATATGTGAATACTATTAATTCTCTATTTGCAATCCGTTTGTTAATTATTGATTGAAACATTTAAATAGCCGGGGTTAAGTTTTAAAGAATTTTTTATGCTTTGTTAAAACTAGCGGACTCGTTTTAGGCACTACTTCTAATTTTTCATTAATAGGAGCACGTATATTATGTTAGGAAATAACGACTATAGAATTCAATTATACTTACCTTTAGCTTTCTGAAAAAAAATTGGAACGTACAAATTATTAAGGTTGCTCTCAAAAATTTTTAGGATTACAATCTAGTTTTCCTTTCTCCCATCACTTTTCATGACCTACTTGGCATGAAAAATTTTATCCTTAAAAGATCTTATGTCAATGGGAACAAGATTTCGTTCCGTAAACATAGGCACCCAATAATTTTAAAAGATTATATAAGGAGTAAGAGGATAAAATTCATTACTCCTACAAATATACATTGGGTTAATTTTTCTTATGAAGTTGAAAAACAAAAATCATATTAGGAAAATAAGATTTCGTTTTCCTAATAATCCAAAAGAAAAAAAAATGGAGCTTCGAGAAAAAATTACCTCACCTCAAATATCAAAACCCTCTTCATAAACCACACTACCCCCTTAGCCAATTACACGATTCTAGAATTAATTCAAAAATCTTTTTGAGAGCATAATTAGTAAATTGTATTATTTCCGGTAGCACTCGTATAAGCTAGAGTTCTTATAATTCCAAACTATTTTCGTTAATCTAACCATTTCAAATGTTGCCTTCTATTTGATTACATCAAGAAGTCTTTTGGCCAAAACTTTTGCACTATTTAAATCATCTACATAATTTTAGGACTTAACTCTTACACCCCGTATATTTATTTCGATCTCTCTTATAATTGATTAAGCGATAGCCAAAACTTAGAGTTTTTTTATTCCTTATAGATTCACCTCAAACTTTTGTTCTGGAATAGCAAAAGCCTAAGTATGGGGGTATTTGATGAACTGTAAATATGCGTATTTTTATGCACATTAATTTAGTCATTTTCATTTATTTTCGTCGTTTTTACTTATTTTTGTTCAATAAAATGTTCCTATTCTTGTAAATTTTCTCCTAACTTGTTTTATTTGATTTTTCAGAAAAATTTCAAAATCTGCCAAAATTTGGGAAGTACACGCCCGTGACACATGGGTCACGCCCGTGACCGAGCCGTGACTGTGCATTTCCCGTGAAATCGGAAAATTTCTGAAGAAAAGGCTTGACACGCCTGGCGACACGCCCGTGTCACCCGACACGGGGCGTGACCCAAGCCCGTGTCCTCTCCTCTCGACGAATTCCGCTCGACGATCGTCGAGTGTCGACACCAACTGTCACGCCCAGTGTCACGCCCGTGACCTGGGGCGTGACCCAATTTCAGCTCAACGATTTCGACTCGACACTTTCCGCTCGACATTCGTCGAGTGTCGACCCCAACTGTCACGCCCATAGTCACGCCCGTGACATGGGGCGTGACCTTTCCAGCTGGCCCGACAAGATGCTACCGAAGACATTTGACGCAACCCGCGCCCGGTTCTACCTCCCCGACACGCCCATAGTCACGCCCGTGACCTAGGGCGTGACTGCTGCGAACTCAGCCCGAAGTCAACTTTGCTGTCCAATCGCCGGCCGCCTTCATGAATAGTACTGTCACGCCCCCCTACACGCCCGTGACCGAGGGCGTGTACTTAGAAATTTTTTCCTATAAATAGCCCAGTTTTGTAAGGTCCAAGGGTTCAGATTTTTGGGCCAAGTTAGTGTCTTTTTGTGGGCTGCATCCGTGATTTTCAAGGCTATGTAAGGAGATTTCTCCCTTTTTTATTTCATTTCTTGTTTTGTCTTAGTTTTAGCACTTGTAATAGCTTGTAATAGTTTCATTTTGATCAAATAAAATGTTAAATTTTCTCTTCATATATGGCTTTGGAATGAACACTTGTGCCCACTTTTCCTTCTCCTTTTTATTCTTAGTTTCACCTTTGTTCTTCATTTATGAAAAGTGTGTGTGTGTGTATGAGTGTAATTTGCTTACTTTACATTTTTTTTTACTTGTTTTCATGCTTAGGAATGTTAGGTTTTCCTCTTTACATGCCTTTGATTTTTTCAAGTTAGGTTTTGTTTGAAAATGATGAAATGATGAATTAGGTTTTTCTTTTTTTTTCTTGTCTTCTTCAACATCTTCACTCTTATGAGTGTGTAAAAGAGTTACTAAAGTTCCTTTTGTTTTTTTTACTTAGCTTTATTTTAGGATGAAAACTTTTTTTCTTCTTTCTCTTTTATCTCAACTTTTTTAGCTCTTTTATGAAATCCTAGGAATGAAAATGTTGAAATTTTTATTTTCCAAAAACTTTGGTTTTTAATTTGTTTTGAAAAACTTTTGTCTTCTAAAATTTTAATTTCTTCTTTTTATTTGTTTTTGGCAAAACCTATGCTTGAAATAGTTAAATTTTAATTTTTAGGTAACTTTGATTTTTCTTTTTTTTATTTATTTGTGTGTGTGAGTGTATGAGCCTAAACCTCTCTTTTGTTCTTCTTAAATTTTCATGTTGAGTGTGTGAGTGTAGGTGTATAATTTTTATGCTTTGTTCAAATTATGTAGAGTGTGTGAGTGTAGGTGTATAATTTTTATGCTTTGTTCAAATTATGTAGAGTGTGTGAGTGTAGGTGTATAATTCTATTGCTTTCTTGAATTTCTTATGGAGTGTGTGTGTCTGTGTGCATTTATTTCCGCCTACTCGTTAAGAGTTAAATGGCGCATCGTTTTCATTTTCAGTCCTACTCGTTTGAGTAGGACTTGTAATTTTTCTTTCTTTATTTTTCCGCCTACTCACTTGAGTTTAAATGGCCGGACTTTATTTCAGTCCTACTCGTTTGAGTAGGACTTGCAATTTTACTTTCTTTATTTTTTCCGCCTACTCACTTGAGTTAAATGGCCGGACTTTTTAGCCCTGTAATCGCATTTATTTTCTCCTACTCATTTGAGTAGGACTCGCTTTCATTTCAGTCCTACTCGTTTGAGTAGGACTTGCAATTTTCAGCCTTTATTTACCGCCCCCACTCGTTTTGAGTGGGACTCGCAAATTTAAATTATGCAAATTTCATTCATGTGTAACTTAGATTTTGTTTAATTTATAATTTGGAGTGTGCGTGAGTTCTCGTTTAGTTAACTTTTTAGCTTTCTAAATGTTGTTATTTTTCTTTTGTCCCTTTCTTATAATCGTTTAGCATTTAATTTTGAACTCGCGGCTCACTAAATTATAAGCCGTCCCCATACCGATGTGTGGCTAATCGCTATTAGCCTCGGCATCGAAGAGCTTTGGGACATTTAAAATGATTTATAATAATTGAAGTTCTTTATTTTCATTTTAATTTAAGCACTTAGGGTTTGCCCCGGGTTTACGACGCGTAGGACCACATAATCGATGTGTGGGCTCTATTTCCGTAGTCCATATGCTAGCTAGCCGAGAGGCCGTGCATATGGACCGATCACCCCTGGGTAAATAGAGTTGCGTGCATACCCTCGAGAGAGGACTAGCGTAATTCTACCGGATTGGGTCCCCCACCCAATAGCGGGGTTCTTAGCGTAAAGCGGGCGTTAAGAGGAATCCTTCGTCGGACTAACGTTCGGTCGAATAGTCTTAACGTTTAGGTGAGCGATATCCCTATAGCTAGGTGAGCTCACATTTGTGGAACCTCCACGGCCAAGTTGCCTTATTATTAATTTGAAAACCAAGTCTTTTTATTATTAAAAATTGTTTTAGTCTTAATCCGATTCGATGCCGAGCGTTAACCCTTCATCGAATATTTTCTAAATCGTTTTTTTCGCTCCTTTGCTTTTCCGTCTTTTATTAAGTAACAAAAAAATCCATCTTTCTTTCAGTAAAATAATAGTCCTCCCGGAGGAGTAAGAATAGTCAACGCGACCCCGAGAACAATACGACCTCGTATTCCCCCGAATATCGAGTACTACTTGCGATAGGTGCACTTGCCTACCCGAGCAAGCCCGCGGCGATCGACTCACCGAACCAACCACAGTAAGAGTCTGTTCGCGGGCACATCACTAAACACCTAATACCTACAAGGAAAGGTTGCCCGACAAATTGTCAAGTAACCTCCCTCTGATACCAACTGTCACGACCCGCATTTTCTCCGAATTTAAGAAGTATTAGAGTATGAGGAAACACGCGTCGTGATGCCACGTCGAGCAGGGAATAACTGTCGACGCTCAGGCGAACTCCAACTAACTAGACTATGAAAATCTCATAAGTTTAATGATTAGAAAATTATGTATATTTTAGGGGTCGTATCCCTCGGCTCAGTGGATCATCTAGTCCACAGTTTAAAACTATATTTATACGCAGAGGAAAATACTTTATTTATTTCTTTGACATCCTAAGAGAGCGCGTAAGTGACCCCCAAGGTCAACCCATACTATGCAAGACTCTAGATGTATATTATATTATAAATAGGAAAAACGACCTTTTTTACGTTACTTGAAAAGTAGTGTATGAGTTTTATAAAACATGCTGATCATGAGATATACATATTGTAGTATTTTTAAGTTTTAAAAATAACTAACAACCTAGCATAAAACTTCCCAAGAGCAAGTAGACTATCTCCATAAAAGGTAGCAGTAAAAGAAACATATCTAGTATCAAAAGGTAAAACTACCAGCGGGCGCCAACAAACTGACACGAACCCACTGGCAAGTATGTATGTTTGTAAGAAAAGCAGAAAAACTACCTCACAACAGCAAGCGAAAGATCCCTACAACTCAAGGGATCACCAGCAACACCACAGCAAAACTAGCCGTCTACCCATCTACTAGTCAGAACCTGAGGCATTCATAAAAGAAAAGAACACCTCAGCAAGTAAATCATGAAAATCTGAACTAGGGCATTAAATCAAAATGGAACGAGAGTGTAAGTAAACAAGACTGTAAAAGCAAACACTGTATAAAGAAATCAGAAGTACACCAAGTACCAAGAACAACACCAAGCCCTGATCAAATCCTACTGAGGCTACAAGGCAAAAAAAGCAAGGAAACTTGCCACAATATGTTGCATTTAACCAGGAAGAAACACCTAACAATCCTAATTGTGAGTTAATGGTAGTAATAAATCATCATGGACCTAAGTTGGTGACCAAAATCAGTCCCCCAAACAAAATAGTTCCAACAAAAATAAATAAGATTCCTCTGTCAGCACCAAACCACCACAAACTCAGCCCGTACCTGGGACAAAAAGGGTGGCAGCCACAGCAAATGCACATCCCGTACCTGGGACTAAAACGTGGCGGCCACGGCTCGCACACAAAACATCCCGCTCCTTTAGAGCGTCAAAACACCACTACCTGCCATAACCCACGATTCGGCCCTCAAAACAAAGGAAGAACGAAAGGCCGACAAAACATTTCCCCTAGGAGGTAATCACTCGGGAAGAAAAGTACTGGAAAGAAATAAATTTCTGCCTACAGGAATCGTCAAACCAACTCGACGATTTTTCGTCGAGCGCTGGAACAAAATCGTCGAACGCAGGAGAATCGTCGAACGCAGCTTGACGATTTTCGTCGAACACAGGCCACGGGAAATCGTAGAACTCCGTTCGACAATTTGCCGTTAAACGCAGACCACAGAGAATCTTAGAATACATGCCACGTGAAAAATACTGTCGAACGTCGTTCGACGATTTCCCTTTCGTCGAAAAAAGTTCACGGGAAAATTGTCGAACGCCATTCGACGATTTCCCTTTCGTCGAACAAAGGTCACGGGAACATCGTCGAACTCCGTTTGACGATTTTCGTTAGACCCAGAACTAAGGCACATCGTCGAGCTCAGCTCGACGATAATCGTCGAACCCAGATAGACGATTTCTGTCGATCTGGCTGCATTGAGTGCACAGAAATCCTGAACTTCCTACTTCGTTTCCGTCCAAACTTCTTCGCCTAATTCAATCCTATTACTGACGATATAAGTATAAAAATCTTCCTGCTGTAAAATTCTAGGGTGGAAAGGCTAGATACTACCAAAATAGAAGTTTTAACAGGGAACCATTTGAATGATTAACAGGGAACAATTTGATAAAACAACAAGACTACATTACTCCAGCCGAAGATTTAAGTTCAGAACTTGAGAGAATGCGAACAGAAACAAAATGGGGCATAATTGTTTAAAATTAACATGCTTTTGACGGAAAAACAGAGTAAAGTATAAATCTCGGGAAAACAGGGAAAATTATAGTAAATATGATCATGAAAAGGGGAAGAAAACTTGGCAAGGGTAGGAGCACCACTTGCCTCAATTCCAGAATTTATCTTGCGCTGCCCTGCCTCTCTCTCTCTCTCTCTCTCTCTCTCTCTCTCTCGGCTCCGGCCACAACAGCACCTAAACAGAATCCTGAGGATTTAATGGCGGAAAAGGATCGAAGTAAAAATTCCGAGACCTCTAGAAACACCACGAAAATTGAATCTCTTACCGTACGAATGTAGGTCTAGGCGAGAGCACTCAAAATCCGCTTTCGGAATCGAATTCCATCCACTAACGCTCCCAAAATCGGCGTCTGAAGGGTACAGGGTTGGCAGTTTTTTTTCTCTTCCTCTCGAACAGGCAGCAGTTATAACTTCAAGGAGGGAGACGATGAAAAGTCTGTATTTATCTAAGGCTATATATATATATATATATATATATATATATATATATATATATATATATATATATATATATATATATATATATATATATATATATATATATATATATATATATATATGCGTGGACACGTCCTTTCAGCCCTGCCGCCACTGGTTTTCAATTCAAGTTTCATTAATTAATTATTGCATTATTATTATTATTATTATTACCACCAAAACGACGCGAAAACCGAACCACCTCGGATTCCGACGAAATTTGCACTGTATCTAAATACACACGCTACGAACGCAATGGCGAAGTCGAAATCAAATTTCGACGAACCAAACACAGGTTATCACTACTCGAAGCCAAAACACAAGCATCCCCCGAGAGGCCTCACCGGTCACAAAAACAGACCCGGCTTGCTAGGGGATCTCGCCAAAAGGGCTACCAACAACCACACAAGGAACCTAAAGAGCTAAGACCACGCTCTATCAAACGGCACATGGCAGAAACGCGTCAACGTAACGCCAAATGAGAATTACATAATCGCAGAGAAATCGGGGGCGTTACACTCGGGGCATGTCGAGCCCGTGTCGACGATCGGCTCGGGGAGTCGACGAACTTCGCTCGACGATGTGTCGAGAAAAGGCACACGGCCTAGGACACGGGCGTGTCCAAAGCCGTGTTGTGTGTTGACGAACTTCGCTCGACGAAGTGTCGAGACCGTGAACACGGCCTGGAGCCCAAGCGTGTTCGGGTGTGACACGGGCGTGTCCAAGACCCGTGTGAGTCTCGGGTCATTTTCGGGGCTTTGTCGATGGAGGCACACGGCCGACCACACGGCCGTGTCAGTTGGAACACGGGCGTGTCAGGTCGAACACGGGCGTGTCGGATGCCCGTGTGATTTTCGAGACGCGTCGATTTTGACGAAGAATGAGATACACGGCCCTGGACACGGGCATGTCGCAGGCCGTGTTCGGCCCAGGTTTTACTTTTCAGCTACGAATCGTAGCCATTCGTTTCCTTATTTTGGGATCCGACGGTTGGGGGTTGTTCCTACTGGGATATACCCTGGATTGGGCCTTTGAAACCCTCATTTTACTTGAGTGGTTCTCTTTCTAAGTCAAGAGAGAGGTGAGAGCAAAGGAGGAAGAAGATGCCTAGATCCGGCCACCGGCGGAGCTTTGGAGCTCCAAATCGCGAACCGACTTCGGATCTACGGAGGCAAAGAGAGTGTGGTGTTTTTCATCCGCTTACATTTCCATGGCGCCAAGGAAGAACGTTAGGGTAACGATTCTCTACTTGAGCATGTGAAGCTTTCCATCTTTTGCATAGGAAGCCCGTTCTCGTGAGTTTGCGGTGAGTTGGAGGCGTTCCTTCGGGTAGATATGTAAAGTCCCCGTTGTGTAGAGTTTGTAAACGAGAATGGACATAGACATGATGTGTGAAGCCTATCCGGACATGTTGGTCTGGATCGGTGATGTTGCATTGCATAAATGTCGGAGAAGACTCCGTGCGAATGTTTGTTTTCGGGTTTTTCTACATGATAGATTACAACAAGGAGCCTTGGGGATTAACCCAAAGGTCCACCCGGAAAACTTGGCAGATGCGTGAACTTGCCAACTTGGAGGCCTGGGAGCCAACTTGAACTTAACCGGGTTATGTGATTTTGTAATGGAAACGGGACTCGGGAGAATTTTGACATGCGCATATGGTTTAAATTACCGCTGCGATGTGAGCACGGGTTAGATGGAACCGTACCCATTCTATGTCATTCGGATTAGAGCCGTTCGCATAGATAAGGGTCTTCGGCGGTCTATGGTTTTAATTACCGTGACCCATGCCGGGAAGACAAATTTCTCGCGAGAGATTGTCGTACCGGTGACGGTGGTGAGTCGGCAGACTTTGTCTGTGATCACCGAGAATGTGCCATGAGAGCACAGGGCGTGTGGCCGTGCGTGCCAACGCCTATGATGCAATGTATTTATCTACTGCTTGCTTGTGCTAATAAAATGAAGGGAAGGAGCATCGCCGCCCTGAGTTGGGGGCGAGATCGTTATAATTTGGTCAGTATTGTTGACCGTTGCTTTTGTTTGCCACCGTGCGGTGGTTTGTTGCTTGCAGGTGCTGCTGGACCAAGCGGTCAATAGCGGGCTAAAGCCCAAATTGCGAAGCCGGCCCTTGAAGGCCTAATCGAAGTGTTTACTTGCTTTCGTTCATGTATGACCGGCCTGCGTGTCGTGGTATGGAAAACATGTATTAAGAGTAAACCATTTGTAAGGCCTTAAGGCCAGTACTTGTGTATGCACTACATTCCTATTTGGATTATTAGTGGACATTCATGCTTGTTGTTGAGTTCTTTAATTGTAACTTATAAATTGCTTCCGCTAGAATGCTCTGTGTAGGACGATTGATTGGTTGGATGGCTTCCATTGAGTAACCACCCGGTCTGTTTGTGGTATATGGTGTCGGGCCCCGGCCGGACCTACTGCTATATGCTATGCGACAGATAGGGGGTGTTACAATTTGGTATCAGACTACTGCTTTTGGTCGGGCTTAAGATGAATTCGTGGACGAATTCTTTTTAAGGGGTGGTGAGCACATGTATGTGCGTCATCGTTATAACAATAAAAGAACCCATGAATGTACACTTAGGAATGAAAATACACGTGTTTGGGGAACCTGCGTGTTCCTATAATTGATGTTTGCAATTTTATTTGGTCGTTTAACGGTGTTTTGTACCACTATAGGTGACCAGAAGTGGTGTTGGGTCGTCGGAACGTCGAGTTTTTGAGGCTAGCAGTGCACTTAATGAAGCTCCTGCAACACCTCCATCGGCTGAGACCATACGTTTGGTCGTCAAAGCAGTGTTGGCCATGATTAATGTGCAACCTGCAAGGCAAATGCAGCAGCCCGCTCCTGCGATGGAGCAGATACCTCTTACAGAGGTTGAGCCGAGGAGAGTGGAACAGGTAGTAGTGGAGCCGGTGGTGCCAAGGAGGGCAACCGAGAGACAGCTTAAGCATATCATGAGCTTTAATCCTCCGGTATTTTTGGGGTTGGGAACCCCATCTCAAGCTGAAGACTGGCTCTCCAGGGTGAAGAGAGTCATGATAACAACAGAGATGGAGGAGTGGCAAATGACTACCATTGTTATGTTCCTTCTGGACGGTGAAGCGAGGATGTGGTGGGAAGGATTGGAGCTGCATCTTTTGAGAGGTAGACCACTTGTTGATGTCTCGATGGAGGAGTTCTTGAGATTGTTCTTGGCTAGATACCTCCCTTCGGCGCAGAGGATAGCGTTGGAGAACGAGTTCCTGAAGTTGGTTCAAGGGGACAGTACCGTGGATGAATATCTCCACGAGTTTACTCGTTTGAGTTGATATGCTAGCTCCACCATTGCGGATGAGGAGTGCAAGACGAATTGATTCTACGAAGGATTGAGAGATGAGTTGATGTTACTACTCTCGGGGCCGATGACGCGGGGTTTCTTGACCTTGGTCAACATGGCCTGTTCCTTGGAGAAGGACATGAAGAATGTTCAAGCGAAGAAGAGCATTGGTGATAAGAATTCTGGGTTCAAAGTGCCGACTACTTCGAAGTCCGGCTATCAAAGATTTTTCAAGAAGCATAGGACTTCGGGTCCAGCTCCCTCTTCTGGTGCTTCTGGGGCGACTACAGGTCGGACCCCAGGTGCATGTTTTACTTGTGGGAAGCCGGGCACTTTGCCCGTGACTGTTGGAGTGGACGTCCCAAGTCCGAAAGAAAGTCGGGAGCGACTTATGAAGAGAAGGACAAGGCGGTGGAGTCAACCGCATCCCATTATGCTCCGGCCCAACCGAGGGTTTATAATCTTGGCCAACAGGAAGCCATCAAACAGGCGGACGTGGTGACAGGTACGGTTTAATTTATAGCAAGTTAATTTCTTGAAATACTTGTTATGCACATGTTACCTTACCACTGCTTGTTTAGGATTTGTTTTTATTTGTGAAAATCCGGCAAGAGCACTGTTCGATATGGGAACTTCACACTCCTTCTTGTCTGAAGGATTTATATCATGCATCGGAGTCCCTTCTTCGATGGTGAAGGATAAGTTGGATGTGTTGTTGCCCAATGGGTGTTCGATGCGCCCGGATAGAATCTACGGTGTGAAGATTTGCATTGGGAATCAGGAGTTCGATCTGCAAGCGCCGTTACTTCCGTTGGTGGAGTTCGACGTTATATTTGGCATGGACTGACTCTCGGAGCAGCAAGCCTATATTGATTGTGGTCGCAAGGAAGTCAAGTTGGGAGCAAGTCGTGAGACGACTTTTATGGGCTTAAAAGGGTCGAGCAAGACGTTGAT
Organism: Platanthera guangdongensis; assembly: GCA_039583875.1. Taxonomy (NCBI): domain Eukaryota; kingdom Viridiplantae; phylum Streptophyta; class Magnoliopsida; order Asparagales; family Orchidaceae; genus Platanthera; species Platanthera guangdongensis. The sequence continues at coordinate 160,931,241 of CM077153.1, read as the reverse complement.
GTCTGCTCTTCAGGTGGTGAAGGCGGTTTGTGCCGGTACAAAACTATTCTTTACACTAGTGGAGGTTGCAAAGCTAAGGCCTGCGTTGGATAGTATTTCAGTGGTATCGGAGTACCCTGATGTGTTCCCTAGAGAACTTCCTGGAGCCCCGCCTCAATGGGAGATAGATTTTACGATAGAGCTCGTACCAGGTGCAAAGCATATGTCACGCTCTCCATATCGGCTAGCGCCTAAAGAAATGGCGGAGCTGAAGGTGCAACTGCAAGAGTTGTTGGAGCAAGGTTATGTGCACCCAAGTTCTTCGCCTCGAAGCGCGCCAGTACTCTTTGTTAAGAAGAAGGACGGAAGCTTGAGGTTATGTATTGATTATCGAGAGCTCAACAAGTTGACGGAAAAGAACAAGTACCCGATCCCCCGGATCGATGATCTCTTTGATCAGTTGGTCAGGTCGACGGTGTACTCAAAGTTGGACCTCAAGTCCGGGTACTATCAACTGCAAATAAGGGAGAGTGATATCCCGAAGACATCATTCAGTACGAGATACGGGCATTACGAGTTTACGGTCATGCCGTTTGGGCTGACTAATGCGCCGTCAGTGTTCATGGATTTGATGAACAGGACCTTCAGGGAGTACTTGGACCATTTTGTGATCGTCTTCATCGACGATATTTTGGTGTACTCGCAGAGTGAGGAAGATCACTTCAAGCATCTTCATTTGGTTTTGGGGACGCTAAGGAGGAATCAATTGTACGCCAAGTTCTCGAAGTGTGAGCTTTGGTTGTCCTCAGTAGCATTCCTCGGTCATATAGTGAGTGGAGAAGGTATTGCAGTGGATCCGACGAAGATTGTTGCGATACGGGAGTGACCTGAGCTTTCTACGGTAGCGGAAGTCCGGAGCTTTCTGGGGCTTGCCGGCTATTATAGGCGCTTCATAGAGAACTTCTCGCAGATAGCGTTACCTCTCACTACTTTGACGAGGAAGGAGCAGAAGTTAGTTTGGACGGCGGAGTGTGCGCGAGCTTTTGAGGAGTTGAAATGTCAGTTTACCACGGCGCCTGTGCTGAGTTCGCCGAGTGGGACCGAAGGTTATGAGATTTATAGTGATGCTTCGGGCAGCGGTTTGGGTTGTGTGCTACTGCAACACGGAAGTGTGATAGCTTATGGCTCGAGACAGCTGAAAGTGCACGAGAGGAACTATCCGGTCCATGACTTGGAGTTAGCGGCTGTGATTTTTGCCTTGAAGCTGTGGAGACATTATTTGTACAGTGTGAAGATTGATATCTACACCGATCACAAGAGCCTGAAGTATTTGATTGACCAGAAAGATCTGAATATGCAGCAGCGTAGATGGATGGAGTTCCAGGGGGACTATACATTCAAGATCCACTACGTGCCTGGTAAAGGTAATGCGGTTGTGGACGCGTTGAGTCGTCGAGCCCCAGCTCAAGCCAATTGGCTGTCGATCCATGACGAGCGGTTGGTTCGGGAGTTGGAGGCATTGGAGATTGTCTGTATAGATAAGCAATCAAGTGTTGAAGCAGTACTGAATTGGACTGAAGTCCAATATGACCTGGCTGATCGGATTCGGCAGGCTTTGGATTTGGATGTCCATATGAAGCAGTTCATGGTAGAGGCTCTGGATGGGTCAAATTCCCAATTCGTTGTGGAGGACGGATTACTTTGGAAAGACGGTCGTCTGTGCGTCCCAAGTGTGGGCAACTTGCGGGTGGAATTGTTGTACGAGGCACACCATACTAAGTACTCGATTCACCCAGGGAGCACAAAGATGTATCACGATGTCAAGAAACTATTTTGGTGGTCGGGTTTGAAGAAGGATGTGACACTCTACGTGGCGAAGTGCCAAACTTGCGCCTTGGTGAAGGCGGAATGCCAAAAGCCGGGAGGATTTCTGAAGTCCTTGCCTATTCCGAAGTGGAAATTCGACGACCTCACAATGGACTTTGTGCACGATTTGCCAAGATCGCAAAAGGGGAATGACGCCATCTGGGTGGTCGTAGATCGACTAACGAAGGTGTCGCATTTCATTTCGCATAGGAAGGATGATCCGGTGGAGAAGTTGGCAAAACTGTATGTGGATAATATTGTATGGCTTCATGGTGTGCCCCGCAGCATCGTGAGTGACCGAGATGGGCGGTTCACGTCCAATGATTGGAGGCTTGTGCAGCAAATGTTGGGAACAAAGTTAAAATTCAGCATTGCCTTTCATCCACAAACAGATGGGCAGACCGAGTGGGTCAATAGAACTATGGAAGACATGCTCCGCATGCGTGTCTTGGACTTTGGAAAGCAATGAGAAGACCATCTCTATTTGGTGGAATTTGCGTACAACAATAGCTACCAGGAGAGTATTCCTATGGCGCCCTTCGAGGACCTTTATGGTAGAAGATGTCGCACGCCATTATCCTGCTTGGAAACGGGTGAGTCAAAGTTGTACAAGCGTCAAGAGATGGATGATGCTACTTTATTGGTTCGAACCATTCGGGAAAGGTTGTTAATCGCTTAGGACCGTCAGGCGAAGTACTATAATGCCAAGCACAGGAACGTGACATTCGCTGTGGGCGACTGGGTGTACTTAAAGATCAAGCCGTTCAAGGGTGTCTCGCGGGTGCGGCGATTGAAAAAGCTAAGCCCAAGGTACATTGGGTTGTTTGAGGTTCTGGAGTGGGTTGGTGAAGCAGCCTATCGGTTGAAGCTTTCAGTGGAGCTTAGTGGTTTACATGATGTATTTCATATATCGGTGCTACGGAAGGCGGTGCAAGACCCTACACAAGTGATCGCGGTCGATCAAGTGCCGATTGATAGTGGGTTGACGACAAAAGTCAAGCCCGTGCGGATTGAGGACTCGGAGGTCAAGCGGCTACGCAATAAAGAGATCAGGATGGTCAAGGTCTGATGGGACAATTGCGGTCGAGAGGAGCTCTCTTGGGAACGAGAGTAGACTATGCTTAACGAGTATCCGGAGTTGTTCCGCTCAGGTACATTTTAATTTTGGTACTTGTCTTTCCTTTATGTAATTTCGTGGACGAAATTCTTTTAAGAGGGGGAGAGTTGTAACACCCCGCAACTCAAAGCAGCGACGGGAGGTATTTTGGGGCAAATCTGGAACTTGGCAGGGGGCACACGGCCTGGGACACGGGCGTGTCCCAGGGCGTGTCAGGCTCGAGTCGATGTTTTGGTCGCGAGGTCGACAAAATTTGGAGTCGACGATCATCGAGAAGGGAACACGGCCTGAGACACGGGCGTGTCTCAGGGCGTGTCGAGCCCGTGTCGACGATCGGCCCGGGGAGTCGACGAACTTCGCTCGACGATGTATCGAGACAAGGCACATGGCCTAGGACACGGGCGTGTCCAAGGCCATGTCGTGTGGTTGACGAACTTCGCTCGACGAAGTGTCGAGACCGTGAACACGGCCTCGAGCCCAGGCGTGTTCGGGTGTGAGACGGGCATGTCACATTGGACATGGGCATGTCCAAGACCCGTGTGAGTCTCGGGTCGTTTTCGGGGCTGTGTCGATGGAGGCACACGGCCTACCACACGACCGTGTCAGTTGGAACACTGGCGTGTCAGGTCGAACACGGGTGTGTCGGATGCCCGTGTATTTTTCGAGACGCGTCGATTTTGACGGCGAATGTGGGACACGGCCCTGGACACGGGCGTGTCACAGGTCGTGTTCGGCCCAGATTTTACTTTTCAACTACGAATCATAGCCATTCGTTTCCTTATTTTAGGATCCGACGGTTGGGGGTTGTTCCTACTGGGATATACCCGGGATTGGGCCTTTGAAACCCTCATTTTACTTGAGTGGTTCTCTTTCTAAGCCAAAAGAGAGGTGAGAGCAAAGGAGGAAGAAGAAGCCTAGATCCGGCCACCGACGGAGCTTCGGAGCTCCAAATCGCGAACCGACTTCTAATCTACAGAGGCAAAGAGAGTGCGATGCTTTTCATCCGCTTACATTTCCATGGCACCAAGGAAGAACGCTAGGATAATGATTCTTTACTTGAGCATGGGAATCTCTCCTTCTTTTGCATAGGAAGCCCGCTCTCGCGAGTTTGCGGTGAGTTGGAGGCATTCCTTTGGGTAGATATGTAAATTCCCCGTTATGTAGAGTTCGTAAACGAGAACGGACATAAGCATGATGTGTGAAGCCTATCCGGACATGTTGGTCTGGATCGGTGATGTTGCATTGCATAAATATGCGAATGTTTGTTTTCGGGTTTTTCTATATGGTAGATTGCAACAGGGAGCCTTGGGGATTAACCCAAAGGTGCACCCGGAAAACTGGGCAGATGCATGATCTTGCCAACTTGGAGGCCAGGGAGCCAACTTGAACATAACCGGGTTATGTGATTTTGTGATGGAAACGGGACTCGGGATAAGTTTGACATGCGCATATGGTTTAAATTACCGCTGCGATGTGAGCACGGGTTAGATGGAACCGTACCCGTTCTATGTCATTCGAATTAGAGTTGTTGGCATAGATGAGGGTATTCGGCGGTCTATGGTTTTAATTACCGTGACCCATGCCGGGAAGACAAATTGCTCACGAGAGATTGTCGTCCCGGGGACGATGGTGAGTCGGCAGACTTTGACTGTGATCACCGAGAATGTGCCCTGAGAGCACGGGACGTGTGGTCGTGCGTGCCAACGCCTATGATGCAATGTATTTATTTACTGCATGGTTGTGCTAATAAAATGCAGGAAAGGAGCATCGCCACCCCGAGTTGGGGGCGGGATCGTTATAATTTGGTCAGCATTGCAGACCGTTGCTTTTGTTTGCCGCCGTGCGGTGGTTTATTGCTTGCAGGCGCTGCTGGACCAAGCGGTCAATAGCGGGCTAAATCCCAAATTGTGAAGCCAGCCCTTGAAGGCCTAATCGAAGTGTTTACTTACTTTTGTTCATGTATGAACGGTCTGTGTGATGTGGTATGGAAAACATGTATTAAGAGTAAACCATTTGTAAGGCCTTAACGCCAGTACTTGTGTATGTACTACATTCCTATTTGGATTATTAGTGGACATTCATGCTTGTTGCTAGGTTCTTTAATTGCAACTTATAAATTGCTTCCCTAGAATGCTCTGTGTTGGACGTTGGATTGGTTGGATGTTTTCTATTGAGTAACCACCCGGTCTGTCTGTGGTATATGGCGTCGGGCCCCGGCCGGACCTACTGCTATATTCTATGTGATGGATATGGGGTGTTACACCTGGCTCTCCAGTCCGCGCGGTCTATGTTCTTCCCTTAACCGCGCGGTCTGTCGGACTCCAAGCTCAGTTTGTGTGGCTTCCTCTGGCACTCTTTCCTTAGCCGCCAGCTTCCTCTTTGTACCCCTTTTTTGCTTTCTTGTAAAGGTGTACTAGCAAGCTGTAATAACTCGATATTAATCAAAGGAAAGTCTGTCGCAAGAGTGACATTTAAGCCGCGGCGGGCGAAGTCTGTTGTTGTCGCTGCTAGCGGCCCCCTCCTTTCTTCTTCTTAGCTCAGCTCAACTCTCTCGGCGTCAACCTGCAATCACAACCATCCAAGTAACCGCCTGCTCGACAGCTCCTGATCAACCTCCTTCGCTGATCATCAACCTTCTCTACTGATCATCAGTCTTCCCGGCTGCTCTCAGCAGACCTCTCCTCTATCCCCGCAACCCTTGAACAAGCGTTTGCTCCACTCTCGAGTACTCAGAAGCTTCCTCTTCTTCTCCTCTTCCCCCGCAACCTTCATCCTCTTCTTTACCATGCCTGTGAGATCGAACACTCATCCGTGTTAACTAGGCGGTGCCGTTTTCGCGCATCAACAATTGAAGCAACAATTTCCATATTATTGAAGTTATTTGGGACATTGATGGGTACATCTACCCTTACTTATTTAAATGTGTTTTCATGTCCCCCGCTAGTTTCGCCATTTTCTATGAATCTAGCATTTCCAGTTTCTATTATTTGGACAATAAAAAATGTACTCTTTAGATTTTTATGGCATCTTAGCATTTTAAGCTTGTGGAAGGGTGGTCCTTGTGTTGTTGGCGACTGTCAACCTCAAAAACATCAAAGCCAACCTATTGTTTTATTTCCATGTTAGTAATGTAACTTTTCTTCATCACTACTTGTATCAATAATAACAACGGGTTTTTCTTCAAGCAGGGATAGGTCAAGATCCATTATTCCTAATTTGAAATTGACCTGCTCACGACATTCAGAAAAGTTTATACCATTAAACAGGGTAACAGAGCTGGCATGTGAGTTAAAAGAAATAGCTGCATAAAAATTTAAACTTACTTAAATGAATTGACAAATATATATCAAGACTCGGAAAACTTTCAAAAAATATATGGTCTACAAACTTTGGACAAAGAACATCATATATTAAATAGATGCAATTTCATTATAAAGTTAAAAATGTATTCTAAAATTATCATGCTAAAAATCTTTAGAATAAGGAGCATGAAAGTTAGAATAATTCTTAACTTTAATTTATTGTTTATTAGATTATGACAATAATTTACCTTTGGGCTAATTCACAAGGACATAAACTTAATAATCCATGACTATCTCTTTGTTAAACATAAATCACATCTCATAAAACAAAGATAATCGTGATCATCAAATAATCACATGTTGGTACTTATTGTGGCTTGATCACTTTGGTGACAAACAAACCATTATATGTAACTTTGAAGGATACTTGAGAATACTTACACAGAGCCTAACCCCGCTCTGATACCAAATTTAAGCTTACTTTCTTTCACTATGTATATAAACCTTAATGCGGATTATAGGCTCAAACATCAAAAAAAATATTGCGGGAATGGAAATTATGGTATATACATAAAAATCAAAGTGTAAAACAAATACTAACACAAATGATCATACCATTTCCTTGCACCTTTTGATCCATGAAAAAAAACCAAGATGAAAGTTAGGTATAGATCTTCACTTGTAGGCACCGTTTGATGGCAAGGCTTGAATGGGAAAGCCTTATGTATATAAAGAATCTCTTTATGTTGCCAACTCTTAAACTTATATAAGAGATTATGAATTTAATTTATTATAGAAACATGAAAAGCCGGAAGAGGAAAAGAACCTTGTCATAAAAAAAAATTAATGATGAATTTCATTCATTATAGAATGACGATGAGCGGGAAGAGTAAGAGAGTCATCTTAGTTATGGAAGATAGAATAAGGAATTAAATTCATCATTATTGTTTACTGTTACGAAAGTTGAAATGCATTATATTAAATTCATACTTAATTTTGGCAACTTCCAATTAAGTCCTCATAATTCAATCAAATAAATGTCTTAATGGTGTTACAAGGGGGACCCAAACCCATACTAATTTATTTACTAAATATTGGTCCAACCCATTATAAACCAACACGGTAAATTTACCAATATTTTTATTGATCGAGTTGATTTCGGAAGATATTAATCGTCTTTATATTATTTGATTTGGCCGAATCAAATAATTAATTAATGATTAATATGTTATTACATCAGCCGGCTCACATTCGATTCTCTCCCCGCTCTCCACTTTCGCAATTTCCTGGTCGAGTCTTCCTCCTCCTGACAGTGACACTGTGTTGCATACCTTCCGTTAATTACTTAGGCATCACTCAAATCTCCTCCTTCCACCTTCAAAGAATGAATTGAGAAATGGAGGAAGAACGTGCTGATTTGGTTTGATCTTTCAAATACATGTGTATCATGCTTTCACCTGCCGACCGCCGATGTAGACTCTTCAAGACGCTCATTTGTTTCACATGCTAAGAAACTTCAAGAAAAGTGGCCAAGGCAAAAGAAATAGCTATATAAAGGGTTGTGATATGTCTTGGGTGGAGACACCACCAGTTCTTTTCTTGGAGAAAGAGACCCTTGAAAGTGGATTCACGGAGAAGAAGAATGTGAGGCTGAGGCGGGCTGTAGTGAGTGCGACAAGGCTGTAGTGGGAAAACCAGAGTAGTGAGCAACATGCTTACATGCGAGCTGGTCATTATTTCGTGCTGACTTCTACATTTTCAACATCACGAAAAAGTAGAACCCTATCATGCTCTGAGGACCTTCCCCCTCTTTCTCATCGCTAGTTTTAACGAGGAGAGGGTCAGTCGCCCTCGCCTCCTTCCCAAAGCCTTGTAAACTTACTCTATCTAGTGGAAGTTAAGTCGACACTAAATCAATCGTGTGGTTTTTCACCGGGATTACGAGTTTTCCACGTAAAAAATATTCTCACTGTTCTGTGAATTTCTTATTGTTTGCATGTTTGCCGCTCATCGGGCTAAGATGATTCAGCAGGGCATCTATCAAGAACATCGAGCAGACCGCAACAATACATTAGATAAATAATCATCAAAAAGAAATCATAAATATATAGATATAGTTATACACACTGGTTAGTAATTGTGCTTGTGATCTCCACATACTCTCTCTCTCTTCCTTTTCTGTTTTATCTGTAGGTAGAAATATAAAAAATAAAGGCAAAATAATAATGGCCAACTATCCCTAAAAAGTGGACTTAATGAAAAAAACATGGATATTAGCAACAGATTTTTTTTTTTTGGGGGGGGGGGGGGGTATTAGCACTAAAATATCCACTTTTGCAGTTTTCCAGTCGAGTCTTTCTCCCCCCGACAATGACATTGTGTTGCATACCCTCCATTAGTTACTTAGGCATCACTCACATCTCCTCCTACCACCTTCAAAGCACGAATTGAGAAATGGAGGAAAAACGTCCTGAGTTGGTTTGATCTTTTAAATACATGTGTACCATGCTTCCACCTACCAACCGCCGATGTTGACTCTCCAAGGCGCCTATGAGTTTCGCATGCTAGGAAACTTCTATAAAAGTGGTCAAGGCAAATGAATTAGCTATATAAAGGCTTGAGTTATGTCTTGTATGGAAACACCACCGGTTCTCATCTTGGAGAAGAGGCCCTTGAAGGTGGATTCACGGAGAAGAAGAATGCGAGACTGCAACGGGCTGTAGTGAGTGCGGCAAGACTGTAGTGAGGTAATTAAGCAGCGTAGTGAGCAACATGCTTACATGCGAGCTGGGTATTATTCCTTGTTAACTTCTCCGGCGGCGGCGACGGCGGTTGGTTGTCTGACGACGAAAAAGGTTTGTCAAAGCGAACCTTGTGTGTCCTTCTAAGAATTGCAATCCAAGAGCATTGTCCACTCGCGGATTAAGCTAATTCGTCTCATCTGTGGTGCACTTATAACAGATTGGTACTTTTGTCTCCTCTATTTATAGTTTTTGATTAATTACCATGCGTTGAATTTTTCTCCAGATTATTGTGTGTTCTTTATACCCTTACGGTTATTGTGACTATCCTGGAGATAGTGTGATCCTAACAGTACGTCACTCCAGAATTAGCTTGAGAAATGACCTTCAATGAGGCCCGAAAGATTCCGTGATCTCGAAAAATGGAGACCCCGACACATGTTATGCAATCGGACCGAGTACCGCGGTAGCGCAACGGAATTAAATCGAGCAAAAACAATCGCGCAAAATAAAAAACCACAGAACGAGATATCCAAGCACACAGACGACACAAAAATTTACGTGGTTCGGAGAGAAGCTCCTACATCCACGGGGAGAGCGCGCCGGAGAAGATCCACTATAAGGTATGGAGGTAAAGATTACAATAGAGACCGTAAGGTCGAGCAATGAAGAGAAAAAACCGAAAAGGTGAAACCGGACTATCGCCTGCGATAGTGATGTCGTCGGGCGATAGTGGTACTGTTCACCTCCTTTGCGGAATCGCCGCCTGGACTGCACGCCTGAAGCCGACCTCGCCTGGGTTCAGCCTCCTGATGTTGCCGCGCCGCCTGGGATCACCTCCTTTGCCTGGAACCACCGCGGGAGACCGGCCTGATGTCGATCCGACTGGATTCGACCGGATGCCGCTCCGATGGCTCCGCCTGATGTCGTCCGCCTGGAGTCGCCCCCTTGCGCACCTGCTGCCGCCGTCGCCGCCTGATGCCGCTGGGATGAGAACGGTGGGTGGCTAAGAACTCCTTCGGATCGCTGTTGGTTTGGGATGATTTGAATCATAGCCTCCCCTCCATTTTATAACTTTAGAGAGGGCCGGACATTCCATGTTTGGCGAGCACAAAGGGGGAAAGGAGAATAATCTCCTTTGATGAACTTCCTAAAAAGGATTTTGCCTGGATTAGGAAAATGGGAATCCCACGGATTGGTGACATGGCGCAATCCTAACGGTCTGGGCGCGAATAGGTGTCACAATCTAACAATCTCCACCTTGACGCCTCACGCGACAGACTCCACCTGACACTTGGATCTCCTCCCTCCGGCAAACTACCCCCTCTCCCTGGGGTTTCCACGATCAGCACGCACAGATATGAGCCAAGTCAAGACAGTGCTTGAACTTGACTCCGGTCAACGACTTGGTCAACATGTCTGCAATGTTATCCTCAGTATGCACCTTTAGTAACTGAATATCTCCGCCAGCAACGAACTCTCTCAACTTATGGTACCGCACATCAATGTGTTTTGTCCTGGCATGATAGACCGGGTCTTTGGCCAGACAAATCGCACTCTGACTGTCACAGTGCAGCTTCACCGCTTCCTGAGAAATCCTGAGTTCTTTGGCGAGACCTTTGAGCCAGATAGCTTCCTTCGCAGCTTCCACTGCAGCAATGTACTCAGCCTCTGTCGTAGATAAAGCCACAATGTCCTGCAGAGAGGCTTTCCAACTGATGGGGCCCTCACCACAAAGGAAGATGTACCCGGAGGTAGATCTTCTTCGGTCGAGGTCGCCCGCATAGTCGGAATCAACGTAGCCCTCTAGGACTCTAGAAACTCCGCTCTTCTTAAACAGCAAACCGACGTTTTTCGTTCCGTTCAGATATCTTAGAATCTACTTGACTGCTTCCCAGTGTTGTCGCCCCGGATTACCCATATATCTGCTGACTACGCTCACAGCCTGAGCGATATCTGGTCTTGTACAGATCATGGCGTACATCAAGCATCCTACCGCACTAGCGTACGGCACCCTGAGCATCTTTTGTCGTTCTCCCTCTGTGTCTGGACACTGCTGTGACGATAATCTAAACTGTTGCCCGAGAGGGGTTGAAACGGGCTTGGATTCAGTCATATTGAACTTTTCCAGAACCTTCTGAATGTACCCTGTCTGAGAAAGCCAAAGCATGCCCCGCTTCCTATCTCGCTTGATTTCCATGCCAAGGATCTTCTGTGCTTGACCCAGATCCTTCATTTCAAACTCAGCTTGTAGTTTCTGCTTCAAAGACTGGATCTCCTGAGCTGACTTGCACGCAATCAGCATGTCGTCGACGTATAGCATCAGAATCAGAACGTCGTCGTTTGTCAGAAACTTGTAGTAGGTGCAGCTGTCGTACTGGCTCCTGCTGAATCCTTGTGAAACCATGAACGTATCAAATCTCTTGTTCCACATTCTTGGAGCCTGCTTCAGACCGTAGAGGGACCTTCTTAGTTTGCACACCTTCTTCTCGTCACCGGGTTGTACAAACCCTTCAGGCTGTAAGATATAGATCTCCTCTTCCAAGTTGCCATGAAGAAACGCCGTTTTCACGTCCATCTGCTCTAGCTCCATATCGTTCATTGCCACCATCGCAAGAAGCACCCGTATGGAGCAGTGTTTTACCACGGGTGAGAATATTTCATCAAAATCGACACCCTTCTTCTGCGCGAACCCCTTGGCAACGAATCTGGCCTTGTATCTCCACTGGTCTTTGCCGGATGTAGATTGCTTCTTCCTGAATATCCATTTGGAACTGATTGCCTTCGCCCCTTTGGGCAGACGAACCAAGTCTCAAGTCTGGTTTTTACGAAGGGACTCCATCTCTTCTTCCATAGATGCTTTCCACTGAGAACTCTCTCTACTCTCTACAGCTTCTTTATAAGATCCAGGATCTGTGGAGATCACCTGGAAAGCGTACGCTACCGTGTCCTGTAGCCTGAGAGGAAGTCTGACCTCTCTCCTTGCCCTTTCTCTAGCAATAGAGTACGGCTCTGCTTCCGTAGGTTGCACAGCATCAGCATTTTCTGGGTCAGAGGAATCACCGTGGTCGTCAGCTTGGTCGCTCCCTTCCAGCTCCACCTCTAGGGGTGTGACTGGAGTCTCCTCCACCTCTTTAGACTGAGCCTCAGATTTCTTGAGCATAGAGGCCTCATCGAAGATCACATCGCGCCTGACCTCCACCTTCTTTGTGTCTGGGTTCCACAGTTTGAACCCCTTCGTGTCGGTCTTTCGTCCCAGATAGATGCACCGTTTGGACTTAGCATCCAGCTTCGTCTTCTCAGAGTCCTGTACAAGGGTGTACACAGGACAACCAAAGATGTGGATGTCAGAGTAGTCAACCGGCCTGCCTAACCAAACTTCCTGTGGCGATTTCAGATTCAGTGACATCGATGGGGATCGATTCACTAGATAGCATGCCGTATTAATGGCCTCGGCCCAGAAGGACCTTGGTAGGTCTGCAAATAACCGCATGCACCGAGCTCTCTCTAGCAACGTTCGGTTCATCCTTTCTGCCACGCCGTTCTGCTGCGGTGTACCAGGAATAGTGCGGTGTCGAGTGATGCACTCCTGTTTGCAGTATTCCTGGAACTCCGCTGAGGTGTACTCGCCACCGTTATCAGATCTCAGATATTTGACTCTTTTCCCGGTCTGCTTTTCCACTGTCGTCTTCCAGACTTTGAATTTCTCGAATACTTCGGACTTGTGCTTCAGAAAGTAGATCCAGACTTTTCTCGAAAAATCGTCGATGAAAGTCACGAAGTATCTGGCCCCACCAAGAGACGGCTCTGGGGCAGGCCCCCAAACGTCTGAGTGTATATATTCCAGTGCCTGCTTACTCCGATGCGTAGATGTCACGAACTTCACTCTATGCTGCTTCCCGAGAACGCAGGTCTCGCAGAAGTCTAACTTGCATGTCTTGACTCCTTTCAGTAAGCCCTTTTTGTGAAGCTCCAGCAGTCCTCTCTCGCTCATGTGGCCAAGTCTAGCATGCCACATCAGAGAGGAGTCCTCATCTGTCGTCTCAGAAACTGCCGCGTCGCCGGCGATGGTAGTGTCGATCAGTTTGTAGAGAGTACCAGAGCGCTCTCCTTTCATGACCACCAAAGCGCCTTTCTTGACCTTCAGATATCCTCCCTCGCCGGTGTATGAGCACCCAGCCGCCTCTAGAGTGCCTAGGGAAATTAGACTCTTCCTCAGATCGGGAACGTATCTTACATCAGTAAGGGTCCTGATTGTTCCGTCGAACATCTTAATTCGGATACTGCCGATCCCGAGCGTCTTGCACTCCGAGTCATTTCCCATCAGAACGCGACCGCCGTCACATTGCCTGAAACTAGTGAACCATTCTATGTTCGGGCACATGTGATACGAGCATCCCGTATCCATGATCCACGTGTCGGTGGTATCGAGGGTGGAGTGTACATGAAGTACATCAGCATCGCTCTCGGGGTCAGACGCCACAGCCGTCTGTTCCTGATTCCTTTCTTTCGCCTTTTTCTTCGGACAGTTGTTTTTCCAGTGCCCTTCTTCCTTGCAGTAGTGGCACTGGTTCTTCTTGTCCCGAGACTTAGACCTAGCCATATTGAATTTCTTCCCTCTGTCTCTCGATCTCCCTCTGACCGGTTCTTTGTTCTTCACGAACAAACCTTCGCTGGTGCTGGGGCCGGGTTTGCTCCGCGTTTCGTTCGATAGCAGCGTCGTCATCACCTCCTCCATTTTGAGTGTATCCTTTCCGTAGAGGATCGTGGTGACCAGATGGTCGTAGGACTTCGGTAGAGAAGACAGTAGTAGAAGCGCCTGGTCTTCCTCTTCGACTTTCACGTCCATGCTCCGCAGCTGGGAGATTAACTTGTTGAACACATTCATGTGTTCAAGCAGCTTGTTGCTCTCGGACATTCTTAAGCTGTATAACTGTCTCTTCACATAGAGCTTGTTTGTGAGAGATTTCGACATATACAGCTCCTCCAATTTCTTCCATAGGTCTACGGTGGTGTCAGCGTCGACCACGTTGTACATGACCTCGTCGGCGAGACTCAACTGGATTGTGCTGATGGCCTTCAGATCCAGTTCCTCCCATTCCTCGTCTTTCTTCACGCCGGACTTCTCCTTGCCGAGTAGCGCCTTGTGGAGTCCTTGCTGAACGAGAACCGCCTTGATCCGCTTCTGCCATCGTACTTGGAAATCTCGAATTTTGCCGTCATTGTTTTGCTCGCAGTGCTACTGAGTGATCAGAAAAATGTTCTCGGATCAGATCTTGAGAAGGTAGGGAGTGGACCTTGTCGTCACCTACCGTTGACCCAGATCTAGAACCAGAACGCCCAGACGATCACCCCCGCGGAACCTCGCTCTGATACCAATTGTTATGCAATCGGACCGAGTACCGCGGTAGCGCAACGGAATTAAATCGAGCAAAAACAATCGCGCAAAATAAAAAACCACAGAACGAGATATCCAAGCACACAGACGACACAAAAATTTACGTGGTTCGGAGAGAAGCTCCTACATCCACGGGGAGAGCGCGCCGGAGAAGATCCACTATAAGGTATGGAGGTACAGATTACAATAGAGACCGTAAGGTCGAGCAATGAAGAGAAAAAACCGAAAAGGTGAAACCGGACTATCGCCTGCGATAGTGATGTCGTCGGGCGATAGTGGTACTGTTCACCTCCTTTGCGGAATCGCCGCCTGGACTGCACGCCTGAAGCCGACCTCGCCTGGGTTCGGCCTCCTGATGTTGCCGCGCCGCCTGGGATCACCTCCTTTGCCTGGAACCACCGCGGGAGACCGGCCTGATGTCGATCCGACTGGATTCGACCGGATGCCGCTCCGATGGCTCCGCCTGATGTCGTCCGCCTGGAGTCGCCCCCTTGCGCACCTGCTGCCGCCGTCGCCGCCTGATGCCGCTGGGATGAGAACGGTGGGTGGCTAAGAACTCCTTCGGATCGCTGTTGGTTTGGGATGATTTGAATCATAGCCTCCCCTCCATTTTATAGCTTTAGAGAGAGCCGGACATTCCATGTTTGGCGAGCACAAAGGGGGAAAGGAGAATAATCTCCTTTGATGAACTTCCTAAAAAGGATTTGGCCTGGATTAGGAAAATGGGAATCCCACGGATTGGTGACATGGCGCAATCCTAACGGTCCGGGCGCGAATAGGTGTCACAATCTAACAGACACATCCTACTCAACACATCACTTCCGCACTTTGCCGCTTCTTCGGGATCACTACCACCAATCTTAGTGACCTCCAAGCTGTTCAAGAACCTCGAGTTTGACATCTTGGACGGACATTCATCTGCATTTTGAATGTGGAACCAGTGATAAATACTTGAGAAGCGATATTCAACGGCATTCTCTTGGCATCATGAAGCTCCAAAACCAGTAATTAGTTCCTGGCAGATGTAACTAGTAAAAATTCCTCGATCTTAAACATGCTCAACCGAACTGAAATGTTTGAGCAGAAGAAAATAAACAGGTTTTGTGTTCTTCCAATTGAGATATTTCATCTTACAGATTGGTAATGCTTTCTTCGGTGCCACTGAAAACTTCTCCGTATAGCTTTCGTCTCACCAATTTCATCTCAATGATTGTTATCAATTACATTTTTCATATAGTTTTCGTATTTGCGGATATCAATTTTTGAAACATACTTGTACATAGTCAAAAATGCTAATAATCAAAACTGCATTATTAATAACAACGCCCATAAAAACATGCTTTATAAAAAAAATCACTTGCCCCTTTATTCCGATTCTCCCATGCATAAAAACACTTGTGAATTTACTTACAATCAAATATTTGCACAAAAAAAACTGACATCAATTAAATCAGACTAATGAAAAACTGCACTTGGTTATAAGATCAAAAATGATACTCAGGTTCTAATGAATGCTGCTTGGTTCATCTGTTTGGAGAGGGCTGAATCATCCAACTGCGCAGCAGCAAGTCTCAGGTGCTGCACCTCTGTGCTCAATGCTTCATTTAGGGCTGTAAATAAGCATGCAAATATAATTAATTAATAATAATATCTATATTATTTATGTCGATCATTTGAATCTTCATATTTGAATGTGCCACGGTCAAAATTCATCACATCCGTCCATTTGTAAACAACAACACTCAAGCCTTTATCCCACTATAGTGAGGTCGACTATATGGATCATTTGTCGCCATTGTGCCCAATCTTTGTTGGAGTTATTGTGTTGACCGGGCCCCACAAAGATAGTGGAATTGTAATTTTTATTTATGATTATTTTTTAATGCATGAGAGAGAGAGGATGTATTAAATGAGTAGGTGAGAGATTGTATTTATTAGGAGAGAGATGTTGTTTGTTTTGTTTTGCCTATAAAAATGCACCCTTTGTATTGTTTTATATATTGATGAAAATAGAGAGAGAAGCTCTCATATTCCTGTTTTAGTGAGAGAGAGAGAGGAGTGCTGCAGCGCTGGAGGGTTTTCTGTCCGGGCGGCTTGAGCTTGCGGGTTAGGCGTTTGATCTCGCCTGTGTCAGCTCGCGGCTTGCGTGCTCGCGAGAGGTGTGCGGCTTGCGAGAAGGATTTGATTTCGCCCGTTTGGAGGTCTCGCCGGTTTGGTCTCGGCGCAGGAGTGGCCTAGTCGCGAGTAAGGTGCGGTTGAGGCTGAGCTCGCCTGGTGTGCTCGCTCTCGCGTGCGAGAGGGACGTCGCGGGTAGTGTGTTCTCACCGCGCGAGTAGGCTAGGCGGTTTGGTGTGGTGGCGAGAGGAAGTGGTCGTCTCGCGAAAGCAGCTCGCGCGAGTAGGCCCGGTCTCCTCGCAAGTGGAGGTCGCGCGGTTTGTAGCGGTCTCGCATTTGACTTGTGAATTGGAGTAAGAAGGTATTGATTGTGGAGTTGGTTTTGAACAGGGTGAGCCCATACAAGGTTCCAACAAGTGGTATCAGAGCCAGGTTCCAAACCTTTACGGTGACTCGGAAGGTTTGAAATAGAGGAGAGAGATGGAGTTTGGAAGTGCCATGCCGGGGCAAGTCCCCAAGTTGACAAATACAAATTATGGAAACTGGAGTATTCAGATGAAGGTGCTACTCGCTTCAAAGGAACTATGGGAGATAGTTGAGGACGGATATGAAGAGCTTACTGCCAAAGCAGAAGAGGCCCTGACCAATGCCCAGAAGACGACATTGAGGGAAGCGAGAAAGAAAGATAAGAAGGCAATGTTTACGATATACCAAGGGGTGGACGAAGCCACCTTTGAGAAGATCTCGGATGCTGTGAGCTCAAAAGAAGCATGGGAAGTGTTGCAACTCTCCATGCAAGGAGTAGACAAGGCGAAAAAAGTGAAGCTGCAGTCTCTCCGGGGCGAATATGAAATGTTGAGAATGCAGGCCACAGAGAAGGTCGGAGACTTGTGACCCGTCTGCGGACGCTCACAAATGAGATGAAGAGAAACAGAGAGACGATAGATGATGTGAGCCTCATGGAGAAGCTGCTGAGATCGATGTCGCGAAAGTTCCGTCATGTGGTTGTGGCGATCGAAGAGTCGAAGGACCTCACCTTGATGACTGTTGACAAGCTTGTAGGCTCATTGCAAGCTCATGAGTACAGGATGATGCAGGATGATGAAGAAGCAAGTGACTTGGGAAAAGCATTCCAGAACCAGCTGAACTTCGGAGAGAGCTCCGGAAGAGGTGGCGGCCAGCGTGGCCGAGGTCAACAAGGTGGAGGAAGAGGAAGGAGAGGAGGAAGAGATCAGGGAAGAAACTAATATCACCAGAGAGAGGCAGAGCAACCTCAAGGAGGAAGGTGGCAATATGGAAGAGGAAGAGGAAGAGGCCGAGTAGGAAGAGCCCAAGTTCAGTGTTACAACTGCAACAAGTTTGGGCACATGAGCTATGACTGTTGGGCTCCGAGGAAGACAGAAGAAGCCAACCATTATGCGGAGGCTAGGAACAGGGGGAACGATGCTGGGGGTAGAGACCCAATGATGTTTCTAACCTACCGAGGGGCGGAAGAAGGCAGAAATGAAGTGTGGTACCTGGACACAGGGGCGAGCAACCACATGTGTGGAGATAAGGAGATGTTCTCTAACCTTGAACCCAGTGGGGGTGAGGTTAGTTTCGGGGATGCTTCGAAGATTTCCTTGGAAGGAAAGGGCCTGATTGTTGTGAAACTGAACGGGGAGAAAGTACACTTGAACGATGTATACTGCGTACCAGGGTTGAAGACCAACATCTTGAGCATTGGGCAATTAGTGGAGAGAGGCTACTGCGTGCAGATGAAGGATAGGTCTCTGGCAATGAAGAATGATCAAGGGAAGGAGGTAGTGAAGGTGAAGATGACGGCGAACCGTCTCTTCACGCTGAAGATGGATGCTCAAGAGACGGCTTGTCTCGCGAGAACAAAAGAAGAGGAAGAAGCATGGCTATGGCATCATAGGATGGGGCACTTGGGCTTCACAGGGTTGAAATTACTATCCCACTCCAAGATGGTGGCGGATCTGCCTATGATTTCCTCTCCGCAGAAGGTGTGTGAGGCGTGCACGAAGGGGAAGCTGAAGAGGCAGACATTCGAAGGAGGGAAGTCCTGGAGAGCAAGGCGGCAACTTGAACTGGTTCACTCAGACATCGCGGGTCCGTTTGAGACCACCTCAATAGGTGGAAGCAAGTACTACATCACCTTCACGGATGACTACAGTCGGAAGTGTTGGGTGTATTTTCTGAGAGAGAAGTCTGAGGCCCTTAACAAGTTCAGAGAGTTCAAGGCGATGGCCGAGAAGGAGAGTGGGCAACTGTTGAAGGTGTTGAGGACAGATCGAGGTGGTGAGTACACCTCGAGGCTGTTTAATAATTTCTGCAAGGAAAATGGAATATCACACCAACTGACTGTGGCATACTCACCGCAGCAGAACGGAGTAGCAGAGAGGAAGAACCTCACCATCATGAACATGGCGAGGAGCATGGTGAAGGACAAGGGGCTACCGAAGATGTTCTGGGCGGAACGAGTGCAATGCACGGTGTATCTACTGAACAGATGCCCCACAAAGAGTGTGAATTTCATGACGCCATTTGAAGCATGGAGCGGCTGGAAGCCGAGTGTGAAACACCTACGGGTCTTCGGGTGTGTAGCTCATGCTCACATCCCAGACCAGAGAAAGAAGAAGCTCGATGATAGGAGCGAGAAGTGCATTTTTGTTGGCTACGCTCCGGAGAGCAAGGCATATAAATTTTACAACCCGGTGACGGGAAAGGCCATAGTCTCGAGGGACGTGGTGTTTGAAGAAGGAAGCAGCTGGAGCTGGGATGAGGAGACAAGAAGAATGAAGGGCATGTTCTTTGAAGATGAAGAAGAGGTTGGTCACGAGGCTGGAGCCGAGAATGGTGGAGCTGAGCCGCCATCACCACCGAGTAGAAATTCAGGGGGAGCTTCCACCTCCTATTCAAGAGGGGAAAGCTCAAGTGGAGGAAATTCTGGAGGAAGAAGCGGGAGCCGGAGTGACTCCGAGAGTCCACCACCCAGGATGAAGGGGTTGGCGGAGATCTATGAGGAGACGGTCCCAATTCATGCTAACTATTCATTATACTGTCTTTTAGCAGATTGCGAGCCACGGTCCTATGAGGAAGCTGCTCAGGAGGAATCTTGGAAGATGGCGATGGATGCCGAGATGGCTTCCATAAAGAAGAATGATGCATGGGAGCTAGTTGACCCACCGACGGGCCACAAACCCCGTCAGGGTGAAATGAGTTTATAAGGTGAAGAAAAACAAGGATGGAGCTGTGGAGAAGCACAAGGAAAGGCTGGTGGTGAAAGGGTATAGACAAGTCCAAGGGGTGGACTATGATGAAGTATACGCCCTAGTGGCGCGGATCGATATGATAAGGCTGATCATCGCACTGGCGGCGCACTACGGATGGACTATCATGCAAATGGACGCTGTGGCGGTGTATCTGAATGGGTACCTGGAGGAGGATGTGTACATCGAGCAGCCTGCAGGGTACATTGTGAAAGGCAAGGAGAGAAAGGTCTGTAAGCTGAGAAGTGCCTTGTACGGACTGAAGCAGGGAGCTCGAGCTTGGAATGGGAGGATAGACAAATTCCTTCAGGAGCATGGGTATATCAAGTGCCCATATGAGTATGCTCTCTACATGAAAGTGGAGAAGAGTGGGGACATCATGATCCTATGTCTATACGTGGATGACATGATATTCACTAGGAGCAACCCTGCGATGTTCGAAGAATTCAAGAGGCTGATGAAGAAGGAGTTCGAGATGACGGACTTGGGAGAGCTGAGCTACTTCTTGGGAGTTGAGGTGCAACAAAGAGAAGATGAGATCTTCATCTCCCAAAAGAAGTATGCCGAGGAGATTCTGAAAAGGTTCGTGATGGAGGGTAGCAAGGCTATCTCCACTCCTGCGGACCCTGGAACGAAGCTGAGGAAGGATTCCGAAGAGGAAGGAGTGGACTCAACTATGTTCAAGAGCCTGATCGGAAGTCTAAGGTACCTGACCTTCACTAGGCCGGACATAATGTATGCAGTCGGGGTAGTAAGCAGGCACATGGAGGAACCCAAGCAAGACCACTTCACAGCAGCGAAGAGGATCCTGAGTTATGTGAACGGGACTCGGGACCATGGCCTGAAGTACTCATCTGGAGGAGAGTTGAAGCTAGTCGGCTACTCGGATAGCGACTATGGAGGAGATGTGAATGACCGAAAGAGCACTTCCGGGTATGCGTTCAACATGGGAACCGCAACGTTCTCATGGAGTTCTAAAAAGCTGGCTACCATAGCCTTATCATCTTGCGAGGCGGAGTACATAGCGGCGGCGGCATGCGCCTGCCAAGTCATCTGGATACGGAACCTTCTGGAGGAGTTGCATCATGCGCAGGAAGGGCCAACGACAGTATTTGTGGATAACAAGTCTGCCATCCAGCTCGTAAAGAACCTGGTGTTGCATGGGAGGAGCAAGCATATCGAGACCCGATATCACTTCCTTCGTGAACAAGTGGAGCAGAAGACTGTGGAGGTGGTGTATTGCCCAACCGGAGAGCAGGTTGCAGACATCTTCACTAAGGCATTGAAGGTATAAACTTTTCTGAAGCTAAAGAGCAAACTCGGCATGGTCTGCCAAGTTTGAGGGGGAGTTTGCTGGAGTTATTGTGTTGGCAGGGCCCCACAAAGATTGTGGAATTGTAATTTTTATTTATGATTATTTTTTAATGCATGGGAGAGAGAGGATGTATTAAATGGGTAGCTGAGAGGTTGTATTTATTAGGAGAGAGATGTTGTTTGTTTTGCTTTGCCTATATAAAGGCACCCTTTGTATTGTTTTATATATTGATGAAAATAGAGAGAGAAGCTCCCATATTCCTGTTTTAGTGTGAGAGAGAGGAGCGCTGCAGCGCTGGAGGGTTTTCTGTCCGGGCGGCTTGTCAACCAAGTCGGGCGGCTTGAGCTTGCGGGTTAGGCGTTTGATCTCGCCTGTGTCAGCTCGTGGCTTGCGTGCTCGCGAGAGGTGTGCGGCTTGCGAGAAGGATTTGATTTCGCCCGTTTGGAGGTCTCGCCGGTTTGGTCTCGGCGCAGGAGTGCCCTAGTCGCGAGTAAGGTGCGGTTGAGGCTGAGCTCGCCTGGTGTGCTCACTCTCGCGTGCGAGAGAGACATCGCGGGTAGTGTGTTCTCACCGCGCGAGTAGGCTAGGCGGTTTGGTGTGGTGGCGAGAGGAAGTGGTCGTCTCGCGAAAGCAGCTCGCGCGAGTAGGCCCGGTCTCCTCGCAAGTGGAGGTCGCGCGGTTTGTAGCGGTCTTGCATTGGACTTGTGAATTGGAGTAAGAAGGTATTGATTGTGGAGTTGGTTTTGAACAGGGTGAGCCCATACACGGTTCCAACAATCTTGTCATAATCTCACTAATGTCAAAGTACATCATATCTTTCTTTACAGTTTCATTCCAAGTCTTTATTGGTTTACCCCTCCCTCGTTTAACATGTTTCGTGACTAGATTCTCACATTACCTAACAGGTGCCCCTAATGGTCTCCTTTGTACGTGTCCAAACCATCTTAGACAAGCTTCTCGCATCTTCTCTGCAATTGATGCTACTCCTGTCTTATCCATCCGTTTGTATAAAACTTAAAATTCAATCAGGATGTTATTATTAAGTAAAGAAATGTAAATGATCGAAAGGCATATTTACTCATGGAGAATATCCCTTCTCCTGTGATTGCTAAAGAAAGTACATGTGGCGATTATTGTCTAAAGTAAATGTGTAGCATCCCAAGTTTCGGACCTGGCCAATTGAACTATCTAGGAGTAGTTGTTAAACCCGCGCTTCAGGCGCGCATAAGGTTTATGGCTCATCAAACACAGAGGTCTGTGCATTTGTGTGTATTTTTTAGGACTTTGAAGCATAAAAGACACATCTTAGTGCAATTTCTATCATGATTTTTTTCCTCCAAGTAAAGAGATATAATAATGTAAAAACTCATTTTTTGCATGATTTATTGGCTCCGTTTGGCGGAACTTATTTTCACCGGTCAAGCGGTTTCGATCGCATGAACCGGACCATAATTAAAGTCCGGTTCATGTGGTCGTAACCGCTTGACTGGTGAAAATAAGTCCTCCCAAACGGAGTCATTGTTTGTGACACATAATCGAGCGTTGAGACTTAGATATGATGCATGTGATCACATTGATTCTATTTTTTAAGAGGCATAAATGATAATAATCAATTATTAATGAGTAGCATGTATAAGAAATTTGATTAAGAAGATGAAGTGATGTTTGATATTGATTATTTAAACTGAATATTGTCGTGCTTTGCCTTCGTCAAACACGCGTCTGCGTCTTGAGTCTTGCACCTAAGCTCCAAGATGCCTTTGCGCTTTGGTGCGCCTTAATAACTAAGGTCCTAACTGGCTCAATCAACCCACTTAATGAGCGGGTCAAGATGACCCTTTCGATCTAATCACAGACTACAACTCAGTGAACACTCAATTTGAACTAAGCGACACTCAAAAAGAATAGTCTGTAAATGAACTCTCAACTAATCTCAGTGACATTGCACTCCGGGATCATTGTTTGAAATGTCCTCCGACATGTCCGACAAGTCTCCCGGCATGCCTTTTTTTAGTGTAAAACGATATGTTTTTCTAAAAAATTTAGATGACGTCCTTTTTGCAAAATATAATCCGACATATTTGATTTTTTTTTCCAATATATTGGCTGACATGACTTTTATCGTCCGTTATTTTATTTAATGTTATATTAGCAAATTAGTAGCATATGTTTAAATTATCTATATATATTATATTATAATATATTATACATATTTAAATAGATTAAACTTATTGTGTGATTTTTTAATGTTTTATTCTTACAATCAATTTAGTATAAATATTGTATAATATTAAATATATTTTACATTATATTATTTTGTATTGTTAAAAATATTTTATCTTAAATTCTATTCAAATTTATTTTGTAATATAAATGACTCATTTTTTATCTATTTTTTTATATTTTTTAAACTTTTATAACATGTAATTATATAATTAGTATCCATAAAAATAAAATTTTAATTTATAAAATATGAAATTTTGATATTTTAAAATATTTCATACATATCTCCGACTTTCGATATACAAATTTAAAACTCAATCTGATATGTCACTGACATCCGATATTTACAACCGTGCCTAGAATCAATACGAACTTAATGATATTGGGTACACGGTATCCCGAAAGGTGAATTTGAGTGAACGATCTCGAGATCGACCCCTTCTAGGCCTAGTTCCGCGCTCGTTTGGACATATTGGCATGCTAAAATAAAGACGATTGAACTTCAAAATAAATATTCTTTTATGATGAAACCTTAACCTTTTTATCAAAAACAAGCCATCACTTTTTGCTTTTCTTTTCCTCTCTCTCTCTCCTATATATTGGTGGGCCTGATAAAATTGGCTCATCTCAATCGGCTTGGTTCACGTTCCCCCCTTATGCCTAAAGGAGTAGGGCACATACTATTGTTGATCGATTAAATCTTGAGTGCAAGGGGCAAAAGCGAAGATGGCGATTTGGAGGCAACTCCAGAGGGTGGTTTAGAGGCAATTCCAAAGGGTGACTCGAAGGTGTCGACGTCGACGATCGTGAAGGAGAGAAGGCTCTTCCTGCTGGCAATGGCTTAGGCGAGTCGCAAGGGGCTTTTTCGTTATTCTGCGTTGTCAGCAAGAGGAAAAGAGTGCAATCCCAAGGTTGGTGACTCTCATTCCTTTATAGGAAGGAAGAGAATGATCTCTCCATGTTGTTCTGACACATTTCTGGCTGCGATTTGTAGCAGAGAATTCACACCCTCTCAAGCCCTAAGTCTTTTGTTGTACTTTCTTTGTATTCTAGGAGAGCTTTGAGGTATTAGTCAAGTAGTGACTAAGAAAATTTCATTAGTTCCTTTGATGATTGTATGTATAAGTGTTTCGTAGTATTGGTTGGTAGAGGATCATGCAGACACCTAATCTTCTCTTTAAATTTTCATTGTAATATCGTGGTGGCATGTTATGATTGAGTTTTATTTCTCATGAGGGTTTCCCAAGCTTGTTAATACAAAAGAATTGGGAATTTTTGTTTGTTGTTGTGCTTGTTGTTGCTACTGTTTACCCGTGATCCTAACAAGTCATATCATAGGTAGGTTCAGACGAATGAATGATTTATTTGGGGTTGTGATCTAGTGTACTAGATGACGACCGTGGGTTTGTTCCCTATCCTCTGTGGTCACAATCCTTGAAACAATCAGCTCCATGATTAGTGACATGATTTGCGGTAACTCAGTTTGAGTAAGAGCGGACATCGAAGAATGGAAAGTGAAAATTGACAAATTTGATGCCAAGATTTTGGATTGTGGAAAATACTGATGAAAGATTATTTGTATAAGAGGGATCTCTATTTTCCCTTGGAGGGAAGAAAGAAAAGCTGCTTACATGAATAATAAGAAGTGAGAGGTGTTGGATCAGAAAGCTCTTAGAACAATCCGACTAACTTTGTCATCTATCGTAGCCTTTAATATATCTAAGAAAAAGAAAATAGAAGATGTCATGGCAGCCCAAATGTGGATGTATGAGAACCCTTCAACATCCAACAAAGTATTTCTTCTGAGACATTTGCTAAATACGTAGAAGACCGAAGGAAAATCTATGACTGAGCATCTGAATGATTTTAATGCTATCACAAGTCGGTTGGAATCAGTTTGACTGACATTTAAGAATGAGATATTAGATGTGTTGCTTTTGTCAAGCCTGAGGCCATGGAAGTTAGCAACTCATCTGGTTCAAACACTCTAAAATTTGAGGATGCGATCGGTGTTCTTTTGAATGAGAACACAAGGAGAAGAAACATCACAATTGGAAGTAATTCTGGTGGTGCTCTGAATGTTGGAGAACGTGAAAGATCTAGAAAAAGAGGTGAAATTAAATGGATGGGACGATCTGAGAAGCCAAACAAGTGGTGCACAATGCAAGATGAATCATCTAATTGTTAGGGGTCGGAGTACGACACTCACAGGCGCAACTATAATTAACACAGGGTAAACAAGAAACACAAGCAATATAATGGTCGACTAACACGTGGACGCCCACAAACAATCAGTATATATATCTATGTAAACAACATTAGGACAAAAATACAGGTTCCGATAAATGGCATCACGTGTGGAATGGGACACCTCCCCGTGTTGAGGTAGAGCATTACTTACTGTAGTCCGTTGAACAATGGACATACAAGATTCACGCATGAATCTGTCATCGTACGACGACCAACTCGCAGCCATCACTAGAAAGTCACGACGTCAAAGGCCAACAGCACGCGTGCAAGCCTCTGACACCAAACCCGTGCCGCTCTTACTTTGAGGACGACGACAAACACCAACCTCCGACACCAGCGGAACTCGGCTCCAAAACCGGCAGAAAACACCAACTACAACAAGTATGGCACACCACTTTCTCCACCTAGACAGGGATTAGAAAAACTCCACTGAAAAATCTTCGCCCGCAAGGCTCGACGGAGGTGATCTTCCACGCGAACAGAACTGGGCGAAACCACTCTCTTGAACGGGAAGGCAGCACCTCCTTCCCAAACAGGTGCCAGGACTTTGTAGTCTTGCTTCTCAGTGAACAGGCCGGAGGAAGAGCAAAGGGGTGTCTCTCCTTTCCTCTTTAGCGAACAGATGACCCTCCTCCTTCTGTGATAAACAGGACAGGCTCTGCAAATCGCACAGGGCGGCCACGACTCTGCTTGGGCACAGGGGATAAATATCCTCATACTGGATCCGATTTGGATCCAGATTCAAACCTACAGAAAAGCCCAACACTGATGATGCCCTAATTATCGCATGCGCTACTAGATATAATTCATGAGTACTTGATTCAGGTCCATTATTTCATGCCACCTCCAACCATTTTTTCCAAAATTATGAAAAAGGAAGTTTTGCCAAGGTCTGTTTGGGTTATGACGATCCATGTGAGATAGCTGGAAAAGTGGAAGTGCATATATGCCTCACCGACGAGTCTATCTTGAAATTGAAACATGTAAGACATGTTCCCAAGTTGGCTAGGAAACTTGTATCTGTAGTCAACTTTCTAATGAAGGGTGCATCACTATGTTTCGTAGTTATTCATGGAAGATTAGCAAGGGATCCATGGTTATGACGAAGGGAAAGAGAGAGGGTATTCTCTATATGATATCCAAAAAAAATATATTTGTGTTGCCACATCAATGGTTGATGGTAGTGTGTGAAACCAATGACTTGGACACATGAGTGACAATTACATGAAGGTGATGGTTTTAAAGGGACTATCCCCAATCGACTTACCTTTCTCTGAAGGACGCGTCTTTGGCAAACTGAAGAAAGTTGGCTTTTCAAAAGGGAAGAGAGCCTTGATATTAAATAAGTTGGATCTAATTAGCACAAATGTGTGGGGCCTTCAAAGATGCATTCTATTAGTGGCTCGCAGTACTATGTCACTTTCATTGATGACTCTAGAAATAAGCTCTATGTTTCTTTTTTGAAAAATAAATCTGTTGTGTTTGATGTGCTCAAGAAATGGAATAGCTTAGTAGACACTAAAATAAGCTTAAAACTGAAGTGCTTGATGTTGGTATTACCATGGTGATTTGGAACTGATCAAACATGTGGCATCGCTGCCAACGCAATATGAGACTATGAGATCGCACATAAGAGCATTGGAGAAGTTGGTAACGTTTGTGTTGGCCTTACTCATATGTGATATGAGTGAAGTACCAAGCCTATGACATTATGGATATGAAGGATTTTCATTCCAGGACCTATACTGTGAATATGGGTCATCAGGTAAGTGATCAGAAGATTCTATGGGAAATTGGTCGAGTGTGGCTGAGAGGTTTCGACAAATGGTTTGAATTCGCCGAGTATCGTCATGACATCTTAACGCTTCTATCTTGGATTCGTCGAATATCGCCATGACAGTTTCTATGAATTAGACTCATTCGTCGAGTATCGTGATTCGTCGAGTATCGTTGATTTGTCAAATATCCTCATAATACGTGGACGAATAGCTCTGTCTCGATTCGTCGAGTATATCCATGTTTTCTCGACGAATATCTTTTGATTCGTCGAATATCGACGTGATACTCGACAAATTACGTTTCATCTGGTTTAATTCCTTTAAGTCAAGTTCGGCTGGTCAGCGGGTGTCGGCTGGTTAGGCTTTCTGTATAAATACGATTTGTACAGTGAGTCGATGAAATAACTGCTCATTTCCTTTAACCTAATCGAGGGACGACTTCTTCTCCTGACGATGGAACAGTTCCGCAAGTTCGTGAAAGCTGCCCGCTGCCGCTGACCACCCGACCTGCTACTGTCGTCAGAAAGGGTATACTAAGCGCTGGATTCGTCACCCCCACCTCTCATTGAACGAATCTAGTAGTCTGTGGTGACGTTGAGGGCAAACCTACTTCCGAACTAGATCTTGTGTGACCAGAGTCTAGGTTCTCCGTGCTTGTGTGGATATTCGTAGAGGCGTGGAAAATATTCTACGCTTGGAACTGTAGCCGTTGTCATTCGTTGGAATCATTTGGAGCACCTTGGTTGAGTATTGACTCAATCCCTCAAAGACAATTTTATTTATAGCATTTTACTTCTTGATTAATGTTCATCGCTGGATTTGAATACTTTTGTGTTTTCTTGTTCCATTTCCGCGGTGCACAACCATAGTGACGTATAGTAAAACCCAACAGTGGTATCAGATCTAAGTTCGATGCGATGATCATTGTTTCAGAACTTGTTAAATCCATTACGTGTAGTACTAATTTTACTTTGCATTGATCTTTGTAGAATTTCCATGTCAAGTGGTTTGCACTCCACCATGTCCCTAAGGGCCATCCTTGAGAAGGAAAAGCTGAGTGTGACTAATTATCTAGACGGGTACAGGAGCTTGAGAATTGTTCTCAGGCAAGAGCGCAAGCTCTATGTTTTGGAAGAGGAATCCCTTGAAGAGCCTAGCAGAAATACATCTCCTGATAAGGATGCTTATAAGAAGTATCTTGACGACTCCTTAGATGCTGAATGCCTCATGCTGGAAACCATGAACTCTAAGCTCCAAAAGCAACATGAGAACATAGGTTGTAAGGAAATTAACAAGCATATCAAGAAAAGGATTCAAGAGAAATCTCATCAAGGGAGGTTTGACGTGACTAAGACATTGTTTCAGTGTAAGATGGGAGCTCGGGACCTAGTAGGGACTCACGTACTCAAGATGATTAGATATATAGAGAACCTTGAGAGACTAGGCTTCTCTTTAGGCCAAGAGTTGGCCACAAACCTGATCTTGTAATCGTTGTCGGACAGTTATGAGAAGTTCATCTTGAACTATAATATGAATGAAATAGACAAGACACTTCCCGAGCTCCTAGGCATGTTAAGAACTGTCAAGATCAATATGAAGAAGGTAAAGCCTGCTAGCCCCGTACTGATAGTGCATAAATTCAAGAGCAAGGCCAAGGGCTTCAAGAAGACGAAGGTAGGACCTAAGTCTGATCAGGTGCCCAAGTCTTCAGCACTGAAGAAGAAAGGCTTGGTGAAAGAAGGGAAATGTCACCACTATGGCAAGGCTGGTCATTAGAGGAGGAATTGTCCTTCGTACATTGAGGGTCTGCAAAAGATGAGGGGAGGTATGACTTTCGCTTCAAGTATCTATGTTATAGAGATAAACATTTCTGCTCCTTCATCCTGGGTATTAGATACTGTATGTGGTTTTCACATTTGTATAAATGTACATGAACTAGGAAGGAGAAGATTGCTGAGTAAAGGAGAGGTGGACTTGTTATTGGCAATGGAGCAAGAGTTGCTGCTATCACCGTAGGAGTTTACCATCTTTATTTGCCAAGTTGGCTTGTAATAGAACTAGATAATTGTTAATATGTTCCTTTCACAACTAGAAATATTATATCCATTTCATGCTAGGACATGATTGGATTTTCTTTTATTATTAAGAATAATTGTTGTTTTATATTTAAGATGATGTTTTTTATGGTATAACCCAGATGTTTAATGGTTTATATGTTTTGAGCTTAGACCATCAGATGTATAATATAGAAAATACTAAAAGACTAAGAACGAATAACTCAAAACCTACGTACCTTTGGCATTGTCGTTTGGGCCATATAAATGAGAAACACATATCCAAGCTCCATAAAGATAGACTGCTGAACTCATTTGATTATGAATCATTTGAGAGATGTGAATCTTGTTTGTTAGGCAAGATGACTAAGGTCCCTTTCACTTGTTTCAATGAAAGGGCTGATGATCTCTTTGGTATAGTACATAGTGATGTATATGGACTCATGAGTTTTATGGTTAGAGGCGGGTATTTCTACTTTGTTACATTTACTGATGATTTCAGTAGATACGGATACACGTATCTTATGAAGTGCAAATCTGAAATCTTTGAAAAATTCAAAGAGTTTAAGAACGAAGTAGATAACCAGCTAGTTAAGAAGGTTAAAGCACTCTGATCTGATTGATGTGGCGAATACCTGAGTCGTGAGTTCCGTGATCATCTGAAAGAGTGTGGTATTGTATCACAACTCACTCCACCTAGAACATCGCAATATAATGGTGTGTCTGAGCAAAGGAATTGTATTATTTTAGACATGGTACAGTCGATGATGAGTCATGCAGATCTTCCTGTTTTCTTTTGGGGTTTTGCTCAAAAACTACTGTTTTTATACTAAATCGTGCTCCAACGAAAGCGGTTCAAAAGACACCATATGAGATATGGACTGGGAAGCATCCTAGTATGTCATTCATTAAGGTTTGGGTCTGTGAGGCATACATGTGACGTCAAATGCCTGACAAGCTAGAACCCAAATTGGATAAGTGTTATCTGGTGGGATATCCTAAGGAAACTGAATGGTACTATTTCTACATACCGTCCGAAGGCAAAGTTTTTGTCACAAGGACTGGTGTCTTTCTTGAGAAAGAGTTCTTAAGTAGAAAGGCTGTCACGGTAGAACTTGAAGAAGTTCAAGAACCACAAAATGTGAATAAACCGGAATTGAAAACTAAACCAGGACTACAAGTTGTTGGAGCTAGAGAGCATGCTCAGGAAACATAAGTTCTATGTAGATCTGATAGACCAAGGTTTGAGCCTAAGAGATATGGATTTCTCATGTCTCAAAAAGCTAATGTGTTGCTTATGGATCATAATGATGAGCCCCCAACCTATGAAGAGGCTATGAGTGGAACAGACTCTGAGAAGTGGGTTTAGGCTGAAAGGGGAAACTAGATCTGATATACTCTAGAGGGGGGTGAATAGAGTATATGGTGCTTTTAAAAACTTTTGAAAAACTTTTGCAAAACTTTACAATAATTGTTGTAATATGTGTGAGCAGGGAAGCAATTATAAATTTAATCACAGAACTAAGCTATGCAGAAACTAAGCACAAGAAAATCTAGGCCAGAAACAAAAAGAAAACATGCAGAACCAGATGACACAAGGAATTATAGTGGTTCCCCAAACTTGGGTACATCCACTCTTCTACCACCCTAGGTAGGAATCCACTGCAGGATGAGTTGATCAGGTGTCCTGGGCACCAATGAGCTTTTGATAAGATGCTCAAAAACCAAATCAGATTTTTTGATCAGGTGTCTTGCCACCAATGAGCTTTTGACAAGGTGCTCAAAAACCAGATTCAAACTTTTGAAGGGAGTTTGAAAAACCCTTTACAGAGTGGGGGTGAGAGAGTGATGGCAGTCTTCTCTTTCTCAATCAACTGAGAAGACTAAGTGGATTGATGTCAAAGCTCCCCCTGAGTCCTTGATCTTCAGGAAGAAAAGCTTTGCTGAGGGTGATAGGCCTTCAAAGATAGATCTCCAGCAAAAGATGATTTCAGCAAGCTGAAATGTTGAGTGTCTGGAGTCTTGAAATGATGTTGGCCTTGAACACTTTGAGAGCTGAAGAGATCTGAAGAATGTTTGAAAGCTTGATCTCTTTGATGAGTGTTCTACAGAATTCTCCTTGACAGAAGATTTTGAAAGAGTCTCTGTATTCTGAGTTGTGTGTCCTATTCTTGTCAATCTCTGATTTGATTCAAAAACATTCTATTCTCTTATTCTCTGTGCCAGAATAGAATATCACTCTATCAAAGATAGTCGTTGGTCTGCATTGATTACAACCTTAATTGCATAATTTCTTCTGAAGGAAAGTCCACTGAATTGTTCCTTGAAAAATCCCTTGAAACTTGATCCAGAAGTAAATGAAAACGGCTAGCAGATCTTCTGAATTAAATGCAGAATAACTTCTGTCTGATTTAAATTTGAATTCTGAAAGATAACTGAAATCGTCGAACTGAGCTCTGCTATCGTCGAGGTGAGCTCAGCGAACTGGAAAATTCAAGCAGCAAAATAATCGTCGATCTGAGCTCAAAGATCGTCGAACTGAGCTCAGAGATAAGGATCCAATGCAGAGTCAAAATCGTCGACCTGAGCTCAGCGATCGTCGAATGGAGTTCGACGATATTGCGAAGTTGAGCTAGACGATCGTCGACCGGAGTTCGACGAAACGTCGTGCTGAGCTCAACAATTAGACTTGGTCTACAGAAAAACTTGGTCTTCAGGGCAGCTTCCAATCCTAGACTTCTAACCCTTAGACTCAATTCTAATTGACCTATTAAGCTATACAGAAGGTCAAACACAGATTCCTAGAGACATAGTAATCCTGACCCAAATTAGTAATAGGGTGTTCCAACAATCTCCCCCTATTTGGGTTAGGAAAACTATTTACAGACTTTGGAAAAATCAAATAACATCATACAATCAGAAAAGCATAAAAACAACAGCAGCTAGACACAATGCAGAAACATCACAGAGATATATATATATGATATCCAGATAGCAGTCAGAAAAACCAAGGATTGTCACCTTACAGAGTTACTTTTTCTCTTTGCCTTTAACCATGTTGATTTCTCTGTTAGGGTTCAGGGCTTCCTTGTTGGACCTAGTGTCATCAGCTGCACCCAAATATGTTTGCTTTGAAGTCCTGGGAACCACTGCAGCAGGATGCAACTCCATGTACCAGTCTGCATCAAAGAACTTGTTGGAGGCATATCTTTCTAGCTCTTTTTGTCTTTGTTCTGACATTGTAGAAATATTTGAGGTGTCTAAGCCTTGCTCTCTGGCTTTCTTTATCTGGTCTAATGCAGCCAACTCCTTCATCCTAGCAGTCCAAGCAACAGGATTCTTCTCAGGGTCCTCAAATGGTACAGGTGGCTCATACCTGTTGGAAGAATTATCTTGAGGAGTCCTGGCAGTCACAGTTTCTTTGAGCTTATAGGGGAATGGACCAGAAGAAGTATCAGATGAAGCATGTCCTCCCCTGGAGTAAGGGTGCTGCCTGGAATGCCCTTTAGAATAAACTTGAGTCTCTCTTTGATTTCCCCTGTATCCTCCTCTCCTAGAGTAAGAACCCCTAGACTGGCTTTCCCTTTGATAGGTTCTAGCATGGGGTTAATAGGGAGCCTGGCTTCTAGCTGGGGCTGAACTTGCAGAGCTGCCACCTGCACCTGCATCAGGAGGAGGTGGTGGAGGAGGATGAGGGTGCTGGGACTGGGAGGAGCCCTTTTCAAATCTTCTCTTTTTCTTCATTGCTTTTAACTGATTTCTGGAATACTGCATCCAATGTTCAGTAATTGGGCAGTTGTGCAGAATATAATATGGAATATCATTATCATCTTTTACTTTGGCAGGTGGAACCCTTTTCATAGCCTTACTTCTTGCCTTCTTTTTCCTTGCAATAGTGGCAGAAGAATCATCAGAGGCAGTGTTGTAATCATCAGATTCAGAGCTCTGAGCATCATATAAAGCATCAATTCTCTTCATCAAATCTTCTTTCAGTTGAACAGCAGCAGATGAGGCAGAAGCAGAAGGAGCAACAGAAACAGATACAGCAGCAGATGTAACAACAGATTCAGCAGCAGATGTAGAAGGAGAAGCAGAAACAACTTCAGCAACAACAGGAGTGATGGCAGCAGCAACTTCAGAAACATCAACAGAAGCTGCAGCAGGCTCAACATCAATGGCCTCTGTCATCAGAAATTCCTTGGAAATGGGCTCATCAGAAACAAAAGGGATTTCAGCAGCAGTAGGAACATTTTCTTCAGCAGCAGCAAAGACAGTTTCAGAAGCAGATTCAGTCTTTTCTTCAACAGCAGCAGCAGCAGTCACTGAGTGTATAAAAGAAGAAATAATACTGGGGTCACAGCCAGAGAAAGGCACCAGAGCCTTGGACAGATCTTCTGGGGGCTAGACAGCATTTGGCTCTGGGAGGTAGCTGAAGTATGCAGTATCAAATGCAGAGAGCAAAGACCTTAGGTCTATTGCCAAAACTGGAGTAGCAGCAGCAGGAGCAGCAGACACAAAAACAGCAGCAGCAGCAGCAGTAACAACAGCAGGAGCAGAAGCAGCAGCAACAGCAGCATGAAGGCTGGCTTCATAGGGCATCTCCCCCTGCCTGGATGCAGAGACATCTGTATCAAGTCACACTGCTGGAGGTGCTGCCTGAGGAATGAGGGAGGAAAGCCTGGCAGATAGAGCTGCCACTGACTGTTGTAGAGGAGCTAAGGAGGCCTCCATGAGAAGAGAGAGCCTGGGGGCAAGGAGCTCATACAACTTGTCAGCTAAGGCTGGCAGATCTACATGCTCAATGGCAGGAGCAGAGGTAGATGGTATAGGGATGGCTGAGGAAGCTGGAAGTAGAGAGCTGAAAGGTGGAATGAATGGCTCAGGAGTAGGGATGGTGGAGATGGAGGACAAGGGGATGGATATGGATGGAGTGAATGTGGGTTGGTCAATGATGTGGTGGAGAAGATCTTGGAAAGATGTTGAGGAGGAGGGTAATTTTGGAGGAGAAGAGGGGGAATCATCCATGTAGGATTCATCCAGAAGGGTGAATGATGGTATGGATGGAGAAGAGGTGACATCTGGTGGTGGATATGAGAACAATGGGTGGAATTGGTCTACTGGTGGTGAGGAAATGGTTGCTGGAGATGGAATTGAGGTTGGAGATGGGCTGGAGATTGTAATGGTGGATGGAGCTGGAGTGGTGGATGGTAGAGGTAGGGTTGGACTTGGAGGAGGAGGAGAGGCAGCACCAGCAACAGCCAGGTCTTCTGCAGCAGCAGAAACCTGTGGGGGAGTGACTCTTTGAGTCCTGGTGCCTGAAGGAGCAGTTGAAGAGGGCCTGCTGGGTTTGCTAATTTGCCTGTCCCACTTGCCAAATAGGGCACAAGTAAGTCTCTTGGAGGCATTGATGTGCACTCCAGAGGAGACCAGCAGAGCAGGGCACCTTGCCTGAAGGAAAACTCCAAGAATTCTTCCAAAATTTACAAAGGTTTTGTTAATCTTTTTCTTTATTAGGTCAAAGAAGACCTCTCCCCAATTCAAACTTTTCTTATCTACCAGAGCTCCCATGAGGCAGAGCTGATGTCTGGAGATGGTATCATGTGCAGAATGCTTTGCCAATAGTACCTTGCCTACAACATCTGCTAGGAACCTGTATACAACTGACAAGTTCCTCTTAAACAACTTGCTAGGGTTTCCCTCTGGATGACCCATCCTGGCAAGTATCTCAGAAAATTCCTCCCCAGATAATTCAGCAGTGTCTTCACCATTTCTCAAACCAAAGACCTCTGTTAAAACTGATGGGGTCAGAGGTACCTGAGTTCCAGCAATAGATCCAATTATGGTGTTGTTGTCTAGATTGTGAGCAGTATACACCCATTCCTTTATTTCATCTGAAGCAAGCTTGATTCTAGTGGTCATGAGGGCAGACAAGTTCTGATCCTTGAATAAATTCAGAATGTCTTGGAAAACTTGTTCAGTGGTGTTGAACGATTCCAGATCAATATCGAATCCTGCATCGAACTTCATGGCGGCTAGAACAGCAACTGAAACGGCCATTGTACCTGCAAAAACTTAACAAACAAAACGAACAAGCGTAGAACTGTTTGGAGGGAAGAAAATTCTTGCAGAGAAATTGAAAGCGCAAGAGAGAACGACAGCGAAAAATGAGTTTTATATTAGGGTTCGACGCAGAATTGGAAAGATCGTTGAACTTAGTTCGACGATCGAGGCTTCTAAAGGAATCTGAAGAGACTCCAACATCGTCGATCTACGTTCGACGATCTGGAAAGGCGTCGAGCTCCGTTCGACGATCGTTCAGGTAACAAAATCGTCGAGCGCCGTTCGACGATCGTTGACCGGAAGAGATAGTTCATACTATCTGAGGGGCGCTGAACTCAGTTCGACGATTCTGGAAATCGTCAAACTCCGTTCGACGATCTTTGGGGAAATCGTCGAGCGCAGTTCAGAGATCAGAAAATTCTAGACACTAAGAAAAAATCAGAAATTTTGACTAGTCTTGGTCAATTTTTAGCTTTCAAAATCTTGGATATTATTTAAGACTTCCTCCATCTAACATTCCTAACTGATTTAGGAAGAAAGTGTGTTTCTTTTCATCCAAAGGCTTGGTGAAAATATCTCACCTTTGTAAATTAGTTGGGATATATTGCAGTTCAATTTTATTCTTTTCAACATTGTCCCTTAAGAAGTGATGCCTAATCTCTATGTGTTTTGTCCTACTATGGAGGACTGGATTTTGAGCTATGGAAATAGCACTTGTATTGTCACAAAAGATTTTTGACTTCTCTAAGTTGTAACCATAGTCTAGGAGTTGATTTTGAATCCACAGTATTTGTGAACAACAACTACCTGCAGCCATATATTCAGCTTCAGCAGTTGAAGTTGACACAGATGTTTGTTTCTTGCAAAACCAAGAGACAAGTCTATCACCAAGGAACTGACAAGTTCCACTGGTGCTTTTCCTGTCAATTCTGCATCCAGCATAATCAGCATCAGAGAATCCAGTTAACTCAAATGCTGAATCTTTTGGATACCAGAGACCTAGATTTGGACAACTTTTAACATACCTAAGAATCCTCTTTACTAAGTGAGGTGTGACTCTCTAGGGCTAACTTGGAACCTAGCACATATACATGTAGCAAACATTATATCTGGTCTACTAGCTGTAAGATACAGTAAAGAGCCAATCATTGCTCTATATGTTGTCTGATCAACAGGTTTCCCATGTTCATCAGCATTCAATACAGCATTGGTAGGCATGGGTGTTTTCATACAAGATGCCTCAGACATGCCAAATTTCTTAACCAGCTCATTAGCATATTTGGTTTGAGAAATAAAGATGCCTTCAGCATGTTGTTTGACTTGCAATCCTAGGAAGAAGGATAGCTCACCCATGCTACTCATCTCAAATTTAGAATGCATCAGGTTAGAAAACCTTCTGCATAATTTTGAGTCAGTAGAACCAAAAATGATATCGTCTACATAAATTTGTACTAGTAGGGTATGAGACTTATGGGTTCTAATAAAAAGAGTTTGGTCAACTCTACCCCTTATAAAATCATTTTCCAAGAGAAAGCATGCTAGGGTCTCATACCATGCTCTAGGAGCTTGCTTGAGACCATATAATGCTTTATTTAATCTAAAAACATAATCAGGATAAGTTGGAGAGATAAAACCTGGAGGTTGTCTGACATAGACTTCCTCTTTGATGTCTCCATTTAAGAAAGCACTCTTGACATCCATCTGATAAACCTTGAAGCCTTTGTGAGCTGCATAAGCTAAAAATATCCTGATGGCTTCTAATCTTGCAACAGGTGCAAAGGTCTGTTCGTAGTCAATTCCTTCTTCTTGAGAATATCCCTGGGCAACTAGCCTTGCCTTGTTCCTTATTATTACTCCTTGATCATCTAGTTTATTTCTGAATACCCATTTTGTTCCAACAATGGAATGATCCTTAGGCTTTGGCACTAGTTCTCATACTTTGTTCCTCTCAAATTGATGCAACTCCTCTTGCATGGCAATGATCCAGTGTGGATCTTGCTCTGCATCTTGAATGGACTGAGGTTCAATTTGAGAAAGGAAGCAGGTGTGCAACAGGTTTTGGTTGACCTGATTTCTGGTTTGCACACCAGCTGAGATTTCTCCAATTATTTGGGTAATTGGATGGTCTCTTGATGTTATTAAATCAACAGGGGGTGTTGATTATTCACCAACCTGTGTTGTTGTTTCCTCTTGTGGTACAACAACTGGCTCTTCAAGTGGTGGTTCAGTATGTTGAGCATTGCTTTCATCTTCACTGCTTTCTTCTTCTTGAGCAACCTGTAACTTGTTCATATCTTCAACTAGAGAGTGTTCCTGCAAGGGTTCTATGGTAGAAGAGATCTTCTCCTTGAAAGACATGTTAGTTTCATCAAAAGAAACATGAACAGATTCCTCAATTTTCAAAGATGATTTATTGTAGACCCTATAGACCTTGCTGATCATGGAGTATCCCAGAAACACTCCTTCATCAGCTTTGGCTTGAAATTTTGCTAAATATTTCTTATCATTATTATGAATGTAGCAAATGCATCCAAAAATTCTGAAATAGTCAACTTTAGGTTTCTTCCCTTTGAGTAGTTCATAGGGAGTCTTTCCCTTCAGTTTATGTATCAGACTTCTGTTCAGCACATAGTTGGAGGTGTTCACTACCTCTGACCAAAAGGATAGAGGTAGATGAGCATCTGACAACAATATAGTGGCAGATTCAATAAGGGTTCTATTTTTCCTTTCAGCTACCCCATTTTGTTGAGGAGTTCTAGGAGCTGAGAAAGTATGCCTGATCCCTTCACTCTGACAAAACTCTTGCATAAGAAGAGAATCAAACTCTGTCCCATGATCACTTCTGATCAGGGCAATGTGAGTATTGAACTCAATCTGTATACATTTGAGAAACTCTGTCAGACACTTAAAGTTATCAGACTTCTTCCTTAGAAAGAACACCCAAGTGAATCTAGAGAAGTCATCTACAATTACTAAAGTGTAGGATTTCCCTCCTAGGCTTTGTACTGTGATGGGTCCAAATAGATCCATGTGTAACAGATACAATATCCTAGGTGAATCACTCTTATTAAGTGACTTAAAACTGTTTTTAGTTTGCTTGCCTAATTGACAAGCCTTGCAGAGTCCTTCCTTCTTGTAGGGGCCAGAAGGTAGTCCTCTAACAAGGTTGTCCTTGGAGAGCCTAGCAATAGTTCTAAGGTTTAGGTGTCCTAGTCTCTTATGCCATAAAAAATTTGGTCTACATACTGAATTGAATAAACAGATATCTATAGTAGTTGAAAGAAAATCTACTAGGTAGATGTTACCTTTCCTTTTACCTGTCAACACAGTTGTGTTGTCCTCTGACTTGATTTTGCATAGGGTTTTGCTGAAGGTCACCTGATAGCCTTCATCACATAGCTGACTGATGCTGATTAGGTTGTGCTTCAGTCCTTCCACATATGCTACCTTGTTGAAGGTTACTGAACCAATCTGGACTGCACCATATCCTTTAGTTTGTCCAAAGTTGGAATCACCAAAGATAACTTTTGGTCCAAGCTTGGCTCTAAAGGAATTGCGGTTGTCCTTGTTCCCTCTCATGTGCTTAGAGCACCCACTATCCAAATAACATTGCTGGTTAGATGTTGGATAGGTCTTCACCTGCACATAAAGCAATTCACTTGTTTTCATTTTACCTTGAGCCTAGGTTGATAACCTCTAAATTCAGAAATGAAAGACATCCCTGGCTGACTCTTATATCCTTCAGATGATATCTCCTTGGAGGTATAATCCATTCAGTATAAGGGTTAAAGGTTTGGGATGAAGAACCCTTAGGATTAAATTTTGACTTGCCTTTGAAAAAGTTTCCAGAGCTCTGACCTCTGTTCGACGATCTTGGAGCTGCGTTCGACGATCGTGGGTCAGATCATCGAGCTCCGTTCGACGGTCGACTATGGCTGAGGTCAGGTATATGGGATCGTCGACCTGCGTTCGACGATCTTGGCTGAGATCGTCGATCAGCGTTCGACGATTTGTCCTGAGATCGTCGAGCTGCGTTCGGCGATCGTCGATCTTCATTCGGCGATCGTCGATATCCGTTCGACGATTTGTGCTGGACTTTAGTTTTCTGAGGCAGATCAGAATTTTTCCTGGCAACCTCTACAACTCCCTTTCCCTTGTCAGAAATGAACTTGATAGGAGGTGTTAGAACAATAGGTTGGCTGGATGAGGCACCCAAGCCCAGTGTACTGTTGAATCTTGAGTTCACTGTGCTTGTGATGTCCATCAGCTTGATGCTTCTCCCATTGAGAGATTCTTCAAGCTTCTTGGCCTCAGAGAGCTCACTCTTCAGTGAAGCTATCTGTTCCCTATAGTTCTCCAACTCCTGAGAGAGTTTGAGATTTTCTGACTTTAAAATATTTTGTTCAGATAATTGATTTCTGAGAGAGATGATCTCTTTCTCAGACTTTAGCAGGTCTAAACATAGTGCTTTAAATTCAGATTTAAAATCTTCTGAAGTAAAATCAAAAGAGCTGATTACCTGATCTTCTTCAGGTTGAGTCTCTGAGTCTGACTCTGACTCCTCTTCCTCTGAGTTGTGTTGTGAGGCATTGATTGCCATCATGCAGAACTCCTTTTCTTCTGCATCATCCTCATCATCACTAGAGCTGGAAGAAGCTTCTGACTCCTCTTCAGTCTCACTCCAGGATTCAGCAACAAATCCTTTCCTTGTATGCTTATTTTTGCTGGAGGAAGGTTTGCTATTGCCACTCCTTTTGGAGTCTTTCTCCTTTCTTCTTTCTTTTCTGTCCCTTCTGTCCTTGTTCTTGTTCTCTGGACAGTCAAGAACTATATGCCCTGGTTTCCTGCAACCAAAGCAAATAATGTCTTTATTATTGCCAATGGACTTGTCATACCTTGGCTTATCCTGCTCCTTGTATGATCTTATTCTGAAGTCCTTTCTGGCCATCTTATAGAATCTTTTGGCCAACAAGCTGAGAAGTTCATCATTGCCTGTTCCCTTTTCTTCAGGCAGATCCTCAGTTGCCTTGAATGCTATGGTCTTCTCCTTTCTTGTGGATGGTGAAGCAGCCTTCTGTTCTTCCTCTCTGTTCTTGATGAGTAGCTCATAAGATTTGAGCTTACCCAATAAGGCTTCAGTGGTGATCTCATTCAGACTTCTGGCATCTTTAATTGTCCAGATTCTTGAATCCCAGGTGCTGGGGAAGCACATTAGGATCTTGTCATTAAGTTCTGTCAGTGAGATCTCTTTGTCTAATGTCCTCAGTTCACTGACAATTAGACTCAGTCTGTTGTACATGTCTCCCACTGACTCAGTTTTTCCCTTCTTGAAGTTCTCATATTGGGAGATGAGATGGGATCTTCTGTCCTTTCTCTCATCAGCTGAGCCTGAAACTATTTCTGAGAGCTTGTCCCAAATCTCCTTGGCTGAATTACATTCAGCTACCTTTTGAAAAATGTCATCTGACATTGTCTGAGCTAGAATGTTCATTGCCTTGACATCAGCTACTTTCCACTTTTTGATGCCAGCATCTGTTCCTGATGGAGATGGAACAGCATTTGTGCTTGTGCTCTCTGGAGGTCTTGGACACACTGTCAAAACAGAATTAAAAATATCTTCGTCAATAGAATTCATGTAGAGTCTAATCCTTGCTTTCCAAAGTGCAAACTTTGACAGATTGCACACTGGAGGTCTGGTGCTAGCATAATCTTTGTTTTGGGCCATGATTTGTGCAAACAGAAGGTAATAATAAAATACAAAAGAAAACAGATCTAGTCTGGGATCTTTGGGTTCAGGTGTTAGTCTGTACAACCAAACAGATATGGTATGTTTAACCAACCTGGCTCTGATACCAATTGAAAGGGGAAACTAGATCTGATATACTCTAGAGGGGGGTGAATAGAGTATATGGTGCTTTTAAAAACTTTTGAAAAACTTTTGCAAAGCTTTACAACAATTGTTGTAATATGTGTGAGCAGGGAAACAATTATAAATTTAATCACAGAACTAAGCTATGCAGAAACTAAGCACAAGAAAATCTAGGCCAGAAACAAAAAGAAAACATGCAGAACCAGATGACACAAGGAATTATAGTGGTTCCCCAAACTTGGGTACATCCACTCTTCTACCACCCTAGGTAGGAATCCACTGCAGGATGAGTTGATCAGGTGTCCTGGGCACCAATGAGCTTTTGATAAGGTGCTCAAAAACCAAATCAGATTTTTTGATCAGGTGTCTTGCCACCAATGAGCTTTTGACAAGGTGCTCAAAAATCAGATTCAAACTTTTGAAGGGAGTTTGAAAAACCCTTTACAGAGTGGGGGTGAGAGAGTGATGGCAGTCTTCTCTTTCTCAATCAACTGAGAAGACTAAGTGGATTGATGTCAAAGCTCCCCCTGAGTCCTTGATCTTCAGGAAGAAAAGCTTTGCTGAGGGTGATAGGCCTTCAAAGATAGATCTCCAGCAAAAGATGATTTCAGCAAGCTGAAATGTTGAGTGTCTGGAGTCTTGAAATGATGTTGGCCTTGAACACTTTGAGAGCTGAAGAGATCTGAAGAATGTTTGAAAGCTTGATCTCTTTGATGAGTGTTCTACAGAATTCTCCTTGACAGAAGATTTTGAAAGAGTCTCTGTATTCTGAGTTGTGTGTCCTATTCTTGTCAATCTCTGATTTGATTCAAAAACATTTTATTCTCTTATTCTCTGTGCCAGAATAGAATATCACTCTGTCAAAGATAGTCGTTGGTCTGCATTGATTACAGCCTTAATTGCATAATTTCTTCTGAAGGAAAGTCCACTGAATTGTTTCTTGAAAAATCCCTTGAAACTTGCTCCAGAAGTAAATGAAAACGGCCAGCAGATCTTCTGAATTAAATGCAGAATAACTTCTGTCTGATTTAAATTTGAATTCTGAAAGATAACTGAAATCGTCGAACTGAGCTCTGCTATCGTCGAGCTGAGCTCAGCGAACTGGAAAATTCAAGCAGCAAAATAATCGTCGATCTGAGCTCAAAGATCGTCGAACTGAGCTCAGAGATAAGGATCCAATGCAGAGTCAAAATCGTCGACCTGAGCTCAGCGATCGTCGAATGGAGTTCGACGATATTGCGAAGTTGAGCTAGACGATCGTCGACCGGAGTTCGACGAAACGTCGTGCTGAGCTCGACGATTAGACTTGGTCTACAGAAAAACTTGGTCTTCAGGGCAGCTTCCAATCCTAGACTTCTAACCCTTATACTCAATTCTAATTGACCTATTAAGCTATACAGAAGGTCAAACACAGATTCCTAGAGACATAGTGATCCTGACCCAAATTAGTAATAGGGTGTTCCAACATAGGCCATGAAATCTGAAATGGACTCCATGTATGAAAACCAAGTTTGGACCTTGGTGGAATCACTTGAAGGGGTACGACCCATAGGGTGTAAGTGCGTCTTCAAGAAGACGACCGACATGGATGGGAATGTACGAACATTCAAAGGGTGACTAGTTGTAACATCCACTTCCCTACTAGACCCCCTAAACTAAGATTAGATTAGGACATGTGGTGGCTGAATGGGTTTTAGGCTAGGTTTGACCCATGGAGTTAGGGTGGATTCACATAGTGCCCACTATAGGGCCCAGGTCAACTTAAGTCAAACTAGCTCAATATGAAGTCATAAGCACACAATGGCCTCACCTCTATGCCACTAACCCTAAAAGAAATCTAAGTGAACTAAAAGACACATCATTGGGTCACTCATTGACCCAAGTTGACCCTTGTCAACCCTAAACCCTAAATTGGTCAAATCCACACATATGAGCCCAATTAGCCTAAGTGGGGCACCACCATTGCCCAATCCATGTTGTGTGGTGTCATAGGGTCCATAACCATCAAGTGGGGTCAGCCCACTCATCAAGTTGACCAAGTCAACCCTAAACGTCAACAAAGTCAACATGAAGCCTAAAGGAAGAAAAAGGAAGGCCAACCCATTCCCAAAGGGCTAAGCCCATAAGTCAAGGCCCATGACCAGCCCAAGTGCACATTTACAGCCCCCACCCTATGAATTTGGAGGGTAGTTACATGCAAGGGGGCTTTTTGGGGTTTTGGCTAAAGGGGAAGAGAGAGAAGGGAGGAAAGGGGAATGGAGGACACTTAGCCCTCCTTCCCTCTGCCCAAGCATGTGGCTAAGCTCCAAAGCTCATTTCCAACAGCTTTTAGGGGCTGGTGGCCACTTGGCAGTAAGGAGGAGCATCTTATGCTCATGGCCGGCCACCCCCATAATCAAAACTCTTCACCCAGCCACTCCCAGCGAAATCTTAGCCGACCATCAGCTTTAGGAGGTTGAGACGAGTGGAGATCGACTGCTGGAGTAAGCCTTTTGCTAGAGAATCCAGGAAATGAGCAAGCTCGCCGGAGATATCGTCGGCCATGGTGCACCACCACCGCACACGCCGCCAAGCCCGCATCCAGGTCCATTTCACCTCTCCTTACCCCGTGCTAGCTATCTAGATCAACTAGGCGAGACATCGGGCTCAATTGAGCCCGATACCATGTGAGTTGTGAGCTAAAGTGCCGAGCTTTTCTTCTTGCTCAGGATCGCCGGAAGAGCCACCTCCGACGGCCACACTATAGGGAAATGCTAGCCACCACCTCAACGGAGGTGGTGGCGATAATCGCTGGCGGTGGCGCCAGCCCAGATGGCCGGAAATAGCCAGCAAACTCGGCCCAGGATGGCTCCATCTCAGCCGTTGGCTCATTGGGGACAATGTCCAGGAGCCGTCAGATTTGAGTTATTAAATTGATATTTAATTATTTATGAAGTGTTATTATTGTCACATTCTTACAGTGTTCTTGCATGTAGATAACATGCCTGTTAGAGGCATATTCAGAGGTAACTATCAACATGAAAAATGTAGGCCTTGACATTACCTTTAAAATGTCACCCTAAAGTCATAATTTGGAATAGTAGAACTCCTTGTAGGACCATTCTACCATGACTGGCCCTAGGTTATGGCTAATCTTAAAATGAGAGTCTAACCCAAACCATAAGTCCTCATGACCTGGGATTTTGGTCATGCATGTGACTAGGTCATACCTAGGTACGGGCCAAAAATGAGAATTTTTGGGATATGTTTTTTCATAGTTTTTGGAAAAATATCATTTATCAAATGAATGGAATTTTTGGAGATCTACAA
The DNA here is from genome assembly GCA_039583875.1 of Platanthera guangdongensis. Lineage (NCBI taxonomy): Eukaryota > Viridiplantae > Streptophyta > Magnoliopsida > Asparagales > Orchidaceae > Platanthera > Platanthera guangdongensis. The sequence goes on along the minus strand of CM077153.1, from coordinate 160,886,593 downwards.
CTCCAAATGCCCTTGTGACCTCTACATGTTTGGGAAATCCCACAAGCATGAGATAGGTATGTTCAAATTTGGGGTGCCCATAGTAAAACTGGAAAAATGGAAATTTAGCTTATTTGGATAATTTCATGTCTATGAAACTCTGGATAGAGGCTTATAGGTATGAGATACACCTCCCATTGAAAGGATGGGATTTTTGGGATCAAAAATCCCATTAAATAGATTTATTAGAAATTAGGTCCATTTGAAAATATAAATTTGAAAATAAGGCAATTACTTTATTAAATTTTGAAACTCTATCACAAGCCCTAATGGAATACTATAAACCTCTAGAAATTTTATAAGCTTGTTTGGGAAATTTTTCTTGGGTTTTTAGAATAATTACGATATTGCCCCTTTTTGGAAAGTAATTAAAAGAAAAGGAAATAGTTGCTAAAATTTATATAAAAATTCATAAAATTTTAATTGTATGATCAAAACCCTGTTAAATTATTTGAGAATTTTTGGATGTATTTATAGGCTGAAAATCCCAATAATGGCATTTTGGTAATATTGATTATATGGGCATATGTTGGTCCAAATCACTGTTTAAGAGCTTGAAATTCTGTATTTAGTTTAATTATATCATTATGGAGCTCCAGTAATATTTGTAGAATTTTTTATTGTATAAATATCATACTTTATTTGAAAAGTAGTCAATTTGTGATTTTAATATTAAATGCAATTTCACATGGGAAAATTATGAAACTAGGTAGGGAGTCAAATTTAACCACATGGAGCATCTGATAAATTTCTTAGGTAGGTTGAACCATTATAGATAGCACATCATGTGCAAGGTGACCCAGGTCACTCAATTAAAAGAATTAATTTAGTAGCTTAACTACTTAGAAAAAATAATGAAATCCTAAATGGTAGACACCATACACTATACCAGCCCATGATAATTAATTAGGGGCATTTGGCCCAAGGAATTGGAAGTCCTACTATACGGGTTATCATTAGGTCGTGGGGTGCGCTTAGCAAAAGTAATATGTATTACTAGGACCCACAGGGGATACAATAGAAGGTTGAGTTGATAACTATATTGGGAAGATAAACCCTGTTGGTGTCTAGTAGGTCACTTAGTAACGAGTGTTAGAGCGCAACACCCAAAGGAGAATAACTAGAACAGAGATCAGCGGAAGAATGTCGCTCTCCCAATAATACCTTAAGTCATTAGGTTCACACGAGAGCAACAACAAGAGTGGGTAAGAATAATGGGTAAATACTAATAAGTGTCCTTGAGAAAGGGAGCTTTGGGCTTCAGCCCATCGTAGTTCCTAGTGCCCCCGAGAGTCCTTCACTAGGCATGCCTTGGGCAGTCCTGAGATTAACCCTAAATCACTAGGTATAACTAACATTAGACAAGAGTAGTCTAATAGCTAAGAGAACATAATAACAATCTCACCCATGAAGGGTTGGAGGGATTCAGAATTAAAGCACTGATGTGCAATCTCACCTGTGATGGGTTGGAGGGTTTCAGGACGGGTTGGTCCTGCGAGATGGAGGCTCGAGAGGTTGATATCAGGACATGTTTGATCCTGCGAGCTGGAGGCGCGGGTTGGAATATCTTGCATGTGTGTAGAAATAAACTTGTGGCGGGTCATGCGATACTGGGCCAATCGTCACACTGATGGCAGTACGGTGACTCTAGCGAGGTATGATGGTTTGAGGGGCCAGTGGGTTGTTTTACACTGCGGTTTGGAGGACAATCCCCTAAAATGCACACTCGACCAAAACGACTGGTAGGTAGCCAATAAATAGTACGCAGAGACTCTAGAGTGCACCTAGGACGTGTACAGAGGCATATAGGAGGTCTAGGCTTAGTAGTATGTATACCCGCCTAGTAGTGGAAACCAAGGTTGTCAGGATCGCGATCCAGATCATAGGATCTTACGATCCTACGATCCAGATTTTGTAAATCGATCCTAGTTTTGTAAAGCGATCCTCAATCCTACCCTACTCTCAGATTCGATCCTACCTCGAAATGATCTCATCTAGGATCTCGATCCTGACAAGCTTGGTGGAGACGCCTGCTCTACTGCTATTATAGCCACAACGGTGGTACTAGAGAGTGATGCTAGCTCCAAAAAGCGGGAACTAAATGTCTGTGATCACAGAATCGTGTGTGTGAGTTGTACTTGCATGAATCATAACCTGCATACATGACATACATACACATTTAGGTCATACACACCATAAATCCTTATCATATAAATTAGTATGAGCTCTATTATATGATAAGTTATATTTAGAAACTTTTACTTATAAGTTTGTATGGGCATTCAAATAAGTTAAGGTACTTCTGTGATGATAGTTTAGCAGTAGTTGTGTAGTTTACTTTCTGCTATATTCTTTACTTGTTACAGTTCTTTCTTACTTTACTCGTACGATATATAAACTGCTAGAATATAAATATACTTGCTGCTACATAATCTTGATAGAATAGTTCCACTGTCACCTGCTTTTTATTTTATACCCCTTGTTGTCCTCCGCTTCGCCTCCCGCACAGTGCCTAGGAGCCGCGGGGGCGAGGTGTGGAGGAAATGGCTTAGTCTTTACGACTAACGGTCGGTTGTGACAGTATCATTTTAGGAGCTCGAGGATATGGAGCACCAGCACGATTAGCAGGACGAGGCGACGGGACTTGAGGAGCTGATACCACCTACTACTACTACAGCCCGGCGTCAGGTGATGACGCGTGTACCATTGATAGATTAGCTTCCGCTTAGTTTTCCTTTATGAGGAAGAGAGATTTGATATCATGTACATGGCATAAGCCCTTTTCTATTTTCGTTGTACTCATTATGCACTGTTGATGTACTTTTCATTTCCATATATATATGATATGTAATGTGATTTTGTGGACTAATTAGTATTACATACTACTTATTTTACTTCTACACTCGATTGGCCGAATTGGTTGAATGATCTTACTCGCCGGCAGGATGGCGTCTTGCAGTGTCGACTACCCTACGAGTTAGTGTCACCGTAAGGCGGCGGTTCTGGGCATAAGACTGGGTTACTTCCTTGGTAAGGGGAGACAGGTCTTACAAACTGGTATCACTTGAACAAACGATCATATGCGAAAGAAGTCCACAACACTGGAGTACCCCGCTCGAGCATTAGTTTGTGGACAAACAATGCAGCGGAAGTAATGGTGTGACCATGTGTAAAAAATCACAGAAAATAGTCCATTTAAACAAAGAGTTAGGTCGATCCAATTAAGACACCACTTTAGTTTGACTTACCAAGAGGATTTCATTTAGTATCCTAGTCTAAGATCAACCTCGGATATAGATTGGTTAAGGTACGATGATACCCAAATTGACTAAGGAAAGAATTTAATGCAAGAGTCACTACTTAAGGCTTAAACTTCGATGTCACTACTCCGCTTATCGTGTGATATCATCAATTCTTACCCAAGCTGATAGGACCGCCTCAAGGAGAATTGGTACCTATAGTATATTGGTGAAATAATAGGGTACTCAGAAACTTAACCCTCGTACCGATGACTTGATTACATTGAGACATCCACAGTGACAAATACTAAAGGTCGAATAAAAAAAATCAATCAAGTTTCAGAAGACACCCATTTTTGTTTGGGTCACATGTTGATCTTGAGAAGATTATCGTAAATAGTAATCTTAAGGGCTTAAGATATGTAGCATATGAATAAGTCTCAAGGTGGAACTCCAACTCTAAGATTGTTAGCCCTAAGGATTGAGTGCATGTCTAGGATGAATGTATTATAGGCATTAAAGAAATTTAGCGCAAAATGTATGAGGGCTTATCCTTTTGTTTATTAGGCTAAATTGATAACGACTTGGATTTCGTTAGATTTTGTTTAGAAAACGTTGAGTCGCAAACATAGTGATCTTGAAGAATTAGTATTTGAACATACCCGGATGACAATCGAGACTCGTGTACAGATAATTGGTAAGATGATCAGCTCTCCCTAGAGGTTTGGGATATACATAGAGGGTTGCTTGCTTGGATATATTATAACCCTAGAACAAGGAAAGTCACCATGTGACGTTAGAAACCTTCACGGGTTTGTGAATCAGATGATTACTTGGCACAACTTAAAGAGAGATCGTAATTTCATCGATGCATAATGACATACTATATCCCAAGGAACAAAACAAGTTGTGTACAATCCACAAGAATTCGAACATCGGGCTTTTCGATAAACTAAAATCAAGTAGTAATGACGACACAAAGGTTTTATGTATAATTAAAGGAATGTGTTACCTCAACAAAGCACGTTCCTAGATGCCCTAACACCTTAACGCAATTGATGTGACACACGATTAATAGTTATATCATCGGTTAGGGATTCGATTAATGAACTCAGATATATTGCAAGAGAAAGTCAAGGTGATTTGAGAATTCAGTACAAGTAAGAAGGATAGCTGAAATTTTTGCATAATTAGGGCTCATGATTATCACACATTAAATGGGTAGAATTGGGAAAAACAAAAATAATGATTGATTATTGCTATAGCGCTTACCTGACATACTCAGGTCATTATGTTAGAAACATATAGATCGGGAAAAAGTGACGTCATAGTAATATGAAGGAGTGATTAGGGGTCTTAACTGTTACGTAATCAGAGCCCATAAAGTAAGAATTCAAAATATTTGAGTAATTACGTCTAGAACACTAGGGGTATAACAATCCCAGAAAACTTAAAGTCAAGTGAAAAATCATACTAAATTGGAAGAAATATATTATAGGTATGATCCTTTGGATGTGACTCTGATGATTACAAGAATCAAAACAAAAGTGTTTAATGATATAATAATCTCCTTTAGAAAGATTCTGGATTTTGAGAACAAGCTCATGATTATGAATATCATGTTATCCTTAAAATCAAGTATTATAATAATTCAGAGGATTTGAAATGCCCACTTTGCGGGTTACAAACGCACTATCAGGCTTATTGAAATTAGTAAATTTGATCATGAGTATATAATTCTTGAATATCCTACGCACAAAGGTACAAATAAATTCAACCCTGCATCTATAGATAGTGGGAATTATATATTTTCTTTGGTATATATAAGTGGTGATAATTCATGAACTTAGAGAAATGATAGTCTCTGCCATGTCATAATTTGTAGAGGTTAAATTAAAGATTACATATACTTATTCCACACATAATTGAGCAAACCTCGTGAGTATAATGGCTTTAGATGAGTATCCACCCATGCTTGCCTATTAAAGATAATAATATGAACATGTATAGGAAGGTTACTACGAGCATACCTAAGTTGAACTTCGAGCAAATAAAAGATTAATTTGTCAAGGCATGACATTGAAAATGTAACGACTCAACAAATTCAAATGGGGTGGATGATTAGTTGAAGCATATGCATAGGTATGATCCCTTGATTATGATAGCATCGAGAACTGGGACACATACGTTGATAACATCATGATCACCTCAGGAAAAATTCATGACTTAAATGATCAAATCTGATTTGCAAAGGTGTATACGGTGAAATTACAGGAGGAGTAAAGAGTGTTTAATAAGATTGTCTTTATGATGAAATCAATTTGTGATAGACCGCTCCATTTTAAAAGATACACTTATAAATTTATGAATTAGACTTTGTGTGAAAAACGATTGAGAGTCATTTGTATGAACATCAATATCAATAATGATCGCTTGATGTATGCTCGAAAGGTGAACACTATATGAATTATGTATTATTGTTTATGTAGATGTGTAATTAGTCATGAATCTGGAAGAAACAAAATGATGATCTCTTCGTCACATCATAATCTTGGAAGTTGGTTAATTACAACACATGATAGTGTTGGTCCCATGAGTATGAAAATTTTAGTGATTATAAATTCACGTTGGGAGGTAGGTAATAATCTATACGTACAAGAATAGAAAGGATTTCTACATGCATACAAAGGTTGGATCTTCGTCATAAATAAAACTACGACAACATATATTTGAAGATTCGATATGGTATAAGGCATATGGCATGAGGTGATTCTAGAAGAGGAATCTAAGATTGGTGTGCACAATTCTATATATAAGAGAATTGATTTTCACGGACTTGGTGATTATTGATCGTAAGGACTACAATCCAATGAGTGATTAAGGTTTCTTGTGATGGTAATATGTCGGAGGACTTGGAAATATGTCCACATAATTTGGATTATGAGCATCCCAAATATAACGAAAGTACATTTGAATGGGGATTGTTACCTCTGATAGAGTTTCTTATAACAACAACAATGAGGCCTATAGGGTAGGAAGTGTCGAACACCACTATCTTGGGTTTGGGATGAGGACCTCAGGGCACTTGGATCGGAATATATTGAGGAAACGGATGCTCAGATACGACTAATCAGGGATCGGATGCCGGAGGCACAGAGTAGACAGGTCAAGTACTATAATGCGAGACATCAGAAGGTAGAGATCTAGGGGGGAGACAGAGTTTTCTTGAAGGTACGTCCTGTGCATGGTATCTTGTGGGTGTAGAGGCACAAGAAGCTCAACCCTCGATTTATGGGACCATACATGATCCAGGAGCGGATCGGTCTTTTGGTTTACAGACTAGAGCTGCCGTCAGAGTTAGGAACTCTGCATGATATTTTTCAAGTCACCTCGCTTCGGAGAGCTCTCCTTCGGCCAGAGCAGTATATTACCACTACAGCAGGCCCGGTAGCGCCTGATAGATCAATTCGTTTAGAGCTAGTCCGGATCGATGATACAGCGGTTTGAGTGCTGCATAAGAAGAAGGTTCCCTTGGTCTAAAGGTATTGTGGTCCAGCCACGAATTAGAGGAGTACACCTGGGAGACGATGGATCTGATGCGTGAATAGTATCCAGAGCTTTTCTCCTCAGGTATACTTTAATTATGTTTAAGTTTCTTAAAATTCTTTTGCACAGAAATCCCGTAAATCCGAACATAAATTTCGAGGATGAAATTATTCTTTTGTTTATTGGGGTTTATAACATCCCCTTCACTACTAGACCCCCTAAAATTAGATTAGGTTAGGACATGTGGTGGGTGAATGGTGTTTAGGCAAGGTTTGACCCATGGAGTTAGGGTGGATTCACATAGTGCCCACTATAGGGCCCAGGTCAACTCAAGTCAAACTAGCTCAATATGGAGTCATAAGCACACAATGGCCCCACCACTATACCCCTAACCCTAAAAGTAATCTAAGTGAACTAAAAGACACATCATTTGGTCACCCATTGATCCATGTTGACCCAAGTCAATCCTAAACCCTAAATTAGTCAAATCCACACATATGGGCCCAATTAGCACAAGTGGGTCACCACCATGGCCCAATCCATGTTGGGTGGTGCCATAGGCTCCATACCATCAAGTGGGGCCAGCCCACTCATCAGGTTGATCAAGTCAACCCTAAAAGTTAACAAAGTCAACGTGAAGCCTAAAGGAAGAAAAAGGAAGGCCAAGCTCATTCCCAAAGGGCTAAGCCCATAAGTCAAGCCTCATGACCATCCTAAGTGCACATTTACAACCCCTACCCTTTGAATTTGGAGGGTAGTGACATGCAAGGGGCCTTTTTGGGTTTTTTGGCTAAAGGGGAAGAGAGAGAAAGGAGGAAAAAGGGGAATGGAGGACACTTGGCCCTCCTTCCCTCTGCCCAAGCATGTGGCTGAGCTCCCAAGCTCATTTCTAGCAGCTTTTAGGGGCTGGTGGCCACTTGGAAGTAAGGAGGAGCATCCTATGCACATGGTCGGCCACCCCCATAATCAAAACTCCTCACCCAGCCACTCCTAACGAAATCTAAGCCCACCATCAGCTTCAGGAGGTTGAGACGAGTGGAGATCGACTGCCGGAGCAAGCCTTTTTCTGAAGAATCCAGGAAACGAGCAAGCTTGTCGGAGAGATCATCGGCCATGGCGCACCACCACCGCACACGCGGCCAAGCCTGCATCTAGGTCCATTTCACCTCCCCTCACCCTGTGCTAGCTATCTAGATCAACTAGGCGGGGCATTGGGCTCAATTGATCCCGATATCGTGTGAGTCCTGAGCTAAAATGTCGAGCTTTTATTCTTACTGGGGATCGCCGGAGGAGCCACCTCTGGCGGCCACACCACCGGGAAACACTAGCCACCACCCCAATGGAAGTGGTGGTGATAATCGCCAGGGGTGGCGCCGGCGCAGGTGGCCGGAAATAGCTAACAAACTCGGCCCAGTATGGCTCTATCTCAGCCATTGGCTGATTGGGGACGATAGCCAGGAGCCTTCCGCTTTGAAGTATTAAATTGATATTTCATTATTTATGAATAATGTTATTCTTGTCACATTTTTACAATGTTCTTGCATGTAGATATTAGGCATGTTAAAGGCATATTCAGAGGTAGAAATCAACATGAAAAATATAGGTCTTGACCTTACCTTTAAAATGAGACCCTAAAGTCATGATTTGGAATAGTAGAACTCCTTGTAGGACCATTCTACCATGACTGGTCCTAGGCTAGGGCTAATCTTAAAATGAGAGCGTAAGCCAAATCATAAGTCCTCATGACCTAAGATTTTGGTCATGCATGTGACTAGGCCTACCTAGGTACTGACCAAAAATGGGAATTTTTGGGATATGTTTTTCCATAGTTTTTGGAAAAATATCATTTATCAAATAAATGGAATAATTGGAGATCTACAACTCCAAATGCCCCCAAATATTGGTGGCATGTCTATTAGTCAATATAAAATCATGATAGAAATTTCAGGTCCTTGTGACCTCTGCATGTTTAGGAAATCCCACATGCATGAGATAGGTATGTTCAAATTTGGGGTGCCTATAGTAAAACTAGAAAATGGGAATTTAGCCCATTTGGATCATTTCATGTCCATTAAACTCTGGACTGAGACTTATAGCTATGAGATACACCTCCCATTGAAAGGATGAGATTTTTGGGATCAAAAATCCCATTAAATAGATTTATTAGAAATTAGGGCCAATTGGAAATATAAATTTGAAAATAGGGCAATTACTTTATTAAATTCTGAAACTCTGTCACAAGCCCTGGTGGGATACTATAAACTTCTGGAAATTTTTATAAGCTTGTTTGAGAAATTTATCTTGGATTTTTAGTAGAATTACCATATTTCCCCTTTTTGAAAATTAATTAAAAGAAAAGGAAATTGTTGCTAAACAAATATGGAAAAATTCATAGAATTTTAATTCTATGATCAAAACCCTGTTAAATTATTTGAGAATTTTTGAATGTATAAATAGGCCGAAAATCCCAATAATGGCATTTTGGTAATATTGATCATATTGACATATGTTAGTTCAAATCACGGTTTAAGAGCTTGAAATTCTGTATTTAGTTTCATTATATCATTATGGAGCTCCAATAATATTTCTAGAATTTTTTATTGTATAAATACTGTACTTCATTTGGAAAGTAGTCAATTTGTGATTTTAATATTAAATGGTTATTAAATGGAATTTAACATGGGAAAATTATGAAACCTGGTAGGAAGTCAAATTTAACCTCATGCAACATCTGGTAAATTTCTTAGGTAGGCTGAACCATTATAGATAGTGCAACATGTGCAAGGTGACCCAGGTCACTCAATTAAAAGAATTAATTTAGGGGCTTAACTACTTAGAAAAAAAATAGTGAAATCCTAAATGGTCAACACCATACACTATACCAACCGATGATAATTAATTAGGGGCATTTGGCCCAAGGAATTGGAAGTCCTACTATACGGGTTAGTATTAGGTCATGGGGCGCGCTTAGCAAAAGTAGTATGTATTACTAGGACCCACAGGGGATACGATAGAAGGTTGAGTTGATAATTATATTGGGAAGATAAACCTTGTTGGTGTCTAGTAGGTCACTTAGTAACGAGCGTTAGAATGCAACACCCTAAGGAGAATAACTAGAACAGAGACCGACGGAAGACTGCCGCTCTCCCAATAATACATTAAGTCATTAGGTTCACACCAGAGCAACAACGAGAGTGGGTACGAACAATTGGTAAATACTAATAAGAGTAAGTGTCCTTGAGAAAGGGAGCTTTGGGCTTCAGCGCATCGTCGTTCCTAGCGCCCCTGAGAGCCCTTCACCGAGTATACCCTGGGCAGTCCTGGGATTAACCCTAAATCGCTAGGTATAACTAACATTAGATAGGAGTAGTCTAATAGGCTAAGAGAACATGGTAACAATTGTAACAACCCAATTTTCTCAGTAGGCAATTTTTGGGTGACACGGCCTGGGACACGGGCGTGTCCCAGGGCGTGTCAAGCTGGGGTCGACGATTTGGCCGTGAGGTCGACGAAATTTGGGGTCGACGGTCGTCGAGCAGCAGACACGGCCTGAGACACGCCCAGGGCGTGTCGAGGCCGTGTCGACGATCGGCCTTGGTGTCGACGATTTTTCGCTCGACGATGTGTCGAGAGGAGGCACACAGCCAAGGACACGGGCGTGTCCCAAGCCGTATCGTGTGCTCGACGACTTTTGCTCGACGATCGTCGATTGTCGAGATGTAGCTGTCGAGTGCCGAGAAGTTGCACACGGCATGTGACACGGGCGTGTCACAGGGCATGTCAATTTGGGTCGACGAACTCAGCCCGACGAAACGTTTCGACAGGGCGTGTCTTAGTGCCGTGTCTGGGCACACGGCCTGGGACACGGGCATGTCACAGGCCGTGTGATGTCTTGGTTTGTTTTGGGATTATTTTTGCCAATGAACACGGCCACAGACACGGGCGTGTCTGAAGGCATGTTGGGTGACACGGCCCATGACAGGGGCGTGTCCCGTGGGCGTGTCATCGGTTTGGATAAGTCGGTTGACCACCCCTTGAGGCACACGGCCTGGGACACGGGCGTGTCACAGGCCGTTCAAGTCAAATTCAGCTTTTCTGGCATTTTTGTGGTCGTCCATTCCTTCAGCCTGGATCCAAAGGCTGAGCTTATTTCCTCTTTTCCTGAAGGCCGAAACATGAGAACATATTCTCATTTTACTTAGCCTTCATATTTTTACAAGTTAAAGAGAGAAAGAGAGAGAGGAAGAAGAAGGAAGAAGAGGAAGGGCTGCTGCTGGTGGTGCTGCGGTTTACCGACAAGAGATCTGAAGCCGGCGTTGCGGAGGAAAAGCTCTTGTGATCCATTCAAGCTAGCTTTGCGTTCATGGCACCGAAGCGGTCGTCAAGGGTAACGACGTTTCTTCCTAGCCATGTGATGGCTTCCTTTTGGCATATATTTGTGATTCCCCCACCAAGAGGTGGCTGATTTTGGGAGTCTTTGGGTGGATTCATGAAATCCTCTTTGTTGGTATATAGATCCAGAAATGGAGTACGGAATAAGCATGCTGTGTGAAGCCCATCTGGACAGGTTGGTCTGGATTGGTGATGTTGCATACGAACCGGAGAAGACTCCGTGATAAACGTGTAGTTTAAGGAGTCAACGGGTTATGCCTGCGAAAAGGAGTAGCAGGAAGTACTGGAGTGGTAGTCCAGGAAAATATCTGTGGTATGTTTGTGGGTCCAACCTGTGATTGAGGCACAGGAAGTACTGGTGTGACCAGGAAAGGCCCTTTATGATGCTTGATGTCATAGGGTGTCCACCTGTGAAGCGAGTAACAGGAAGTACTGGCATGGCAGCCAGGAAAGACCCCTGACATTTGTGATTTTGCGGTGTCCACCTGTGAAGAGAGTAACAGGAAGTACTGGTGTGCTCAGGAAAGACCTGCTGTTGTTGTGAGAGAATGGGTGTAAGAATAATACCCGGGCTTGAATGCCAAGAACAGGATTGGTGAGACCGACCCGCGCCGTTGATTAAGCCATGAGTACGCTGTACTCGGAGAAGGCAAGGCGATTTGAGCAACGGGGGGTGGAGGATCCGACCTGCGCTATGTCCGTCCGACGTGAGACCAAAAGGTGCGGTCTGTTGGAGCGCATAGCAAGAGTCATCGGCCTGCGCGCCATGACACAATGGGGGGCTACAGGCCATCCCGGTGTAGGAAGACTAACTCCGGCTGCACACCATGGAGTAAATGCTCAAGAGATTTACCGTTGGGTTGTGACCCTAATATGGTAGTGGGCAAGAGCTTTGCTAGAACACCAAGAATGTGCCCTGAGTGCACGGACCGTTGGGCCGGGTGGCGAACGGTTGTGATGGTTTGTGTGCGTGAAAGCACATTTTGATGAGATATATTGCCATACTGTGATATGATATGCCTGCAGGAAAGATTACCGCTGCCCCGAGAAAAGGGGTAGGGTCGTTATAATTTGGTCAGCTGAACACTGACCGTTGCTTTTGTTTGCCACCGTTAGGTGGATTGTCCCTATACAGGTGCTGGAGAGCCAAGCGGGACGCATAGAGGTTGATGTTCCTGCTGCTGTTGCTGCTACTGCTGCTAGCCCTCGAAGGCTATTTGGAAATGTTGTGTGTTTTCTTTTATTGTGGCTGACCTGCGCGCCCATAGTTGAAGCCACTGTGTGACAGCCATGTAAGGCCATAAGGCCAACTCTTTTTACTTCTTGTAAGACATTCCTATATCGTATAAAATGTGGAGTTTTATATTTGTAGATTCATGAGGAGTTCAAGTTGTAGTCTAGGCTTCCGCTAGAATGCTTTGTGATAGGTGCGATGCGCTACTCTGGTATCATCCTGTACCTTCACCGCTTGTTTTGTGATATATACTGTGGGGCCCCGGCCGGACCTTCTAGAATATACCATATGAACGGATGGGGTTGTTACAACAATCTCACACATAAAGGGTTGGAGGGATTCCGAACTAAAGCACTGATGTGCAATCTCACCTGTGATGGGTTGGAGGGTTTCAGGACGTGTTTGTCCTACGAGCTGGAGGCTCGAGAGGTTGATATCAGGACAGGTTTGGTCCTGCGAGCTGGAGGCTCGGGTTGGAATATCTTGCATGTGCATAGAAATAAACTTGTGGCGGGTCATGCGATACTGAGCCAATCGTCACACCGATGGAAGTACGGTGACTCTGGCGAGGTATGATGGTTTGAGGGGCCAGTGGGTTGTTTTACACTGCGGTCTGGAGGATGATCCCCAAAAATGCACACTCGACCAAAAAGACTGGTAGGTAGCCAGCAAATAGTACGTAGAGACTCTAGAGTTCACATGGGATGTGTACAGAAGCATATAGGAGGTCTAGGCCTGGTTGTATGTATACTCGCCTAGGAGTGGAGACTTCCGCTCCACTGCTGTCATAGCCACAACGCTGGTACCAGAGAGTGATGCTAGCTCCAAAAAGAGGGAACTAAAGGTCTGTGATCACAGAGTCGTGTATGTGAGTTGCACTTGCATGAATCATAACCTGCATACATGACATACATACATATTTAGGTCATACGCACCATGGATCCTTATCATATAAATTAGTATGAGCTTTTTTATATGATAAGTTATATTTGGAAATCTTAACTTATAAGTTTGTATGGGCATTCATATAAGTTAAAGTATTTATGTGATGATAGTTTAGCAGTAGTTGTGTAGTTTACTTTTTGCTCTGTTCTTTTCTTGTTATAGTTCTTTATTACTTTACTCGTATGATATATAAACTCCTAGAATAGAGATATACTTGCTGCTACATAATCTTGATAGAATAGTTCAACTGTCACCTGCTTTCTATTTTATACCCCTTGTTGTCCTCCGCTTCATCCTCCAGCACGGTGCCTAGGAGCCGCAGGGGTGAGGTGTGGAGGAAATGGCTTAGTCTTTATGAATAACGGTCGGTTGTGACAGTATTATTTTAGGAGCTCGAGGAGATGGAGCACCAGCACTCCCAGTAGGACGAGGCGACAGGACTTATGGAGCTAAGACCACCTACTAGTACTACAGCCCAGCGTCAGGTGATGATGCGTGTATCATTGATAGATTAGCTTCCGCTAAGTTTTCCTTTGTGAGGAAGAGAGATTTGATATCATGTACATGGCATAAGCTCTTTTCTATTTCTGTTGTACTCCTTATGGACTATTGATGTACTTTTCATTTTCATATATATATGATATAGAATATGATTCTGTGGACTAATTAGTATTATATACTACTTGTTTTACTTCTACTCTCAATTGACCGAATTGGTTGAATGATCGTACTCGCCGGCAGGATCGCCGTCTTGCGGTGTCGACTACCCTATAAGTTAGTGTCATTGTAAGGTGGCGGTTCTGGGTATAAGACCGGGTTACCTCCTTGGTAAGGGGAGATGGGTTTTACACTATTGGCTAAGGCTTTCAAGCAAATTCATGGTATTGACTATGATGAGACCTTTTCCTCTATTGACATGGTTAAGTCCATCAGAATTCTGCTTGTTATTACTACGTATTATGACTACGAGATCTGGCAGATGGATGTCATTCCTAAATTAAAACCTCCTTGAGAAAGTGTATATGACACAACAAGAGAGTTTTGTATCTCCAGGTGAAGCCACTAAAATATACAAGCTGCAGAGATCCATTTATGGATTAAAACAAGCTTCTCGAAGTTGTAATCTTTATTTTGATGAAAAGATCAAAGAGTTTGGTTTTATCAAGAACGAGGATGAACCGTGTGTTTACAAGTAGATTAGTGGGAGCATCATTGTCTTTTTAATATCGTATATAGATGACATACTACTGATCGGGAATAATAAACTGACCTTACAAGTTGTTAAGAATAACCCAGGTAACAACTTTTCTATGAAGGGCTTGGGTGAAGCGATTTATATACTTGGTATTAAGATCTATAGAGAAAGATCGAACAAGTTGCTGGGTTTGACCCAAAGTACATACATTGATAAGATATTGAAGCGGTTCAACATGCTTGAGTCCAAGAATGGATTCTTACTCATGTCTCATGGTGTGAGTCTCTCTAATTACCAGTGTCTTAAGTCTCGTGAAGATAAGGACCGCATGAATTTGATTCCATATGCTTCGGAAATTGGGTCAATCATGTATGCATTGATATATACTCGACCCGATGTCTCTTATGCCTTGAGAATGACTAGCAGGTATCAGTCTGATCCCAATGATGGTCATTGGATAGCCGTCAAGAACATCCTAAAGTACTTGCAAAAGACTAAGGATATATTTTGGTGTATGGTGGAGAGGAAGAGCTCATTGTAAGGGGTTTTACAGATGCTAGCTTCCAGACTAATAGGGACGACGCAAAATCTCAGTCAGGGTTCATATTTTGCATAAATGGAGGTGTTGTTAGATGGAAAAGTTCCAAGCAGGAGACAGTTGATGATTCTACAACTGAGGCTGAGTATATCGTTGCAGCAAATGCAGCAAAGGAGGTTTTATGGATTAGAAAATTCATCGGCGAGTTAGATGTAGTTCCTAGCATTGTTTCTCTCGTAGATCTCTACTGTGACAACAACGGTGCAATTGCACTTGCTTCAAAACCTAGATCTGATCAGCGCTCCAAGCACATACTTTGACGATTCCATCTTATTCGAGAGATTATCGATTGAGCAGATGTAAGCATTAGCAGAGTGTCGAGTGAAGAAAATATTATGGATCCACTGACAAAAACCTCTAGAGCAGAGAAAGCATTATGGTCATGTTAGATCTATGAGTATACGATACCTTAATGAACAGACCTAGTGGGAGTCTTGTGGATTGTATGTTTGTTGGCTGTAATAATACATTTGATGAATATAGCACTCTATACATTTCATTTATATATATTTTGGCAAGTTCTTTTATTTTTTAAATTTATATTTATTGTGATAGAGTAATTTAACATAATAAATGTCATTAGAATGTTTGTTTCCATAGGAGTCAAGTGGTGATTTGAATGTGAGAGCCTATGTTTTAGAAGCTTCATTGAATGTCAAAGCCTATTTGAATGTCAACTCACTCAACGTCATACAGCAAAAAGCTATGAGTCAGGCTAATACAATTAAATCCTGAAGAGAAATGAGCTGAAAAGTGGCTACGTCCACAGGCGTTGAGTGTAGTTCACTCTCTCAACGTCTTAGCTTCAAAATAGTTGAATAGCTGAGCTCAAAGTTCGTCGAGCTGAGCTAATCGTTCGTCAAACTAAGCTCAGAGTTTTAGAAATCTCGCTTAGTAAAATTTCATCGAACTGAGTTCAGAGTTCGTCAAACTAAGTCTTGAGTTCGTCGATCTCATCTTTCACTTGTTCGTCAAGCTGAACTCTAAATTCGTCAAACTGAGTTTTTACTTATTCGTCGACTTGAGTTTTGAGTTCGTCGAACTCAAACTGATTTCTAAAAATAGAAAATCTGGCTAAGGCATAAAGCGTTGAGTGAGGCGTGCTCACTCAACGCTCTCAACGCCTTTATACAGAATGAATTAAAGCATAAAGCGTTGAATGAGGCATGCTCACTCAATGCTCTCAAAGCTTAAGTTGTTGAAGAAGCAGAAATGGATAAGGCTGGAAGCGTTGAGTGAGGGATGTTCACTCAACGCTCTCAACACCTAAAATGCAGAATGGGTGAAGGCACATGACGTTGAGTGAAGTATATCCACTCAACGCTCTCAACGCCAAGCATGTAAAAGAGGCTGCAGAGATTGTTAAGGCAAAAAGAGTTGAGTGTGTATTGCTCACTCAACGCTGTCAACGCATAGAAACATATTTTTATTCTAAGTAGATTGGCATTGAGTGAAGGTAACTCACTCAACGCCAAGTGAGAGTAAAACTATCTAAGTACTTTGGCGTTGATTGAAGCTCACTCACTCAATGCCTATAATACTGATCTTTGAATTTTGACTAATTCTTTAGGTGCTAATGTCAGCAAGTCAAAAAGCCAACAATATTCAAATTGTTAGCGGCAATATCACAGTACATGACAAAAGGCGTCGCAGATCTACTGTACGTCAGTTGGGCATTAAAGCAAGGATGCAGCCTGCATTAATAGCGTGGGACCCACGACTAAAAGAGCTGTTGGGTTTCAATAAATAAAAGGAAATGCTCTTTATAGAAGGAGTTAACTGTTATAAAGGTTCTTCACAATCGTCATTGTTGTGGGTGTGGCTGAAGAACAGAGAGCCCAAATAAGCAAGTCAAGTGGCAGATCAAGTTAGCAGTTGAGATCAACATCTTCAACAGCAAGATTGTTGGTGCCATCTCCATTTGCATTAGCTAGCAAGCTCAGGGTGATTATCTGAGAAAGAGATAGCAGCTAGGGACAACCCTTGCTGCAGGAGCTTCACTGATCCAGCCAATAAATTCTAAAGAACATTCTCTTAGGGAGCTATGAAGAAAAAGATAGAGCTGAGCAGTTGGCTTAGTTCAGAAAGGAGTAGAGAAGCTGATCTGCAAGTTGCTTTCAGCATAAGCCAAAACTTTTACATCATTGTTGCTGTGAAGAAGAGAGAGTTAAATTTTTGGTTCAGTTTAGAAAGAGGCAGAATAGTATTCTGCAAGTCACTTCCAGTTCAAGTGGATATACTTATTGTTGTGAAATAGTTGTGGCTAAGGTGCACTTAGTTCAGTAAAGTTGACACAGGAAAACATTCTTGGTGTCATAGTGGGGGCTGAGTCTAACTCACCCAAGGTTGATTGTCACAGAGGAATTCCTCTTGTTTTAATCAAGAACCTCATCAACACACTTCCATCTTGTAGGATCCTTTGTGGATCTGAGAGATAGGAGCAAACTTACTCTAAGGTAGGTGATCAATTGATCACTGAGTTATAAGGCACTTGTGCCTGAGCTGTAGGAGAGTGTATCTCTTTGAGTTGTAGGAGCAAGTTTGCTCTGAGATAGGGCTATCCTCCATAGCCTGAGTGGTAGGGCTTAATTTCCTGAGGTATGTGATATTTGTATCACTGAGTGTGGGCTCTTGTGGCTGAGGTGCAAGTCTTGGAGGAGTTTGAGAGATCCTGAGGGATCTGAGGTGTAAGCTCCTTGGAGCATTATTTTGGAGAAGAGCCTTGACTAATAGGAAGTTGGCAAGGTGGGAGGAGAGTGGATGTACCCAAAGATTGGGGAACCACTATAAATCATTGTGTACATTGTTGGGTTGGTTTTCTTTGTGCATGTAGCTCATCTTGAAAGCAGTAATTAACCAACCACTAAAGTATCAAACTAAAAGAAACTTAAAGATAGTCACTAAGGACAAAGAAACCTATTCACCCCCCCCAGGTGATTTAGATATCCTTGAAATAAAGACTTTCACCCTCCTGAGCCAGGTGCTGAGCTAAGGACAACTCAGAAAGCGCTAGAAGATCAGAGAACAAGTAAGCCTGCCTTCTGAGGTACCCCCTTAGGTCTATTTATAGTTTATAAATTCCGACCTACAAATAGCGAGTCTATGTTGTTCTAAACAGCTATATGCAGCCCAAAATGGCATGCCAACAGCCAAACTCTACTGTTCGGGAAGGCTATTTGCAGACCTACAAAGGCATCCAGGAAATTTTACCTCTGGACCCCACTGGGCGAGTGGTCCATGAGGGCACCATTCGCCTGAGGGGGCGAATATCGGGAGAAAAATGCGCTCGTCTCCTTGGGATTTTCTGAAGGGCGAATGCCCACTTGGCGTCCATTCGCCAGACTTAGCGAGAACTTTACAAGCATGTTAAAGCGCAAGGCTTGGGCGAGTGCTCGATGAAGATTGCACTCGCTTGAGGGTCCATCCGCCTCTTATACCCCTTTTATTTTGTGTGAATGCCCCCTGTGGGCATTGGGCGAGTGCGGGCCAGCCTTCATTCTCTCGCCAACCTTGTATTCATGGGTCCAAATGTCCTGCAATGCCTTGAACCTGCTTGAGAGGGCCTGCTCAGCGAATATGGGGTTGTACACAATCCCCGCTCTTTGTGAGCTTTCGCAAAGCTCGGAAAGAATCGTCCAACCAAAAGTATTTGTTGAGTGCTTGCTAACCTGAAAGAGAATCTTTGGTGGGCCCTCCATGGCTCTATAAATATTCTTAATGGGGGCAGAGGCTTTTTTGCCCTTCTTGACTTTCCCGGTTCTTGCCTCCACTACAATGTCGCTCTCGAAAGAAGCTCTAGATCGCCTTAATGTTGTCGGCACTAATGACAAAGCCTTGATGGATTCATTTGCCCCCAGGCTTATGCGCAAAGTTCTTGGATCGTCCCCGAAGATGAGGAAAGCCATAGTGGTCAGGCGTGACCTGATCGGATATGAGTCAGTCTCGCAGGATCCTTCCCATTCTGGGATTCCTCTGGTATGCTCACTCGCTTTATACTCCTTGCTTGGGTAAAAATAGACGTTGACGCTCTGCCTACAGATTCCGCCGAAGGAAAAAAGAAGATGGGGAAGCGAGTGTCGAACCGCACTGGCATGGGACCGGGAATGATGAGATGTCCCACGAGGTCACCTCTCTGCTCCGACCGGACGCCTCCCTGCACGAGAAATGTGAGCTTTATTTTTTGTTATAGCCTTTCACCACCTATCTCACTCGTCTTTTCTTCGCAGCTCCCTCTTTTAGAGCCACAGGATTAAAAACTCCACCGTTGATATACCTTGTTCGCCAAATACATGTGGATCCCGATGTGAGCGTTCAGCCCCTAGCGGATACTATACCCAACCTTCCTCCACAGGTCAACACTTCTGTTGCTGAACCAATAACCTTCCACCCCGGGCTTGGGAAAGGGAACATAACATTTGCAACTCCCTTCGAAGGGCGGCCCAACACTTCTCGCCGACCTTTTGACAAGGATGCGAGTACCAGACCAATTAACGAACCTTACTCGCTTTCCACAAAAGGCGTGAAAACGAGACATACCTAATACTATTTTACGTAGGCTTCCGCAAGATCTCGTCCACCAATGTTGATATTGATGAGGAGGAGATCTCGCCTCTCCCTTCTCCGGGTTCGATTGTCGAGTACTTAGGTGACCCGAAGGATGCCGAGGGGATGAAGCGGCAACCGGCTGAGATACTTTGGAAGCAATCCTTACTGCTGCGCGAGATTGCCAACCAGGTGAAGGAGAACCAGGAGTTTGCTGAGAAGCAGATTCTAAACTTAGAAAACGGTTATACACAGCTGGTCTCCAATCTGGGGGGAGAAGCCGGCAGTGGGACGGACTACCCCGACATCCATGTTGCGAGAGCCGAGGATCAACAACACCTTGCTCAGCGGGAACTTCAAACCATTCGCTCCCTCTATTATGCTTGCACAATGCTTGAGGCGGGAAGGAGAGGTCGGGGATGGTAATAATGGCCCCTGGTGGGCCTACCGACACTCATCTTCCTGCTCTAGTTTTATTTCATTTGAGCTGTGTAATAATGGCTGCCGACCCTTATGCCGAGTATGGACGATATGTCGTGACTGTATATTCTTTATTTGATCTCGCTTTACATTTCTGCTTTTTATTCTTCCTGTTCCCGCGTGTTTTTATTTTTATGGTCATTTATGCTTAGATCAATGGCGCGAGTGAGGGAGTGTGAGATCTCGCCAGGGTCTAAGACAGGATCTGAGGCGAGATCTAATAAATATGGTATCCGCACTTTTTCATGTCTGGTCCCTTTCTCGCCCAAAATTTCTATTAATAGGCCATCACCTACCGCGTTAATTATCACATTCAATAGCCTCCAAATCCCGCGCCATCTTTCTTTTTATTGCACTAGCCTCCTTCTCTCTTTTTCCTTTCTAGCGAGATGACAGGGAAACTGAAGCGTGAACCAAATGCGCGGCTGCATTTGCCGATTACCCATTCGTGAACTACAACCTATCCAAAGAGGAGTATCAATCGCTCATGAACCTCTGCACCCCGTTGGACGTCACCGCACGACATCCGGGGAAAGATGAGGTGATCAACAACTTTTCTCCCTATGAGCTCGCCATTCCTGCCGAGCACTTTGAAGTTGGGATGCGCCTCCCCATTTGGTCTGAGATCTGGCAAGCCCTCCGCTATTTTGGCGTGGTTCCCACGCAACTCAACCCCAACTCCATAGCCCTACTAGTCGCATTTGCCTGTTACCTGCGGACGGAACAAATGGAATTCAGCCTTCCCGTCTTCCACAAACTTTTCAACTTCCGCGCCAAGAGGGACGAGGTTGCATTCTTCTCTGGCAACAACCTTAAGGCAAAAGGTCTCTCCAACAAAAATCATAAATGGGTCAAGAATTTCATCTTCGTCTCAGGTGACTTCGGCAACCTCCCCCTCTCACCATTCCAACAGGAAGAATCTACATACCTCCCTCCCAGTCTTGGCGGTCATGAGTCCAAGCTTCACCAATTCCTGTTTGGGAAGGAATTCGATGTTCTCTTTTTGAGGAGGAACGTCGACACGCTGCTTCCAGCTCACCGGGGAAGGTAGTTCTCGTATTCACTCATTTTTAAAGATTACATGATTTGGAATTTTTCTAATTTATGATACATGTGCAGGGATGCGAGATCTCCATCTCAACCCTCCCTCTACTGGCAGCACTGCACTTGCTTCTAAGATGGCACGCGCCGAGGCTGCTGCGGCCTGCAGAAGCCCGACGAAATCACTGCCGAGATCAAGCGGCCAGAAGCTAAAGCCTGACACCTCCACCACCTCCAAAGAATCAACAAACAGCAGCTCTCGACAAGGGCAAGGAGATCGTACCAGATTTCCCCGCGAGTGATGTTGGCGAGACTATAGAGAAGGAAGTGGATGAGGTTGGCGGGACCTCGGTAGAAAAAGAGAAACCCATGCCTAAGGACCATAGGAATTTTGGCCTATGTGAGAGGGTGCTGGATGACGCCGGCAAGCCCCTGCTGGTATGGGACTGTGAAGCCAACAAGGGTTCCATATCCACTGTACTCCCCTCTTGTCAAGAGGGCGAGATGGTCTCGGGCCAGGCCTATGCACTCGCATTCAGAATGTATGGGCGGGACAGTGTTTCTTACTACGATACCGCACTGATGATGTCACACGCCTACGAGTGTTCGCAGACTCAGTTCCGTGCCATCGAACTCGCCCATATGTCAGCCCGTCGCGACATCTACCTCTCACAATAGCTGGCGAATGTAAATGAGGCGCGTTCCAGGATGTGCAAGGAGGTAACAATCTTTAAGCGGGATCTGGACACCTCCAAGAAAGACCTCGCCTTGCGAGAGGCTGGAGTGGTAAGCCTTTCCTACTTGCTGCTCATTTACTGAACATTGTTCTCACACTAACCCTTGATTGTTTTGTCGGATGGCGCGACTATCGCCAAAAAGGATACGCGCATTGCCCAGCTTGAGGAGGAAACCCGGAGAATAAGGGCCCAGAATCAACAATGTATCGATTCGATAGTCCCCCCCCCCCCTCGGGCGAAAGGAAGAATGCTCTATTGTACACGCCACATGTTGATGATGTAGGAGAATGCTATTGCGGCGGCGAGGCATTCACTCAAGGTGATGAGAGAGGTTGGATTCTTGAACAGCGTTGACGAGAAGGTGATGGCCGAGATCTTATTCCCGGAACTCATCATGCCCATCCTGGGACAAGAGGACACCCCCAACAACATCTCTAGCGAGTGCGAGCAGTCAACATCGTCACCCTGAATCTCTCATTCTTGCTTTTTCCTTGTAACTTATTTTTCGTTTAGGGCTCCTCCCTTTGCGAGATGTAACTATTTATTGACATTAT
This sequence comes from Platanthera guangdongensis, assembly GCA_039583875.1. Taxonomy (NCBI): domain Eukaryota; kingdom Viridiplantae; phylum Streptophyta; class Magnoliopsida; order Asparagales; family Orchidaceae; genus Platanthera; species Platanthera guangdongensis. Next base: position 160,864,051 of record CM077153.1, on the reverse strand, counting down.
GAAAACAAAGTTTTGTTATGAAATTTTTCCCCCTCTTTTTTAATGTGTGCTTTGATTTTTAATGCATTGTTATGCGAAAACGCGTTCGTCACACGCTTCCTCTTAAGAAGTCCATGATCATGATATCTCGTGAGACCATATGCTGACTTATCATTCTGTCAATCTGGTAAATCACTGACTTTGCTAATTCGATGTATAGGGCTAGATCTCACGTCCTCCTCGCCCAATTGGCTCATGCGCACTGATAGATTTTTATTTCTAACTTGCCGCCTAGGATATAGTTCTAACGACATTCTCACCTCATAGGCTCACGCGCATACAGAATCATAGCCAAGACTTTGCACCGTTCTCGCCACATAGGCTTACGCGCGAATGGGACAACTTGTGAGAGCGAGACTTGAACACTCGCATTCGCCTGGACACTTCCTCCTGCCCTTGGAATTTTCCCGAAGTTTTACCTTGGACTGCCTTTTGTTGTCTGGTGAGATCCATATTCGGCGAGATCTCCTTGAAGCTTTGAATTTCCTCCCAAAATCCTCTAGATTTTGAGCCTCTCTGGCTAGCATGAGCAGCCCAGGATTAGGCATCAAGGTACTTTACAACATCTCCCGAGGGCATAACTGTCTTGTTAACTAGGTGAAAGCCTGACAGCGGGAGCAACTCGAGACTTAGCTTTAGAGCAACCACCATGTCCACCGAGGACCCCTGCCCTGCCAACTAGATGAATGCCTAACAGCGGGAGAAGCTTAGGACGTAGCTCCAGAGTAACCACCATGTCCACTAAGGACCCCTGCCCTGCCAGCTAGATGAAAGCCTAACAGCAGGAGAAACTCGAGACTTAGCTCCAGAGCAACCACCATGTCCACCGAGGACCCCATCCCTGATAGCTAGATGAAAGCATGACAACGGCATCTTCTCGAAGTCTGGGTAGACTCTCTCGAGTGACATCCAGCCCTGCTAGCTAGATGAAAGCCTGACAGCGGGATCTACTCAGGGTCTGGGTATACTCTCTAGAGTGACATCCAACCCTACTAGCTAGATGAAAGCCTGAAAGCTGGATGTGCTTGGGGTCAGGGTAGACTCTTTCGAGTGACATCCAGCCCTGCCAGCTAGATGAAAACCTGACAGCGGGATATGCTTGGGGTCTGGGCAGACTCTCTCGAGTGACATCCAGTCCTGCCAGCTAGATGAAAGCCTGAAAGCGGGATCCTGCTCGATGTCTATGTAGACTCTCGAGTGACATCCAGCCCTGTCAGCTAGAAGAAAGCCTGACAGCGGAATCTGCTCGGAGTTTGGATAGACTCTCTCGAGTGACATCCAGCCCTGTAAGCTAGATGAAAGCTTGGAAGCGGGATCTACTCGGGTCTGGGTATACTCTCTCGAGCGACATCTAGCCATGCCAGCTAGATGAAAGCCTGACAGCGGGATCTACTCGGGGTCTGCTTAATAACATCGTCTGCCACACGAATTATTGCCAAAGTGATTTGAAAGGGTGTGATATCTTATTTTGCAAAGGAGGATGTTACATACTTTGTTCATGGATAGAAACACTTCAAATCATCCCCACTCCAGGTGTGACTGAGGGTCTCGCCCTCCACATTCTGGAGGCGATACCCCCTGACCTCACCACTTCTCTAACAATATATGTATCTTTCCGGTTTGGGTTGAGCTTCCCCACGGCTGCTGATCTTCCTGCGACATCTACCTTCTTGAGGACCAAATCCCCTTCCGCGAACTTCTTGATTCTAATATTCTTGTCAAAATACTTGACCATATATTGCTTGATCTCTTCCTAACTAACAGCGACCACATCGCGAAGTTCCTCTGCTAGGTCCAAGGAGGGTTGCAGCTCACATTCGCTCTCGGCTCTCTACTCCTCTCTTCCTTCCTATGCCTCCACCACCCGCGGTGTTCGGACCTCGAACTCGATTGGGAGTACATCTTAGCAGTAGTAGGAGAGTTTGAAGGGCTCTCCCCGATGGCTGTGTTGAGAGTGGTTCTCAGGGCCCAAATGACTGAAGTAAGTTTGTAAGAACCGAACAAAAACAAGCCAAAATGGTTTTAACTGAAACTTTATTATCCGAAAAAGGTATCTATTACAAAGGTATGATCTCCCTTATATAGAATGGAGGAGAGAAGAGAGAATACAAATAAGGGATGTGGGACTAAAAATTTACATGACACAAGCGGACTATACAGACATAAACCGCACAAGCCGCGCGGTTAGGCAGAAGGGCTAACCGCTCGGCTACTACCAGAGAGAGAGATAGCCATGGGATACCGCTAGACCGCCCGGTCTCCAAGTCGCCAGAGACAACCCGCTAGACCGCTTGGACCTCAGACAGCAACACACTGCAACCAAACCGTTGAAGGGTAACCGCCAAACCGTGTGGTCATCAACCCACCAAGCCAGACCGCAAGACCGCCCGGTCACTAACTTCAACACTCCCCCTCAAGCTGGAGCATATATATCGATCATGCCAAGCTTGTCATAAATATGAAGAAAAGAGGTAGATACTGGCTTGGTGAAGATGTCAGCCAGCTCTTTATCAGAAGTGACGAAGGGAGTGCAAATTTGTTCTTTCAAAATCTCTTCACGAATGAAATGACAGTCGACCTTAATGTGCTTGGTTCTTTCATGAAAGACTGGATTTTTGGAGATGTATATGGCAGCCTTGTTGTCACAAAACATAGGTAGAGGATGGTGGTAGACCTCTCCTAAATCCAGCATGAGAGCCCGTAGCCATTTTAACTCACAAGTGGTCGATGCCATACTCTGATACTCTGCTTCAGCACTGGACCTGGAAACCACAGACTGCTTTTTGCTCTTCCAGCTTGCCAGATTTCCCCCAACAAAGATGTAGAAACCGGAGGTAGATTTGCGATCCCCTTTGTCATCAGCGTAACTCGCATCTGAGTATGCTTCAACCCTCAGGTGACCATTCTTCTGAAAGAGTAATCCTTTCTCAGGCGCTACTTTGACATACTCCAAGATCCTCAAGGCGGACTGTAGATGGCACTCCTTAGGAGCTTGCATGAATTGACTCACCTTCCCCACAGCATAGGAAATGTCGGGTCTGGTCACTGTGAGATATATGAGCTTACCAACTAGACGCCTGTACCGTGTAGTATCTGAAAGAAGGGGAGAATCATCCGTCCAGGTTTTGTCTTCTCCAAAAGCCATGGGGCATCGGGCAGGTTTGGCTCCAGTCAATCCTGCTTCTTTTAAGAGATCTAGAGCATACTTATGCTGGGAGAGGACTAAGGAGTTGGGCTTCCGAGAGATTTCAATCCCCAAAAAGTACTTCGGAGAGCCCATATCTTTCGTGACCAGATGTTGACGAAGATGCCGCTTTGTCAAGGCTACCCCTTCCTGATCATCGCCAGTGAGAAGAATATCATCGACATACACAGCAAGAACCACCAGGCCCAAGGAGGTTTTGCGAATAAATAGCGAGTGATCGGCAGAGCTGCGCACAAAACCAACGGCCGCCATGATGCCGCTGAACTTGTCAAACCAAGCTCTCGGGCTCTGCTTGAGGCCATAGATTGCCTTCTTCAACCGGCATACTCGGGTCTCCCCCTGAGCAACATACCCAGGAGGTTGCTCCATATAGACGGCCTCCTGAAGATCACCATAAAGGAAGGCATTCTTGACATCCAGCTGCGAAATCGGCCACTCTCGATTGACCGCCATAGAGAGAAGGACTCGGATTATTCTGAGACGAGCCACCAGAGAGAAAGTGTCAAAGTAATCAACTCCATATGTCTGATTAAAGCCCTTAGCAACAAGGCGAGCTTTGTAACGGTCCACCGTGCCGTCGGGGCCAAATTTAACCACAAAGACCCAGCGACAGCCAACAACATCAGTACCAAAGGGAGGAGGAACAAGAGTCCAAGTACCCCGTTCCATGAGTGTCGTCATTTCCTCATCCATGGCCAGCTTCCAGTGGGGAATATCAAGGGCCTCCTGATAGGAACGAGGCGTGGCAGTGGCAGAGATAGCCAACGCAAAAGCCCTGCGAGAAGGTGTAAGACGATCATATGAAACAACAGCAGCAAGGGGGTGTAGGGTACATGTCTGCACCCCTTTGCGAAGAGCTACAGGGAGATCCAGGTCGGCGGCCCCCTCGATATCCGGAGCGTTCGTGGCAGAGAGAGCTGGCCCGGGAGAAGAGAGCGACGGCGGCGGAGAGGATGGAGACGGTGATGGAGAAGTGGGAGAGAGAGGTGGAGCGAGAGGAGGGGACGGAGAGGGCAGAGGGGTGGAAATCTCGGTAGGAGACGAGGGAACGAAGGGAATAGCAGGAGAATCAGAAGCTGGGGGAAGAGGAGAGGAAGCGTGGGAAAGAGAGGAGGATCCAGCCGAGAAGTAGGAGGCATTCTCGAAGAAGGTAACGTCAGCAGAGACGAACTGCTGACGAAGAACAGGGTTAAAGCAACAGTAGCCTTTCTGAGTGGTGGAGTACCCCAGAAAGACACATTTGGTGGAGCGAGGGGATAGCTTGTCACGGGTGGCAGATGGTGCATTCACAAATGCAGTGCAGCCAAAGATTCGGAGAGGGAGAAGAAAAGGCTCCTTGCCTGGATACAGAATGGAGAATGGTGTTTTCCCGTGTACAACGGTGGATGGAATGTGATTGATGAGGTAGCAGGCAAGTAGAACAGTATAGCCCCAATAAGAGCGAGGGACATGCATCTGGGTCATCAATGTGCGAGCCACATCGAGGAGGTGACGGTTTTTGCGTTCTGCCACCCCATTTTGTTGGGAGGTATAAACACAGCTAGTCTGATGAATAATGACATGTTGCACACAAAAAGATGTAAAAGCATGACTCAGATACTCTTTAGCATTGTCGGAGCGAATGGTTTTAATACAAACATTAAACTGAGTTTTAATTAACTGATAAAAAGAGGTCCATACATCTAAAAGTTCAGAGCGATCTCGGAGGAGATACACCCAAGTACATCGAGAAAAATCATCTATAAAAGTTACAAAATAAGAACTACCCCGGCCAACGGTGAGGGTAGGAGTAGGTCCCCAGACATCGGAGTGGACAAGATCAAAAGGACGAGTAGAGCCCCGACCGTGCTTCGGGGGGAAGGAGGAACGGTGATGCTTGCTGAGTTGACAGGCGTCGCATTGGAGAGGAGTACTGGAGGGAGGGAGGTGGGGCAGAAGCTGATGTAGAAGTCGTGGTGGAGGATGACCGAGGCGGAGATGCCACTGCAGAAGACCCGTACAAGAAGAGGAGAAGGCGGACAAGGCGGAAACGTTGTCGAGGAAGTAGAGGCCGCCGCTCTCAGTTCCAGTAGCAATCGGTCGGTGGGAGCTCGGATCCTGAAAAGAAAGAGAAGTCGGAGTAAAAGTCACAGAACACTGAAGCTGCTTGCATAAAGAGGTAACAGACAACAGATTGCATTGAAACTTGGGCACATAGAGAGTGTCCGCGAGTCGTAAAGACGGAGTAACATGAACAACTCCCGTCCCATGAACCGGGGAGGGAGAACCGTCCGCAACGAGGACCGGGGCAACCGATCATGGTGTTCGAGTAAAGAGAAGCACTGAGGATTGCTCGTCATGTGATTAGTTGCACCAGAGTCGATGAGCCATTTACCTTGAGTCACCATGTGGGCACTACCTGAGGATGTGACAACAGAGGCTGACGGCTTGGAAGAGTCACCGGAGGGGCGAAGATGGGGATGCTTCGTCCAGCAGCGTTCGGAAGTATGTCTGGTACGGCCACAGTGAGAGCAAAGGTAGCGGGAAGAAGCACGGCCGCCGGACTGGTGACTTCGGCTACCAGAGACACTCCGTTGAGTGTGATGAGAATAGTTGTCCGGTGGAGGAGGAGCGGGCAGAAGAGGGCGCTGAAGGAGATAGGTGACAGCTGCGATGCGGGAAGCGGTGGCATCTAAGGTAGGAGATTCCGCCTCACCCAGAATTTGCTGGCGGATCATGTCATAAGTATCAGGAAGCCGGAGCAGATAACACACAACCAGAAGCTCCTGGAAGTGCTTGTGTTGTTGAGCCAAATCCGCAGAAAAGGGGCGATTCTGAAGAATCTCAGCCCCAAGAGCCTGAACCTGTTGGTAGGCAGCAACAGGAGACAAAGTAGGACGGGCAAAGAGGTCCGCATACAACGTATAGATGCGGGACGTCTGAGCCCCCTTGGAGTATAGAGCGGCAAGATGAAGCCAAGCGGCCTTGACCGTCTCATCATGACGTATGACGGGAAGGCACTCGTCGGAAAGACTGTTCGCGAGCCAAGTACGCACAAGCGTGTCACTCTCATCCCAGTCATCAAAGAGAGGTGAAGTGATAGGAGGTGGGTCATCAACGAGATGGTGGCGTTTGCGTTGTGAGCGGAGTAGAAAGGTGAAAGAGACGCTCCAATCCGGGTAGTTGGAGCCGACAAGCTTGGAAACGGTACCAAGGTTCCCGTAAGGAGTAGGTGGAAGAGGCGTAGCCGGATTGGTGACAGGGGTGGTGGCAGTAGAGGCATCAAAAAGAGCCATAGGAGCAGGAAAATGGAGTCCGGGCGGTTAGGAAACAACCCTCATGGATAGGAAGAAGACAAGCTGCAGCGGTCACGAGGGTAGAAACCAGCGTCCAGAAAGACCACGACCAAGCTGCAGACCCAAGCAGAGGGGAAGAAGTCGAACGGCTAGAGGACAGGCCGCACGAACAGACGCAGCGACAAAACAGGTCGCGGCAACAAGAGGCGACGACTTAGAACAGGAAAAGGTCGTGCACACAGAGGGCAACGACAAAGAGAGGAAGAGGCTGCGCGGACAGGGTGCAAATCGGCGAGGCAAGCCGCGTGGACAGGGAAGACACAAAATCAGGAGGAGTAGATCGAGTCATCTGATACCATGTAAGAACCGAACAAAAACAAGCCGAAATGGTTTTAACTGAAACTTTATTATCCGAAAAAGGTATCAATTACAAAGGTATGACCTCCCTTATATAGAATGGAGGGGAGAAGAGAGAATACAAATAAGAGATGTGGGACTAAAAATTTACATGACACAAGCGGACTATACAGACACAAACCGCACAAGCCGCGCGGTTAGGCAGAAGGGCTAACCGCTTGGCTACTACCAGAGAGAGAGAGATAGCCATTGGAGACCGCTAGACCGCCCGGTCTCCAAGTCGCCAGAGACAACCCGCTAGACCGCTTGGACCTCAGACAGCAACACACATCAACCAAACCGTTGAAGGGTAACCGCCAAATCGTGCGGTCATCAACCCGCCAAGCCAGACCGCAAGACCGCCCGGTCACTAACTTCAAAAAAGTTATTGTTGGGTCCATTGATCCCAATGCCCCTGATTTGATGATGTCAAACATGTCAATTAGATAGACATAGTTGTATTTAATGTATGGTTAAGTTCACGCATATCAGTTAGTCTGTCATAATGATTGGACAACTAGTTCAAGAGACAATGACAGGTGGACTCAAGGTGGAGCTGGAAACTCAGAAAATTACCTAAGTCCAAAAGCATTGAGTGAGGCAAGCTCACTCGATGCCATCCAACTAATAGCGCTGAGAGGAGGCAGGCAGGAAAATTACCTAAATCCAAAAGCGTTGAGTGAGGCAAGCTCACTCAACGCCATTCAGCTAATAGCGCTGAGAGAAGGCAGACAATCAAAACTGACAGTATTGCAAAGGCAGAAATCGGGGCAAGTTCAGAAGCGTTGAGTGAGCTCAACTCACTCAACGCCATACAGCTAGAAGTATTAAGTCAACGCATAAATCGGACTAAGTCCATAAGCATTAAGTGAGCTCAACTCACTCAACACCATACAGCTAGAAGCGTTGAGTCAAGGTTATCCTGTCATAGCCTTACTGTGAATAATCCAGAAAATCGACTAAGTCCAGAAGCGTTGAGTGAAGCTTCATCACTCAACGACATGCTGAGTCTGTCAATGCCAAACTTCAGCAAGAAGGCAAGATTGCAGAAAATCAACTAATTCCAGATGCGTTGAGTGAAGCTTATACACTCAATGCTCTCAAAACCAGCAGGCAAAAAGCTGAAGAATAAGGCTAAGGGAAAAAGCGTTGAGTGAGGGATATTCACTCAATGCTCTCAACGTCATCATGCAAAGCTGAAAAAATTTCTAAGTCCAGAATCGTTGAGTCTACCATTCATCGAGTTGAGCTTGGCTTTCGTCGGCCAGAGTTCAAAGTTTGTTGATTTCAGCTTTTACTTATAAGAAGGACTCAACTATCAGATTCGCCGACCGGAGTTTAGATTTCGTCGACCAAAGTTCAAAGAATTCATCAAACTCAGCCTTCACCTAAAGAAAGAACTGGGCTGAGAGAATTCGTCGATCTCAGCTTCACTATTTCATCAAGCTGAGCTCAGATTTCGTCGAGCTGAGCTTGAAGTTCGTCGACCTCAGCCTTCTCCTGAAGAAGAACTGAACTAAGGGAATTCGTCGATCTCAGCTTCCCTATTTCGTCGAGCTGAGTTCAGATTTCGTCGCGCTAAGCTTAAAGTTCGTCGAATGCAGGATTTCAGAAATGTTAGCTGATTTTGGCTAAGTCCAGAATGATGCTGATTCAGCAAAGTCAACAAAGTTCAGATTCGATGCAAATTGACATTAACGTCGCTGTCAGTCTACATTGGATCTCATGTCAATAGAGCTGAGGTTTTAACCACCATTAAAACTGAGACATGTGTCGAGCATCTCGCCAATGTGACGGGATTATAAATAGCAGAAGAGATCTGATGATTGATCAAGGGATTAATTGGATTAATTTCTGATTAAAAAATAAAAAGCGAAGTTTGTTGTCTTCATCCACCATTGTTGCAGGAGCCAAGAACTTCAAGATCAAATCTGGATGGCTTCTGAGTTGGTTGGTGCAATCAACATCCACTCCAATAGGTTAAGAGTAATCCTCTGAGAGAGACGAATCAACCTAGGCGTGCCCTATATAAAGTTATCTTCCCGATCCAAGCCGAGCCAGAATTTGAAGATCAATTTGTAGGATCAAGGAAGGAGTAAGGGTTGATATCTACTCAGTCTAGGTAGACAGGCACAAAGAATTTTCTCTGGTGTCTGTAATTCATTATCTTGAATATTTTTGTGTAAGATTCATTTTGAATCTGAGTGGTAAGGCTAATGCCTGAGTTGTAAGCTTGTGTTATAAAGGCTAAGGTAGGGCACAAGTTGCCTGATTTGTAGGCGTGTGGATTCACACTGAGGTAGGGCAGGATTGCCTGAGTTGTAGGAGTGTGGAGTCACTCTGAGGTAGAGTTCTTAGGAAGAACTTGAGTTGTAGGATCTTGGTGATCTGAGTTGTAGGGCTTGTGCCTGAGTTGTAGGAGCCAGTTGGGCTCTGAGCTGTAAGATCTGAGGATCTGAGAAAGATAGAAGGAAGTTTGGACAAATCTAGTATACTGCTAGATATGCAAAGGGGGAAAGTGGATGTACCCAACAATTAGGGAACCACTATAAAATTTTGTATACTGTGTTGTACTAGTATTGATTGTTGTGCAGTGTTTTTTAATCTATTAGTTCCATAAGTTTTTGGAATTGGGCCTATTCACCCCCACCCCCTAGGTGATTAGTTGTTCTTGAAATCAAAATCTTCAGTTGCTCCACCCAACTCCCCTTCAGGTTCTCAACCTTCTTTTTCAGCAAGTTCACAATGATCTTGTTTGCCGCCTCCACCTGCCCGTTGATCCCGGGGTGGTGAACCGATGCGAACCAAGATCAATCCTGGGCTGGTCGTAGAAGTAGATGAACTTTGCGCTGGCAAACTGAGGTCCATTGTCCGTGATAATGGCCTGAGGCAACCCGTGCCGACAAACGATCCAACCCCCCCCCCACACACACACACACGCACAAAAAAATTCTGAACCACCTGAGAGGTCACCATGACCAGCGCCTTCACCTCCAACTACTTAGAAAAATAGTCAATCATCACTAATAAGAACCTACTCTGCCCACTGCCCTGAGGAAATGGCCCTACCAGGTCAATTCCCCAAATGGCAAAGGGCCATGGCGTGATGGTGCTTCTTAGCCTTTGATCCGGTAGCAGTTGGAGTGGGGAAAACAGTTGGCATTTATGGCACTTCTTCGTGAACTCGGTGGCATCTTGGCCCAGGGTCATCCAAAAGTACCCTTGTCTTACTATCCTTCCCTCCAAGGTCCTGCTTCCCGAATGACTCCAGCACTCCCCAATGTGAACTTCCTCCAGGATTCTTGGGACCTCCTCCTCGGCCACACATCGTGCTAGGACTCCTGAGAGGGTCTTGCGGTACAACTTCTCGTCGCGCATAAGATCGTATGCCGACTTGTGCTTGAGGCGCTTCTTGTCCAGGCCTTCTGGAAACTCCCCCGTGGACAAGAAGGTTGTGAAGGGATCCATCTAGGAGGGATGTTGGCCCACTTCTATCAACTCCCCCTCTTCGACGAAATGCCGAAAGAGGTCGGTAAGAGTTCCCCCTGCACGTGCCTAATGGAGAATGTTTGAAACATCCCGATGATCCCCTTCACCAATGACAGATAGAGCTCGAGGGTAGGCTCCCTGACCTCAATCTCACCATTGATCTAGAAAGACACCATCATGGAGTCTGTGAGGACTTCCATGTCCTGCACTCCCAGCTCCCTGGCCAGCCGGAGCCCTGCAATCACAACCTCCTACTCCTCTTGATTGTTGGTGATGGGGAAGTGAATAACCACCGTTTGCTCAATCCTCGTCCACTGCGGACTCTCCAGGATTACTCCTGACCCTAAGGAGTGCCTCCCGGATGCGCCATCCATCTTCACCTTCCAAGGAACTAGGTGGGTGAGCTCGGCCTCTGCCACTTCAACCACATAGTCAACGAGGAAGTCAGCCATTGACTGGGCCTTGATTGATAGCTGATGGACAAAGGAGATGTCAAACTCGCTCAACTCCACCGACCACTTGGCAAAACTCCCAGAGTGCTCCACCTCCTCAAAGATGTTGTAGAGGGGGTGGTCGGTCACCATCCGGATAGTGTGCGCCTGGAAATATGGATAGAGCCTCCGGGCTTAGATGACCAGGGCGAAGGAGAGCTTCTCCAAAATAGGGTATCTGAGTTCTGACTTCCTTAGGACCTCATGTAGTAGATAGGCAGTTGCTTCTTCCCCTCTTCCCAGACCAAGACGGAGCTCAGGGCCACGACCCCTACCACATGGTATAGGAATAGATCTTACCCCTCCTTCGGTCCCTAGACTAGAGAAACCTAGGTTAGCTGCCTCTTCAAGTCTTGGAAGGCTCCCTCGCACTCCTCAGACCACTCAAATTTCTGTCCCCCTCTCAATGCCTTGAAGAAGGGCGAGCACTTCTCTCCAGCCCTGGAGAGGAACCTGCTCAGCCTTGCCAACTTCCCCATCAGGCACTGGACCTCCTTTGCATTTTGAGGCGATCCCAACCCCATGATGACCCTTACCTTGTCAGGGTTGGGCTCTACACATGCAGGAGTAAGGAGATGGCCAAGGAACTTAACCCTGCTTACCCCGAAGAGACACTTCAAGGGATTCAAACTCATTTTGTATTTTCGTAGCCCCAGGGTGTCGAAGGTCTCTTCCAGATCCTGGAGGTGAGAGTCAACATCCCGACTTTTGATCATGAGATCATCCACGTACACCTCCAAGTTCCTCCCCTTCTGCTCCTGGAAGACGCGATCAATAATTCTTTGGTAAGTTGTCCCTGCATTTTTATCCCAAAGGGCATCATCTTGTAGCAGTAGCACTCATCCCCGACGATGAAGGAGACATCTTTTATGTCAGGTGGGTGCATCCTGATCTGATGATAACCTGAAAAAGCATCTAGAAAACTTATTACAGAAAAACCAACAGTTGAGTCAACTAACGCATCGATCTGAGGCAGAGGGTAACAATCTTTAGGACATGATTTATTAAGAAGAGAATTAAGAAGAGAAAAATACACAAACAACCTCCAGCAGCCGTCTCCCTTTTTAACAATTACAACATTGGAGACCCAGCCTGGATACTGTATCTCTGAAACGAATCCATCCTTGAGGAGCTTACCCACCTCCTACCAGAAGGGCTAGGCTAGCTTGTTCATGGTAGACCTCTTCGTTTGACGGATGGGGCGGATCTTTGGATCCAGGTTGAGGCGGTGGCATGCAACATCGACATCGATCCCCGACATGTCCTCCGCGCTCTAGGCGAAGATGTCGACGTTCTTTTGGATTCACTCTGCCATCCTCCACTGATCCTCCAGGCTCAGCCCTCCGCTGATGCGTACCTTCTCCACCCTGCCTCCCTGTGTGAGAACCTCCATCTCCACTACCTCCTCTGCTGCTTCCAGCCGAGACTGGTCTCCCCACTCGCCCCAGCCTCCTCTCCTGGAGCCAGAAATTCTTCTTCAGCTTCCCCCGTGTCCATCACCTCACCTGCTCCTCCGGCACTCCCTCTGCCACCTCCACTCGGTTTTGGACCTCTTCCTCCACCACATCCATCTCGTCTGCTTCTCCTCCAGCCTCCTGCCTGGACACTTCTTCCATCCTCCTCTCCATTTCCTCGGCTCCCTCCTGCCAAGAGATGGTGTTGACCGCGGTGACATAACACTCCCTTTCCACCTTGGGGTCTCCGCAGACCGGGACCTGGATAACTTCAGCGTTGAACTTTAGACACTGATGGAAGGAAGATGGTGCGCAGTGGAAGGCGCAAATGAGGGGCCGTTTGAAGATCGCATTGTAACTGATAGGAGCGTCCATGATGACGAACCTGCAGTTTCTGGACTGCCCCTAGAGTAACATGGATTACCACTCCTCCTTTCACCTCTTTCCTTTCCCCAAAAAATCTGCATAGAGGACCATCCGAGTCCAACACCTTCCTGACCTCCACCTTCATCGCGTCAAATGCCTTCTTGAAGACGATGTTGACCGAGCTCCTGTTATCAATGAAGATCTGAGAGACTGTAAAGTTTTCGACCGCGGTCTGGATCACCAGCACATTGCAAAATGGATCGTCATGATTCGACATATCCTTCCTTGAGAAGGTGATCTTCTCCTCTGTGGGTGAAGTTAGAGGCGTCGAAGCGACGCTTCGCGATACATGGTATGGAGGCTCACCTTGCAGGCGGCCTCAACTCCCCCCCCCCCTTGTGGATCACTATGATCCCTCCTCGAGCTCCAACATTGGCCCGATACTCACACCTATCCTCGTCTCCACCGGGCAGGACTTCCTCAATCCGCACTTCCTGGCGGGGTTGTTGCTACTGCTCCCTGTTTCCCCATATCTCGAGTAACTTCGGGCATGTGGCCGTGGCATGACCCTCCTCCTGATAGAAGTCGCAATAGGGCAGCTCCGCCCTTCATCTTTGCCTTCTCCTCTACTGGTCTCTCCTTCTCATCCCTAGGGCTATTGCCAAAGCCTAATGTTGATCGGGGAGACGAGGCCTCTGGCCCTGCCTCCATCCTGGAGGGTTAAACTGATCCCGGCCCCCTTGGCGGTTATCTCTTCCAGGAAAACCTCTCTATTGGCCCTGGTTTTGTCGTTTCGAAAGCCTCCAGCCTAGCCGATTATTCGGCTCCTGATGCCCCCACCTCGGCTGTTGATGCTGCTATCGCTGCTCCCTCTGCCTAGGCTCAGGCCTCCGCACCTCTTGAACCTTGCCACCTCTTGGCTCCTCCTCCGCGGCCTACCTGGCCAACTTCCTCGCGAACTCGGGATCTAACGCCTCCCTGTCGAATTCCCTTGCTGCCCTTTCCATCAGCTCCTCGAAGGAGAGTGGTGGCACCCTCTTCATATCCATCCTGAAGAATCCATGTTGCATCCCCAGGGTGAAGGACACCATAAGGGCGTGACTTGGCATCTCATGCACTTGGAGTACCTCCTCTTGAAACTGGTTCACATAGCTTCCCAGAGTCTCGTTCGCTCCCTTCTTGATGAGGAACAAGGACCCAGACTTCTTCTTCCTCTTCTTGGAAGTGGTGAATCTCAGCATGAACACTCGGCGTAGGTTCTCAAAATAGTAGATGGAGCTGGTCGAGAGCTGGTTGAACCAGTCTCTCGCCTTCTCCTTGAGGGTGATGGTGAAGATCTTGCACTTGAACACATCTGACATCTGCCATATCAAAACTACATCCTCGAACCACTGGATGTGTTGAACCGATCATCCTTCCCGGTGCAGGAGGACATCGCCAGCTCTCGAAACCCCTTTGGGACTGGGGCGGATGAAACCAACTCGTTGAAGGGGATGCCTCCCCCAGCAGGGTGAGCCGGGCGATCTCGCACGTCGATCTCGCCTGCCCTACCCGCACTTGCCGAGCTGGGGAACAGAACTAGTTCTGGCTGATCCCGCTCGCCCTCCTCTACAACTTCCTTCCCGAGCCGCCTAACCGGGGCATTCTCGCCCAAGGATGGGGTTGTGGTGACAGGGACAGATGGGGTCGAGCATTCGGCATGCGTGCCGAGTGTGAACATGATAAGGTTTCGCATCTCTTGCTAGAAATCCTCGAACATCACAAGGGTGGCGAGAGGGGGAGGGTGTGGCGAGTCGGCCCAGTCGGATCCCAGTCCTTCACCTCCAATCGTTGATCTCACGAAGGATTTTCGGTGCTGATCACTTTCCATGCTCACCACACTAAAATGTTGAAACCAGAAATCATCTTGTAACACCCCAAATCCTAAATTTGGGTTCAGGCTGGGCTACATGACCTGAGATATGGGCGTGTCCCAGGGCATATCCTGCTCCATATGGCTGAGCAGCCTGTCGAGTGCTCGATGAAATGCACTCGACGAGTTCTCGAGAGGGAACACACCCTGGGACACGGGCATGTTAGAGGGTGTTTCCACCTCTGGTTCATCGAACTCCACTCGAGTAAATGTGCTCGATGATACTCGAGTGGAGAACACGGCCTGAGACACGGGCATGTCACACGATCGTGTCCTTTTCTGGAATTGGCCCAGGCAAGAGGCCTGGTGAGCACGGGCAGGACACGAGTGTGTCTCTCGGCACACAGCCTGTGACACGGGCGTGTCACATGGACGTGTCCTGTTCGGGTTGAATTAGTTGTGTGTCGTTTGAGGTACACGGCCACAGACACGGGCGTGTCTGAGGCGTGTTAGGGCACACGGGCTGTGACACGGGCGTTTCACATAGTTGTACCCTGTTCTGGGTAAGTTAGTTGTGTGCTGCTTAAGGTACACGGCCTATGACACGGGCATGTCACAAGCCGTGTCAGCCAAACAATAGTCATTTGTGGCCGAATTGTGTCCGTTCATTCCTTCCTCTGGGATCTGATGGCCCAGGATTCTCCCTGCTACTTTAACGCCGAAAATGAGAAGATAACTCTCACTTGAATCTTGGCCACTCTCTTTCTACAATAACTAGAGAGAAGAGAGAGCAAGGAGGAGGAGGAGAAGGGAGCCGGCCACCGGTGGGGCTGTAGAGTTCCGATTCGAGATCTGAGGCCAGCGTTGTGGAGGCAAGGCTGCTGCGGTGCTTTCCAGCTGGCTAGAATTCCATGACTCCAAAGAGGTCATCAAGGGTAACGATCTTCCTTCTTGGACATGTGAAGTCCTTCTTTTTGGCATGTGCATGGATTTCCCCCACCAGTGGGTGGATTGCAAAGGGATTTCCCTTGTGTTGATTCTTGGAATCCCCAATAGTCTTGCATATAGATTTGGAAGTGTGTAGTATGGAATAGGCATGCTGTGTGAATCCCATATGGATAGGTTGGTCTGGATTGGTGATGTTTCATTTGCACAGCAGAGAAGACTCTGTGTTTAAACATGTAGTTTGTGGAGTCGATGGGTTGGACCTGTGAAGGGCAGTAGCAGGAAGTACTGGAGTGGTAGTCTAGAAAAATACCCTTGTGATGCTTGTGTTGTGTGCAATGACAAGACCAGTTTTTTGGCACTACATAATGCTGCAGGGTTTGGTCGGAGTTGGGTACAGAAAGTGAGTTCTGCGAAACCCGCTAAGCGATCGTGAAGGATGCTAGCATGAACTCCCATTGTTGATTGTGAAGTCAGTCCCTTGGTGGACATTGTGGCTATTGTGAAGCCAGTCCCTTGGTGGACATTGTGGCTATTATGAAGCCAGTCCTTGGTGGACAGTATGGTTATTGTGAGCTTAATGAGCTCTTGAAATGCCTCGTGTCAAACAGGAAAGGTGAAACCGACCCGTGCCTTATATTTGGCCTCGAGTATGTTGGTATTCGGTGATGCAAGGTGACTTGAGCAATGGGGGCTGGCTGATCCGTACCTGCGTTATGTCCGTCTGACTCGAAGACAAGAAAGTGCGGTCAGTTGGAGCGCATAATGAGAGTCTTAGGCATGTGCGCCGAAAAGACTAAATGCTCAATTTTACCGTCAGATTTCGGACTTGGAATGGTGGTAGGACCCTGGTTCGCCAGTACACTAAGAATGTGCCCTGAGTGCACGGACCGTCGGGCCGTGTGGCTGACGGTTGTGATGGATTGTTTGTGCGTGAGAGCATAATGTGTGATATAGATATATCTGCATATGAATTGCTATGCATGCAGGGAAGGAATGTCACTGCCCGAGGAAAGGTGTAGGGTCGTTATAAATTGGTCAGCTGAATGCTAACTGTTGCCTTGTTTTCCACCGTTTTGTGGGCTATTATTGTACAGGTGCTGGAGAGCCGAGCGGGACACATAAGGGCTGAAGTTTTTGCTGCTGCTGCTGCTAGCCCTTGAAGGCTAAGCAAACAATGTTATGTTTTGTTCATGTGTGGCCGGTCTGCGCGCCGATGTTTGGAATCCACACTTGTAAGGAGTAACTGTAAGGTCATAGGGCCAAACTATAGTATATTTGTTATCCATTCATGCGGGAGTTTATAAATAAATGTAGTTGTTTATATGACTGGTGGACATTCATGGTTAGAGTTCCATATTACTATTAAAATCTTCCGTTAGCATGCTCTGAGTTAGGGTGCGATTATGAATTTGTATTAACCTGTAACTTCCCCGCCTGTTTTGTGGCATATGGTGTGGGGCCCCTGCCAGACCTTCTATTATATGTTATATGAACGGATGGAGTCATTACATTTCGGTATCAGCCTGTCTCGGTCCTTCCCTTTCGAATTCGTGGTCGAATTATTTGTGGGGTGGCGAGCACGTGTAATTGCGAACCACGTTAACACGAATGAACTCTTGAATGTCCACTTAAGAATGCAAATACGCTTGTTTGAGGAGCATGCGCATTCCTAAATTGTTGTTATTGCTTGTGCGAGATCGCTAATATGTGTCTTGTTCCCCTATAGGTGACTCGGAGTGGTGCTGGGAAGTCTGAGCCCTAGCATTCCGCGGAGAGTAGGACACCAGCTGAGGTGCTTACACCTCCCCCTTATGCGGAAACCGTTCGCTTGGTTGTTGAGGCGCTGTTTGCGATGTTTCAAGAACAACCTGGTGGGCAAGCGCAGCCGGAAGTGGTGTTAGAACAGGGTGGTGGAAGGCCAGAACCTGTTGCGGCTGTTGAAGCGCGAGCAGCTGAACGGAAGTTGAAGCAGTTTATGAGCTTCAATCCTCCTACGTTTACGGGTGTTTGTTCCCCTACGCAGGCGGAGGACTGGTTGTCGCACGTCAAGCGTATATTGATGGAGATTATGATGGAGGAAGATCAGAAGGTCACCTTGGCCACCTTGTTATTGGAAGGAGAGGCTTGGTTATGGTGGGACGAGATTGAGTTATACCACTTAGCGAGCAGGCAGTTAACACAAGGTTCGATTGAGGAGTTCTCGCGACTATTCCTGGCAAAGAACCTACCATTAGCACAGCGCATTGCCATAGAAAATGAGTTCCAATGGCTAACGCAAGGAGAATGCAGTGTTGAGTCGTACCTTCATGAGTTCACAAGGCTGGGACGTTATGTGGGATCTATTTTTGCCAATGAGAAAAGGAAAATCAATAGGTTCTATAAAGGATTGTGGGATGAGTTGCGATTCCTGCTCTCGAGTTCGGTGAACCAAGGGTTTCAGGCGTTGGTCGATACTGTGTGTGAGCTGGAGAAAGATATGAAGCGGGTGCAAGGAAAAAGGGCCTTGGCTGTGACCAAGCCAGAGTTCAAAGTGCCCTGACCAGGGAAATCGTACTATCAAAAGAAATGGGGCAAGAGATCTAAGTCTTCTGGACAAGCTCCTTCTACGGTTGCATCTGGTGCAACTTCGGGGAAAACTTCGAGGCCAGAGACTCTTACCTGCTTTACGTGTGGTAGAGTGGGGCATATAGCCTGTGACTGTCGGGCTGGTCCGCCAAAGGGTGAAAAGAAGACGGGAGCGTCTTATGTTGAGAAGGGAAAGGCAGTGGTGGAGTCCTCTGCATCCCAGGTGCATCACCGAGTCTACAACCTTGGCCAGCAGGAGGCCATAAAGCAAAGAGACGTCGTCACATGTATGATTTAACTTATGGATTGCTTTTCTTATTGCATGCTTTGTGTGTCGCTTGTGTGTTATGTGTTTGCCACAGGCTTTGTTATGATTCAGAATACGCTGGCGAGAGCACTGTTTGATATGGGTGCTTCGCATTCATTTCTGTCTAAGGACTTTGTAGCTCGCATCGGAGTACCTAGTCATGTCAAGACAGATAACGTAAAGGTGTTATTACCGAATGGATGTTTGATGCTTGCTGATAGGGCTTGCGATGTGGCGGTTCAAATTGGAAGTCGGGATTTCTATTTGAACGCATCTGTGCTGCCGATATTGGAGTTTGATGTGATTTTTGGTATGGACTGGCTCGCGGAGCAGCGTGCCTATATTTATTGCCAGTCAAAAGAGATCACACTGGGCCAGAATACCGAGCTTGAGACTAAGTTCGTCGGTATGCGAGGAGTGAGCGGGACCTTGATGTCTGCACTCTAAGTCATCAATGCTGTTCGGAAGGGCGCGGAGTTATTCTTCACGCTAATTCAGGCTATTGAGCCAAAGGCCAGTGTGAGTGATGTTTCGATTGTATCAGAGTTTGCAGATGTGTTTCCTAAGAATCTTCATGGGCTACCACCCCAGCGGGAGATCGACTTCACTATTGAGTTGGTGCTAGGTGCGAAACCTGTGGCCCGCTCGCCATATTTCGTCGCGCCAAAGAAAATGGCTGAGTTGAAAGTTCAATTGCAAGAGTTGCTGGATTATGGATATATACACCCAAGTATGTCACCTTGGAGCGCACATGTTATTTCTGCGAAAAAGAAAGACGGTGGTTTGCGGTTATGTATCGACTATCGTGAGTTGAATAAGCTGACAGAGAAGAACAAGTATTTGATTTCATGGAAAGATGAATTGTTCGATCAGCTAGTGGGATCAACCGTTTATTCAAAATTGGATTTGAAGTATGGATATTACCAATTAAGGATTCGGGAAGGTGACATTCCCAAGACCGCATTTGGAACCCGTTACTGTCATTATGAGTTCACTGTAATGTCGTTTGGACTATGCAATACGCCATTGGTGTTCATGGACCTAATGCACCAAACGTTCCGAGAATACTTGGACTTGTTCGTGATTGTATTCATTGATGATATCTTGGTGTACTCCCAATCGGAAGCTGATCATGCAAACCACTTGTGGTTGGTGTTGCACACCATGCGGAGGAATATATGCAAAGTTCTCAAAGTGTGAGTTTTGGCTGTCGTCGGTGGCTTTTCTGGGCCACGTGGTAGGTGGAGAGGGCATATCAGTGGATCCGTCAAATATAAAAGCAATACAGGAGTGTCTGGTGTTGTATTTTGTGGGAGAAGTCAGGAGTTTCCTTGGATTGGCAGGCTACTACAGACGTTTTGTTGAAAACTTCTCGCGGATCGCTTTGCCTCTGACCACGTTGATGAGAAAGGATTAGATGTTCGTTTGGATGCCAGAGTGCGCGAGAGCTTTTGAGGAGCTAAAAAGTCGTTTGACCAAGGCGCCTGTGTTGACATCGCCATGTGGTACAGACGACTTTGAGATCTATAGTGATGCTTCCGGAAGCGGCTTAGGCTGCGTTCTTCTATAGTTTGGAAAGGTGATTGCTTATGGCTCACGCCAGTTAAAAGTGCATGAGCAAAATTATCTCATCCACGACTTAGAGTTGGCGGCAGTGATCTTTGCACTTAAGTTAGGGCGGCATTATCTATATGGCATAAAAGTGGATATCTTTACGGACCATAAGAGACTAAAGTACTTGTTGGAGCAGAAGGATCTAAATATGCGACAACGAAGGTGGATGGAGTTCCTTGGGGACTACACCTTTGAGATTCATTATACTCCCAGGAAGGGAAATGTGGTCGTTGATGCCTTGAGTCGGAGGACTCCGTCGAGGGCAAATTGGTTGCAGATGCATGACGAGCATCTGATCTAGAAGATGGAAGCGTTAGAAATTTCTTGTATTGACAAGAATTCCATAGCCGATGCATGTTTGAACTGGACGGAGGTACAATATAACCTTGCGGACAGGATTCGACGAGCAACGGAGCTGGACAAAAGTCTCCATCGCTATATAAAGGATGGACTAGACGGCCAATTGTGCTGGGATGACAGCCTTTTGCGGAAAGAGGGTCGTTTGTGCATCCTGAATATGGGTAAGTTGAGAGAAGAGCTGATGTATGAAGCTCACTTTACAAAATACTCAATTCACCCTGGGAGCACAAAGATGTTCAAGGACATGAAAAAGTTGTTCTGGTGGCCAGGATTAAAGGACATAGCTCATTATGTGGCTAAATGCCAAACTTGTGCTTTGGTGAAAGCGGAATGCCAGAGGTCCGGAGGTTTCTTGAAGTCGTTACCGATTCCGGAATGGAAGTTTGAGGATATTTCAATTTATTTCGTGCACAGGTTGTCGAGGTCTCAACGCGGGAATGATTCAATCTGGGTGATTGTAGACCGGTTGACGAGAGTGGCTCACTTCCTTCCGAACAAGCGGGACGATTCAGTGGAAAGTTTAGCAAAACTCTATGTTGAGCAGATTGTACGGCTATACGGTGTTCCTCGTAGCATCGTGAGGTGTCGTGATGGGCGATTCACATCGACCGATTGGAGGTTAATCCATCAATTGTTGGGCACGAAGTTAACATTCAGTACGGCCTTTCATCCTCAAACGGATGGACAAACTGAGAGGACCAACAGAACAATGGAGGATATGCTCTGAATGTGCGCCTTGGATTTTGGTAAGAGATGGGAAGATCATCTCTATATGGAGGAGTTTGCCTACAACAATAACTACCATGCGAGCATCGGTATGGCACCGTTTGAAGCTCTGTATGGTCGCATGTGTCGTACACCATTAGCTTGGGCAGAAGCAGGAGAATCCAAACTCTATAAACGTAAAGAAGTTGATGAAGCTAACTCGATGATACACTCTATTCGAGAGAGGATACTGATAGCCGAGGATCGACAAGCGAAGTACTACAATGTCAAACACCGGAACGTGGATTTCGCAGTAGGCGATTTGGTATATTTGAAGATCAAACCCTTCAAAGGCGTGTCCAGGATTCGACATCTGAAAAAGTTGAGTCCGAGATATATTGGTCCGTTTGAAGTGGTGGAGCGAATTGGGGAAGCTGCCTATCGGCTAGCTCTTTCTGCAGAATTGAGTGGATTACATGATGTGTTTCACATATCAGAGCTTCGAAAAGCCATCAAAGATCCAGCTCAAGTGATCGAAAACGATCGTATGACGGTTGAGTATGGGCTAAAGACAAAGGTTCGGCTCATTCGGATTGAGGATCGAGCCGACAAACAATTGCAGAACAAGACAATCGGGATGGTCAATGTCCAGTGGGACAATTGTGGTCGTGAGGAGCTAACATGGGAGTGAGAGCAGGCCATGCGAGCTGAATTTCCCGAGCTGTTTATGTAAACTGTTGTACAGTGCACCCCTTGTTGTAACAGACATTTTGGAGTTATAACATCTTGCTTTTTGGTTCCTTACTGTGTGCAAATTTCAGGACGAAATTTCTTGTAAGGAGGGGAGGGTTGTAACACCACAAATCCCAAATTTGGGTTCAGGCTGGGCAACACGGCCTGGAATATGGGCGTGTCCCAGGGCATGTCCTGCTCTATATGGCTGAGCAGCCTGTCGAATGCTCGATGAAATTCACTCGACGAGTTCTCGAGAGGGAACACGGCCTGGGACACAGGCGTGTCAGAGGGCGTGTCCTGCTCTGGTTCGTCGAACTCAACTCGAGTAAATGTGCTCGATGATACTCGAGTGGAGAACACGGCCTGAGACACGGGCGTGTCACATGGTCGTGTTCTTCTCTGGAGTTGGCCAAGACAAGAGGCCTGGTGAGCATGGGCAGGACACGGGTGTGTCTCTGGGAACATAGCCTGTGACACGGGCATGTCACATGGCCATGTCCTGTTCGGGTTGAATTGGTTATGTGTCGTTTGAGGTACATGGCCGCAGACACAGGCGTGTCCGAGGCGTGTCGGGGAACACGGCCTGTGACACGGGCATGTCACATAGTCATGCCCTATTCTGGGTAAGTCATTTGGGTGCTGCTTAAGGTACACGTCCTGTGACACTGGCTTGTCACAGATCGTGTCAGCCAAAAAATAGTCATTTGTGGCCAAATTGTGTTCGTTCATACCTTCCTCTGGGATCTGATGGCCCAGGCTTCTCCCTGCTACTTTAAGGCCGGAAATGAGAAGATAACTCACTTGGATCTTATCCACTCTCTTTCAACAAGAACTAGAGAGAAGAGAGAGCAAGGAGGAGGAGGAGAAGGGAGCCGGCCACCGGTGGGGCTGTAGAGTTCCGATTCGAGATCTGAGGCCAGCGTTGTGTAGGCAAGTCTGCTGCGGTGCTTTCTAGCTGGCTAGAATTCCATGACTCCAAAGAGGTCATCAAGGGTAACGATCTTCCTTCTTGGACATGTGAAGTCCTTCTTTTTGGCATGTGCATGAATTTCCCCCATCATATGGTGGATTGCGAAGGGATTTCCCTTGATTTGATTCTTGAAATCCTCAATAGTCTTGCATATAAATCCGGGAGTGCGTAGTACGGAATAGGCATGCTGTGTAAAGCCCATCTGGACAGGTTGGTCTGGATTGGTGATGTTTCATTTGCACAACGGAAAAGACTCCGTGGTTAAACGTGTAGTTTGTGGAGTCGATGGGTTGGAGCTGTGAAGGTCAGTAGCAGGAAGTACTGGAGTGGTAGTCCAGGAAAAGACCCTTGTGATGCTTGTGATGTGTGCTATGGCAAGATCAGTTTTCTGGCATTGCAGGATGCTGCAGGGTTTGAGCGGAGTTGGGTGTAGAAAGTGAGTTCTGCAAAACCCGCCAAACGATCGTGAAGGACGCTAGAATGAACTCCCCTTGTTGATTGTGAAGTCAGTCCCTTGGTGGACATTGTGGCTATTATAAAGCCAGCCCCTTGGTGGACATTGTGGCTATTGTGAAGTCAGTCCTTGGTGGATAATATGGCTACTGTGAGCTGTTGAATTCTGTGAAGTGAAAGTGGGTGAATGGAAGGCTTGGGAAACCTATCCGCGCGGACTACGCGGACAGGGTTGGCGGACTGCTAGATCGGCAGGGATGTTACAGGCGGTTTGCTCTGTGGCAGCCTGGGCGGTCTGTTCGCGCGGACTACGCGGACAGCAGCAGCGGTCTGACATGCCAGTATATGCTCAGCAGGCGGTTGACTCCCAGGAAGTAACCGGGCGGATAGGAATGCTATCCGCAGAGTCCGGCATTAAGCGGACTGAAGAACTGGAGCTCGGCAGACCGGTTTGGCAGTTGCCTTGGTCTTGCTCTAGTGAAGCGGCAAGTGGAAGCCGCGGAGACCGCCGGTGAGCGCGGACAGAAACTAGAGGTCGCCCGGTATGGCAGGCTAGATCCAGTGTCCGCCAGTAAGTGCGGACTGGCCCTTGCGGCCAGTGGACTGGACTTGGTGGGAACTGAACCAAGTCCAGGTGGCTCAGTCCGGGGAGATCGCGCAGTGGAGCGCGGGCTGCATTCTCAGTTCGGCAAGCTTAGTAGAAGTGCTGTTGTCTTGGTTGCTAGCTTGGGGATATGCGGACTGGAGGATTGCTTGTGCAGGAGCGTGCGGACTGGAGCTGGTGTCCGCTGAGTCCGGTTGAGCCTTGTGATGAGGTTGACTCAGGGAAGCGGACTAGAGTTCGCTGTATAAGCGGACTGGATCGACGTGTCCGCTAAGTCCGGAGCTGCCTTGGCAATGAGGCAATGGACTTGGGATATGCGGACGGAAGCCGGGTGTCCGCTGAGTCCGGCAGGCGCCTTGATGGCGAGGTTGCGGGCTCGGGTTTTGCGGGCTGATGCCTTGTCCGCAGAATGGCGGACACGACTGTTGTGGAGTCCGGCTGTAGAAGTCCTGGCTTGGTCTCTGGCGGCAAGGCGGGCTGGATATTGGAGTCTGGCCTTGGAGAAGCTGGGGCGGACTGGCTATCTGCACAGGAGCGGCGAACTGGAATGTGTGTCCGCGGGCTGGCGGACACACTAGTTCTTGCTGCGGGTTGTGGCGGTGATCCTATCGGGAAGGGCGGTGACCATACTCATCGTCGTGCCTATAAATAGGACCCATGTCACATCAGGAGTAACAGACCTAGATCGAAGTAAATGAACAGTAATTGAGCTCGCGTAAGTTGCTGCGGTCTGGACTTTGGTGTCCGCGCGGATTGAGAGTTGACCCGGTTGTGCTGTGCAGGTTGTGCGGATAGCGCTGGAAAGCCAGGACTTGGCGCTGATTGCGGTCAGGGACAGTGCGGACTCTGCGGTTAAGCAACAGGCGTAAACAGCATGTCGTGGATAGCGATCAGGCGGTCTTCTCTTTGGCAACTTGGTTCGGGGTTCAGGAAGTCGCCTGCTTCAGGCGGACTGTTCCATTCGGTGTCGCAGCTTGTGCGGTCTGGCGGCTAGGCGACCTCGCGGTCAGGCGGCTTGCAGACCGGCGGTGAAGAACTAAGCATTGGAATAAGGGGTGAGTCCGCGCGGCTTGGGTTGCGGTCTGGCGACCTGGCGGACTGAGCGGACTCCACAGCAGTAGGTCGGCGGCTTGTTGATTGAGTCCGCGCGGCTTGTTTTCTGTTCTTGTCTTTGTAACTGTCTCTGCTTTCCCGGTGTTGGGTTTTGGTGAAGCATGTCTCGCCATGTATGTCTCGCCTTGTAAAGAAGTTTGCTCTTGATCAATAAAGAAGCTTGTGCTGCATGTATTGCTGGTTATTACTGCTTTGTTGAGATAATCCCTGCTAACTCCACGATCCGGGAAAACTTTCAACATTATAAGTGGGCGTATTCTCCTTCGGTTTGTTGAGTTTTCAACAGGGTATCCAAGGGGGCGTCTGCGGTTTGTTGAATTTTAACATGGTATCAGAGGCAGGTTGTTGGAGTGGTCAAGCAGTGGTCAACGGAAGTAGTTGCTCGGTTGAAGAGGAAACCAGTGGTAGAACCATGGCAGTGAAGGATGCAAGTTGTCTTGGCATTGATCTGCTTACAGAGACGAACTTTGAACGGTGGAAGTCCTGTATGAAGAGCTTTCTTCTTGGCGAGGACCTTTGGGAGGTTGTATGCGGAGCAGGAAGACAAGAGGATACTGCTGGCAATGCTGAGTCGATGAGAGCTTGGAAGGAGGCAAATGCGAAAGCGAAGTCTATTCTCAAGCAGGTGGTCTCATCGGAGTTCTTGGACCACATCAGTGGATGTCGGTCAGCTGCGGAGGTCTGGACTTCCCTTGGTGGGTTGTTCAGGAAGGAGGTGAAGGTTGCTGCTGACGATGGTCCCTCTACTTCGTATCAGGAAGAAAGGAGTGTTTCTCCTAGGCGTGATAGGAAGAGGAAGGAAGGACCAAGGTGCTATAAATGCAAGCAGCAAGGTCATCTTTGGAAGGAGTGCAAGGTTGTCTTGCTCTCGGCGAACGTAGCTCATGTCGGAAGTAAGGAGAAGAACATTGTTGGGTTATCAACAAGTTCTGGAGCTGATCGGATGAATGCCAGTGATAGTGCAGCTATCTGGCATGAAAGACTGCGGCATGTAGGGATGGACAAGCTGAAAGCAATGGCGGAAAGAAGACTCGTAAGAGGCTTGCCTAGATTGTCATCCTATGGCGATGGTCGGGGGTGTGCAGGATGTCAGGAAAGTGGAGCCTATCTCTTCATGGTTGACAAAGCACAATCCAGATGTAAAGCACCATTGGCGGTTGTCCATTGTGCTCTGGTGGGACCGACCGTCACGGACAGTCTTGGAGGCAGCAGATTCATGCTGGTATTGGTTGATGACTATTCTAGGTATACTTGGGTATACTTTATGAAGGTGAAGTCCAACATGATGCACTTGTTTGTGGAGTTCAAGAAGCTTGTGGAAGGCCAGCTTGGCCGGAGGATCAAGGTGTTGAGGACAAGTTTCGGTGGTGAGTTTGCCTCAACCGAGTTCTCACGCTTTTGCAGGAAGCAAGGGATCCGGATGGAGCTGTCTTGTGGACATACTTCACAACAAGGTTATTTTGCAGCTCGGATGGTCCGTTGGTTAACGGCGACCTGCAAGTGTTGGCTTCAGAGTAAAGGCGTTCTGAAGGATCTTTGGGCGGAAGGGATGTCATGTGCTGCTCATGTCATCAACCGGATGCCTCTTAGTCCGATCTTAGTGAAGACTCCTTATGAGCTGATGTTCGGAGTGAAGCCCTCAGTAAAGCACTTACGGGTGTTTGGGTCTACCTGCTATTTACACTCTCCAGGTGCTCTGAAGACAAAGCTAGTCTTTGTTGGGTATGATGAGCAGAAGAGAAGATGGAGGTGTATGGATCCTGCGACGAAGAAACTCATAGTGTCGAAAGACATTGTCTTCGATGAGTTGACGCCGTATTGGTGTAGCTCTCATGTGGAGCTAGAGATGAGCAGGTTAGATGGTGGGCTGAAGGAGGCTGCTGCTAAGGAAGTGGCGTTGCCTGAATCACCAGGTACTCCAGGTTGTTCTAGCTCCGGGGCAAAGGCGTCAGAGTCGGTAAGAAGGGGGAGCAAAGCTCCAGGAACTTCAGACTCGAAGGCGGAGGCTTCCGGTTCAGGAAGCAGGGGGAGCGATGTTCCAAGTAGTTCTTGTTCAAGAGGGGAGTCTTCTGGTTCAGGTAGCAAGGGGAGTGTTGCTCCCGGTGCTTCCGGTTCCAGTAAGGAGGCGTCTTGTTCAGGAAGCAAGGGGAGCATTGTTCCGGGTTTGCCCGGGAACGGAGCTGGTTCAGAAGCAGCGGAGGTGGTTAGCCATGATCCGGTTCTTCGGAGATCGAAGAGGATCAGTAAGCCACCAGCTCGATATAGCGAAGGGAATACAACAGACTTGGTCCCGTGTTTCTTTGTTAGCCCTCAGGTCGAGCAAAGTACTTCTGGCTGTGATGACCTCACTCGAATCAAGGAGGTGGTTGACACCAAGTCTGAAGAGGTGACTTCTCTCAGAGGCAACAAGGCTTGGACTTCAGTGTCCAAGGAAGTTGGTGATACTCCTGTGATGCAAGAGTGGAGGTTGAAGCTGAAGAAGGCAGAGGGAAGCATGACTCCTTTTTGGAGATGCTGGAGGGCTCCCTCTTGGTCCAAGATATGCGGGGCGAGGACTATGTCTTTGACATCTCTTCGTAGATGTTATCGGAAGGACCAGGTGCAAGGTTACGGGAGCTGCTGGAGTTATTCACCACTTCTCACTTCAAGGGGGAGTGTTGAATTCTGTGAAGTGAAAGTGGGTGAATGGAAGGCTTGGGAAACCTATCCGCGCGGACTACGCGGACAGGGTTGGCGGACTGCTAGATCGGCATGGATGTTACAGGCGGTTTGCTCTGTGGCGGCCTGGGCGGTCTGTTCGCGCGGACTACGCGGACAGCAACAGCGGTCTGACAGGCCAGTATATGCTCAGCAGGCGGTTGACTCCCAGGAAGTAACCGGGCGGATAGGAATGCTATCCGCAGAGTCCGGCATTAAGCGGACTGAAGAACTGGAGCTCGGCAGACCGGTTTGGCAGTTGCCTTGGTCTTGCTCTAGTGAAGCGGCAAGTGGAAGCCGCGGAGACCGCCGGTCAGCGCGGACAGAAACTGGAGGTCGCCCAGTATGGCGGGCTAGATCCAGTGTCCGCCAGTAAGTGCGGACTGGCCCTTGCGGCCAGTGGACTGGACTTGGTGGGAACTGAATCAAGTCCAGGTGGCTCAGTCCTGGGAGATCGCGCAGTTGAGCGCGGGCTGCATTCTCAGTTCGGCAAGCTTAGTAGAAGTGCTGTTGCCTTGGTTGCTAGCTTAGGGATATGCGGACTGGAGGATTGCTTGTGCAGGAGCGTGCGGACTGGAGCTGGTGTCCGCTGAGTTCGGTTGAGCCTTGTGATGAGGTTGACTCAGGGAAGCGGACTGGAGTTCGCTGTATAAGCGGACTGGAGTTCGCTGTATAAGCGGACTGGATCGACGTGTCCGCTAAGTCCGGAGCTGCCTTGGCAATGAGGCAATGGACTTGGGATATGCGGACGGAAGCCGGGTGTCCGCTGAGTCCGGCAGGCGCCTTGATGGCGAGGTTGCGGGCTCGGGTTTTGCGGGCTGATGCCTTGTCCGTAGAATGGCGGACACGGCTGTTGTGGAGTCCGGCTGTAGAAGTCCTGGCTTGGTCTCTGGCGGCAAGGCGGGCTGGATATTGGAGTCCGGCCTTGGAGAAGCTGGGGCGGACTGGCTATCTGTACAGGAGCGGCGAACTGGAATGTGTGTCCGCGGGCTGGCAGACACACTAGTTCTTGCTGCGGGTTGTGGCGGTGATCCTATCGGGAAGGGCGGTGACCATACTCATCGTTGTGCCTATAAATAGGACCCATGTCACATCAGGAGTAACAGACCTAGATCGAAGTAAGTGAACAGTATTTGAGCTCGCGTAAGTTGCTGTGGTCTAGACTTTGGTGTTCGTGCAGATTGAGAGTTGACCCGGTTGTGCTGTGCAGGTTGTGCGGATAACGCTGGAAAGCCAGGACTTGGCGCTGATTGCGGTCAGGGACAGTGCGGACTCTGCGGTTAAGCAACAGACGGTAAACAGCAGGTCGCGGATAGCGACCAGGCGGTCTTCTCTTTGGCAACTTGGTTCGGGGTTCAGGAAGTCGCCTGCTTCAGGCGGACTGTTCCATTCGGTGTCGCAGCTTGTGCGGTCTGGCGGCTAGGCGACCTCACGGTCAGGCGGCTTGCAGACTGGCGGTGAAGAACTAAGCATTGGAATAAGGGGTGAGTCCGCGCGGCTTGGGTTGCGGTCTGGCGACCTGGCGGACTGAGCGGACTCCACAGCAGTAGGTCGGCGGCTTGTTGATTGAGTCCGCGCGGCTTGTTTTCTGTTCTTGTCTTTGTAACTGTCTCTGCTTTCCCTGTGTTGGGTTTTGGTGAAGCATGTCTCGCCATGTATGTCTCGCCTTGTAAAGAAGTTTGCTCTTGATCAATAAAGAAGCTTGTGCTGCATGTGTTGCTGGTTATTACTGCTTTGTTGAGATAATCCCTGCTAACTCCACGATCCGGGAAAACTTTCAACATTATAAGTGGGCGTATTCTCCTTCGGTTTGTTGAGTTTTCAACAGGGTATCCAAGGGGGCGTCTGCGGTTTGTTGAATTTTAACATGAGTTTGATGAGCTCTTGAAAGGCCTCGTGCCGAACAGGAAAGGTGAAACCGATCCGCGCCTTATATTTGGCATCGAGTATGTTGGTATTCGGTGATGGCAAGGCGACTTGAGCAACGGTGGGGTGGCTGATCCGTACCTGCGTTATGTTTGTCTGACTCGAAGACCTGAAAGTGCGGTCAGGTGGAGGGCATAATGAGAGTCTTAGGCCTACGCGCCGGAAAGACTAAATGCTCAATTTACCGTCGGGTTTCGGACCTGGAATAGTGGTGGGACCCTGGTTCACCGGTACACCAAGAATGTGCCCTGAGTGCATGGACCGTCGGGCCGTGTGGCAGATGGTTGTGATGGATTGTTTGTGCGTGAGAGCACAATGTGTGATATAGATATATCTTCCTATTAATTGATATGACTGCAGGGAAGGAATATCACTGCCCCGGGAAAGGGGTAGGTTCATTATAAATTGGCCAGCTGAATGTTGACTGTTGCCTTGTTTGCCACTATTTGGTGGGCTGTCCTTGTACAGGATCTGGAGAGCCTAGCGGGACACATAAGGGATGAAGTCCCTGCTGCTGCTGCTAGCCCTTGAAGGCTAAGCAAAGAATGTTATGTTTTGTTCATGTGTGGCCGGCCTGCACGCCGATGTTTGGAATCCAAACTTGTAAGGATTAACTGTAAGGCCATAAGGCCAAACGATAGTGTATTTGCTATCCATTCCTGCAGAAGTTTATAAATAAATGTAGTTGTTTATATGACTAGTGGACATTCATGGTTAGAGTTCCATATTACTGTTAAAATCTTCTGTTATCATTCTCTGAGTTAGGGTGCAATTATGAATTTGTTGGATCCCTAGTTGAATTTGGGATATGTTCACTAAATTAGGATGTTTGACCCAACATGTATAGCTAGGGTCATGTTTGTGTCCTAGAGTTTAGGCCATGTCCTTGGAATCAACACTGCTTGGACCAGCCATCAACAGACTACAAAAAGACTTAAGACTTAGAGATTCCAAAGACTCGGCAAAATGAGTTCGACGTTCGTCGAACTCAGGTCGACGAAAGTCGTGCTCGGCTCGAAAAACTCAGAGAAAATTCTTTGAGCTGAGCTCGACGAACTTGGTACTCAGGTCGACGATTTATGGACCCTATATTTCAACATTACAAGTCCAGAATTTCTCTCAACTTCTGTCGACGAACTTAGTTCTCAGGTCGACGAACTTAGTTCTCAGGTCGACGAACTTAGTTCTCAGGTCGACGATTGCTGGTATTCTACTTCAACATCTTATTCCAGAAACATCTAAGTATTCTAAGTCCAGAATCATATACCAGTCGACTAATTCATCTTCTCAGCTCGACGAACATAGACTACATTCTTGGCAAGATTTATCAAGTAACAGTTAGAAGTTCTCAGCTCGATGAAACTAGTTCTCAGGTCGACGATTTCTGGACTCCTAACTTCAACATTCTTTAGTCCAAGAAACATTTCACTAAACTCCAGTCGACGAAGTTAGAATCTCAGTTCAATGATCTTGATGCACAGAATTGGCAAGGTTATAGAGAAAGCAGTTATCTGTCCTCAGGTCGACGATCTTGGATCTCCGGTCGACGAACAACTGTTATCTGGTCGACGATATTAACTTCTCAGCTCGACGAACTCTGGACCCAGGTCGACGAATTCTATTCTCTGCTCGACGATTTCTGCACAGCTCCTGACTTGGAAATTTCCATCCCTCTGCCCTTAATTTA
The DNA here is from genome assembly GCA_039583875.1 of Platanthera guangdongensis. Classification (NCBI taxonomy): domain Eukaryota; kingdom Viridiplantae; phylum Streptophyta; class Magnoliopsida; order Asparagales; family Orchidaceae; genus Platanthera; species Platanthera guangdongensis. The sequence continues at coordinate 160,832,800 of CM077153.1, read as the reverse complement.
TTGCAATAATCCCTGAGTAATTAATGTTAAATATTCTCTGAATATTACTGTTAGACGCAACATTGATTAGGGACTTCATTAGGATTATTGCTTGCCGATTTTCAATGGAACAGTTGGGAAAATCAATAAATGCAAATATTCTCCAGGCCGTCAGCATTGAATGAAGGAAGAAATTCAAAATTCAGAACGAAGATTCCTTGGAAAATTTAAAAAGGATTTTTCTCCTTTTTCTGATACACACAAAGAGCAATAGAGATTTTCTGCCTTCTTCTCAGGAGAACATGCAGAGCACAAAACAGTCACAACACTCATACAGTAACAGAGAACAAGAAGCTCTAGCCCTTGACCAGAGAAAGAACAACAAGTTGAAGAAGAAGAAGAATAACCATTCAAATCAAGAGTCTTCTTCTGTCTTCATCCCATGATTCTTCAAAGGACAATAATTACTATATCAATCAAGAAGCTCCTGGATACCTGCTGGTCAAGGCTGAAACATTGAAGGCCTACTCACCCTGAAGCAAAGCTCCATCCTTCCTGAATAAATCTATATCTCAGGGGGAGCTTTGTCAAAATAAAGATCCACTAAAGTCTTCTCAGTTGTATTTGAGAAAGAGAAGACATAATCACTCTCTCATCCCCCACTATATAAAAGGTTCTTTAACTCCCTTCAAAAGTTATTCCTGGTTGCAAGTCACTTGACCAAAATACTTGAGGATTGGTTTTTGAGCATATGATCAAAAGCTTATTGGTGGCAGTCACCTGATCAAAAAACTGAGTGGATTCCTACCAGAGTGGTAGAAGAGTGGATGTACCCAGGTTGGGGAACCACTATAAAATTCTTGTATTGTCTAGTTGCACCTTTTCTTTTGTTCTTACAGTGGCTGTGATAGTTAGCTCGTGTTGTGCATGCGATAGTTAGTGCCTGTGCTAGATTAATTTATTTTAGGACTCGGAATTTATTTATAGCAAAAGCTTTTAAGTTTTCCAGATACTCTATTCACCCCCCCCCCCCCCCTCCGCTACAGTATTTTAGATCTAGCCCTCACTTTCAATTGGTATCAAAGCAAGGTTCCTTTAATTATACAAGCTAACCCTTGAATCAAAAGATCCTGTGTTAGATCTAATTTTTACTTTTATTAGATCTATATTCACATCAGGGCACAGAACAAAGACTATGCAAGCACCAGATCTCCAGTGTGCAACTTAAATAGGTTTCCCATCTGGAAGGCAAGAATAAAATTATACATGAACTCTATTGATGAGGATATCTACAACTCCATTTTGATAGGTCCTCCTCAAGCAACTGCCTCTACATCTACAACAACCTCAAGTACTCAAGCAGTACCACCATCTGAGTGGACTGAAGCCTAGAAGAAAGTCAGAAATGTTGATGCTAAAGCCATGAATATTCTGTCCTAAACAATGTCTGATGACATTTCAGAAGGTGACTGAATGCACATCAGCCAAGGCCATTTGGGAATCCCTTAACCAAATGGTGTCTGGCTCTGCTGATGAAAGGAAAGATAGAAGATCCAATCTCATATCCCAATATGAGAACTTCAAGAAGGAGGAAGCAGAATTTGTTGCAGATATGTACAATAGGCTAAGCTCAATCATCAATGAGCTAAAGACCTTGGATAAGGACATCACCCTCACTGAGGTGAATGACAAAATCTTTATGTGCTTCCCAAGCTCATGGGATTCAAGGATCTGGCCAATCAAGGAGGCCAGAAGCTTAAATGAGATTTCCACTGATTGGTATCAGAGCCATACAGATACCTTTAAAGTTCTTACAGATTTTCTCAGGACCATCCAGATTGAGTACTCTACTCATGTTGCATTGATCAGAAGTGATCATGGTACATAGTTTGAGTCTCTTCTTATGCATGAGTTCTGTGAGAAGGAAGGTATCAGGCACTGCTTCTCAGCTCCTAGAACTCCCCAACAAAATGGGGTAGTTGAAAGGAAGATTTGACCCTTGAATGAAGTTGCAGGCACATTACTTGCAGATGCTTATATGTCACTATCCTTTTGGGCAGAGGCTGTAAGCACAACAAATTATGTACTGAACAGAAGTTTGATACATAAACTTAAGAATAGGACTCCCTATGAATTACTTAAAGGGAAGAAACCTAAAATCACTTATTTTAAAGTATTTGAATGTATATGTTATATACATAATAATAACAAGAAATACATTAGAAAGTTTGAAGCTAAGGATGAAGAGGAAATTTTTCTAAGATATTCCCAAGTAAGCAAAGCTTACAGGGTATTTAATAAATCATCTTTAAAAATTTAAGAATTAATTCATGTTACTTTTGATGAGGCTAACATATCTTGCAAGGAGAAAGAAATTTCTACCAGTATCCCTCTGCAGGTACCTCACTTTTGTGAGAATTTGGATGGACTAAATCTCACCAAAGATGTTCCAACACATCCTTCTCCACAAGTTGATGAAGACAGTGATGAAGAACCTTTGAAAGAAGTTGAACCTCACACAACAACAAACATAATTCCACAAGAGGAATTAATTCCAAATTTTGTTGCTGAACCAACTCCACCCACTGACTTTCTCACACTAAGGGATCACCCCAGATCTCAAGTGATTGGAGACATGTCAGTAGGTGTACAGACAAGGCATCAACTCAACCAAGATGTGATGCATGCCTATTTCCTCTCTCAAGTTGAGCCTCAATCCATAAAAGATGCTGAGCAAGATCCCCACTGGATTATTGTTATGCAAGAGGAACTCAACCAGTTTGAGAGATGTAGAGTTTGAGATTTGGTTCCAAGACCCAAATACTACCCAGTCATTGGAACCAAATGGGTATATAGAAATAAACTAGATGCTCATGGTGAAATTGTAAGGAACAAGGCTAGACTTGTTGCTCAAGGTTATATGCAAGAAGACGGGATAAACTATGACCAAACATTTGCACAATTGCAAAGTTAGAGGCAATCAAAATTTTTCTTGATTATGCTGCCTACAAGAAGTTTAAAGTCTACCAGATGGATGTGAAAAGTGCATTTCGAAATGGAGTACTAAAAGAAGAGCTTTATGTTGAACAACCTCCAGGTTTTATCTCTCTAACGCATCCTTCTAATGTATTTAGATTGCATAAAGCCCTTTATGGTCTTAAGCAAGCTCCAAGAGCTTGGTATGAGACCTTATCTAGCTTTTTGATAGAGCATAAATTCACTAGTGGCATGATAGATAAAACATTGTTCACTAGGCACCATAAGGATCAAACATTGTTAGTACAAAAATATATAGATGACATTATATTTGGGTCTACTGATTCCAAACTATGCAAGAGGTTCTCTAAACTCATGCATTCAAAGTTTGAAATGAGTAGCATGGGTGAGCTCTCCTACTTTCTTGGTCTCCAAGTGAAGCGGCTACCTGATGGCATTTTATCTCCCATGCTAAATATGTTAAAGAGCTTATTAAGAAGTTTGGGATGGCTGATGCCTCAGCAAAGAAAACACCTATGGCCACTAATGATGTAATAGATTCTGATCCACATGGGAAACCTGTTGACCAGAAGTTATATAGAGGCATTGTTGGGTCCCTACTATATCTTATAGCAAGCAGACCTGATATAATGTTTGTCACATGTCTTTATGCTAGGTTCCAAGTGAACCCTAAAGAATCTCATCTAGTTTTTATAAAAATAATTTTGAGATATATAAAGAGTTGTCCTAGTCTAGGCCTTTGGTATCCTACTGGGTCAGAATTTGAGTTAACTAGATACTCAGATGCTGACTTTGCTGGATGCAGGGTAGACAGGAAAAGTACCTCAGGAACTTACTAGTTCCTTGGTATGAGACTAGTGTCTTGGTTCTGTAAGAAACAATCATCTGTGTCCACATCAACTGCTGAAGTAGAATACATTGCAGCTGACAGTTGCTGCTCCCAGATGTTGTGGATTTAGAATCAACTCCTGGACTATGGTTTCAGCTTAAATAATTCAACTCTATTTTGTGACAACACAAGTGTTATATCCATAGCACAAAATCCAGTCCATCACAGTAGGACCAAGCATATAGACATTAGGCATCATTTCATTAGAGAGTGTGTAGACAAAAATAAAGTTAATCTTGTTTATATCTACACTGATTTACAAAGAGCTGATATCTTCACCAAACCCTTGAATGAAAGAAATCAGCTGTTCTTCATAAATCAGCTTGGAATGATCAATGGAGAAGCTTTAACTTAATTTATGTCTGCGCTCGACGAATTTTCCAAAGTTCGTCGAATGGACATCGACGAACTGGGAAACATTCTTGAGATATTCATCGAACGGAGATCGACAAACTCTTTGTGAGTGAAGTTATTTTCGTCGACCGGAGATCGACGAATCTACTTCAGAAAACTTTCGTCGAACGGAGCTCGACGAAATGTTCTCAAATCTTCAGACTAAGCTCGACGAATTATTTAACTACAATTATTTTGTCGACCTCAGATCGAAGAATTAATTTATTTTTCGTGGAGCGGAGTTTGTCGATTCATATTCTGGGAAACCTTATATCTAGGTTTTCTTCGACCTCCGTCCCGCGCTTTCAGTTCCCTAGCACTTGATCTTCGTTTTTCTCTTGCAGGTGAACTAATGGCGATTCCAGCATGCAGCCTCGCAGCAATGAAATTTGACACTGGATTTGATGTCGATTTTGATTCCTTCAAACATTCAGACCCAATCTTCTTGGACATCCTGCAACTCCTTGAAGAACAGTAGCTGAAGAATCTGCTGTCCACACGGATCAAAATAGCTAGCGCTGAGATCAGAGAATGGGTCTGCACTTCTTCCACCACCGATGAGAACACCATGACAGGGACAGTCTCGGGTATTGTAGTTTCTCTCATCCTCGCCGTTCTAACTAAAATTTTTGGATTAACTAATGGTGAATAAGAGTTAGAAATTGATACTGAGGAATTTGATATAATGCTGAGTATGATGGGTTATACTGGAGAAACCCCAAATAAATTGCTGAAGAAACACCTATCTGTTGAGTTCAAATTTCTAGCAGACATTGTGGGGAAAGTGTTGCTGGGCAAGCACACTGCCCATGATTACATAACCAGGCATCAATTCCTGGTGATGTGTGCAATATTAAACAAGAAGCAGGCGAACTGGGCTCAAATTCTGTTTGAGCTGATCAAGAAAAAGAACAGTAAAAAGGAGGTCTGCTTTGGAAGGATCTTAGGGATCTTCCTTAAAGAGAAGGATGTTGAATCTCTGGTCTCCCCGACCATATTCATCAATGCCTCCAAAAGGTTCACATGTGCCCTCTTTGGCAGGTGGGAGAGGACCAACACTAAGCCCTCCAAGGCTCCATCCTCTTCCTTCAGGCCTTCTGAAAGCAAAAGGGCAGTAATAGCCTCTCCCTCACCCTCAGAAGCAGCTCCCTCCTCTTCCAACATTCCTTCTCCTCAACAACCACAACAACAACCACAACAACCAGTTCATATTCTTACTCCAGCTCCATCTCCGGCAAATTCTCCACAAATATATAGCACTGAAATCCCCTCTTCCCCCATTCAGGAATCCCGACAACCCTCTCCTTCCCAATCACCACAACCATCCCCACCTCAATTCCCCATTCCACCTCATTTAACTACCACAGATCCTGACACATTTATCTCCTCCCACACATTCAATCTACTGATTCCCCCATCATCCCCACATCAAGGACCCATCCCAACACCACAAATTCCACCCTCTACAACAGCTCCTCCCTTTGTCCCCTTCCCTTTCCTAGTCCAAACAGACTTTCCATCCTCTGCACCTGACTACACACATACAGACATGTCTAGTGCATTTTTTGTCTGCTCCAATTATGGTCATCACAATCCCTACTCCACTACTCCAGAATCTCTCTATTTAAACTTCTCTGATATTGCTAAGGATTTACTTGCATTCATCTCTCTCACTCTTCAAATTCTTTTAAATAATGCTCTAGCTCCTCTCACTGCTTCCATCCAAACTCTATCTGCAAAATTATTGCTCTATCCTCTGTCCCTTCTTCTGAGGGACTGGCTCCAGGACCCTCTGCAGCCAGTCAGGGGGAGATGCTTCGTGATGAAGAAGCTCCAATAACAACAGCAGCATTTGAAGCAGCAGCGGCAGAAGAAGCAGCAACAGAGTTTGATTCTTTTATGACTGATTCTTCTGAAGATATACCAGATCATTATGCAATCATAGACTTAATAGAATCAGATACTGAGATGGATGGAAAGGTTTTGGCTGAAATAAACACTGTTGGTGATTTTATTATAAATCTCACAGTTGATCTTTTAAATTTGTTGAGCAGTTTTGATACAGCTTATTTTAATAACCTTCCAGAGTACAGCATTAAGCCATCTTTGGCTATAGTCCCCTACGCCTCTCCCATAAGCCCCAAGGTTGCCAAGCAACTTAAGGCCAATTTTGCTATTCCAGAAGTTCCTGTTCTATCATCTCCTCCCAGAGTTGTTTCCCCTATTATCTTATCTCCTCCTACTCCAGTTTTGTTATGGATGATTCACCAATGCCTGATCTAGATGAACTGATCATGGCTGATATACAAGAAGAGAGCAAAATAGTTGTTGAAAGCACTGGTATGTATAGTCCTCCTACTCCAGTTTCAGCTCCTCCTCAAGTTTCCTCCCAGCCAGAGAAACCTTTAATATCTGTTGAGGCTCTAAAAGAATTAAATGCATTATATGACACTCCTCAGGATTCTGATGATGGGGATGATGATGAAGAGGACTCTGATGATGAGCCCAACAAAAAGAAAGTGTCTAAAAAGTGGAAAGCTCCTCCACCTCCTGCCCCAAAACCAAATCCAGCCAATGACACTCTATATTATATACTGAAGAAAATTGCACCTTATAAGGGCATGTCAGCATGGATGTGGATGTCCAATAATCAACAGAAAGAAAGGAAGAAAAGCAGGAGATAATCCCCACCTCCTTAAAGATACAGAAAGGATCCTCCTCCTCCTCCTCCACCTGCTGCTGGTGCTTCAAGTTCTTCAACTCAGAGGACTACCCAGTTTCAAACCTATCAGAGACATCAGGGTAGGTCCTCCTCTTCAGGAAGCAACCAGCAGAGGCATTATTCTTCAGATAGACAACATCAACAATAGCATCAACAATCCACTTAACATCAAAAGACTGAAAGCCCCAAGAGACCTGCTTCCCCTCATGTACCCTTTGAAGATCCTGAGACAGCTACAACTGCTAGGATTGCTAGATTCCAGGAATTGGTTGGCCTATCCATGATCAACAGAGTAAGAGCTGAAGGGAAGGATCCATCTAAATATACTAAATGTCCAAGTACAGAAAGGAAGAGATTAACAGGTTTGCTAAGGCTAAAAAAATTTTTTAATGTTGATTATTATATGAAGTTGGACCCTGAAGTTGTAGTGTCAAGGGCCACTTCCCTAAATATCATTGGAGTTGCTGACATAACAATGACAAAAGCTCAAGCAGCTGATCCTAATAGGGAAATCAAATTTACACAGTCAGGAGAAAACGCTAAAGAGGAGAAGCACAAGGAACAAAGGAAGAAGAAATAAATTATGAATTGTTTCCAGTCTTTCTGTTACTCTAAAAACTGATTATCTATGTCTTGACACAAAGCTTTATATATATATATATATATATATATATATATATATATATATATATATATATATATATATATATATATATATATATATATATATATATATATATCTGCTGCATATGTTAAAATTCCTGCCAGATATATCTTTTCTTATTTTGTTATTAATGTGAGTCTGTAACTAGTGACCTTACCTAAATAGGGGGAGATTGTTGGATCCCTAGTTGGATTTGGGCTAGGTTCACTAAATTAGGATGTTTCACCCAACATGTATAGCTAGGGTCATGTTTGTGTCCTAGAGTTTAGTTCATGTTCTTGGAATCAACATTGCATGGATCAGCCATCAACAGACTATAAAAAGACTTAAGACATAGAGATTTCAAAGACTCAGGAAAATGAGTTCGACGTTTGTCGAACTCAGGTCGACGAAAGCCGTGCTCAGCTCGACAAACTCAGAGAAAATTCTTTGAGCTGAGATCGACGAACTTGGTACTCAAGTCGACGATTTTGGACACTATATTTCAACATTACAAGTCCAGAATTTCTCTCAACTTCAATCGACGAACTTAGTTCTCAGGTCGACGAAATTAGATCTCAGGTCGACGATTACTGGGTATTCTACTTCAACATCTTATTCCAGAAACATCTAAGTATTCTAAGTCCAGAATCATATTACAGTCGACTAATTCATCTTCTCAGCTCGACGAATTTAGACCACATTCTTGGCAAGATTTATCAAGTAGCAGTTAGAAGTTCTTAGCTCGACGAAACTAGTTCTCAGGTCGACGATTTTTGGACTCCTTACTTCAACATTCTTAAGTCCAAGAAACATGTCACTGAACTCCAGTCGATGAAGTTAGAATCTCAGCTCAACGATCTTGATGCACAAAATTGGCAAGGTTCAAAAGAAAGCAGTTATCTGTCCTCAGGTCTACGATCTTGGATCTCAGGTCGACGAACAACTGTTATCTGGTCGACGAACTTAACTTCTCAGCTCGACGAACTCTAGACCCAAGTCGACGAATTCTGTTCTCTGCTCGACGATTTCTGCGCAGTTCCTGACTTGGAAATTTCCCTCCCTCTGCCCTTTATTTATTGCAATAATCCACAAGTAATCAATGCTAAATATTCTCTGAATATTACTGTTAGACGCAGCATTGATTATGGAATTCATCAGGATTATTGCTTGCCGATTTTAAATGGAACAGTTGGGGAAATCAATAAATGAAAATATTCTCCAGGCCGTCAGCATTGAATGAAGGAAGAAATTCAAAATTCAGAAGGAATATTCCTTGGAAAATATAAAAAGGATTTTTCTCCTTTTTCTGATACACACGGAGAGCAATAGAGATTTTCTGCCTTCTTCTCAGGAGAACACGCAGAGCACAAAAGAGTCACAACACTCATATAGTAACAGAGAACAAGAAGCCCTAGCCCTTGACCAGAGAAAGAACAACAAGTTGAAGAAGAAGAAGAAGAATCATTCAAATCAAGAGTCTTCTTTTGTCTTCATCCCAGGATTCTTCAACGGACAACAATTACTATATCAGTCAAGAAGCTCCTGGATACCTGCTGGTCAAGGCTGAAACATTGAAGGACTACTCACCCTGAAGCAAAGCTCCATCCTTTCTGAACAAATCTATATCTCAGGGGGAGCTTTGTCAAAATCAAGATCCACTAAAGTCTTCTCAGTTGTATTTGAGGAAGAGAAGACATAATCACTCTCTCATCCCCCACTGTATAAAAGGATCTTTAACTCCCTTCAAAAGTTATTTCTGGTTGCAAGTCACCTGACCAAAAGACTTGAGGATTGGTTTTTGAGCACCTGATCAAAAGCTCATTGGTGGCAGTCACCTGATCAAAAAACTGAGTGGATTCCTACCATAGTGGTAGAAGAGTGGATGTACCCAAATTGGGGAACCACTATAAAATTTTTGTGTTGTCTGGTTACACCTTTTCATTTGTTCTTACTGTGGTTGTGATAGTTAGGTCTTGATGTGCATGTGATAGTTAGTGCCTGTGCTAGATTAATTTATTTTAGGACTCAATTTTTATTTACAGCAAAAGCTTTTAATTTTTCAGATACTCTATTCACCCCCCCCCCCCCCCTCTAGAGTATTTCAGATCTAACCCTCACTTTCAGAATTGGTATTAACCTATAACTTCTCCGCCTATATTGTGGTATATGGTGTGGGGCCCCTACCGGACCTTCTATTATATGTTATATGAACAGATGGAGTCATTACACGTCTTCTCGTTGATATCGAACCCTTGGGGAAGGGGAGACCACACACTTACTTCTCCTTGGCGAGCTTGCACGACCAAAGACTTAGAACCAGAATCGACCCAAGGCTCCAGCACGGAGGTCTCACCGCACACCCGAAAAATCTTATATTACTTCCCCTCATTAGCCAGTTGCTGAGCTAAGGACACCTCAAAAAGCGCTAGAAGACCAGAAAGCAAGTAAGCCTGTCTTCGGAGGTACCCCCTTGGGTCTATTTAAAGTTTTAAAGTCTGGCCTGCAAATAAAGAGGATCCGTTGTTCCAAACAGCTATATGCAGCCTAAAATGGTTTGCCAACAGCTAAACTTCGTTGTTCCGGAAGGCTATTTGCAGCCATACAAGGTCATCCAGGTAATTTTACCTATGCACCCCATCGGGCGAGTGGTCCATGAGGGCACCATTCGTCTGGGAGGGCAAGTGTCGGGAGAACAATGCACTCGCCTCCTCGGGATTTTCTAAAGGGCGAATGCCCACCTGACATCCATTTGCCAGACTTGGCGAGAACTTTACATGCGCGTTAAAGCACGAGACCTGGGCGTGTGCTCAATGAAGATCGCACTCGCCTGAGGGTCCATTCGCCTATTTTACCCCTTTCATTCTATGTGAATTCCCCCTGTGGGCGTTGGGTTACTACGGGCCAGCCTTCATTCACTCGCCAACCTTTTATTCTTGGTGCCAAATGTCATGCAATGTCTTGAACCTGCTTGAGTGGGTCTGCTCAGCGAATATAGGGTTGTACATTATTGATCTCCGTCTACATAATGGGCGTACCCATATTTATTTTTCGAGGAATCACTTTAAAATCTGTTGTGTCTTTTATTTATGGTGCTTGTTCATTATCTTTATTTTATTTATGCGTTAATTATTCTTCGTAACTGTAATTGACCGTTAGAAAATTTATTTGGAACAAGATGTAACACCCCAGTTTTGCAAGAGAGTCAGTGTGCAGTTCTGGAAAATTTTGGGTTTCTGGCAGGAGGCACACGGCCTGCAACACGGGCGTGTCGCAGGGCGTGTCGAGGCCGTGTCGACACTCGGTCCAAGTGTCGACACTTTCGCTCGACAAAGTGTTGAGAGTATGGCACACGGCCTGCGACACGGGCGTGTCGAGGCCGTGTCGACACTCGGTCCAAGTGTCGACACTTTCGCTCGACAAAGTATCGAGAGTAGGGCACATGGCCTGCGACACGGGCGTGTCGCAGGGCGTGTCGAGGCGTGTCGACACTCGGCCCAAGTGTCGACACGTTCGCTCGACAATGTGTCGAGATTGGGGCACACGGCCTGTGACACGGGCGTGTCACAGGGCGTGTCCCGCTTGGTCGACGATCTTCGCTCGACATTTTTTCCGCGGTGTCAACACAAAGCCTGTCGACGGGTGTCGAGACTTGGCACATGGCTTGGGACAAGGGCGTGTCCCAGGCCGTGTCACCTCTCGGGTTGGTTTCGGGGCCGTGTCGTTGGAGGCACACGGCCGGCCACACGGCCGTATCACTGGGGACACGGGCGTGTCGGATTGAACACGGGCGTGTCGGATGCCCGTGTGCGGTTCCACGCGTGTCGATTTGAGATGGCGAATGAGGCACACGGCCCTGGACACGGGCGTGTGCCAGGCCGTGTTCGGCCCAGGTCTTTTATTTTTCCAGGCGGATCGTGGCCATTCTTTCCCAGATTTTAGGATCTGACGGTTCAGGACTGTTCTTGTTGAGTTAAGTCCGAGAATAGGGTTGAAAACCCTCATTCTCTTCCAAGCTTTCTCTTACTAAAGATCTAGAGAGAAGTGAGAACAAGAAAGAAGGGGAAAGAGAGTTCGGGCTGTAGGAAGGGTTTTGGTGCTCCAAATCGCGAACCGAGTCCAGATTCGTGGAGCTTAGATCGTTGCGAAGGTTTTCATCCGGCTATTTTGCCATGTCAAGGAAGAGGAGTCGGAAGGTAACGACATTTCTCCTCTCGGTCTTTAGGATCATGTTTTAGCATCGTTTTCTTCTAGATTTTGGGCACCAACCACTCGAACGAGAGGTGTTTTGGTTGCCAAGGTTCAAGAAGAACCTCCGGGTCGATTGAGTCCGTCCCCGACATATTTTTGCATTAGATATCCGCTCCGCTAGTGGATTAGGCATGGTGGGTGAAGCCGTAGTCGCGACCGTTAGTCCATCTCGATGATGTTGCATACAAACTTAGTGATTCGTAGAGTTTCCGATGCGGCAAGATGCCGCTTGTGATGTGGTGGTGATTTTTCCCTTTTGCTTGAAAGAGTATGTGTGGTCGGAACCGGGCAAGGTTAGCTCCTCGTGGCGGTAGATGGTTTCCTTGGGGAACAAGGTTAGCTCCGTATGACTTGGAGATGGTTTTCTTGGTGGACAAGGTTAGCTCCGCACGAGTTGGAGATGGTTTCCTTGGTGCGCGGGAACGCTACAGTACAAATGATGGATTAGGGTGGTTTAGTCTTGGTTTGTGATGTGCCAAGGCATGGCTATGTCTCTGTGGCCGGCTGGCTATCCCGTGACATGTACGTCATGCGTGGAGAGTGTCCCGGCGAGACTAGTCCCCTTCTGTGAGACTGACGAGAATGCCAAGCTTGGGGCAAGCCCGGGCAATGAGGCCATGAGCGGGTGGGGTCCAGCAAGGCTTCTTAGAATCGGTCAGTTTGTGTTTGTTGGAATCCTGACATGAGATGTCAGAAATTGCAGGCAAGCCCGGGGCTAAGCCTTTGAGCGGGTGGGGCCTAGGCAAGATTCCATGCAGCGGCATGTGTGCCGTTTGAGGGAGTTGTATCTCCGTTAGTGTTTGCGGCTTTATGCCAATGGGGAAATGATGAGTACCCTATTGATGTGATGTTGTGCTAGATACATACGCAGTAGGGTGCCTTGGGTGAAGCCCGGGTGTTGCATTCATGTTGCATAAGTAGGCCCTTTTATTAAATGCTCAACTAGTAGACAACGTGTATGTTGATTGAGACATCTAAGCCTGATTTAATGCATTTCTATTTATAGATATTTATATTGCATACGAAGTGCTGACTTGCAGGTTGGAGGGTTCCCCGGGGTCCGTTAGGGGCGGCCGGGACGAGATGTGTTGTTACACAGTTTGAGGTCAGCCTTTGTTGACCCACGTTACTAATAAATTTTACAGGGCAAGGATCGCATGCAGGAGCTAGCACGCCGGCCAGAAAGGCCCAAGCCCCATGAAGTGTTTTCCTCTTTTGTAGCGCTACTGTTATGATGATGTATGATTGAGACTCTTTTGTCCGGCTTGCATGCCGAGGTAGACTAGGAGTGTTGTGCACATTCTTGACTGCTATTCTTTTTACTTGAGTTTGGACATTTGTTGTAAGGCCCTAAGGCCATTGTTGTGACTCTTATAGCGGTGGATAGCTTCTATTCATGCTTTGTTTCCGCTGTGTCATGCAAGTGTTTTGAGTTTGGGTAGCTATATCAACTTATAATACTAAAGCTGTGGCGTTCGTATGTTGTGTGGCCCCGGCCGGACCCATATTATACGGTCATTACAGGGGAGGTGTTACAATTTGGTATCAAAGGGAGGTTAGATTCAAGGTCAGTGCGTAGAGAAGTTATCCACATAAGAGTAACGCGGGACCGTGAGTGTCCTTATGTTTTAGTCTTGAGATTGGAGACTAATCCCTTATTTCTTGTTTTCCTGAAGAGTGCAAGCAACGAGGCGGGCACTTCAAGAGCAAGGGAAGAACTCTCGGCGAGCAGTGCCACGGCTCCAGGTCTTCTGGGCACGGGTGTAAACCCGGCCGACTTCTGTCGTATGCTTGCAGAAGCGATGGTGGCAGCCCAAGCGGCAGCTGCAGCCCAGGTAGCAACCCCTGCCACACCGGACACGGCGACAGCCGTGCCAGGCGGAGAAGCCAGGAGAGTGGAGCCTTTGGCAGAAAGGGTGGTGGTAGGACATGGAGACCGACACATGAAGTATTTCCTGAGTTTCCATCCCCCGTCTTTCAAGGGTGTTGGAACGCCAACGGATGCGGAGGATTGGTCGGTTCGTATTCAAGAACTTTTGAGGGCGGCGGAGACGCTAGAGGAAAAGAAATCTGAGTATGCGGCGTTCATGTTAGAAGGAGACGCCAAGTTGTGGTGGGTGAGCCTTAGTGGCCGCCAGTTCCCTGGACGCACCCCGTCGGTGGAGGAATTTGGGGACGCTTTTCTAAAGAGATATATTCTCGTTTCTACACGGCTGTCACTTCAGAGACAGTTCCTGCACTTAATGTAGCGGGACAAGACGGTGGACGAATACGTGCAGGAGTTCACCCGATTGGGTCGTTATGCGGGAACGACAATGGTCGATGACGTAGAGAGGGATAACCTCTTCTACCAAGGGTTAAGGGAGAATCTGAGGCAACCCCTCATCTCCATGAAGAGAGCTGGTTTTAGTGAACTTGTTGAAGCTGCCAGGAGTTTGGAAAATGATCTAGAGCAGACCCACCGTCGTAAGGGTTTCACTCCCAAGCATGGGGAAGGGAAGCCTCCCCAAACCCAAGGAAAGTCGGAAGGGAGCAGATGGAGGAAGAAGCCTCACTTTTCCGGGTTCGGTGAAAAGAGCAAGTGGGCGCCAGGAGGTTCTCACTCTAGGGGACCACCGACGTGCTACAACTGCGGGAAGGTTGGGCACATAGCTCGTGTTTGTCACCAAGGGGGAGCGGAGCAAGAGGCGAGGCAGGAGCAGACTGTGCGCTCCATCCCCAGTGCCGCAGAAAAAGGGAAGATGGCGGAATCAAGCGCGTCTCGGTTCCAACCGGTGCAACCAAGGGCTTACAACCTTGGGCAGCAGGAAGCGATCCGTCAAACCGATGTGGTGACAGGTATGAAGAAAATTTAAGTTTGCATTTGTGCTCCATACTTTTTAGACCCCTTTTGTGAGATGTCTTGTTGTAGGCTTCGTGTTAGTTTCTGGATACCCCGCTAGGGTATTGTTCGATACGGGAGCTTCGCACTCTTTTCTTGCGGAGAGTTTCATCCGAAGGGTAGGAGTCGAGTCTTTTTTGGCGGACGCGGAACTGAAAGTGCGCATGCCCAATGGGTCATCTATGACCACCGGGGCTAAAGGCCGCATCTGTTGGGAGCTAGACGGAGTTGACTTCGTTTTGGAAGAAGCAGTGTTACCGTTAGTAGAGTTCGATGTCATTTTGGGCATGGACTGGCTTGCAGAGTAGCGTGCCAGCATTGATTGTTTATCCAAGGTAGTGACCCTAAAGAGTAAGGGGCAAGCGGAAGTCAAATTTGTGGGCATTTGTGGAGTAGCCCATTCCCTAATTACGGCCATGCAAATGATGCGGGCGGTTAACCAGGGTGGTGTGGCGCTGGTAGCGTTGTTGGAGGTTCGTCTCTCCCAACTATCTATTGAGGAAGTGCCTGTGGTGGCAGAGTTCAAGGATGTGTTTCCGGATGAACTTCCTGGAGCGCCTCCTCGGCGGGAGATCGACTTCTCGATCGAGTTAGTGCCGGAGGCTAGACCGGTGTCGCGTCCTCCATTTAGGATGGCACCAAAGGAGTTGGCGGAACTTAAGGTACAGTTACAGGAACTGTTGGAGCAAGGGTATATTAGACCCATTTCTTCACCGTGGAGCGCGCCGGTGTTGTTTGTAAAGAAGAAAGACGGTAGCATGCGCCTATGCATAGACTACCGAGAGCTGAATAAATTGACCATCAAGAATAAGTATCTGATTCCTCGGATAGATGATTTGTTCGACCAATTGGTGGGGTCAGTGGTATATTCAAAACTGGACTTGAAGTCAGGCTATTATCAGCTGCGAATTCGGGATGAGGACATACCCAAGACTGCTTTTGGGACAAGGTACGGACACTTTGAGTTTACGGTGATGTCGTTCGGGTTGACGAACGCACCATCGGGATTACTTGGATTCGTTTGTGGTTGTCTTCATTGATGACATCTTGGTGTACTCCAAGTCTGAAGTGGAGCATGAGACCCACTTGAGAGTGGTCCTGCAAGTGTTGAGGGAGAACCAGTTGTTTGCAAAGTTCTCAAAGTGCGAGTTCTGGTTAGCCAAGGTGGCATTTTTGGGCCACGTGATTAGTGGTGATGGGTGTGCAGTGGATCCAGCGAAAGTGGAAGCCATCAGAGATTGGCCGGTGTGAGGACCGTGGCGGAAGTCCGAAGTTTTCTTGGACTAGCCGGGTATTATAGGAGATTCGTGGAGAATTTCTCGAGAATAGCTCTACCCCTCATCTCACTCACTCGCAAAGACCATAAGTTTGTATGGACCCAAGAGTGCAGTCAAGCATTTGAGGCTCTGAAGGAGAGGCTTATGGTGGCTCCAATCCAGAGTCTACCGCACGGGACCGATGGATTTCAGATTTTCAGTGACGCATCAGGATGTTGTTTGGGCTGCGTTTTGGTGCAACATGGCAAGGTGATAGCTTTTGGTCTAGACAGCTGAAATCTCATGAGAGGAATTACCCCGTCCATGACTTGGAGTTGGCGGCGGTAATCTTCGCGTTGAAATTATGGCGACACTATGTGTATGGCGCAAGGGTGGAGATCTTCACGGATCATAAAAGCCTGAAGTATCTCTTGGATCAGAAGGACTTGAACATGCAGCAACGCAGATGGGTTGAGTTCCTTGGAGACTACGAGGTGGCGATTCAGTATACGCCAGGTAAAGCCAATGTGGTGGCGGATGCCTTGAGTAGGAAGTACTCGGGGCAAGGAAATTGGATCGAAGCTCATGATGAGCGGTTGGTACGGGAATGGGAGTCCCTTGGATTGGAATGTGTTGTGAGAGGCGAGTCTAGCGTGGCTAGGTTGAACTGGATTGAAGTGCAAAACGACTTGTCCGATCGCATTCGGGAAGCGACTCGGTTGGATGTGCAGTTTCAACCTTTTGTATTGGAGGCTCAAAAGGGCGAGAGCAGCGCCTGGGAGATGATTGATGGGATTCTGAAAAAGGACGGAAGGGTTTGTGTACCGCAGTTCGGCAAACTCCGTGAGGAGTTGATGTTTGAGGCTCACTTCACAAAGTACTCCATTCACCCGGGCAGTACAAAGATGTACTTGGATATGAAGAAATCCTTTTGGTGGCCGGGGTTGAAGCGGGACGTGGCTTTGTATGTGAATCGTTGCCAAACTTGCGCCTTGGTGAAGGCCGAGTGTCAGAAGCCGGGCGGGTTCCTGAAGCCCCTTCCAATCCTGAGTGGAAATTTGATGACATCTCCATGGATTTTGTACATGGTTTGCCTAGATCGCATCAGGGTAATGATGCAATTTGGGTGATTGTGGATCGCCTAACCAAGGTGGCCCATTTCATCCCAAATCGGAAGGAGGACGGCGTGGAGAAGCTGGTGGGATTGTTATGTACGCAACATTGTGCGACTACATGGAATTCCTAAGAGCATAGTCAGCGATCGAGATGGACGATTTACGTCCAAAGACTGGAGATTGGTTCAGAAGAGTTTGGGTACGAAGCTAAAGTTCAGTATGGCGTTCCATCCTCAAACAGATGGGCAAACTGAAAGAACGAACCGTACTATGGAGGATATGTTGAGGATGTGCGTTCTTGACTTCGGCAAGAAATGGGAGGATCACCTCTTCATGGTGGAGTTCGCATACAACAATAGTTTTCAAGCAAGCATAAAAATGGCGCCATACGAAGCTTTGTATGGGAGGGGGGTGTCGAACGCCAATGTCTTGGGCAGAGGCGGGAGACACCAAACTTTTGGGAAAGGATGTGGTAGTTGACGCTTGTGAGTTGGTACGGACTATCCAAGAGCGTATGAAGGTGGCGCAAGACAGGCAAGCAAAATACTTTAATGCTCGTCACCGGAAGTTGGAATTTGCAGTTGGTGATTGGGTATATCTGAAGGTCAAGCCGTTCAAAGACCTCTCACGGATTCGCCGACTCAAGAAGTTGAGTCCAAGGTTTTTGGGGCCTTTTGAAGTTGTTGAGCGGGTAGGAGAAGCAGCCTATCGGTTGGCGTTGTCCACAGATTTGAGTGGATTGCATGACGTCTTCCACATCTCCGTTTTGAGGAAGGCCTTGGTGGAGGCTAGCGTAGTGATTGAGCCGGCATCGGTGCCGATTGAGGAAGACTTGAGGACGCGAGTCCTCCCAATTGCTATAGAGGATTCAGAGACCTGACAGTTGCGAAATATAGAAGTTAGACTCGTGAAAGTTCGATGGGACAACTGCGGTCGTGAGGAGTTCTCTTGGGAGCGAGAACAGGCCATGCTAGAAGATTATCCAGAACTCTTCTTGTCAGGTACAATTTAAGTTTTGTACCCTTTTGTTTTAAAATTTCGGGACGAAATTCTGTTAAGTGGGGGAGAGTTGTAACACCCCAGTTTTGCAAGAGAGTCAGTGTGCAGTTCTGGAAAATTTTGGGTTTCTGGAAGGAGGCACACGGCCTGCGACACGGGCGTGTCGCAGGGCGTGTCGAGGCCGTGTCGACACTCGGTCCAAGTGTCGACACTTTCGCTCGACAAAGTGTCGAGAGTAGGGCACACGGCCTGCGACACGGGCGTGTCGCGCAGGGCGTGTCGAGGCCGTGTCGACACTCGGTCCAAGTGTCGACACTTTCGCTCGACAAAGTGTCGAGAGTAGGGCACACGGCCTGCGACACGGGCGTGTCGCAGGGCGTGTCGAGGCCGTGTCGACACTCGGCCCAAGTGTCGACACTTTCGCTCGACAATGTGTCGAGATTGGGGCACGCGGCCTGTGACACGGGCGTGTCACAGGGCGTGTCCCGCTTGGTCGGCGATCTTCGCTCGACATTTTCCGCGTCCGGTGTCGACACAAAGCCTGTCGACGGGTGTCGAGACTTGGCACACGGCTTGGGACACGTGCGTGTCCCAGGCCGTGTCACCTCTCGGGTTGGTTTCGGGGCAGTGTCGTTGGAGGCACACGGCCGGCCACACGGCCGTGTCACTGGGGACACGGGCGTGTCGGATTGAACACGCGCGTGTCAGATGCCCGTGTGTGGTTCCAGGCGCGTCGATTTGAGACGGCGAATGAGGCACACGGCCCTGGACACGGGCGTGTGTCAGGCCGTGTTCGGCCCAGGTCTTTTATTTTTCCAGGCGGATCGTGGCCATTCTTTCTCAGATTTTAGGATCTGACGGTTCATGACTGTTCTTGTTGAGTTAAGTTCGAGAATAGGGTTGAAAACCCTCATTCTCTTCCAAGCTTTCTCTTACTAAAGATCTAGAGAGAAGTGAGAACAAGGAAGAAGGGGAAAGAGAGTTCGGGCTGTAGGAAGGGTTTCGGTGTTCCAAATCGCGAACCGAGTCCAGATCCGTGAAGCTTAGATCATTGCGAAGGTTTTCATCCGGCTATTTTGCCATGGCAAGGAAGAGGAGTCGGAAGGTAACGACATTTCTCCTCTCGGTGTTTAGGATGCATGTTTTAGCATCGTTTTCTTCTAGATTTTGGGCACCAACCACTCGAACGAGGGGTGTTTTGGTTGCCAAGGTTCAAGAAGAACCTCCGGGTCGATTGAGTTCGTCCTCGGCATATTTTTGCATTAGAGATCCACTCCGCTAGTGGATTAGGCATGGTGGGTGAAGCTGTAGTCGCGACCGTTAGTCCGACTCGGTGATGTTGCATACGAACTTATTGATTCGTAGAGTTTCCGATGCGGCAAGATGCCGCTTGTGATGTGGTGGTGATTTTTCCCTTTTGCTTGAAAGAGTACGTGTGGTCGGAACCGGGCAAGGTTAGCTCCTCGTGGCGGTAGATGGTTTTATTGGGGGACAAGGTTAGCTCCGTATGAGTTGGAGATGGTTTCCTTGGTGGACAAGGTTAGCTCCCCACGAGTTGGAGATGGTTTCCTTGGTGCGCGGGAACGCTACAGTACAAATGAGGGATTAGGGTGGTTTAATCTTGGTTTGTGATGTGCCAAGGCGTGACTATGTCTCCGTGGTCGGCTGGCTATCCCGTGACATGTACGTCATGCGTGGAGAGTGTCCCGGCGAGACTAGTCCCCTTCTGTGAGACTGACGAGAATGCCAAGCTTGGGGCAAGCCCGGGCAATGAGGCCATGAGCGGGTGGGGTCCAGCAAGGCTTCTTTGAATCGGTCAGTTTGTGTTTGTTGGAATCCTGACATGAGACGTCAGAAATTGCAGCCAAGCCCGGGGCTAAGACTTTGAGTGGGTGAGGCCTAGGCAAGATTCCATGCGGCGGCCTGTGTGTCGTTTGAGGGAGTTGTGTCTCCCTTAGTGTTTGCGGCTTTATGCAAATGGGGAAATGATGAGTACCCTATTGATGTGATGTTGTGCTAGATGCATACGTAGTAGGGTGCCTTGGGTGAAGCCCGGGTGTTGCATTCATGTTGCATAAGTAGGCCCTTTTATTAAATGCTCAACCAGTAGAGAACGTGTATGTTGATTGAGACATCCAAGCCTGATTTAATGCATTTCTATTTATAGATATTTATATTGCATACGAAGTGCTGACTTGCAGGTTGGAGGGTTGGGGGGTTATCCCCGGGGAGATCCGTTAGGGGCGGTAGGCCGGGAGGAGATGTGTTGTTACACAGTTTGAGGTCAGCCTTTGCTGACCCACGTTACTAATAAATTTTACAGGGCAAGGATCGCATGCAGGAGCTAGCACGCCGGCCAGAAAGGCCAAGCCCCATGAAGTGTTTTCCTCTTTTGTAGCGCTACTGTTATGATGATGTATGATTGAGTCTCTTTTGTCCGGCTTGCATGCCGAGGTAGAGTAGGAGTGCTATGCACATTCTTGACTGCTATTCTTTTTACTTGAGTTTGGACATTTGTTGTACGGCCCTAAGGCCATTGTTGTGACTCTTATAGTGGTGGATAGCTTCTAGTCGTGCTTTGTTTCCGCTGTGTTATGCAAGTGTTTTGAGTTTGGGTAGCTATATCAACTTATAATACTAAAGCTGTGGCGTTCGTATGTTGTGGGGCCCCGGCCGGACCCATATTATACGGTCATTACAGGGGAGGTGTTACACAAGATTCTTCATCCGCACTCGGACCAGGAGATCTCAGACAAAGGTGGATTTCGACATCCTCCCTCCACGCCAATCTTGTGAATGAATAACATGTGGCCTCCGACCGCCGGAGAGCAGCTAGACCCGCTACTACCCCACCGGAGCTCTGTTTTGAGCTTGGGTGGCTAGCAATACAGAGCCGGGCTCCCCAGGGCCTCTGTGGCTCAATGGGGAGCACCACCTCACTGGAGAGGACTTAGTAACCCTCTCTGGGAAACTCTAAGGTGGCAACAACGCCGAAGAGAAGACGTTCGACGGCGCCAAATCTTGCATGCCCTCTATTTGACTCCTCCCGGCGGTCGCCGGCGACAACATGTCGCCTGAAGGAGTTAACACCTTCGTCGAGCCCGCTGGAGGTGGCGACATGAACAATGGATGGCTCAATTTCAAGCAGTAGTTATGCTTTAGAATCTGTGCAGTTCGTTTTGAACTGAAATATTTGATTAATTGTTTGAATGTCTTAGACTCTATTTGTTTGGGTGTTTCGCTGTTCCATTTTGGGCAAACACCGCTGGAAGGAGGGTAAACAAAGGAACCTCCGGTGGCGTTTGCTCTGTTTCCACCCGGCCGCCTTGAGAAACGCCCCAAAAAACTCTGTTTGGAGCAGCCACCTCCCCCCTCCAGTTCGAACACTATGCTTCCACCTGCCGGATCGACCCGCCACCGCCGAACCAAATGGAGCCTTAATGGCCTATGTTAAGGAAGTCATATATAAGAAAATTGCGGAGAATTTCATCAGGATTGAGATAAAATTTTTTATATTTTCTTATAAAATCATTTACCATTTATAAAAGTCAAAAGAGTGAATTTAGTTCAAAATAATTATTATTTCAACTTCAAATAATTATAGAAATAAATCGGTGCAATTTCAGAATTTTGACACCAATAAAAAATGAATAAAATCTAATTATATAAATTATTTGAAAAATATCAGACTTAGGCTCCGTTTGGGGGACTTATTTTCACCGGTCAAGCGGTCACACCGCATGTACCGGACCTTAATTAAGTCCCGGTTCATGCGGTCGTGACCGCTTGACCGGTAAAAACAAGTCCCCCCAAACGGAGCCTTAATTTACAAAACTTGAACTCGGGATGACAATAGTTCATCATTCCTTCCAAAATAGCTCGATATTTCTATTGCCACTTATAATAATACAAACAGTTAGATTGAATGTTATTTAACATAATCAGCCCGTGTTAAATATTTATCTGGTTTGATCGACTTAAATCCAAACAACACCTTAACTCAAAATATCGATATGTTGAAGGTCATATATAATTAAGAACTCATTGAACTCGAATCTTTAAGACATAAATTAGTTCCTCTTTGAAACGAAGAAGAAAACCGTAAATATCTCCTCGGAACAGAGATGGAAAACTTACTTGCCCTACCTCCAAGGATGAAAATTGTATGCCCTTGAGAAGGTAAACTTAGGCTTGAGTTGCAATGAACACAGATGACCTCTAAAACCGATAAAGCTGGGCTTATAAAAAATATTTTTTGTTTATTTTATTTCATTGTTCCTCGTTTACTAGCAATTCCTGATTGTTCGTTATTAGACTTAAGGCTTGAGTTGCCCTGAGATTTGATTGTTGTGGCGGGTCGGTCATGCCCGTAAGTGATTTCTTACAAGCATGAGAAGGATGACGACTCTTTAACAATAGGGAGTTGTTGCAGGTCGCCCAGTTTTCCCCCGGTCCGGAGAATCAGACCGCCTTAGCTCCGAGTCAGACAGAGCGCAAACAGTCAAAAGAGAATCCAAACAACAATGACGAGACTTTTTAAATGTGGTAAACTCAGAAATGGTGACAAACCACGTTATCGGATCTGTGTCGGGGCAAAATCCATTATCTTACCTTTGTTACAAGTATTTGGAGTTTTCCAGAGGTGACAGACCACCTTTAAGTTACAAGTTTTGAGTACAAAGAAAAAAGGAAAAAAGCTAAGTTATCGGGGTTTCCGTGAAGTATCCATGAGAGTGTCTAACAGAGAGCTCACCAATGCCTTCTCCTGGGCTCGCTGAAGCGTCCAGGTGACCGTTCAGCATCGAACGGACTAGACAGGGAGCAGAGCGAATCTCGAGACAAAGAATAATAAAAGGCCTACATTCTCTCTTTAAAATCTCAGAGATCTCTCTAATTTCTGGAATTACTTGTCCTCAAATGAAAGCCCGGGGGTCTTTTATACATTTCTTGAATGAACGAGTTGGTAATTCCGCCCGACTGAATCTTGAATTGACTAGTGATGTTGCTCTGTTCTGGTCACCCGGATCCCGAATATAATTTTCACAAAATAACGAACGTGCCCCTCGGGAGGACCGAGCGGCCCAGGCAAGTTGCATGACGCAGTGGAGGCCAAAGTTGGCGGTAGGGCCGGAAACTTTAACATATATGCAAGGAATTTAAACCTTTTGTATATAATATATATGCACATTTTTTAATTTAACATAACAATTTAGAAAGGATGAAATTACCTTGCTAAAAATGTCTTGCAAAATAGAAACGAAATTTTTCCTTCCTAAAATTAGCTAGGCCCATATTAGCTAGGAAAAAAATTTGTTGCTAAATTTCTTGCTAATTAAAATTAGCAAGAATTTTATTGAATTAGCAAAGAATTTAACTTCTTGCTAATTTAAGTTTTTCTTGTAGTGAATTTTCATAAAATTACGAACGTGCCCCTCGGGAGGTCCGAGCGGCACGGACAAGTTGCATGACGCAGTGGAGGCCAAAGTTGGCAGTAGGGCCGGAAACTGCGGTGGCGCTAGAGGGCCACCAGCGCGCGCGCAATGGGTGGTGTGTGCGCGTACGCTCGGGCACTATGTACGTGCATGCAAGGGAGTGTGTGTTGCATGCACCAGAAGGTGGGCATGCTCTTGGGCGTTGCGCGCGTCATGCGCAAGGGCGCACATGCATGCACCTGCGCGTTGCGCGTATGTTGTGCACGGGGCGCGTACATGCATGTGAGGGGTATGCGCGCTGAGCGTATTGATTTTTCAAGTTAAAATATGTGTCGTTTTATTTTAATTATTATTGTGATGTAATTTTAGTTGTATCATGCATACCGCTAAGCGCTTGTGCATGTGCTTGTCGCAAATCACCCGATTTTTCCTGGGGCCAAAAAATCGGACCGCCTTAGCTCAGAATTGGATCGGGCGCGCAAACAAACCAAAAAAAGCAACAACAAATAACAAATGGCTTTTTTGACATGGAAAACCCGAAAAAGGATAAAAACCATGCAGTCAGATCTATGTCGGGCCGAAATCCACTATTTCGTCGGAATTTTACACGAGTTAAGATAATTTCTCGGATGGTGACATACCACCTCTTTATTACAGTACAAACTATGAAAGCAATGAAAAAGAAACTAGGTCGTCGCAGTTTGGGTGGAAGCGCTTTGGTGGTGAAAATCACCAAGTCCACAAAGCCACGGCAGAAGTGCTCCTGTTGAGCCGGAGCCTTGATGTGAGTGCACCTTTGGAGAAGAAAAAGCCACGTTCTTGGAGCCTTGAGACGTCTTCGTGCTAGAGAGGGAGCAGAGAGAGTTCTGAGCGGTGTAACGATATAAGTCTCACGTTTTTGCTGAAAAACCTCAGAGTTATTTCTAGCATCTGGAATTGCTTGTCTTCAAATGAAGGCATAGGGGCACGTTTATAGTTTTATGGAGGGATATGTTGGTAATTGTATCAAGGCAAATTTTGTGTCGGTGAATGGCGTCACTTCGCTCCGGTCACCTGGATCACCAATTTTAGTGAAATGACGAAAGTGCCCCATGGGCAGTTTGGGCGGCCAGGGTAGGTTTCCCGGCGGCAAAAGGGGCGGTCATTGTGCTCGCGCGCCCATGGGGCATGTCGTGCCCGCCTTGGTTTATCGTGCTTGTCCTTGTGTACGCTTCTCCTTGCACGGTCGTTTGGGTCCCTTTGCCTAATATCCTAAGGGGAACCCTATCAAATGTTCTCAACTAGTAGAGTTCCAACCAGCTTGTCTTTTCTGAACTTTCTTTTTCTCTTCCTGCTTTTCATATTTGGTCCATTCCTGAGAGCTATATAGTTTGTCTCTTTCTGACTTGTTCTCTTTGATTTGATTACAGACAGCCAGAATAATAATCCTAGAGGTTGGGCTCCATTGCACATAATTTGGCCTTGCTTCCAGCTCTACTCTATGCCTCTTTTTCTTCATTCTCGCATCCTCTTCATCAGCAGCAATTTCTATGCCCTTTGATAGATATTGAGTGGTGGGATTGAATGCATCTTCATCATCAGGAGCTGCAACCTCAACATCAGGAACCTCTGGATCGGGAACAACAGGCTCATCATACTAGATAGAATCTAGGCCCAATGATTCCCTGATCACATTGGAGGTCCGGATAGCATGGTCTCCACTAGCCATTATCATTCACCTCTCTCCCTTTATGACTTTTTCAGTTATTTGATTGCTTAGGAATTCCTTGGAGGAGGTTATATTCTTATCCTGGTGGTTTATAGCAACTGTGATGTGATTCTTGACTTTCGACATATGATCATCTAAGATTTGATTGCAAGCATCCATTCTTCTTTCAATGATTTTCATATGCTCTTCCATGTTGGTTTTTATTACAGTATGAACCATCTACATGTTTTTAGTGATGATGCATTGGTTTTGGATGATATCTTCATATACCTTTTGAATTTGATCAAGTTGAAGTGTTGTGTGGTCTAAAGTAGGGACAACTCTCATAAAGAATTTAACAGAATTCTCTTTTAACAAGTTTACTTCACATCTGATAGATGAAATCTCAGAAGTTAGGTACTTCCTTAGGTCTTTGATTGAGTCATACACATACAACTATATTTTTCTTCTTTGCTCATCAAAGAGCCCTCTTAGCTGTGACAGAACGAAGGTGGGAAATGAATCATTCATTTGAGCAGATACTGTAGAGTTAAACTCTTCATTTCTCTTCCTAATATCTCTCCCTATTTGTGAATCATCCACTCCATATTCTGAGGAGTGATCTTGATGTTCATCAGCATGAATCTCTTCATTTCTTTGAATGCCCCCCATCTCATGATCCTCAGCAGGGGATATGACATCCTATCTTTTGTCATCTTTTTCAGATTCTTCCACTCTAGATTCAGCTTCTTGAGCATGGAGCTCAGGGTGAGTCTCCCGCTCAACAGTAACATTAACTATTTTGCTCTCCCTCAACAGGTTCACCCTATTCTAGGGTCTACCCCTCAATATCAACACTAATCCTGTTCACATTAGTTGGCATGGGAACTTCAACATGTTCAATAACTATGTCACATTCAAAGACAGTAGGAGACACTTCCTTAGTAACATTCTTTGGTGCAAGATCAGATGAGATTAATACTTGAGCACTCACCTGTCTTCTCTCAGAATCACTTGAATAAGAAAGACAGGTGTTATGAGGTTGAGTGTTCCTACTGTCTCCAGACCCACTACTTGAGCTTTCTTGTGTAACTGACTCAGCTTTCTTTTTCCTTCTCTTTTCTGACTGCAGAGGGTGCTTGGTCAGCACCCTATCCCATCTATCAAGCATATTTATGACCATTTTCCACATATGGTGAATCTTTGCAACCAGACTCTTGTTAAACATCTCTGGTATAGAGTTGAGTAGGTACAAAGACAAAGTCCTTCCCATTTTAGGAGCATGGATGCTCTCAATCACCTTATCAAACACTACCTTGCCCCAATTGGTCTTCTTGGAAAGAATCACTCTAATCATTAGCTCAAACATCTTTCTATAGATTTTATCACGAGAGCTAGTCTTGCATAGCAGAGCTATTCTAATGAAATCTGCTAAGAACTTTCCCTTCTGATTCATGTCTTTCATATTCAAGGTGCCACAAGTGTCCTTGGAAAGACCACCAATGGAAAGCATTCTTCACGTCTTCTTTATACAGCTCATGTTCCTCTTCACTGGAAGTGAACTTGGGAAGCTTCAGTGCCTTGCTTATCCTCCTTGCAATGATCTTAAGCTTTTCTCCATTTATGGAGGTCTTGATTTTGGTGGAGGAAGGACCCACTTTGGCATTTGGAAACAGCTCTAGTACCTCTCTTTTCCAGATGGCAGAGGGTTCCGATAATAGATATTCCAGTTCAGCGGTTGACAGAAGATGTATAACAGATGGAATCTCGGTAGGAGCATCTTTGAATCCATTGTGAACAAGTTCACATCTCTCAAATAGGAATTCAATACCCTTGGAAGGCATTGATTCAGATAAATTGAACGAGGAGTAGAGGATTATGTGAGAAGGTGGAGAGGCATGTACCTTGGAGTGATTGACAATTTTGTTGGACGACCTTGATTTATCCTGATAAATTTGAAGCTTTTCGACCCGTCAGAACATTTGAGTCGAGTCCATTGGATGCCAAAGATTTCCACTCGACACCAGGACTTATCACTCGATGCCAAGTCAGTTGGCCCTTTCTTCATTAATTTCTCCTGCAAAATGGTTAGCCTCCAAAAGCACATATAGAGATTTCTATTTCCAATTTCAAGAATGACTGATTATATTAAAAATATTCTAATCAACTCATGTTTAATATTTCTAATTCAAACTTGAAAAGACTAAACTTGGCTTCATCAAGAGCCTTAGTGAAGATGTCAGCCACTTGTCTTTCTCTTGGGACAAACTCAAGTTGATGTCTTCTTTCTCAACATGCTCTCTTATGAAGTGATACCTTATTTCAATATGTTTAGTATTGTTGTGTGACACAAGATTCATAGCAATTGAAATGACACTTGATGAGTCACACTGACTATAATGTTCTGGGTCCTCTTATCCATAGTGGCTAGGACTACCTACTCCTTTGTCATTTCTGAGAACTTTTTTGGAGGCTTCATATTATCACCTAATGCTGAGATCTTCATGCGAATAAAGGGTCCCTCTTCTACTGTTACAAAGATCCTAGGGTATGAGGCTTCCATGAAAAGTCTCACCCTCTCCTTACATATCTCAAAGTTCTCCTTCCTGCAAATGATAAGCTTCATAGAACGCAGCTCTTTGTGCTTCTCTCTAGAAGTCATGATGATTATCTTTTACTACCCTTGGAGATCTTGTTCAAAATGTTAGGTCTTTATGGAATAACCTGCCTTCGATATCACTTGAAAGCCTTTTTAAGGGTAACTAAACACCTATAGGGCGTGAATATGTTTCTTTTTTATCTTTAGTTCTTTTCTAGATTTTACTTGATGTGTTTATGTTAGGTTAGTAGCTTTCAAGAATACAGAAAACACACAAACAATTTATAATTGTTAACCTATCTATGGTACATCCACTTTCCCCCTTCAGCTATCTAGCAGAGAGCAAGACTATGCCAACTTCTTCAAAACTCAGATCAATAGATCTTACAACTCAGATCCCTCCCTGGATCTTACACCTCAGAGTGACTTCCACTCCTACAACTCAGACTTTTTTCAATCCTACCTCAGAGACAGCAACAAATCTCCTACCTCAGGCTCACAAGCAAGCCATCCTCAGTCTTTATAACTCGGGCCTACCTTAGAGATAACAACAAGTCTCATACCTCAGGCTTACAAGCAAGACAAAACTAAGTCTTTATAACTCAGGCATACCTCAGATTCTATACAAGAATCCTACCTCAGATTTTAGAGAAAGTCCTACACTCTGATCTCAAAGAGATCTTATAATAGATATTAAAAGAGTGTTTGTTTTACAAAGACTCAAGAACAGATGCTCTTGGGCCTTCTTCTTGAGTTGTTTCACCAGACAACTTATTTTCACCCATAGTAACAGGAAATGATCTTCAGATTTGGGATAGTCTATGATGTGTTGAATACTTGCAGAGATGATCTTCTTTAAGCTTTAAAACGATTGTTGTGAAGACTTGTGGAGCTTGAAGATAATGATTTGATCTTTCTTGATGGAGGCGACTTTTGTGAATTTGGGTTTGCAGAATGTATTTTAAAAAGTCTCGTCAAGAATTGCAAGCACTTAGTTTATATATCTCTGCATCACCAATGACTATAATCATGTTTAGGTATGCGGTATAGCCAGATTCAACAGTTATATCTTCCTAAGATTGCATGTCAGAAGAATATGGCAGTTTCCGTATTTTAGTGCACAATTGGCATCAATTTGAATTAAGCATGACTTCAGCAGAATGCTGTTGGAACTCTAGTTCTGATTTGGGCAAGGATCACTATTATGTTTGTTTAGATTGACTCAAATGTATAGTCATTGGTCATAGGATTATTTCCAGATTTGCCTCAGAAGGACTTTCCAGAATTGCTGAAAGAATTCCAAGAAATGCAGTTGTGACATAGTCAGAAAATCAGTTCGGCGATAGTCAAACTCAGTTTGACGAACGTCGAACTCAGGTCGATGAATTATGAGTTCCTTCTCTGAACTCAGGTTGACGAACTCTGATCTCAAGCAAGAAGTTCAGCTCGACGAATTCTAGCAGAGCTCGACGAACTCCGAGCTCAAATCGACGATCGCTAAACTCAAGACAGATTCCCAGCTCGACGAAATAGAAGCTGAGCTCGACGATCTGCGAGCTCAGGTCGACGAATTCTGTGCAGTTATTCCAGGCCTATTTATTTACAGTTGGCAAATCAACTCAAGAATTAATTACAGTCAATATGGAAATAGTCGTTCAAATGCTGCATTAAACATGGGCTGTTTCAGGAGTTAATTCAGGATCAATTTCCAAAGTATATTCTACTCTCGGGAATGCTTCATCCGTTATCAAGAGAAATGAAATTCAAATGTTTAAAGTCAGGACAGAGAAAATATAAAATAGACAAGAAGATAGAGATTGTCAACACATAATACAGATGAAATAAAGAGGAGCGTCTAGAGATACAGTGAAGATTTTTCTTTGTAAAGAGGAGAATCAACTCTGCATCAATAGACATTCATTAGAGTTCTTCAACGCTCCAGGCTTTCAAGAGACACACATCAATATGTCAGTCTGAGAGCTTACTGAAGATCATCATCACTTTGAAGGCCTACACCCTGTAGCAAAGCTTTCTGCAATCCTGAACCATTCAATATCTCAGGGGGAGCTTTTGCTAACATCAAATCCACTAGTCTTCACTTAGATTGTTGACAGAGAAGATAACATCACTCTATCACCCCATCACTGTAAAAGGGTTCTTTAACTCCCTTCAAAAGTTATTACTGCTTGCAAGGCACCTGATCAAAAGACTTGAAGATTGATTTTTGAGCACCTGATCAAAAGCTCATTGGTGGCAGTCACCTGATCAAAAAACTGAGTGGATTCCTACCAGAATGGTAGAAGAGTGGATGTACCCAGGTTGGGGAACCACTATAAAATCCTTGTGTCTTCTGGTTGCTTGCTCTCTTTCTTTATTTTCTTTGTGTTGTGATCTTCTGCTCTTTATTGTTATATATATACATATAACTCTAATTAGTGCTAGTTAAGATCTATCCCTCAACTTTCAATTTGTATTAGAGGGAGGTTCTTTTGGTTGTACAGGCTAACACCTGAACCAAAATGATCTGATAGATCTTATATATCTTTGGAGTTTATCATGGCACAAATTGATGAGCTTTCAAGCATCAGACTATCTATTTGCAATCTAAATAAGCTTGCATCATGGAAGACAAAGATTAGGTTTTATATGAACTCCATTGATGAAAGCATTTTCAACTCCATCTTGTCAAGTCCACCTCAACCTCAGGAAACAACAAGTCCCAATGTTGTTCCATCATCTCAATGGATAGATGCCTAGAAAAGACTGAAGATTGTTGATGCACAAGCAATGAACATTCTTGCACAATCAATGTCTGATGACATTTTTCTGGAAATTGCTGAATGTTCATCTACAAAAGATATGTGGGACTCCCTCACAGCAATGGCTGCTGGATCAGCTAAAGAAAGAATAATTGATGCTGAAACCTGGAGTGACTCTAAAGCTTCATCCTGCACAACTGAAGAGGAAGAAGAGGCAAGAGCAAGAGAATTTTACCTAATGGCAATAAATGCCTCCTGCAGCAACTCTGATGAAGAATCAGAATGTGAATCAGAATAAGATCAGGTAATCTATACCCTTGATCTTTCATCAGAAGAATTTAAAACTGAGTTTAAATTATTATGTAAAGACTTAATTCAATCTGAGAAGGAAATAAAATTTCTCAAAGAGAAATTATATAAGGTATCCTTCGAAAATATAACACTCAAAGAAGATTTAAAGAATACTCTTGAACAAATAAGTCATTTAGAATCAATTAAAGTAGAAGAAAAGTTAGATGACACAGATAAAAATATCGAGGAATTGCAAAAGAATAAATCAAATCAATTTAAAAATATTCAGAAATTTTTTGTTCAAAATAATTCGTCGAACCGAGCTCGACGAAAACAACACCATTCGTCGAACAAAGCTCGACGTACTATGAACAAAGATTTTGATCTTAATTGGTCTGAAAATTATGCTCGACGAAATAGATATAATTCGTCAAACAGAGGTCGATGAAAGTGGAACAGAGAAAACAATTTCCATTGTTCTCTGAGCAAAGATCGACGATCTCAATACCATTCGTCGAACTCAGGTCGACGAAATTACTTTAATTCGTCGAACTCAAAATTTGAGAGCAGAAATTTTAACTTATTTCAAAATCATAATCAACATCTTATAAATCCTTTTACGGAGTGGATAATCCCTCCTGGGAAATATCATCCACTGGGATATAAAAATCAACCTGGATATTCATTTATTTCTAACTATTATAAAAGAGAACCAGGACCCAAGATAATCTGGGTCCAGAATTCCTAACCTCACTTTGCAAGACAAGACATGCCTTACCATAATGGAGCAGTGGTATTTAATAGTAATCAAAAGTTATAGTCTCAGGCAATATAGAGGATACTTCAGTGGCTGTATAGTGGGAGATTGCTTGGAAGGCAACAACAGTAGAGAGAAGTTGCTAACTCTCTAAGTTATGAATCCTAATCAGACTTGGGCAAGGACAAGTAAATAGGGGAGGTTATTTATTTCATAAACAGGAAATTGCCTAAGTTGTGACAGTAGTTTATTTTTTTTCTCAAAGCACCCTTGTACATCTGCTGAAAATTTTATAAATCAGGCAGATTGTTTTAGCTTTGTATTTTATTTGTTATTATGTAAACAGTGTCCTCACCCAAATAGGGGAAGATTGTTGGAACCCTAGTTCTGATTTGGGCAAGGATCACTATTAGGTTTGTTTAGATTGACCCAAAATGTATAGTCATGGGTCATAGGATTATTTCTAGATTTGCCTCAGAAGAACTCTCCAGAATTGCTGAAAGAATTCCAAGAAATGCAGTTGTGACATAGTCAGAAAATCAGTTCGACGAACGTCGAACTCAGTTCGACGAACGTCGAACTCAGGTCAATGAATTATGAGTTCCTTCTCTAAACTCAGGTCGACGAACTCTGATCTCAAGCAAGAAGTTCAGCTCGAGGAATTCCAGCAGAGCTCGACGAACTTCGAGCTCAAATCGACGATCGCTAAACTCAAGACAGATTCCTAGCTCGACGAAATAGAAGCTGAGCTCGACGATCTGCGAGCTCAGGTCGACGAATTCTGTGCAGTTATTCCAGGCCTATTTATTTACAGTTACAGATCAACTCAAGAATTAATTACAGTCAATATGGAAATAGCCGTTCAAATGCTGCATTAAACATGAGCTGTTTCAGGAGTTAATTCGGGATCAATTACCAAAGCATATTCTACTCTCGGGAATGCTTCATCCGTTAACAAGAGAAATGAAATTCAAATGTTTAAAGTCAGGACAGAGAAAATATAAAATAGACAAGAGGATAGAGATAGTCAACACAGAATTCAGATGAAATAAAGAGGAGCGTCCAGAGATACAGTGAAGGTTTTTCTGTATACAGAGGAGAATCAACTTTGCATAAATAGACATTCATTAGAGTTCTTCAACGCTCCAGGCTTTCAAGAGACACACATCAATATGTCAGTTTGAGAGCTTACTGGAGATCATCATCACTTTGAAGGCCTACACCCGGGAGCAAAGCTTCCTGCAATCCTGAACCATTCAATATCTCAGGGGAAGTTTTTGATAACATCAAATCCACTAGTCTTCTCTTAGATTATTGACAGATAAGACACCATCACTCTCTCACCCCCTCGCTGTAAAAGGGTTCTTTAACTCCCTTCAAAAGTTATTCCTGGTTACAAGTCACCTGATCAAAAGACTTGAGGATTGTGTTGGAACACCCTATTACTAATTTGGGTCAGGATCACTATGTCTCTAGAAACATTTGCTTGACCTTCTGTATAGCTTAATAGGTCAATTAGAATTGAGTCTAAGGGTTAGAAGTCTAGGTTTGGAAGCTGCCCTGAAGACCAAGATTTTCTGTCTGGAGACTAAGTCATATCGTCGAGCTCAGCACGACGATTCGTCGAACTCCGGTCGACGATCGTCTAGCTCAACTTCGACGGATCGTCGAACTCCATTCGACGATCGCTGAGCTCAACTTCATAATATCGTCGAACTCCATTCGACGATCGGTGAGCTCAGGTCGACGATTTTGACTCTGCATTAGATCTTTATCTCTGAGCTCAGTTCGACGATCTTTGAGCTCAGATCGACGATTATCTTGCTGCTGTGTGTTTTCAGATCGCTGAGCTCAGCTCGACGATAGCAGAGCTCAGTTCGACGATTTCAGATAACTTCCAGAATTCAAATTCAAATCAGTTAGAAGTTATTCTGCAATTAATTCAGAGATTTGCTAGCCGTTTTCATTCAATTCTGGAGCAAGTTTCAAGGGATTTTTCAAGGAATGTTTCTGTGAACCTTCCTCTAAAAGAGTTTATGCAATTAAGGATGCAATCAATGCAGACCAACAGCTATCCTTGACAGAGAATAATATTCTATTCTGTACCAGAGAATAAAAGACAGGATTTTTGAATCTCTCACAATATAGAGCACACACAATACAGATTACAGAGACAACCTCAAAAAATCTTCTGTCTAAAAGAATTCTGAAGAACACTCATCCAAGGAGATCAAGTTTTCAAATCTTCAGATCTCTTTTAGTTTTCAAAGTGTTCAAGGCAACATATTCCAGACTCCAGACATTCAACATTTCAGCTATTGCTGAAATCATCTTCTGCTGGAGTTCAACCTTTGAAGGCCTATCACCCTCAGCAAAGCTTCTCTTCCTGAAGATCTCAAGGATTTAGGGGGAGCTTTGACATCAATCCACATAGTCTTCTCAGTTGTTTGAGAAAGAGAAGACTGACATCACTCTCTCACCCCCACTCTGTAAAGGGTTTTTCAAACTCCCTTCAAAAGTTTGAATCTGGTTTTTGAGCACCTTGTCAAAAGCTCATTGGTGGCAAGACACCTGATCAAAAAATCTGCTTTGGTTTTTGAGCACCTTATCAAAAGCTCATTGGTGCCCAGGACACCTGATCAACTCATCCTGCAGTGGATTCCTACCTAGGGTGGTAGAAGAGTGGATGTACCCAAATTTGGGGAACCACTATATTCCCTTGTGTCATCTGGTTTTGGCTTGCTTTCTTTTTGTTTTTGGCCTTGATTTTTCTGTGCTTAGTTTTTGCATAGCTTAGTACTGTGATTAGATTTATTTCTGCTTCCATGCTCACACATATTACAACAATTGTTGTAAAAGTTTGTAAAAGTTTCTAAAGCACCATATACTCTATTCACCCCCCCCCCCCTCTAGAGTATATCAGATCTAGTTGCACTTTCAATTGGTATCAGAGCCAGGTTGGTTAAACATACCATACCTGATTGGTTGTACAGGCTAACACCTGAACCCAAAGATTCCAAACTAGATCTGTTTTTTTTTGTATTTTATTATTAGATTTTGTTTGCACAAATCATGGCCCAAAACAAGGATTATGCTAGCACCAGACCTCCAGTGTGCAATCTGTCAAAGTTTGCACTTTGGAAAGCAAGGATTAGACTTTACATGAATTCTATTGACGAAGATATATTTAATTCTGTTTTGACAGTGTGTCCAAGACCCCTAGAGAATACAAGTACAAATGTTGTTCCACCTCCATCAGGAATAGATGCTGACATCAAAAAATGGAAAGTAGCTGATGTCAAGGCTATGAACATTCTAGCCCAGACAATGTCAGATGACATATTTCAAAAGGTAGCTGAATGTAATTCAGCCAAGGAGATTTGGGACAAGCTCTCAGAAATAGTCTCAGGCTCAGCTGATGAAAGAAAGGACAGAAGATCCCATCTCATCTCTTAATATGAGAACTTCAAGAAGGGAGAGACTGAGTCAGTGGGAGACATGTATAACAGACTAAGTCTAATTGTCAGTGAACTGAGGACATTGGACAAAGAGATCTCTCTAACAGAACTTAATGACAAGATCCTAATGTGCTTCCCCAGCACTTGGGATTCAAGAATCTGGCCAATTAAAGATGCCAGAAGTCTGAATGAGATCACCACTGAAGCTTTGTTGGGTAAGCTCAAATCTTATGAGCTACTCATCAAGAACAGAGAGGAAGAACAGAAGGCTGCTTCACCAGCCACAAGGAAAGAGAAGACCATAGCATTCAAGGCAACTGAGGATCTGCCTGAAGATAAAGCCACAGGCAATGATGAACTACTCAGCTTGCTGGCCAAAAGATTCTACAAGATGGCCAGAAAGGACTTCAGAAGAAGATCATACAAGGAGCAGGACAAGCCAAGGTATGACAAGTCCATTAACAACAATAAAGACATTATTTGCTTTGGTTGCAGGAAACCAGGGCACATAGTTCCTGACTGTCCAGAGAACAAGAACAAGGACAGAAGGGACAGGAAAGAAAGAAGGAAGGAGAAAGACTCCAAAAGGAATGGAAATGGCAAACCTTCTTCAAGCAAAAATAAGCATACAAGAAAAGGGTTTGTTGCTGAATCCTGGAGTGAGACAGAAGAGGAGTCAGAAGCCTCTTCTAGCTCCAGTGATGATGAGGATGATGCAGAAGAAAAGGAGTTCTACATGATGGCAATCAATGCCTCACAACACAATTCAGAGGAAGAGGAGTCAGAGTCAGACTCAGAGACTCAACCTGAAGAAGATCAGGTAATTAGCTCTTTTGATTTTAGTTCAGAAGATTTTAAATCTGAATTTAAAGCACTATGTTTAGACCTGCTAAAGTCTGAGAAAGAGATTATCTCTCTCAGAAATCAATTATCTGAACACAATGTTTTAAAGTCAGAAAACCTCAAACTCTCTCAGGAGTTGGAGAACTGTAGGGAACAGATAGCTACACTGAAAAGTGAGCTCTCTGAGGCCAAGAAGTTTGAAGAATCCCTTAATGGGAGAAGCATCAAGCTGATGGACATCACAAGCACAGTGAACTCTAGATTTAACAGTACACTGGGCTTGGGTGCCTCATCCAGCCAACCTATTGTTCTAACAACTCCCATCAAGTTTATTTCTGACAAGGGAAAGGGAGTTGTAGAGGTTGCCAGGAAAAATTCTGATCTGCCTCAGAAAACCAAGTCCCAGCATAAATCGTCGAACAGAGATCGACGATCGCCGAATGAAGATCAACGATCGCCGAACGCAGCTCGACGATCTCAGGAAAAATCGTCGAACGCTGATCGACGATCTCAGCCAAAGTCGTCGAACGCAGGACGACGATCTCATATACCTGACCTCAGTCATAGTCGACCGTCGAACGGAGCTCGACGATCTGACCCAAGATCGTTGAACGCAGCTCCAAGATCGTCGAACAGAGGTCAGAGCTCTGGAAACTTTTTCAAAGGCAAATCAAAATTGAATCATAAGGGTTCTTCATCCCAAACCTTTAACCCTTATACTGAATGGATTATACCTCCAAGGAGATATCATCCTGAAGGATATAAGAGTCAACCTAGGATGTCTTTCATTTCAGAATTTAGAGGTTATCAACCTAGGCCCAAGGTAAACTGGGTCAAAAACAAATGAATTGTCTTATGTGCAGGTGAAGACCTATCCAACATCTAACCAGCAATGGTATTTGGATAGTGGGTGCTCTAAGCACATGACTGGGAATAAGGACAACCTCACATCCTTCAGAGCCAAGCTTGGACCCAAAGTTATCTTTGGTGATTCAAACTTTGGACAAACTAAAGGATATGGTGCAGTCCAGATTGGTTCAGTAACCTTCAAGAAGGTAGCTTATGTAGAAGGACTGAAGCACAACCTAATCAGCATCAGTCAGCTGTGTGATGAAGGCTACCAGGTGACCTTCAGCAAAACCTTATGCAAAATCAAGTCAGAGGACAACACAACAGTGTTAACAGGTAAAAGAAAAGGTAACATCTACTTAGTAGATTTTCTTTCAGCTAATGTAGATATCTGCTTGTTTAATTCAGTCTGTAGACCAAATGTTTTATGGCATAAGAGATTAGGACACCTAAACCTTAGAACTATTGCTAGGCTATCCAAGGACAACCTTGTTAGAGGACTACCTTCTGGCCCCTACAAGAAGGAAGGACTCTACAGGGCTTGTCAATTAGGCAAGCAAACTAAAAACAGCTTTAAGTCACTCAATAAGTGTGATTCACCTAGGATATTGTATCTGTTACACATGGATCTATTTGGACCCATCACAGTACAAAGCTTAGGAGGGAAATCCTACACTTTAGTAGTTGTAGATGACTTCTCTAGATTTACTTGGGTGTTCTTTTTAAGGAAGAAGTCTGATAACTTTAAGTGTCTGACAGAGTTTCTCAAATGTATACAGATTGAGTTCAATAATCACATTGCCCTGATCAGAAGTGATCATGGGACAGAGTTTGATTCTCTTCTTATGCAAGAGTTCTGTCAGAGTGAAGGGATCAGGCATACTTTCTCAGATCCTAGAACCCCTCAACAAAATGGGGTGGCTGAAAGGAAAAATAGAACCCTTATTGAATCTGCCACCACATTGTTGTCAGATGCTCATCTCCCTCTATCCTTTTGGGCAGAGGCAGTGAACACCTCCAACTATGTGCTGAACAGAAGTCTGATACACAAACTAAAGGGAAAGACTCCCTATGAATTACTCAAAGGGAAGAAACCTAAAGTTGACTATTTTAGAGTCTTTGGTTGTATTTGCTACATTCATAATAATGACAAGAAATATCTAGCAAAATTTCAAGCCAAAGCTGATGAAGGAGTGTTTCTGGGATACTCCATGATCAGCAAGGCTTATAGGGTCTATAATAAATCATCTTTGAGAATTGAGGAATCTGTTCACATTTCATTTGATGAAA
This sequence comes from Platanthera guangdongensis, assembly GCA_039583875.1. NCBI lineage: Eukaryota > Viridiplantae > Streptophyta > Magnoliopsida > Asparagales > Orchidaceae > Platanthera > Platanthera guangdongensis. Next base: position 160,794,710 of record CM077153.1, on the reverse strand, counting down.
CTAACATGTCTTTCAAGGAGAAGATTTCTTCTACCATACAACCTTTGCAGGAACATTCTCTAGTTGAAGATATGAACAAGTTACAGGTTGCTCAAGAAGAAGAAAGCAGTGAAGATGAAGGGAATGCTCAACACATTGAAGCACAACCTGAAGAGCCAGTTGTTGTACCACAAGAGGAAACAACAACACAGGTTGGTGAACAATCAACACCCCCTGTTGATTTAGTAACATCAAGAGACCATCCAATTTCCCAAATAATTGGAGAAATCTCAGCTTGAGTGCAAACCAGAAATCAGGTCAACCAAAACCTGTTGCACACCTGCTTCCTATCTCAAATTGAACCTCAGTCCATTCAAGATGCAGAGCAAGATCCACATTGGATCATTGCAATGCAAGAGGAATTGCATCAATTTGAGAGGAACAAAGTATGGGAACTAGTGCCAAAGCCTAAGGATCATTCCATTGTTGGAACAAAATGGGTATTCAAAAACAAACTGGATGATAAAGAAGTAATCATAAGGAACAAGGCAAGACTAGTTGCTCAGGGATACTCTCAAGAAGAAGGAATTGACTACGACCAGACCTTTGCACCTGTTGCAAGATTGGAAGCCATCAGAATATTTCTAGCCTATGCAGCTCATAAAGGCTTCAAGGTTTATCAGATGGACGTCAAAAGTGCCTTCTTGAATGGAGACATCAAAGAGGAAGTTTATATCAGACAACCTCCAGGTTTTATCTCTCCAACTTTTCCTGATTATGTTTTTAGACTGAATAAAGCATTATATGGTCTCAAGCAAGCTCCTAGAGCATGGTATGAGACCCTAGCATGCTTTCTCTTGGAAAATAGTTTTATAAGGGGTAGAGTAGACCAAACTCTTTTTATTAGAACCCATAAGTCTCATACCCTACTAGTACAAATTTATGTAGACGATATCATTTTTGGTTCTACTGACTCAAAATTGTGCAGAAGGTTTTCTAACCTAATGCATTCTAAATTTGAGATGAGTAGCATGGGTGAGCTATCCTTCTTCCTAGGATTGCAAGTCAAACAACATGCTGAAGGCATCTTTATTTCTCAAACCAAATATGCTAATGAACTGGTTAAGAAATTTGGTATGTCTGAGGCATCTTGTATGAAAACACCCATGCCTACCAATGTTGTATTGGATGCTGATGAACATGGGAAACCTGTTGATCAGACCACATATAGAGAAATAATTGGCTCTTTACTGTATCTTACAGCTAGTAGACCAGATATCATGTTTGCTACATGTATATGTGCTAGGTTCCAAGTTAGCCCTAGAGAGTCACACCTAACATTAGTAAAGAGGATTCTCGGGTATATTAAAAGTTGTCCAAATCTAGGTCTCTGGTATCCAAAAGAGTCAACATTTGAGTTAACTGGATTCTCTGATGCTGATTATGCTGGATGCAGAATTGACAGGAAAAGCACCAGTGGAACTTGTCAGTTCCTTGGTGACAGACTTGTCTCTTGGTTTTTTAAGAAACAAACATTTGTGTCAACTTCAACTGCTGAAGCTGAATATATGACTGTAGGCAGTTGTTGTTCACAAATCTTGTGGATTCAAAATCAACTCCTAGACTATGTTTACAACTTAGAGAAGTCTAAAATCTTTTGTGATAACACAAGTGCTATTTCCATAGCTCAAAATCCAGTCCTCCATAGTAGGACAAAACATATAGAGATTAGACATCATTTCTTAAGGGATAATGTTGAAAAGAATAAAATTGAATTACAATATATCCCAACTGATTTACAAAGGGGAGATATTTTCACCAAGCCTTTGGATGAAAAGAAACACAACTTCTTCCTAAATCAGTTAGGAATGTTAGATGGAGGAAGTCTTAAATAATATCCAAGATTTTGAAAGATAAAACTTGACCAATACTAGGCAAACTTTCTGATTTTCCTTAGTGTCTAGAATTTTTCTGATCTCTGAACTGCGCTCGACGATTTGCCCCAAGATCGTCGAACGGAGATCGACGATTTCCAAAAATCGTCGAACTGAGTTCAGCGCCTGTAAGATAGTATGAACTATCTCTTCCGGTCAACGATCGTCGAACGGCTCTCGACGATTTTGTTCTCTGAACGATCGTCGAACGGAGCTCGACGCTCTCCAATATCGTCGAACGGAGATCGACGATGTTGAAGACTCTTCAGATTCCTTTAGAAGCCTCGATCGTCGAACTGAGTTCAACGATCTTTCCAATTCTGCGTCGAACCCTAATATAAAACTCTTTTTTCGTCGTCGTTCTCTCTTGCGCTTTCGATTTCTCTGCAAGATTCTTCTTTCCCTCCAAATAGTTCTACGCTTGGTCGTTTTGTTTGTTGAATTTTTGCAAGTACAATGGCTGTGTCCGTTGCTGTCCTAGCTGCAATGAAGTTTGACGCCGGGTTTGACATTGATATAGAATCATTCAGCACCACCGACCAGATTTTCCAAGACATACTGGGTCTGCTCCAGGATCAAAATCTAACCGCCCTCATGACCACCAGAATCAAGCTGGCTTCAGATGAGATCAAGGAGTGGGTCTATACTGCTCACAATCTAGATAACAACACAATAGTTGGGTTCATTGCTGGGAATCAGGTACCCTTGACCCCCACCATTTTAATAGAGGTTTTTGGACTGAGAAATGGAGAAGATATTGCTGAGTTATCTGGAGAAGATTTTTCTGACCTGCTTGCCAGGATGGGTCATCCAGAGGGAAACCCTGGCAAGCTATTCAAGAGGAATCTGTCTGTTGAATACAGGTTCCTAGCAGATATGGTAGGGAAAGTGCTGCTTGCAAAGCACTCTGCCCATGATACTATATCCAGACATCAGCTCTGTATCATGGGAGCTCTCGTGGATAAGAAAAATCTGAACTGGGGAGAGGTCTTCTTTGACCTAATCAAAAAGAAAATAAACAAAAGTTTTGTTAATTTTAGAAGGATTCTTGGAGTTTTCCTGCAGACCAGGTGCCCTGCCTTGCTGGTCTCCTCTGGAGTTCACATAAATGCCTCTAAGAGACTAACCTGTGCCCTCTTTGGCAAGTGGGACAGGCAAATAAGCAAGCCTGGCAGGCCCTCCTCAAGTGCTCCTTCAGGCACTAGGACTCAAGGAGTCACTCTCCCACAGGTCTCTGCCCCTGCAGATGACCTGGCTGCTGCTGTTGCTGCCTCTTCTCCTCCTCCCATTCCAACCCTTCCCCTACCATCCACCATTCCAGCTCCATCCACCATTACTATATCCAATCCATCTCCAACATCAACTTCATCTCCAGAACCCATTCTGCCTCCACCAGCAGACCAATTCCACCCACTGTTCTCATACCCTCCACCAGATATCACCTCTTCACCATCCATTCCATCCTTCACCCTCCTGGATGACTCCTATATGGATGATTCTCCATCCTCTCCTCCTGAGTTACCCTCCTCCTCCACTTCATTCCAAGATCTCCTACACCACATCATTGATCAACCAACTTTCACCCCATCCATATCCATTCCCCTGTCATCCATATCCACCCTGCCCACACCTGAGCCCTCCATTCCACAATTCTCCAGCCCTTACCTTCCAGCATCCCCAGCTGCTTCCCTTCCATCTACCTCTGCTCCAGCTGTTGAGCAAGTAGACCTCTCAGCCCTATCTGACAGGTTGTATGAGCTGATTGCCCCCAGGCTCTCTCTCCTCTTGGAGACCTCTTTAGCTCCTCTACACCAGTCAGTGGCAGCTCTATCTGCCGGGCTCTCCCCCCTCTTCCCTCAGGCAGCACCCACAGCAGTGTGCATTGATCCAGATGTCTCTGCATCTAGGCAGGGGGAGATGCCACATGAAGAAAGCCTTCTTGCTGTTGCTGCTGCTGTTTCTGCTTCTTCTGCTGGTCCTCCTCTTGTTGTTGCTGCTGCTGAGCCTCCTACTGCAGTTCTTGCAATTGACCTAAGGTCTTTGCTATCTGCTTTTGATACTGCCTTCTTCAGCTGTCTGCCAGAGAGTAATGCTGTCCAGCCCTCAGAAGACTTATCCAAGGCACTGGTGCCTTTCTCTTGCTGTGACCCTAGCATTATCTCTTCTTTTGTACTTTCAGTGATTGCTGCTACTGGAGATGTTGCTGCTCCTGCCTCTACTGAAGAAAGGATTGTTGATACTACCGCTGAGATTGTTAATATTGATGCTGAAGTTCCAACTGATTCTGCTGAGCCAATTTCCAAGGACTTTCTGATGTCAGAGGCCACTGAAGTTGAGCCAGCTGCAGATTTTGATGATGTTACTACTGTTATCAATGAAGTTGTTGCTGCCATCACCTCTCCAGCTTCTGTGGCTGTTAGTGAATCTGCTGTTGAGAGTGAATCTGTTGTTTCTGCTGTAAGTGAGACTATTACTGCTGCTGTCACCACTCCTGCTGCTGCTGTTGTTGCTTTTGCCTAATCTGCCTCTGTTCAGCTGAAGAAAGACTTGATGAAGAGAATAGATGCTCTATATGATGACCAGAGTTCTAAATCTGATGAGTTCAAAACAGACTCTGATGATTCTTCTGCTACTATTGCCAGGAAAAGGAAGGCAAGGAGCAAGGCAATGAAAAGGGTTCCTCCTGCAAAAGTCAAAGATAATAATGGCATTCCTTATTACATCCTTCATAATTGCCCTATCACTGAACATTGGATGCAATATTCTAAAAACCAGCTGAAAGCCATGAAGAAAAAGAGAAAATATGAAAAGGGCTCATCCCAATTCCAGCACCCTCATCCTCCTCCACCACCTCCTCCTGATGCAGGTGCAGGTGGAAGCTCTGCAAGTCAACCCCCAGCCAGAAGCTAGGCTCCCTATCAACCCCATGCCAGATCCTACCAAAGGGAAAGCCAATCTAGGGGTTCATATTCTAGGAGAGGAGGATACAGGGGTAATCAGAGAGATTTTCAAGTTTATTCTAAAGGGTACTCCAGGCAGCACCCATATTCCAGGGGAGGACATGGTTCTTCTGATATATCAACTGGTCCTTTCCCTTACAAGCTAAAAGAGACTGTGTCTGTCAGGCCTCCTCAAGACAATCCTTCCAACAGGTATGAGCCACCTGTACCTTTTGAGGACCCTGAGAATAATCCATCTGCTTGGACTGCCAGGATGAAGGAGTTGGCTGCACTAGATCAGATTAAGAAGGCCAGAGATCAAGGATTAGATACTTCCAATATTTTTACAATGTCTGAGCAGAGACAAAAAGAACTAGACAGATATGCTTCCAGTAAATTCTTTGATGCTGACAGATATATGGAATTACATCCTGCAGCTGTGGTTCCCAGGCATACAAAGCAAACCTATTTGGGTGCAGCAGATGACACCAGGTCCAACAAAGAAGCCCTAAATCCAAACAGAGAAATTAAAATGGTTAAAGGCAAAGAGAAGAAATAAAATTGTAAGGTGACAGTTTCTGAATTTCTGATTATCTGGATGCCACTTATATATATCTGTGATGTTTCTGCATGTCTAGCTGTTGTTTTCATGTTTTACTGATTGTATGTTGTTATTTAAATTTTTCCAAAGTCTGTAAATAGTAATACTAACCCAAATAGGGGGAGATTGTTGGAACACCCTATTACTAATTTGGGTCAGGATCACTATGTCTCTAGGAACCTTTGCTTGACCTTCTGTATAGCTTAATAGGTCAAGTAGAATTGAGTCTAAGGGTTAGAAGTCTAGGTTTGGAAGCTGCCCTGAAGACCAAGATTTTCTGTCTGGAGACTAAGTCATATCATCGAGCTCAGCACGACGATTCGTCGAACTCCGGTCGACGATCGTCTAGCTCAACTTTGACGGATCGTCGAACTCCATTCGACGATCGCTGAGCTCAACTTCATAATATCGTCGAACTCCATTCGACGATCGGTGAGCTCAGGTCGACGATTTTGACTCTGCATTAGATCTTTATCTCTGAGCTCAGTTCGACGATCTTTGAGCTCAGATCGACGATTATCTTGCTGTTGTGTGTTTTCAGATCGCTGAGCTCAGCTCGACGATAGCAGAGCTCAGTTCGACGATTTCAGATAACTTCCAGAATTCAAATTCAAATCAGTTAGGAGTTATTCTGTAATTAATTCAGAGATTTGCTAGCCGTTTTCATTCAATTCTGGAGCAAGTTTCAAGGGATTTTTCAAGGAATGTTTCTGTGAACCTTCCTCTAGAAGAGTTTATATAATTAAGGATGCAATCAATACAGACCAACGGCTATCCTTGACAGAGAATAATATTCTATTCTGTACCAGAGAATAAAAGACAGGATTTTTGAATCTCTCACAATATAGAGCACACACAATACAGATTACAGAGACAACCTCAAAAAATCTTCTGTCTAAAAGAATTCTGAAGAACACTCATCCAAGGAGATCAAGTTTTCAAATCTTCATACCTCTTTTAGTTTTCAAAGTGTTCAAGGCCAACATATTCCAGACTCCAGACATTCAACATTTCAGCTATTGCTGAAATCATCTTCTGCTGGAGTTCAACCTTTGAAGGCATATCACCCTCAGCAAAGCTTCTCTTCCTGAAGATCTCAAGGATTCAGGGGGAGCTTTGACATCAATCCACATAGTCTTCTCAGTTGTTTGAGAAAGAGAAGACTGACATCACTCTCTCACCCCCCACTCTGTAAAGGGTTTTTCAAAATCCCTTCAAAAGTTTGAATCTGGTTTTTGAGCACCTTGTCAAAAGCTCATTGGTGGCAAGACACCTGATCAAAAAATCTGCTTTGGTTTTTGAGCACCTTATCAAAAGCTCATTGGTGCCCAGGACACCTGATCAACTCATCCTGCAGTGGATTCCTACCTAGGGTGGTAGAAGAGTGGATGTACCCAAGTTTGGGGAACCACTATATTCCCTTGTGTCATCTGGTTTTGGCCTGCTTTCTTTTTGTTTTTGGCCTTGATTTTTCTGTGCTTAGTTTTTGCATAGCTTAGTACTGTGATTAGATTTATTTCTGCTTCCCTGCTCACACATATTACAACAATTGTTGTAAAAGTTTGTAAAAGTTTCTAAAGCACCATATACTCTATTCACCCCCCCTCTAGAGTATATCAGATCTAGTTGCACTTTCAGATTGATTTTTGAGCACCTGATCAAAAGCTCATTGGTGGCAGTCACCTGATCAAAAACCTGAGTGGATTCCTACAAGGGTGGTAGAAGAGTGGATGTACCCATGTTGGAGAACCACTATAAAATTCTTATGTTTTCTGGTTGCTTGCTCTCTTTCTTTATTTTCTTTGTGTTGTGATCTTCTGCTCTTTATTGTTATATATATACACATAACTCTAATTAGTGCTAGTTAAGATCTATCCCCCAACTTTCAAATGCCTTGACGCCTTTTGACTTAGAATAAACTTTTGTGTTTCTATAGAGGCGTTGAGTGATTGAGATTGACGTGAAGCCATTTAACATAGTCAAATAATTGAATTTCTATAGAGGCATCGAGTGACTGAGATTGACTCATTGCATTCAGCTTTGGCGTTGAGTGATATCTGATGTCTCGACGCATTTGCACCTTGACAGATTTTCTGCTTCTCCACTGAAGCGTTGAGTGTAAATGACCTTCACTCGATGTTTTTGTGCTTCGATAGATTTGTTGCTACTCAACGGTATCTTTGAGTGAATAGCAATCAGTCAACGGATTTCAACCTTTAGCATCGAGAGATGTGAGATGACTCGACACATTTGTACTTTAGCAAATATCTTTCACTCTATATTGTGCTGACTTATCTACAATTAAATTTCTGATAATCTCAAGCTATTTTATCAATCAATTACAAACAACCTGCACATTTTAACTCAGAGAAATATCAAATAAATATTTGTGTATATTATTGACTTATGAAGTTTCTTCAAATCTAAGACACTGTAGTCACTGTTCCCAACAACAGGGATTCGTTCCCTCTTCCTATGGGGAGCGTCTTGGGTCTCCGAAGTTGGGGCTGGTTTTTGAGGGCGTACACGATCTCTGTATAAGAGGCGTTGAGTGGGGCGATGTGTGGTCCCCCTAGTACACAAGGTTCTGCCAGGGTGCTAGTCGCTTTTTCCAGACAACGAGCATAGATTCCTTTCCTTACTCCTTCCCTGATCGCCTTGTTCTTATGGGTGGGACACCTTGTCGGGAGTGACGCCTCCCACGACAAGTGCGCCCCAAACCCCTACGTGGGGCGTGGGGCGTGGGGCGGAACACCCCACTGATCGATCAGTGACCTGAGTGGAATGATGCCAGTCGTCTTCCCAGGGGTATGTCCTGTAGGTTTGAGAGGCCCCCAATTCTCTAAACAAAGTGAACGCTTGAGCCTGACTCTCCTCCATCTAGCGCATTCGTTCCTCCACTGAGGATGTTAGCATGATGATTACATCCTTGAGCCGCGGCGCGGGCTGATGAGTGAGCCATTTGATGTTTGACTGCTAGGCTCTTTACAAGCAGGTTGGTCGGCGGTGTGCGCACTTCCTTTTGTCATCACAGCTGGTGTTATTATTTGGAGATTTGATAGCTTATGGGAACACCTTCTCACATACAATGCCGGTCTATTGTGGGTCACCCAGTATTTCCCCGGTCCCGAGAATCGGGCCGCCATAGCTCTGAATTGGACTGGGCACGCAAACCGACAAAGAAAAGCAATAGCAAATGACAAAATGTTTTTTTGACATAGAAAACCCAGAAAAGGTGAAAAACCACGCGGCAGGTTCTGTGTCGGGTCAAAAACTAATATTTCGTCAGAGTTTTAGAAATGTTAAGATAATTTCTCGGAGGGTGACGTGTCACCTCTCTGTTACAAGTACAAAATACGAAAACAACAAAAAAGAAACAAAGTCCTTGAAGCTTGGGTGGAAGACTCCTGTGGTGAAAATCGCCAAGTCCACTGAGCCTCGTAGAAGCACTCCTGTGGAGCCGGAGCCTTGATGAAAGCGCTCCTTGGAGAAAGAAAAATCGTGCTCTTGGAGCCTTGAGACGTCTTCAAGCTAGAGAGAGAGCGAAGAGAGTTCCTAGCGGTGGAACGATCTAAGTCTCACGTTTTCGCCGTAAAATCTCAGTGCACTTTCTAGCCTTTGGAGCCTCTTGTCTTCAAATGAAGGTACGTGTGTCTTTTTATAGTTTTATAAAGGAGCGAATTTTGTGTCGACGAATGACGTCGCTCTGTTCAGGTCACCTAGATCACCAATTTAGCGAAATGATGAAAGTGCCCCCCGAGCGTGTAACACCACAAATCCCAGAATTGGGTTCGAGTTTGGTGACACGGCCTGGGACACGGGCGTGTCCCCGGGCGTGTCCTGCTTTGTATGGCTGAGCAGTCTGTCGAGTGCTCGACGAACTGCACTCGATGAGTTCTCGAGAGGGAACACGCCCTGCGACAGGAGCGTGTCAGAGGGTGTGTCCCCCTCTGGTCGACGAACTTCGCTCGACGAAGCGCACGCTGGAGGCGTGTCTGCAACCGTGTAATGGCACACGGCCTGTGACACGAGTGTGTCACATGGCCGTGTCCTTTTCTGGATTTGGATAGGGCAGTGAGACCTGGTGAACACGGTCAGGACACAGGTTTGTCTCTGGGCACATGGCCAGTGACACGGGCGTGTCACATGGTCGTATCTTCCTCGGGTTGAGAAGGTTGTGTACCACCTGAGGTACACGGGCTAGACATGGGCGTGTCTGAAGCCTTGTCAAGTCACACGACCTGTGACACAGGCATATCACATGGCCACGTACTGTTCTGGATAGGTCAGTTGTGTGCTGCTTAAGGTACACGGCCTGTGACACGGGCGTGTCACAGGCCGTATCGGCCAAAAATTAGCCTTTTGTGGCAAAAATCATGACCGTCCATTTTCTTCAGCTAGGATCTGAGGGCCCAAGCTTCTCCCTGCTGCTTTAAGGCCGAGAAAGAAAAGATAATTCTCATTCTAAACTTGGCTACTCTCTATCTATGGAAACTAGAGAGAGGAGAGAGCAAGGATGGGGAGGAGAGGGTAGCCGGCCATCGGTGGAGCTGCTGAGTTCCGATTTGAGATCCGAGGCTAGCATTGTGAAGGCAAGGCCGCTGCGGTGCTTTCCAGCCGGCTAGAATCTCATGGCCCCAAAGCGATCGTCAAGGGTAGCGATCTTCCTTCTTGGACATGTGAAGTTCTTCGTTTTGGCATGTGCATGGGTTTCCCCCACCAGAGGGTGGATTGCTAAGGGATTCCCTTGGGATGATTCTTGGAATCCCCAATAATTTGGGATATAGATCCGGAAATGGAGTACGGAATAGACATGTTGTGTGAAGCCCATCTGGACAGGTTGGTCTACATTGGTGATGTTGCATTTACACACCGGAGAAGACTCCGCGATGAAACATGTAGTTTATGGAGTCGATGGGTTAGACCTGTGAAAAGTAGTAGCATGAAGTACTGGAGTGGTAGTCCAGGAAAATACCCTTGTGAAGCTTGTGATGCTTGATGCGTTAGACCTGTGAAGGGTAGTAACAGGAAGTACTGGAGTAGTATTCTAGGAAAATACCCTTGTGATGCTTATGACGCTTGATGGGCTATGCCTGTGAAGGGTAGTAGCAGGAAGTACTGGATGGGAAGCCAGGAAACTACCCTTAAGTGTTTGTAATGTATTGTATGGTTAAGACTATGGATGGAAAATTAGTTCTGTCGCTAACGCTGGGCGTGACACCTAGTTAACCTATGGATGTGAGTTCTTAAAAAGTTGTTATGCCAAAGAGGTAAGGTGAAACCCACCCGCGCTTTTTTCTTAGTCGCGAGTACGTTGGTATTCGGTGATGGCGAGGCGACTTGAGGAACGGGGGTTGGTTGATCTGACGTGCGTTATGTCCGTCCGACTTGAAGACCTGAAAGTGCGGTCTGTTGGAGCGCATAGCGAGAGTCTTAGGCCTACGCGCCACTAAGACTAAAGTCTCCGGCTGCACGCCATGGAGCAAAATGCTTAATTTTACTGTTGGGTTTCCGTCCTGAAATGGTGGTGGGACCCTGGTTCGCCGGTACACCAAGAATGTGCCCGGAGTGCACGGATCGTCGGGTCACATGGCTGACGGTTGTGATGGAATGTTTGTGCGTGAAAGCACAATGTGTGATATCTATCTATCTGCTTATAAATTATTATGTCTGCAGGGAAGGAATATCACTGCCCCGGGAAATGGGGGGGGGGGTCGTTATAAATTGGTCAGCTGAATGCTGACCGTTGCCTTGTTTGCCACCGTTTGGTAGGTTGTCCTTGTACATATGCTGGAGAGCCGAGCGGGATATTTAAAGGCTGAAGTCTCTGCTGCCGCTGCTGCTAGCCCTTGAAGGCAAAGCTGAAAAATGTTATGTTTTTTCATGTGTGGCCGGCCTGCGCGCCGATGTTTGGAAGCCACTTTTGTAAAGAGCAACTGTAAGGCCCTAAGGCCAAACAACATTGTATTTGATGTTCATTCCTATATAAATATGGGTGTTTATATTAGTGTACATTCCTAGTTGGAATTCAGTAGTTCTCTTAAAAGCTTATGTTAAAATGTTATGAGTTAGGATGCGCAACTCTAATATCAACCCGTGACTTCGCCGCCTGTTTTGTGGCATATGGTGTGGGGCCCCGGCCGGACCATCTATTATATGTTATATGAACGGATGGAGTCGTTACATTTTTGGTATCAGCTGTCTCGGTCTTTCCCTTTCGAATTCGTGGTCGAATTCTTTTGTGACGTGGCGAGCACGTGTCCGTGCGAACCACGTTAACACTAATGAACTCTTGAATGTCCACTTAAGAATGCAAATACACCTGTTTGGGGAACCTGTGTGTTCCTGGTATTGCTTTTGGCAATATGTTTGTTGCTTACTTGTGTGTTTTACGACTGTAGGCGACGAGCACGACTGCGTGGCAACAGGAACCCCAGCATTCGATGGGAAGCATGACATCAACTATGGTACCGAAATCTCCTTCATCGGTAGAGACGGTTTGATTGATCGCTGGTGTGGTTTTTACAATGCTCAAGGCTCACCATGAGGGACAGGTTCAACCCTCTAAGCCGGTCATGCGTCTCATGCCGGTCAGTGTAATTGATCAGACGACAAGGGGAAGCTCATCAGCTTCATCGTTAAACATGTGCTTGAGCTAAGGAGTGGACACGTTTGAGGAATACTTTCATGCATTTGTTGCGCTGAGACAACAACCAGAGTTTGTGTTTGAAACCGAGGAGACTAAGATCAATAGGTTTTACGATGGGCTACGTCAGGAACTACGTTTTCTGTTGATGGGTCCTAAGTTATTGGGATTACAAACATTGGTGGAGTCAGCTAGACTACTGGAGATGGACTTGACAAGAGCCCAGCAAATGCCTACGATCAGGGAAGTGAGTTCTCCAAGGGTTGGAAAGCCTGCTCACCGCAGGAAGCGGAAACACGAGGCTCATGCTTGTTACACTTGTGGCAAGTAAGGGCACATTACTCGAGACTATTGGGGTGGTGCCCATAAGCCAAAGAAGCAATACAAGTGCTGCTCGTGTGGTAAAGAAGGACATAAAACCCGAGATTGCCGAGTTGGCCCTTAGAGGGCAATAAACAAGAAGGAAATGTCGACTTTATGTACATAAATAACTACGCTACTCATGTATTCGTGGACTATGCATGTGTTGTATGTATGTACAGTAGTCAATTTTGAATGGCAGTATCCACTGTGTTGTTTGTGCTAATATGGGTACAATACATATATGTTTGGGAAAGACGTGCTTGCCCAGTAGTCGTGAGCATGAATATATAGTTGTTGTTTTATTACCTGGGGGCATTTTTGCCCGTAATTGTCAGGATTGGTCGACCAATGGTTGAGCAGAAGTTAGGAGAGTTGTATGTTGAAGGCAGTGGTGGAGTCCTCTGCATCCCAGGTGCAATCCTAGCCAGTAAGAGGCCATTAAGCACGGTGACGTTGTCACAAGTGCGCGATAACATCGTTGATTGCTTTTATTATTGCATGCTTTGTGTGTGGCTTGTGTGTGATATGGTTGCTACAAGCTTTGTTATGATTCGAAACACGCTAGCGAGAGCACTGTTTGATACGAGTTCGTCGCATTCATTTCTGTCTAAGGAATTCATAGCTCGAATTGGAGTACCGAGTCATGTGCAGACAGAGAGCATGAGGGTGTTATTACCGAATGACTATTTGATGCTTGCGGATAGAGCTTGCGATGTGGCGGTTCAAATTGGAAGTCGGGATTTCTGGTTGACTGCCAGTCAAAAGAGATCACACTGGGCCAGAATACCGAGCATGAGACTAAGTTCGCGGGTATGCGAGGCTGTTCGGAAGGGCGTGGAGTTATACTTCACGCTAATTCAGGTTGTTGAGCCAAAGGCCAGTGTGAGTGATGTTCCGTTTGTATCGAAGTTTGCTGATGTGTTTCCTAAGGATCTCCCTGGGCTACCACCCCAGCGGAAGATCGACTTCACGATTGAGTTGGTGTCAGTGCGAAACCTGTGGCCCGCTCGCCATATCGCGTCATGCCAAAGGAAATGACTGAATTAAAAGTCCAATTGCAAGAGTTGTTGGAGCGGGGATATATACGCCCAAGTATGTCACCTTGGAGCGCACCTGTTCTGTTTGTGAAAAAGAAGGACGGTGATTTGCGGTTATGTATTGATTATCGTGAATTGAATAAGCTGACAGAGAAGAACAAGTATCTGATTCCACGGATAGATGAATTGTTCGATAAGCTGGTGGGCTCAATCGTCTACTCCAAATTGGATTTAAAATCTGGATATTGACAGTTGAGGATTTGGGAAGGTGACATTCCAAAGACCGCATTTGGAACACGCTACGGTCCTTATGAGTTCACAGTAATGTCGTTTGGGCTATGCAATGCACCATCGGTGCTCATGGACCTAACACACCGAATGTTTTGAGAGTACTTGGACCTGTTTGTGATTGTATTCATTGATGATATTCTGGTGTATTCTCAATCTGAAGCTGATCATGCAAACCACTTGCGGTTGGTGTTGCATACCTTGCGGAGGAATAAGCTTTATGCCAAGTTCTCGAAGTGCGAGTTTTGGCTATCGGCGGCAGCTTTTCTGTGCCATGTGGTAAGTGGAGAGGGCATAGCAGTGGATCCGCCAAAGATCAAAGCCATACAGGAGTGGCTGGTGTTGTCTTCGGTGGCCGAAGTCAAGCGCTTCCTTGGACTGGCAGGCTACTACAAATGTTTTGTTGAAAACTTCTCGCGGATCGCTTTACCTCTGACCACACTAACGCGAAAGGATCAGAAATTCATTTGGACGCCGGAGTGCGCGCGAGCTTTTGAAGAACTAAAGAGTCGTTTGACCACGGCGCCTGTGTTGACATCGTCATGTGGTACAGGCGGCTATGAGATTTATAGTGACGCTTCAGGATGCAGCTTAGGTTGCGTTCTTTTGTAATTTGGGAAGGTGATTGCTTAAGGCTCACGCCAGTTGAAAGTCCATAAATGAAATTATCCCGTCCACGACTTGGAGTTGGCGGCGGTGATCTTTGCACTGACTTGGTGGCGGCATTGTGTATATGGCGTAAAAGTGGATATATATATATGGACCACAAGAGACTAAAGTACTTGTTAGATCAGAAGGATATGAATATGCCACAACGATGGTGGATGGAATTCCTTGGGGACTACACCTTTGAGATACATTATACTCCCAGGCATGGAAACGCGATCGTTGATGCCTTGAGTCGTAGGACTCCGTCAAGGGCAAATTAGTTGCAGATGCACGATGAGCGTCTGATCCAGGAGTTGGAAGCGTTAGAGAATTCTTATGTTGACAAGATTTCTATAGTCAATGCATGCTTGAACTGGATGGAGGTACAATATGACCTGGCAGACAGGATTCGACGAGCAACGGAGTTGGATGAAAGTCTCCAACGCTATGCAAAAGATGGGCTAGATAGCCAATTCTCCTGGGATGACGACCTTTTACGAAAAGAGAGTCAATTGTGCGTCTCGAGTATGGGTAAGTTGCGAGAAGAGTTGATGTCCGAAACTCACTTTACAAAGTACTCAATTCACCCTGGGAGCACAAAGATGCTCAGGGACATGAAGAAGCTGTTCTGGTGGCCAGGACTAATGAAAGATATCACTCGTTATGTGGCAAAATGCCAAACTTGTGCTTTGGTGAAGGCGGAATGCCAGAAGCCTAGCAGTTTCCTGAAGTCGTTGCCGATTCCGGAATGGAAGTTCGATGATATTTCAATGGATTTCGTGCACGGGTTGCCGAGATCTCAACGCGGGAATGATTCAATCTGGGTGATTGTAGACCGGTTGACGAAAGTGGCGCACTTCCTTCCGAATAAACGGGACAATTCAGTGGAAAGTTTGGCAAAACTTTATGTTGAGCAGATTGTACGGCTACACGGTGTTGCTTCTAGCATCCTGAGTGATTGTTATGGGTGATTTACATCGAATAATTAGAGGCTAATACATCAGCTGTTGGACACGAAGTTGACGTTCAGTATGGCCTTTCATCACCAAACGGATGTCTAAACTGAGAAGACCAACAAAATAATGGAGGATATGCTCTGAATGTGCGCCCTGGACTTTGATAAGAGATGAGAATATCATATCTATATGGTGGAGTTTGTCGACAACAATAGCTACCAAGCGAGCATCGGTATGGCACCGTTTGAAGCTCTGTATGGTCGGAAGTGTCATACGCCATTAGCTTGGGCAGAAGCAGGCGAATCCAAGTTGTATAGGCGTAAAGAGGTCGATGAAGCAAACTCGACAACACGCGCTATTCGAGAAAGGCTACTGATAGCTCAGGATCGACAAGCAAAGTACTACAACGCCAGACAACAGAACGTGGAGTTCGTGGTGGGCGATTGGGTATATTTGAAGATCAAACCCTTCAAAAGCGTGTCCAGGATTTGACGTCCGAAAAAGCTAAGTCTGAGATATCTTGGTCCGTTTGAAGTGGTATAGCGGATTGGGGAAGCTGCATATCGGCTAGCTCATTTGGCAGACTTGGGTGGATTACATGATGTGTTTCACATCTCGGTGCTTCGGAAAGCCGCCAAAGATCCAGCTCAAGTGATTGAGAACGATCGTGTGCCGGTGGAGTATGGGCTAACGACGAAAGTTAGGCCCATTCGGATCGAAGATCGAGTCGATAAACAGTTGCGGAACAAGACTATCGGGATGGTCAAGTCCGGTGGGACAATTGTGGTCATGAGGAGGTAACATGGGAGCGAGAGCAAACCATGTGTGTAACGCCCAAAATTTCGAAAGAGGGACGAACAACATTCTTAGCCAAGTTTGGGTCTTGGTAAGGGATTCACACGGCCTAGGACATGGGCGTGTCCAAGGCCGTGTCATGCTCACATTCGACGAAGAACTCGGGTGGTCGACAAACTAAGCTCAACGAAGTGTCGAGACAGTGAACACGGCCTAGGACATGGGCGTGTCTATGGTCGTGTCATGCTCGGGTTCGTCGAGAGCCCGGGAAGTCGACGAACTATGCTCGACGAAGTATCGAGACAGTGGACACAGCCTGGGACACGGGCGTGTCCGAGGCCGTGTCGTGCGCGTGTTCGACGAATTTTCCGCAAAAATAGACAAAAAGGCAGTCGACGATCGTCGAGACTTCGAACACGGCCTGAGACACGAGCGTGTCCCCGGCCGTGTCCTGCGCGGGTTGTGAGCCGTACCGTGTGAGGGGATAAACACGGCCTAGAGCCCAGGCATGTTTGTGTTTGACACGGGCGTGTCAAATATGACACGGGCGTGTCGCATACCTGTGTTCTCGTCGGGTGGTTTTTGGTCCTGTGTCGATGGAGGAACACACCCAGGCACACAGCGCGTACTGCATGACACGGGCGTGTCAGCTTTGACACGGGCGTGTTCAGAGCTCGTGTCCTGTTCTGGGTGCGACGGTTTCGGCGTCGATTGAGGCACACGGCCTTGGACATTGGCATGTCTCAAGCCGTGTTAGGCCCAGGTGTTTGGATTTTCAATTCGGATTATGGCCGTCCGTTTCCTTCTTTTGGGATCTGATGGTCCTGGGCTGTCCTTTCTAAGTTAAGTCCGGGAATAGGGTTTGAGAACCCTCATTCTTCATCAGGTGCTCTCTTTCTAAGTTCTAGAGAGCAGGAAGAGCAAGGAAGGAGGTGAAGGAGAGATCCGGCTACCGGATAAGCTTCGGTGCTCCAAATCACGAGCCGAGTCCAAATCCGTGGAGGCAAAACCGTTGTGAAGGTTTTCATCTGGCTAAGTTTCCATGTCTAGGAAGAGGGGCCGTAAGGTAACGACACTTCTCGTCTTGGTTTTAGGATGCGTGTTTAGAATCTTTTACTTTCTAGTTTTTGGGCACCAAACTCTCAAATGAGAGGGGTTTGGGTTGTCATGGTTCAAGAGAAACCTCCGAGTCGATTGAGTCCGTCCCCGACATGTTTTTGCATTAGAGATTCGCTCGGTTAGTGTATTAGACATTGTGGGTGAAGCCGTGGCCGCGATCGTTAGTCCGACTCGGTGATGTTGCATACGAGCTTTAGGGATTTTGTAAAAATCCGTTGCGACAAGATGTTGTTTGTGATGATTGTGTTTTTCCCCTTTTCTCAAGTGAGTACGTGTAGCCGGAACCGAACAAGGTTAGCTCTGCAATGATGGTAGATGGTTTCCTTGGTGGACAAGGTTAGCTCCGCATTGGCGGTAGATGGTTTCCTTGGTGCGCGGGGACGTTGCAGTACAAATGAGGGATTAGGGTGGAAATGATATTGGATTGTGATGTGCCAAGGCGTGGCTTTGTCTTCGTGGTCGGCTGGCTATCCCGTGACGTGAAAGTCATGTGTGGAGAGTGTCCCGGCGAGACTAGTCCCCTTCTGTGAGACTGACGAGAACGCCAAGCATGGGGCAAGCCCGGGCAATGAGGCCATGAGCGGGTGGGGTCCAACAAGGGTTCTTAGAACCGGTCATTGTGTTAGACGGAATCCTAACATGAGAAGTCAGAGCTTGCAGGCAAGCCCGGGTCTAAGACCATGAGCGGGTGGAGCCTTGGCAAGAGTTCTGTGTGGTGGCTTGTATGTCGTTGGGGGAATTGCAGTACCCCTTTGTTTGCGGCGTAATGTCAATGGGGAAATGATGAGTACCCAGATGATGTCATGATGTGCTAGATGCATACGCGATAGGGTGCCTTGGGTGAAGCCCGGGTTTTGCATACATGTTGCATAGTACGCCCTTTTTCTTTATATGCTCAACAGTAGATAACGTGCATGTTGTTTGAGACATCCAAGCTTGTTCTTTAGTATTTTACTTGTTTATGTATATTGTATACGAAGTGCTGACTTGCAGGTTGAAGAGGTACCCCGGGGTCCGTTAGAGGCGGTCGGGAGGAGATGTGTTTTTTACACAATTTGAGGTTAGCCTTTGCTGACCCACGTTACAACCAAATTTTTACAGGGTAAGGATGACAAGCAGGAGCTAGATCGCCGGCCAAAAAGGCCTAAGCCTCATGAAGTGTTACCAGCTTTGCATTAGCTCTACTTTTGTGATATTGAATGTTTGATGCTTTCGACTTCAGGGTTGTATGTCGCGGTAGCTTAGGAGTGCCTTTGCACTTTGAGGTGTTATGTATTGCTAGAATTTTGGACTCTCTTTTGTTGTAAGACCATAAGGACGTTTCGATACTCTTGTGTATGTGGATAACTTCTAGTCTTGGTTGATATTTTCGTTGTGATTTGATTATGAGTTTTGAGATTGGGTAGTTATATCATCTTATAATACTAAAGCTGTGGCGTCTGTATGTTGTGGGGCCCCGGCCGGACCCATATTATACGGTCATTACAGGGGAGGTGTTACAATGCGAGCTGAAATTCCCGAGCTATTTGTGTAAATTGTTATGCAGTGCGTATCAATGTGTATTCAACTTTGGTGAAGTTATAACATCTTGTTTTTGTTTCTTACTGTGTGCAAATTTTGGGACGAAATTTATTATAAGGAGAGGAGAGTTGTAACACCCCAAATCCCAGGATTGTGTTCAAGTTGGGTGACACAGCCTGGGACACGGGCGTGTCCCAGGGCATGTCCTGCTCTGTATGGCTGAGTAGTCTTTCGAGTGCTCGACGAACTGCACTCGACGAGTTCTCGAGAGGGAACACGCCCTGCGATACGGGCGTGTCAGAGGGTGTGTCCCCCTCTTGTCGACTAACTTCGCTCGACAAAGCGCACGCTGGAGGCGTGTCTACAACCGTGTAATGGCACACGGCTTGTGACACGGGCGTGTCACATGGCCGTGTCCTTTTCTGGATTTGGCCAGGGCAGTGAGACCTGGTGAACACGGGTAGGACACGGGTGTGTCTCGGGGCACATGGCCTGTGACACAGGCATGCCACATGGCCGTGTCTTCCTTGGGTTGAGAGGGTTGTGTACCACCTGAGGTACACGGGCTAGACACGGGTGTGTCTGAAGCCGTGTCAAGTCACACGGCCTGTTACACGGGCGTGTCACATGGCCGTGTACTGTTCTGGATAAGTCGGTTGTGTGCTGCTTAAGGTACACCGCCTGTGACACGGGCGTGTCACCGGTCGTGTCAGCCAAAAATTAACCGTTTGTGGCAAAATCGTGGTCGTCCATTTTCTTCAGCTAGGATATGAAGGCACAAGCTTCTCTCTGCTGCTTTAAGGCCGAGAAAGAGAAGATAATTCTCATTCTAAACTTGGCCACTCTCATTCTAAGGAAACTAGAGAGAAGAGAGAGCAAGGAGGGGGAGGAGAGGGGAGCCGGACACCGGTGGAGCTGCTGAGGTCCGATTCGAGATCCGAGGCTAGCGTTGTGAAGGCAAGGCTGCTGCGGTGCTTTCCAGCCGGCTAGAATCCCACGGCTCCAAAGCGATCGTCAAGGGTAATGATCTTCCTTCTTGGACATGTGAAGTCCTTTGTTTTGGCATGTGCATGAGTTTCCCCCACCAGAGGGTGGATTGCTAAGGGATTCCCTTGGGATGATTCTTGGAATCCCCAATAGTTTGGCATATAGATCCAGAAATGGAGTAAGGAATATGCATGTTGTGTGAAGCCCATCTGGACAGGTTGGTCTGGATTGGTGATGTTGTATTTATACACCAGAGAAGACTCTGCGATGAAACGTGTAGTTTATGGATTCGATGGGTTAGATCTGTGAAAGATAGTAGCAGGAAGTACTGGAATGGTAGTCTAGGAAAATATCATTGTGATGTTTGTGATGCTTGATAGGTTAGACTTATGAAGGGCAGTAATAGGAAGTACTTGAGTGGTATTCCAGGAAAATACCCTTGTGATGCTTATGACGTTTGATGGGTTATGCCTGTGAAGGGCAGTAGCAGTAAGTACTGGATGGGAAGTTCAGGAAACTACCCTCAAGTGTTTGTGATGTATTGTATGGTTAAGACTAAGGATGGAAAATGAGTTCTGTCGTTAATGCTGGGCGTGGCACCTTGTTAACTTATGGATGTGAGTCTTAAAAAGGGTTTATGCCAAACAGGTAAGGTGAAACCGACCCGCGCCTTTTTATTAGCCGCGAGTACGTTGGTATTCGGTGATGGCAAGGCGACTTGAGCAACAGGGGGTGGTTGATCCGACCTGCGTTATGTCGGTCCGACTTGAAGACCTAAAAGTGTGGTCTGTTGGAACGCATAACGAGAGTCTTAGGCATGTGCACCACTAAAACTAAAGTCTCCGGCTACACGTCATGGAGCATAATGCTCAATTTTACCGTTGGGTTTTGGCCCTGAAACGGTGGTGGGACCCTGGTTCGTCGGTATACCAAGAATGTGCCCTGAGTGCACAGATCGTCGAGCCGTGTGGCTGACGGTTGTGATGAAATGTTTGTGCGAGAGAGCACAATGTGTGATATCTATCTCTCTGCATATAAATTGATATGACTGCAGGGAAGGAACACCACTGCCCCGGGAAAGGTGTAGGGTCGTTATAAATTGGTCAGCTGAATGCTGATCGTTGCCTTGTTTGCCACCGTTGGGTGGGCTATCCTTGTACATGTGCTGGAGAGCCGAGCAGGACATTTAAAGGATGAAGTCCCTGCTGCTGCTGCTGCTGCCTCTGCTGCCAGCCCTTGAAGGCTAAGCTGAAAAATGTTATGTTTTGTTCATGTGTGGTCGGCCTGCGCGCCGATATTTGGAAGCCACTTTTGTAAAGAGCAACTGTAAGGCCCTAATGTCAAACGACATTGTATTTGATGTTCATTCATATATAAATGTAAGTGTTTATATTAGTGGACATTCCTGGTTGGAGTTCAGTAGTTCTCTTAAAAGCTTCCGTTAGAATGTTATGAGTTAGGATGCGCAACTCTGATATCAACTCATTACTTCGCCGTTTGTTTTGTGGCATATGGTGTGGGGTCCCGGCCGGACCTTCTATTATATACTATATGAACGGATGGAGTCGTTACAGAGCGATTATGAGGGCCCGGGTTGGTTTCTTGACGGCGGCGGAGGTCGGCGATGGGCGAAGGCGGCCGAAGACGGAGGTGGTGACGGCCGCCGGCGCGCGTCCCGAAAAGGCACGCGCACGTGATGCACACACAACTAAGCGGCACGCGCGCGCTGTGCCTGCTCGCTTGAGAGGTGTGCGGGTGTGTGCGTCCCCTAAGGGCCGCATGTCGTGCCCGCTTTGGCGTGTCGTGCCCGCTTTAGCGTGTCATGCCCACTTTGTTGTGTCGTGCCCGCTTTGGCGTGTCGTGCCCGCTTTGGCGTGTCGTGCCCGTGCTCGCGTGCGATTCTCCTTGTGCGGTCGCTTGGGTTTCTTGGCTTGACTCAGAATTTTCTTATGTGAACCCTCTAAGTGTTTGCCAAACCAATTTGTTGGTGTTCTGATCGGCCAACAACTATGGTCGAGATGTAATTTTGTCAGTCATCGCCTCTGAGGAGAGTTCCAGACACCATCACCAAAGGCTGGAAGAGTCGCAGCTAGAGCTGCCGATGTTCCAGTTCGGTTCCGGTTCTACTAAAACCATGAATTGAACCATTAAGTAACAGCTCTTTAAATTATAATAAAAACCTTATTTGGTTTGACCGGTTCCGGTTTTGATTCTGTTTCCAGTTTAACTTTTGGAACCTTCGTGTCAACGATTCCAGTTACATTTCAACAACAACCAAAACCAAACCAACCACTAACGGTACGGTCCGTTTCCATGTGATTTGATCTGCTTCCAATCGGTTTCAACTAAAACCAAAATCAAATTTGACAGAATAAAATAAAAGCAGGCTGCAAATACTAAAACTCAAAACAACATCAAAATATAAATAATTATGTTGTAGTCTTTTCCACGATTGGTGGGATAGTATCTAACGCCTTCCTACGCGTGTAGACTTGCCACGACGTCAAGTTGGCTTGCGCACATCTCGTTAGCATGTTCAACCGTAACAATTTGGTACAATTAGTTGTCTTTCATGATTACTAATAAATAGTAATTGTATATTTTTTATATTTTTTAAATAAAATATTTTAAAAATATATGCAAGTAAAATTGAAAATATATTATATAACTGTATAAAAATAAAAAATGCACTACAAAAATTTACTCCAAACCGCATCAATGTCAAACCATACCACGCAATTTTTATGCGCTGAAGTTTTGTTCGGTCCGGTTCGGTTGCACAATAATAATAATATAATATAATATTATTTATAATAATAATAAACGGTTTGCGCTTCGGTTCTACTTCGTTACGTTTCGGATCGGGTCTAAAAATTTTGAAACCGTTTAAGACTTGTATGTTGTGGTTCTGGTTCCTGTCCGGATAATAAAATGTAAGAACCACACTCGAACCAATGTTTTTCACGGTTCCAAAATTCAAACCGGAACCCGAATAATCTGCGAATGGTTCGGTCTGCTTCTTTGTGGTTCTGATTCGATTTGCGATTTTAAGTTTTAAGTGACAGCTCTAGTCGCAGCCAATCATTTCTTACAGCAGGCTTGGGATGCCATAAAATAAAATAGAGATTAAAGAAAAACCTTTATTTATAATAATATGTTTGTTTTATTTATTAGAGGCCTTTAATGTTTTTTCCTGTGCGGTTTGGCCGCAACAATATGTTTATGGAAAATGAAACTAATGACCCAAACAGCCAAAAATAATTTTACGACAATTTAGTGGCCTTTAAACTCGGGCAAAAAACTCTCTGCCCCGTGGAAAGATTTGCGTCCGGCGGAAATGCATGCTGAGGAGAATGCCCGTGGGGCGGAAAATGTGAGTTCGTACGGAAAATGTGCGGAATATGCACGTCGGAACAGAAAATACGGGCCCTGGAGGAAAATGCTCTTCCTGGCGAAAAATGTGAGCTCGGAAGGAAAATTTGCGCCCAGGCAGAAAATACACCCCCGGAAGGAAAATGTGCGTCCATGCGAAAAATGCGCGCTCGTGCTAAAAATGTGTGCTCGTGCTAAAAATGCGCTCCCAGCGAAATATTTGCACTTGACAGAAAATTTGTGTCCGGGAAGAAAATGCGCGCCCGGGAGAAAATGGGTGTCCGGTGGAAAAATTTGTGTCTGGACAAAAATAATCGTCGGGCGAAAAAATTGTGGGGGCGGAAATGCGCATCAGGGCGGAAAATGTACGCACTGACGGAAAATTTGCGCCTGGGCCAAAATGCGGGCTCAAGCGGAAAATGCGTGCTCAGGCGAAAAATACGTGTCCAAGCCGAAAAAGCTCAATCGGGCAAAAAATACGCTCCCTACCGAAAAATTTGCACTCGAGTGGAAAATGCACGCCCAGGCAAAATATGCGCGCCCGAGCGAAATATGCGCTGGGACGAAAAAACTGCGCCCCGCGGTAAAAAAAATAGGATCTGGGGCAAAAAGTGCGGGCAAGATTGAAAAAATTTCTCCCCAGCGAAAAATTTGAGCTCGTGCGGATAATGTGCATCAGGATAAAAAAATGAGCTTTTGTGTGAAAAAATGCACACATTGGCAAAAAATTTGCATCCGGGTGTAAAATGCGCGCTCGGAAGGAAAATGCAAGGCCAACTAAAAATGCGCGCTCGGAAGGAAAATGCAAGGGCGACTAAAAATGCGCGCCCCGGCGTAAATAGCGCGCCCTGGAAAAAATGTGTGCTCAGGCAAAAAAATGGTCGACCAGGCAATAAAACGACCGCGAGAAAAAATTTGCGTTGCGCGAAAAATGTACGCCTTGGTGGAAAATGCGCACATAATCGAAAAATTTGCAGCCGAGGGTAAAATGCGCGTCCGAGCAGAAAATGCGTTCGCAGACAAAAAATGTGCACGCGGTTAAAAATGTATGTGTGCCCAAATGTTGTGAAATTGGGACCGGATCCGCGACTACGGTGGTTCGCCGCGGATCTAGCAACGGAAGCTAATCTGAGCAATACTATGATAAACGAAATTTAAATCCAAAACCAAGCACAACCAGACGACAAAAATAATTACGTGGTTCGGAGTTGGGACTCCTACTCCACGGGGAGAGCGCGCCAGAAAGATCCACTAAAACTAATGAGGTTACACAGATACAAGCAGAGACCAAACAGATACGGTCAAACAACAAAGGAAAACCAAAGAACTCAAAACTTGAAAAACCGATATCGCCGGGCGGTATCGATGTCGCCGGGCGACAACCCCTGTTCTTCTTCCCCAATGGATCCGCCGTTCCTGCACCTGTTGTCGCCGCCTGGAGCTGTCTGCCGCCGCTGGACAGAGCCGCCTCCACCTGAATCCTCCTGCTACTGCCGCCTCCTGGAGCTGCCTGCCGCCGCTGGACAAAGCCGCCTCCGCCTGAGTTGAGCCCGGTGCGCCGCCTCCGCTGCAGCACGCCTGCTGCCGCCACCGCCGCGCCTTGTCTGAACTGGAGCAGCCGCCGCCGCCTGAACACCTCTTGATGCCGCCTGGAGATCGCCGCTGCAACGCGCTACCGCCGCCTCTGATCCTCCTGCACCGGCGAGGTACGCTCGCTGCCGCCGCTGCCGCTGGAAACCGCCTTCACAGAACTTGCTCTCACACTCCTCGCTGGTGGCCAAAAAATGGATTACTCTCTGATTCTTGCTTGAATGAAACGGCAAGAGCGAGCTCCTATTTATAGAATCAAGATCAAATATCAAATTAGGAAGATGATCTCCTATTTAGGAGATTGCCTCATTTTTCCTCATAAAGATATTCCAAATATAGGACTCCTCCAAATTTAGGAATTATGGAGGCACACGGATTGATGAGGTGTCATAATCCTATAATTAAATATCCTCTTATTAATGATCTTCCTAAATAATCTTCCTAAATAGGTTTAGCCTGGATTAGGAATTGTGGTCTCCTACGGATCGATGACGTGTCGCGATCTCGACGATCCGGTCACGTGGATCGCGGAGGTGTCATAATCTCAACAATCTCCACCTTGACGCCTCACGCGATGAACACCACCACGAAGCCTAACAAACGTATCTGAACCTCCAACCTGGATCTCCCCTACTGGCGACTACAAGCCCCCTCTCCCTGGGGTCCTCACGATCAACATGCATCAGTCTGAGTCAAGTCAAGACCGCTCTTGAACTTGACTGCTCTCACTGATTTCTCTCGCATGCTCGTAACATTTTCCTCCGTAGATATCTCCCGCAACTCCACGCCTCCACCTCCAGTGAACTCCCTCGACTCCTGATGGCGCACACCACTGTGCAGCTCCACCTTCTTCTGAGTAAACCTGAGTTTCTTGGTGGGACTCCTGAGCCAGATGGCTCCCTTTGCGGAGCCTGGGTACTCCTGAGATGACTCTCTACCCGTCTCCTCTACGGCTGCGAAAATTCTACCTTCGCCAAGGTCCTCTCTCCGAGCACACGCCCTAGCCACGAATCCTGCCCCGCTCCTCCGCTGGTCCTTCCTAACCTTTCCCTGAGAACGATCTCTGCTCTCTAAAGCTCTATCAAAGGAACCGCGATCTGAGGAGATCGCCTGAAATGCATACGCTACCGTATCCTGCAGCTTGAGAGACGGTCTGACCTCTCTCCTCGCATCTCCCTTGGCAATCGTGGTGCCAATCAGTCTATAGAGCGATCCAGAACGCTCTCCTCTCAAGACTGTCTGCGCGCCTCTGCTGACCTCCAAATATCTGCCGCTAC
This sequence comes from Platanthera guangdongensis, assembly GCA_039583875.1. Taxonomy (NCBI): domain Eukaryota; kingdom Viridiplantae; phylum Streptophyta; class Magnoliopsida; order Asparagales; family Orchidaceae; genus Platanthera; species Platanthera guangdongensis. Next base: position 160,768,658 of record CM077153.1, on the reverse strand, counting down.
TAGTATAAGAATACCTGGCAGCCTCCAGAGTGCCTAGAGAAAGCAAGCTCTTCCTCAACTCGGACACATACCGAACGTCGGTGAGGGTCCTAACCACTCCATCGAACATCCTAATCCTGATGCTCCCGACTCCAGATATCTCGCACTCTGACTGGTTCCCCATCCAAACACGACCACCTCCACAGTTCCTAATACTGGAGAACCATTCAATGTTCGGGCACATGTGGAACGAACATCCTGTATCCATGATCCAGGAACCTGTGGTCTCAAGACTGGGTGAAACATGAAGAACGTCAGCGTCGTTCTCATCCTCGGATGCCACCGCAGCCTGATGTGGCTCATGCGTCTGTTCTCTAAACTTCCTCTTCGGGCACTCATTCTTCCAGTGCCCCTCCTCCTTGCAGTAGTGGCATTTTGTATTCCTGCCCCCGGACTTAAACCTAAGTCGGTCTTCCTCCTTCCCTTTTCCTCTTGATCTACCCCTGGTGGGGTCCTTGCTCTTCACGAATAGGCCCTCGTCGACTCTAGGGCTCGACTTGCTTCTCGTTTCGTTCGAGAGCAGCGTTGTCATCACTTCTTCCATCTTCAGGGTGTCCTTCCCATACAGGATCGTGGTGATCAGATGATCGAAGGACTTCGGCAATGAAGACAACAGGAGAAGAGCCTGGTCTTCCTCCTCGACCTTAATGTCCATACTACGCAACTGAGATATAAGTTTATTAAACGCATTCATGTGATCAAGAAGCGGAGTGCTGTCCGACATCCTCAAGCTGTAAAGTTGTTTCTTTACGTACAGCTTATTCGTGAGGGATTTTGACATATAAAGCTCCTCCAACTTCTTCCACAGATCCGCTGTAGTCTAAGCATCGACTACATTATACATAACCTCATCGGCCAAGCACAACTGGATTGTGCTGATGGCCTTCAGATCTAGCTCATCCCACTCGTCGTCCTTCTTCCCAGACTTCTCCTTTCCGAGGAGAGCCTTATGAAGACCTTGCTGGACGAGAACCGCTTTGGCCCGTTTCTGCCACAGACCAAAGTCAATTTTGCCGTCATACTTGGGGACTTCAAATTTCGTTGTCATTATTGCTCACCGAGGTCCGAAGGGTCGAACCTCGCTTTGATACCAATTGTTGTGAAATTGGGACCGGATCCGCGACTACGGTGGTTCGTCGCGGATCTAGCAACGGAAGCTAATCTGAGCAATACTATGATAAACGAAATTTAAATCCAAAACCAAGCACAACCAGATGACAAAAATAATTACGTGGTTCGGAGTTGGGACTCCTACTCCACGGGGAGAGCGCGCCAGAAAGATCCACTAAAACTGATGAGGTTACACAGATACAACCAGAGACCAAACAGATACGGTCAAACAACAAAGGAAAACCAAAGAACCCAAAACTTGAAGAACCGATATCGCCGGACGGTATCGATGTCGCCGGGCGACAACCCCTGTTCTTCTTCCCCAATGGATCCGCCGTTCCTGCACCTGTTGTCGCCGCCTGGAGCTGTCTGCCGCCGCTGGACAGAGCCGCCTCCACCTGAATCCTCCTGCTACTGCCGCCTCCTGGAGCTGCCTGCCGCCGCTGGACAAAGCCGCCTCCGCCTGAGTTGAGCCCGATGCGCCGCCTCCGCTGCAGCACGCCTGCTGCCGCCGCCGCGCCTTGTCTGAACTGGAGCTGCCGCCGCCGCCGCCTGAACACCTCTTGATGCCGCCTGGAGATCGCCGCTGCAACCCGCTGCCGCCGCCTCTAATCCTCCTGCACCGGCGAGGTACGCTCGCTGCCGCCGCTGCCGCTGGAAAACGCCTCCACAGAACTTGCTCTCACACTCCTCGCTGGTGGCCAAAAAATGGATTCCTCTCTGATTCTTGCTTGAATGAAACGGCAAGAGCGAGCTCCTATTTATAGGATCAAGATCAAATATCAAATTAGGAAGATGATCTCCTATTTAGGAGATTGCCTCATTTTTCCTCATAAAGATATTCCAAATATAGGACTCCTCCAAAATTAGGAATTATGGAGGCACACGGATTGATGAGGTGTCATAATCCTATAATTAAATATCCTCTTATTAATGATCTTACTAAATAATCTTCCTAAATAGGTTTAGCCTGGATTAGGAATTGTGGTCTCCCACGTATCGATGACCTGTCGCGATCTCGACGATCCGGTCACGTGGATCGCGGAGGTGTCATAATCTCAACACCCAAAAAGCTCGATTGGGCAAAAAAGATGCTTCCGAGGGATAAATTTACGCCAAGACGAAAAAGGCTGCCCGAGCAAATAATGGGCGCAGTGGCGAAAAAACTGCGCGCTCGGGGGAAAAATACACGCTCGTGTGAAAAAATGCGAGCTCGGATGAAAAATCTGCACCCCGACGAAAAATTTGCTCCAAGGCGGAAAATGAGAACCGTGTAGAAAAAATGTGTGCTCGGGCGAAAAAAATGCACACATAGGCAAAAAAAATTGCGCCCTAACTGAAAATTTGCGCTAGGGCGAAAAATGCAGGATCAGACGGAAATTGCGCTCTCGGGTGGAAAATGTGTGTCGGGACGGAAATTGCTCGCTCGAGCAAAAAATGAGTACTCTTGAGAAAAATGCTCGATCGAGCAAAAAATATGCACCCAAACGAAAAATTTATGTCCGGGTGAAAAATTTGCGCCAAAGCAAAAGATGGGTACGTGCCCAAGCGGAAAATGCACGCCAATGCGAAAAATCACACCCGGGTGAAAAATGCGTGTCAAGTGAAAAAATGCACGCTCGAGCGAAAAATGCGCCCACGGGAGAAAATTTTGCGCACATCAAACAGCTCTCAAAAACGCCACATCAAACAGCTCTCAATAAACATTGCCGGAGTACGTTTGTTTACCCGACGTCCGATGGCATTTGCCCCCAAACAGCTCTCAAAAACGCCACATCAAACAAAGCCATGATTAGGAATGTAAAGGTGTATGTCCGATGCATCTCCAGTTAAAATATGATAACTTTTTGGACATATTTGACCCTTCAAATGTTGATCTCCCGGGATTTTTATCTAGACGCTTGTATGAAAACTTAGGGTATAATGTTTCAGGCTATTCCGATGTTGTTTGGTTAACCGAATAATCTATCAAATATCTACGATTAACAATTAAATAAATACACGTATTTCTACTCCAAACTTTAGGGCGCTGCCCTAAGGCTCCGTTTAGTACATGCAGTCGTAATCGTTCGACCGATGAAAATAAATCCCATCAAACAGAGCCTAAATCTGTTGAGTTGGGCGTATAACCACCCATCCTGAGTCCTCTCAAGAGTGATTGGGAATATGAGAAAGCCGAGATTGTATCCGAAAGGAATTTTAGAACTTATTTATGCCTCTAACAAGTTAGATGTGTCAGAACACGATTTAATCGAAGTTAAATAAGCTGTTGAAAAGTGTGAACCTCTATGTAGCCATATAATCCAGTTGTTAATCACGTCCTACCCTTTTGTCAATATTTGTTTAGTCTTTGTCCTTTAGTATTTTGGGTTTGGCACATTTGTAACTATATAAGCCCTATCTTTTTTTAAAATCAGAAAGGACCCAATTTTGTATTTTCAAAGCACTAACATTATGTATGTTTTATCTTTTATGAGAGAATTCTTTCTAGCGGCAAGAGCTCTAATCAAGTAACAGGGTTCTTTACAATCGAAAGCACGGTAATTCTGTGTAATCATGCTTCACGCACAACAATATAATGTATACACGAAATCAACAATAATTCCCGGAGAAGCTCCACTAGAATTACATGAAATTAAGGCTTCGTTTGGGGGGGGGGGGGATTTTCACCGGCCAAGCGGTCACGACCGCATGAACCGGACCATAATTAAGGTCCGGTTCATGCGGTCGTGACCGCTTGACCGGTGAAAATAAGCCCCCGCCCCACCCATGAGGTCGTGAACGTTTTGTTGGGGTTCAGCCCTAAAGTTGAGGTGTGTGCAGAATTTAAGAAAAAGTATGTGCAGATTTTCAGAAGTTGCAACCTGGATTTTTGAGGTCTCAACCTTTTTTCTGCTGTTTTGCTGGGGGGGGGGATTTTCACCGGCCAAGCGGTCACGACCGCATGAACCGGACCATAATTAAGGTCCGGTTCATGCGGTCGTGACCGCTTGACCGGTGAAAATAAGCCCCCGCCCCACCCATGAGGTCGTGAACGTTTTGTTGGGGTTCAGCCCTAAAGTTGAGGTGTGTGCAGAATTTAAGAAAAAGTATGTGCAGATTTTCAGAAGTTGCAACCTGGATTTTTGAGGTCTCAACCTTTTTTCTGCTGTTTTGCTGGGAAGGGGAGTGGACAGTTTTTTTATAAAAACTGCAGCAGTTTTTATAATAAAAAACTGTCAGCAGTTTTTGTTTTAAAAGCTGCGTGCCTTTTAAAATTTCATTCTCTCCTGATTAATAGGCTAGGGTTATTTGGATAGAGCGGAAGCCGCAGCCCCCTCCAAGCGCACGCCGTCCGCCGTCCCCGAGCGCCAGCGTCGTTCGCCGGCCGCCATCGCCGCGCCCGCGCCGTCCTCGGCCGCCATTCCCGCTGCTGCAAGGAAGTTTTGCCGCTGCTGTAGGCGGTTCTTCGCCGCTTGAAGGAGGTGTTTCCTCGGTGCTATTGGAAGGAGTTTTCTCTACCGTTTCAAGGGCTTCTTCGTATACGGTTTCAGGTGTACCATTTCTTGTCTTCGTTTGCTATTTTGCTTGAAAAGAGAGTAGGATTTTATCTTGTTGTAGAGAAGTTGTGGTTTTAACTTGGTGGTAGAGAGTAGTGGATTTGTGTGTCAAATTCGGAGGGCTTTCTAGGTTTTGGGCAAACCTAGATAAATTTTGTAATCCTTATTTATTATAGTGGATTTTCGTTGTGTCGTACCCCGTGGTTTTTGACCTTCAAGTGGTGAAGGTTTTCCACGTATATCTCTGTGTTCATCTGTGGTGTTGTTTTGTTTTGCTTCTTATTGTGTTGACTCTATTGATCGGTGGGAGTTGTCATTATCTTCGGAACCCCCGTTTCCCTGACAAGTGGTATCAGAGGCAGGTTCTTTGGCTAGTCGTTTGTATTTCTCGGTTTCTAACTTGGTGCGGTAGGTGACGACCATCGGTCCGCTCCCTATCCTCTCTTGTTAATCCCTTGAAATAAATCGACTTCTGGACCGTAATAGAGTTGTTCGTTTGAGAAAGCAATGGAACAGAACACAAGGATGATCAGTATGAATGGTAAGAATTGGAGCATCTGGAAGCCTCGGATGGAGGATCTCTTATATTATAAAGATCTTCATGCTCCGTTGACGGGGAGACCTGCTTCAGTTAAGGATGATGAGGAGTGGAAGAAAATGGATCGAAAGGCAGTAGGGTTCATTAGACAGTGGCTCGATGACTCTGTTTTTCATCAAGTTTCCACGGAGACCTCGGCTCAGGCCTTATGAAAAAAGCTTGAAGCCTTGTACGAGCGGAAGACTGCAGGTAACAAGGCATTTCTGATTAGGAAGCTTGTCAATTTGAAGTACCGGGAAGATTCACAGATGACTGAGCATCTGAATCTTGCTCAAAGTATTATCAATCAGTTGGAGTCCATGAAGATCACTTTGGAAGATGAACTCCAAGCTTTAATGATCCTTAGTTCTTTACCCGAGAGTTGGGAGACTCTAGTAGTGTCGTTGAGCAACTCAGCACCTGATGGCGTGGTAACCATGGAGATGGTGTCTGATTGTCTCCTGAATGAAGAGCTGAGAAGGAAGGATTCTGGATCTTCCACTTCGGGTGTTTTTCTCATGGAGGGAAGAGGTCGGTCTGTGAAGAAGGATGTGAAGCACAGGGACAGTTCTAGGAGTAAGTCCAGGGGCAAGTCTAAGAAGGATATCGAGTGCTACTATTGCAAGAAGAATGGTCATTTCAAAAAAGATTGCTTCCAAATGAAAAGAGACATGAAGGGCAAGACAAAGGAGGTTGGAGAATCCAGTGGTGATGCGACGACTTCGATTGTGGAGGCTGAGCCGTTATGCTTGCAGTACAGTGGGTCGTCTTGCCAGGACTGCGTTGACACAGACTGGATCGTGGACGGAGGTGCATCCTATCATTGCACTCCTCACAGAGACTACTTCTATACCTATTCTGCGGGAGATCTTGGTGTGATCCGGATGGCAAATTCCGGTGAGTCGTTGATTGTTGGTAATGGTGATGTCCACTTGGAGACTGAATTGGGGAAGATTGTTCTCAAGGGCGTCAGGCATATTCCTGACTTGAGAATGAATCTGATTTTCATTGGTAGGCTTGATGATGGTGGTTTCACGAGCATTGAAGGTGGAGGGACCTGAAGGTTGTTAAAGAGTTCTTTGGTAGTAGCCAGAGGAAGAAAGTATTGTGACTTTTATCGTACTAAAGCCAAGATCTGTGGTCCAAGTGTGAATGCGGCAGAGAGAGACTCTATGGAGTTATGGCATCGCAGACTTGGGCATATCAGCGAAAAGAACTTGAAGATCTTGGTAAAGAACAAGGTCCTTCCGGAGCTATCAGGAGGGCTTCCTGATATGTATTCGCACTGCTTGGCCGGTAAGCAGAAATGTGTTTCCTTTGCTAATTCTGAACCAAAGAGGAAGGCAGAGTTACTATATTTGATACACACTGATGTGTGTGGTCCTATTGAGCCCAAGTCTGTGGGCGGAGCCGCTTACTTTGTCACGTTCATTGACGATCACTCCAGGAAAGTCTGGGCATATTCTGTGAAGCAGAAGAGTGATGTTCTAGCAAAGTTTGAAGAGTTCAGAGCGAAGGTGGAGAAGATGACCGGGAAAGAAATAAAGCGAGTTCGATCTGACAACGGGGGAGAGTACACTGGTGGCTTCGATGCTTACTGCAGAAGGCATGGCATAGTACATGAAAGGACAATCCCGAGGACGCCGCAACAGAATGGGTTAGCAGAAAGGATGAACATGACGATTATTGAGAAGATCAAATGTATGATTTCTCAAGCTGACATTAGCAAACAGTTTTGGGTTGAGGCTGTGCAAACTGTTGTACATCTGATAAATCTGTCTCCTTCTGCACCTCTGAATGGTGATATTCCATAGCGTGTTTGGTCCGGGAAGGAAGTGTCGTACGGACATTTGCGGGTGTTTGGGTGCAAAGTTCACGTTCATGTCCCCAAGGAAGAGAGATCGAAGCTTGATGAGAAATCCCGGGAGTGCATCTTGATGGGATTTCCCCATGAGCAGTTTGGCTATAGACTCTGGGATCCTGTGAACAAGAAAATGATCAGAAGCAGAGATGTGATCTTTGTTGAAGATCAAGTGGTTGGTGATCATAAAGCCGCGGAGTCACAGGTTCCACAGTTTCCACCTGCGGAGGAGAGACTCTATGCTGATGATGGGCCAGTAGAGACTGTTGCTGATGATGGGCATGCTGAGGAGGAAGTTGGTGAGCTTATTCCTGATGAGGAGATGATTCCGGATGCAGGGAGAGCTCTGCCAGTTGATGTACCACATGTGGTAGAGGTTCCTCTTGTCAGATCTGAGAGAGTCAGAAGGCCCAATACCAGGTATTCCCCTCATGAGTATATTTTGCTTACAGATAGTGGAGAGCCTGAGTCCTATGTGGAGGCTCAGAGTGCTGAAGATCGTGAGGCTTGGACAGCTGCTATGGAAGAGGAGTTGTACTCCCTTCAGAAGAACGAGACGTATGATTTAGTCTCATTGCCGAAAGGGAAGAGAGCTTTGAAGAACAAGTGGGTCTTCAAGCTAAAGTTGGATGAAAGTTGCTCTCAGCCAAGGTACAAGGCGAGACTTGTGGTGAAAGGTTTCAGTCAGAAACAAGGTGTCGATTTCGACGAGATTTTTTCCCCAGTGGTGAAAATGTCCTCTATCAGACTGGTGTTGGGTATGACTGCCTCCATGGATCTTGAAGTCGAGCAGATGGACGTCAAGACGACATTTCTGTATGGCGATTTGGAGGAAGAGCTATATATGGAGGAGCCCGAAGGCTTTGTGGCTAAGGGGAAGCATCATCTGGTCTGCCGGCTCAAGAAGAGCCTTTATGGGTTGAAGCAGGCACCCAGGCAGTGGTATAGGAAATTTGACTCTTTCATGATGAAGAGCAAATTCCAACGGACCAGAGCTGATCACTGTGTGTATGTGAAGAGGACTGAGAAGATGTTCACTATTCTGTTATTGTACGTAGATGATATGCTGATTGTTGGGGATGACAAGGCCAGCATAGCTGAGTTGAAGAAGGAGCTCAGTGAGTCCTTTGAAATGAAGGATTTGGGACCGGCAAGGAAGATCCTTGAAATGAAAATTACCAGGGACAGGAGTGCTGGTCAACTATGGCTGTCTCAGTCTGAGTATGTGGAGAAAGTACTGAAGAGGTTCATGATGGACAAGGTAAAACCCGTTGTTACTCCTCTGGCCGGGCACTTCAGACTTTCTAGTTCTCAAAGCCCCTCGTCTGGAAGGAGGTGGAAGAGATGCGCCAAATTCCTTATGCATCCGCAGTGGGGAGCCTGATGTATGTTATGGTCTGCACTACGCCAGACATAGCTCATGTTGTGGGGTCTGTGAGCCGTTACTTGTCAAACCCAGGGAAAGTCCATTGGAGTGCTGTGAAATGGATACTCCGTTATCTCCGAGGTACCTCAGAACTTTGTTTACAGTTTAGTGGAGGTCCACCAGAACTTATTGGGTACTCGGATTCGGATATGTCAGGAGATGTTGACACGAGAAGATCTACTTCTGGATTCGTGGTCACTTTTGGAGGGGGAGCAGTGTCGTGGCAGTCAAGGCTTCAGAAGTGCGTGGCATTGTCGACGACGGAGGCTGAATATATTGCGTTGACTGAGGCGTCAAAGGAGCTTATTTGGATGAAAAAGTTCATGCTAGAGCTTGATCTCCGACATGACGTGTACAAAGTTTTATGTGACAGTCAGAGTGCTATATTTTTGGCCAAGAATCCCGCTTTTCACTCCAGGACGAAGCACATTGACGTAAAGTATCAATGGATTCAGGATGTTGTGGAAGAGAAGCTGTTGGTGGTGGAGAAGATCCACACGGATAAAAATCCCTCGGACATGATGACGAAGGTCATCCCAAGGGAAAAACATGATTTCTGTCGGCGGTTGATCGGCATGATCCCCACCTGAAGGAGTCAAGGTGGGATACTCTCATTTATGGTCTGAAGGGGGAGTTTGTTGGGGTTCAGCCCCTAAAGGTGAGGTGTGTGCAGAATTTAAGAAGAAGTGTGTGCAGATTTTCAGGAGTTGCAACCTGGATTTTTAAGCTCTCACTCAACATTTTTTCTGCTGGTTTGCTGGGAAGGGGAGTGAGCAGTTTTTTTATAAAAACTGCAGCAGTTTTTATAATAAAAAACTGTCAGCAGTTTTTGTTCTAAAAGCTGCGTGCCTTTTAAAATTTCATTCTCTCCTGATTAAGAGGCTAGGGTTATTTGGATAGAGCGGAAGCCGCAGCCCCCTCCCAGCGCACGCCGTCCGCCGTCCCCGAGCGCCAGCGCCGTTCGCCGGCCGCCGCGCCCGCGCCGTCCTCGGCTGCCATTCCCGCTGCTGCAAGGAAGTTTTGCCGCTGCTGTAGGCGGTTCTTCGCCGCTTGAGGGAGGTGTTTCCTCGGTACTATTGGAAGGAGTTTTCTCTACCGTTTCAAGGGCTTCTTCGTCTACAGTTTCAGGTGTACCCTTTCTTGTCTTTGTTTGCTATTTTGCTTGAAGAGAGAGTATGATTTTATCTTGTTGTAGAGAAGTTGTGATTTTAACTTGGTGGTAGAGAGGAGTGGATTTGTGTGTCAAATCCGGAGGGATTTCTAGGTTTTGGGCAAACCTAGATAAATTTTCTAATCCTTATTTATTATAGTGGATTTTCGTTGTGTCGTGCCCCGTGGTTTTTGACCTTCAAGTGGTGAAAATTTTCCACGTATCTCTGTGTTCATCTGTGGTGTTGTTTTGTTTTGCTTCTTATTGTGTTGACTCTATTGATCGGTGGGAGTTGTCGTTATCTTCGGAACCCCCGTTTCCCTGACACGTTTGACCGGTGAAAATTAACACCCCCCCCCCCCCCCCCCAAACGGAGCCTAAATCCAACAAATTGTGTTTTTACTTTTTAGTGCATTTTGAGGAAAATTCCCCGGTCGGCTACTTACACCACATTGGATTTTGGGCAAAACCGAGGCACAATAAATTCCATGCTCAAATGACATATTCCTCAAACATGCGGTGGCTGTTATGAGTTAAACCCTTATTTTTGTTAAGGATTATCTAATAAATATATCTGTTTGAACATAAAAGTAAATAAAATTTTTTAAATAAGCGTTAACAAATGAAAATTTAATCCTCATGTTCATGACTGTCATCACCTTGCCAAACAGAGCCCTAATTCATGTCATGTTGGTCCGTGCCTATTAAGGGTATGTCTGTTGAGTGTTTTATTACTTATTCCTGTTGAGAGAAAAATGTTGTCATTTTTAAAAAAATCATATGATAAGCTCTCCTTCTCACAGTCACCACTAAAATTTTCATTTTTGACATTTTTTTAGATCACAGCCACCTCCCTTCATCTCCCATCGGCAAAACAAACAAACTTAGGCTTTCTTTGGAATGTCTTATTTACTTCCATGAGTTTGATCAAAAATGTCATTATTATAGAATATATGTTTGGCAAGACAGGTTATGAGTTATGACGGCTATTAAAAAAATAAGTTAGTTTTAATCATAAAATGCAAGAATTTTTTTTAGATGAGATGGACGTTCACGAAGGATTGCTCATGTACGCCTAAATATATGTAGACAGTCCTTGGGGGCTGTGAACGTTCAGTTAATAGGATATGAATGCCAGCAAATAACCAACAAAATGTTGGACAAATCAATTTCAAATATAGGAAGGGAAGTAAATTACCTTCTCTGAGGCGCGCCTGTTGTTCCACGGCCTGAAGCCTAATGTGTAACTCTTTGTTCTGAGCAGCAAGCCCAGCAGAATCTCTCTGTAAGCATAAAAATTGCTTCAGCATCAGAAAAATTAGATCAACACAAGTTTTAAACTAATCTCTTCCAAGAAGAGTTGACCCACCTGCAGCAAAGTGAGATGAGCCGACAGTGTTGTAGCTTCAGCCTGCAGAATCTTAACTTTGGATTCCAACTCCGAGATATAAACAATCTTTCGTTCTTTGGAACGAGCGGCAGATTGACGATTAGCCATTATTCTGAAATCGAAGAATCAGCAATGGAGGGAGAGAAAGATGATGAGAGAACAAATTAAACAGCACCTTTTGGCACGTTTTGGATCGGCGAGAGCAATCTCCTCCAGCTTCTTGTCCGCCATGATTTTCTTCAACTCCGTCCCGCTGAATTTCCCACTCCCAAATTCCAAGCAGAAGGGGCCATCCATGGGATCGCTTCTCTTCGAACCAGGAGATGGGGGAATCCTAAGCAGCGCCTGCCCTTCGATCAATCCGCCCGTCGAAATGCTTCTGACATGCCGCGAATGCTTAATCGCCGGAGTTGATTCATCAATCCCAACGCAGTCAATCGCGCAGCTCTCGGTCTCGCTCTCGCTGCTGTAGGCGCCGTTCTTGCTGTCGCCACACTCCCTGGTTTGTTGATGTGATGATTTCACCACACCGAAGCCGTCCAAATTAAGGAACGAGTAAAATAGATCGTCGCCGATATTACCGTCGGATTTTCTTTCTCCAGCGGTGCACTCAGCGCCGTCACAACTGGGCTCGAACTTCACCGTAGGTGGGACGATGGAAAGGAACCCGGATTGGAGGACATCGCTGCGGGATCGACGGTGGATATTGCGAGGGGGGAGTCCATCGCCGGCGGAAATGGAGGAAGTCGGCGAGGTCTTTTGGTAAGGGGAGGGGCAAAACTGTGGGGGCGATTCCAGGGAGAAGAATGCCGGTTGGCAAAGGGAGAGATTGGGATGCCGCGCCGCCGGCTGGGAATTGGAAATCGCCGGAGGAATGCTGCATCTATCCATGGATGGGATGCAAATCAGTAGACCTCGGGGGTGCAAATGGCGAGTGAAGAGGGCGCAGGTCAGCCTCCGATATTTCCGTTGACAGGGAGGAGAAAACTGAGGATCTGGAGCATATCAATTTCTGGTCGGGAATTTGGGGGAGACAAAAAAAGGAAGCGTTGTAGCGGGGCCGGTTTTCCGTGCCGGCACCTTAAAGAGCGTCGGCGGGTCCGTGAACGTGGAGGTCAATATCGTTATAAATTAAGGTGATTGTTAAACGCACATCAAGTTTGGCTATCCGCAAACATTTGATATCCGCAAACACGTGTTTTTCAAATTGGATATCCGCAACCATAATTGATAGCCGCAAACAACTTTTTTTTCAAATTTGATATTCGCAAACATATATGTTACAAGTGCTCATGAAAAAGACCAGATGGAGACACTTTGTGGTGCATTTTTAGAGCATCAATTACATCATAAAAAAAAAACAAGTATCACAAAACAAATGTTAATGTTGACTATAAAGATTAGTTATAAACAAAAGAGAAAAGAGATGTGTTTTTCATGCGTCAGATTCTAGAACAATTGGAGTTGATTTCATAATTATCATTCAAAATAATAACCTCCCAAAACATTTCTTCACATCAAATTTTGAGCCTGCAAAATTGAAGAAAAAAAGATTAGACAAAACTTTAGAATATTTTATAATATGAATGCAAATAGTCTTAAAATTAGGCAAAAATTTGACCTCTAAAGTTTCCTTGAAAATATTTAGCATTGTTTTTGGGCTAAGTTGTCATCATATTTTGTTACTCCGTTTGCCTGCATTTGAAGAAAAATTAAGATTAATTTTTTTAACATTAGCATTTGAAAAAAAATTAAGTGTAATTGCGTACAAAACTTATACATACCACTTTATCAATTATCCAATGTTTGTAATGTACTTGGTCCCGTTGCCGACGGTGGTCCTTGCAACCGTTCATTGTAATGCACACTCCAATTTTTCGCCACTTCTTCGTGATATGTACTCCATGAAGGAAAAATATGTGGTATCGGAGAGCAAGCACCCAAGACTAGCCGAACGAAGTGATTTCCTTTTAGAAACTCAATGCAAATAAGTGTTGGAACATCCGGCATTGATGAATGTAGTGGAAAATATGTCAAACTTTGCGCCGATGATAGTTGAACCATTGCTACATTGTAACATGAACAAATTACTAGTCCCATATCCGGCAATGTCATCCATTTATCAAATGGGGCAATAGTTTCTATGCATTGAAGAGAGCCCAACAACTCCAATCTTCGGTCGCTACCATATATATCTTCATACAAAGCACGCCGAGTTTCAAGCTCCCAATATAGATCCTTGCGGACTTCTTGCCAACCACCAGTTACATTCAACGCATCGCTAATCACTCGGTAGCCACAGTGACCATCACCATCAACGTCGTAGGCATCAACAATATGATTAGCCCAAAAGGGTGTGAAATGATGCCGAATTTTTATAAGAAAATTGGTGTTTTTGCGGACCGGCAACTTCATTTTTTGTTTTCTTTTTTTTGTTTCCGTAACCTTTTCTTCCAACAAAACATACTCAAAATGAGAAGGGAGGCGTTTCGTAGACCAATCTTCTTTCCAACATGGCGAGCCCAACCAATTAAGTCTTCCTTAGAATGAAAGATATTATCGGTTTGAAAGTGTGAGCTGACATCTACTTCAATTTTTGGAACATTGTGTATGTTTGCAATATTTGGGTCTACAAGACCAAAAAACAATTACAAACTATTAAGTAGGAGTACAAACTACATTACTAGAAAACACATAGTTTGGGTAATATTTCATACCATACACAATCAAGGAAGATTCTTTATTCTCGTTTGACATATCCGACATGATTCTATTGCAGAGCAGTCAAACCTACAAAAAACAAAATTATAATATGTTTATTTCTCTGTAAAACAAAATAATTTTGTGTTTAAGGACTGTGAAAATTGAAGCTACACCATATTAATAAGAAATAAGCAAAAAGATCAATTAGAATTTAGGAAACCTGACTTGGTGTTGTTCGTGATGCAAGGGGGATGAGCTAAGTTTTATACTTGTGGTCGTCTAATCAGGAGAAATAACCTGCAAGAGGTGTAATTAAATCTAGCGTTAAGACAGTCAACTGTATTCTAAATTTTTTATAAGAAGCACAATAACAAATGCAGGAAGAACACCTACACGAATTAATGTGTCGATACTTATCCAACATAGATACGCAGATTACGGGGATTTGAATTAATATGAATTAGTCAATCACTTTTTTGAACTAATGTGAAGAAAATCCAATCGAACCCAAAGCTATGTGAAATCAGTATTGTGGAACCATGTGTGGAACTGTGGGAAAGGAAGAAAGATTGGAGACTCTCTGCCCTAGAGGTTTTTAATGAATGCAATCAAATTGCAATCAAATTGTGAGTATGAATGTAATTGCAATCAAATTTAGAAGTCAGCGATGGTCGGGGAACCGACCATCGATATAGGCGCAGCAAAATCGGGAGTGATCGGAACTGGACGACGACGTGGAAGTAGAGCGGCATTGGGTTACGGTATCGGGAGAGCAGGGGGAGCGAGGTGTATGCTAGGTTGCAGTAGTATAAACAAGCAATGCATCACTCAAGTATTTTTGGCCTTTCCGAATTATCAAAGGGGTGGGATTGATGGCGCATCATGTTCAATTAACACATCAAAGATACATGGTACCTCTGCATCTCTGAGGTTTGAATTGAGAGAGCATACCTGGACTGAGAAGAAGAAGAACCTGGCCTGATTGCGGAGTGCGGAGCAGCAGGCAGCAGCGATTATTGAGGCACAGTAAGGGAAAAATCACACCCGTGCGATTGGCGGGCTAGGGCAAATCAAAGCGCGGACTCCGGAGCAGCGACGGACGACGGTGGCGAGGTGGGCTTCGGCGGGTTGCGGCGGCGGACGACGATGGCGAGGTCGGCTTCGTAGATCCGCTGGTAGCCGCGGCGATCCACTGGTTTGCGGCGGAGGAATCGCTTCCGTGGGGTGCGGCGCATGAGCGAGGTGAGTGCGGTTATTAAAACCGTATGCCCTAAAAAAAAAAGGCTTCGAGTGTTTGCGTTTAACAAAAGAGGGTTTGCGTTTAACAATAGCAATAACTAAGAACGGTTAAATGCCGGTAATTAGACTAATGATTCGCGGAGGAGATGTCACGATGATGCGACTGGGCTTTGAGGGAAGCACGTCCTTGGGAAACGTGGCGGTAAATGAACAAATTGGTGACTTTATTATAGATGGAGGATTTTTTTTTCCGTATGTCCGGACTGCGGAGACGCATATAAAGGCTTTTGTGAGACTTTTTTTTCTTGCAGAAATATCTGTTGCATAAAGTGTATTTTCATGTAAAATATAGTTATAAAAATATGTTGTTTTTGAAGAACAAAGGTGGTAGTATGCAGTTGTGCATACACAATCGAGAATTGAATAAATTGGCTGTCAAAAATAAGTATTTGATTACACAGATAGACGACCTGTTCGATCAGTTGGTGGGGTCAGTGGTGTATTCCAAGTTGTACTTCAAGTCAGGATACTATCAGTTGCAGATTTGAAATGAGGACATACCCAAGACGGATTTTGGAACGAGGTATGGTCATTTAGAGTTCTTGGTGATGCCGTTCGCGTTGACGAACGCACCATCAGTATTCATGTATCTGATGAATCGAGTATTTTGTGAATACTTGCACTCTTTCGTTGTCGTCTTTATCGGCGATATTTTGGTATACTACAAATCAGAGGCGGAGCATGAGACTCATTTGAGATCAGTGTTGCAAGTGTTGAGAGAAAACCAGTTTTATGCAAAGTTCTCAAAGTGCAAGTTCTGCTTTAAGAAGGTGGTATTTCTGGGTCATGTGATTAGTGGTAATGAGGTGGCGGTGGATCTTGAAAAAGTGGAGGGCATCAGAGATTGGTCAGTTTTGAGAACTGTGGCGGAAGTCCGAAGTTTTCTTGAACTAGCCGGGTATTATAGAAGGTTTGTGAAAAACTTTTCACGGATAGCTCTACCCCTCACTTCTCTAACTCGTAAGGATCAGAAGTTTGTGTGGACTCAAGAGTGCAATCAAGCGTTTGACACCCTAAAAGAAAGACTGATGACAACTTCAATCCTAAGTCTTCCTAAAGGGACTAAAGGATTTCAGATTTTCTGTGACGCATCAGGATATGGGCTGGGTTGCATGTTGGTGCAACATGCCAGTATCATAGCTTTTGGGTCTAGGCAGTTGAAGCCTCACGAGAGGAATTACCCCGCTCATGACTTTGAATTGGCGGCAGTAATTTTTGCACTAAAGTTGTGGCGACACTATGTGTATGGTGCGAAGGTGAAGATCTTCAGGGACCACAAAAACCTGAAGTATCTCCTACACCAAAAAGACTTGAATATGTGGCAGCGCAGATGAGTCGAATTGCTTGGTGATTATGAAGTGGCGATTCATTATACGCCAAGCAAAGCCAACGCGCTGGCGGATGCCTTGAGTAGAAAATAATCTGGTCAAGGGAGTTGGATCGAAGCCCATGATGAGCAGTTGATGCGGAACTATAAGTCCCTTGGCATTGAGTGTGTAGCGAGAGGCGAGTCAAGCATGGCTCGATTGAACTGGATCGAGTTACAAAATGACTTATCTGGTCGTATACGGGAAGTGACTAGTTTGGATGAAGAGTTGTGGCATTCGTGGTGAAAGCGCAAATGGGCGAGGGTAGCGTCTGGGAGATGATTAACGGGATCTTGAGGCAGGACGGAAGGATTTGTGTACCGTAATTCGGCAAGCAACGCAAGGAGTTGATGTTTGAGGCTCACTTTACGAATTACTCCATTCACCTGGGCAGTACGAAGATGTACTTGGATATGAAGAAATCCTTTTGGTGATCTGGTTTGAAGCGTGATATAGCTTTGTATGTGAGTCAGTGTCAAATCTGCGCCTTAGTGAAGGTCGAGTGTCAGAAGTCGGGCGGGTTCCTGAAGCCTCTTCTGATTTTCGAATGGAAGTTTGGTGACATCTCCATGGATTTTATGCATGGCTTACCTCGATCGCAGCAGGGAAACGATGCGATTGTGGACCGCTTGACCAAAGTGGCCCATTTCATCCCAAACCGGAAAGAGGACAGCGTAGAGAAGCTGGTAGAGTTGTATGTTCGCAACATTGTGCGACTACATGAGATTCCTAAAAGTATAATTAGTGATCGCGACGAACGTTTCATGTCCAAAGACTGAAGGTTGGTTCAGAAAAGTCTGGTCACGAAGCTTAAGTTCAGTACGATGTTCCGTCCTCAAACTGATGGACAAAGAGAAAGAGCGAACCGTACAATGGAAGATATGTTGAGAATGTGTACTCTTGACTTTGGCAAGAAGTGGGAAGATCATCTCTTCATGGTGGAGTTCGCATATAACAACAGTTACCAAGCAAACATAAAGAGGACGTCATACAAAGCTTTGTATAGGAGGCGGTGTCGAACGTCAATGTCCTGGGTAGAGGCGGGAGACACCAAACTTTTGGGAAAAAAGTGTTGGCTAGTGCATGCGAGTTGGTGCAAACCATTTAGGAGCGCATGTAGGTTGCCCAGGACTGGTAAGCAAAGTATTTTAATGCTCGTCATAGGAATGTGGAGTTTGCGGTAGGCGACTAGGTCTATCTAAAGATCAAATCGTTCAAAGCCGTTTCACGTATTCGCCGACTCAAAAAGTTGAGTCAGAGGTTTTTGGGGCCGTTTGAAGTTTTAGAACGCATTGGAGAATCAGCTTACCGGTTGGCGTTGTCCACAGAGATGATTGGATTACACGATATCTTCCATGTCTCCGTCTTGAGGAAAACCTTGGTGGAGACTAGTGTGGTGATCGAACCGACGACGATGTCGATAGAAGAGGACTTGACGACGAAAGTCCATCCAGTGGGCATAGAGGATTCAGAAGTTCGGTAGTGGCGGAACAAAGAATTGAAGCTCGTAAAGGTGCGCTGAGACAACTGCGGGCGAGACGAGTTGTCTTGGGAGCGAGAACAAACCATGTTCGAAGAGTATCCCGAGTTGTTTGTATGATATTGAATGGAAATGAGTGTGTAAAGTTATTGTAATAATGTTTAAATTTGTTGCAACAATTTTCTTACTGTATTCCCGCATGAAGATTAATTTCGGGGACAAAATTCTTTTAAGGGGGGAGGAGTTGCAGCACCCCAGTCTTCAAAACGAGTATCTGGAAGCTATCGCCTTGCGGTAGTAGTTATCGCCCGGCGGTAGCTTAGCGTTGAGTGGTCAGGCGCTGAGATCGTTGAGTGGCCAGGTTCTGAGAGCGTTGAGTGCTAGCGCGCGGTGCTAGCTAGGTACCGCTCGGTGATAGCTCTGTTTCGTTGAGCGTCGATCGAAAGATCTGTTTGTCAAGCGCTGGAGGATAACCACCCTGCGATAGTAGCTATCGCTCGGCAATAGTAGCTATCGCTCGGCGATAGCCCTATTTCGTCGAACATCGAATGAAGTGCCCAGTTCGTCGAGCACTGAGGTTTTGAGAAAACATCGAGTTCTCGAGAAAAACGCTACCGCACGACATTAGTCTTATCGCCGACATTAGCGTGGCATTATTTTCTGGCCGAGCGCTCGGAAACCTACCGCTCGGTGGTAGTAGTTACCGCCCGGCGGTAGCAGACGGAAGCAGTTTTGTCGTTTGTCTTTATAGCCGTCCGATTTCATTTAGGATTCGATTCTAAGGCCCAAGACTCTCCTGCAGAGTGCTTATATAGGGCTGAATGGTTGTTTCTCTTCATTTTCTCTTTTAGGAAGTGAGAGTTAGGGTTTTGAGGAGAAAGGAGGGAGGAGGAAGAAGAGAGTTTTCTTCCGCCATTGACGGAGCTTCAGACCTCCGATCGTCGTTCCGAGGCTAGATCCGGGTAGAGGACTTGGAGGCGCTCGTTTTCATCAATGCAAGACAAGGGTTTCATGGCTAAGAAGAGGAGTCGTAAGATAATAACACTTCTCCTCTCAGTTATAGGATGTGTGCATGACATCTTTTCCTTTTCTTGATTTTATTTCAAGCATATAGGAACGAGATCTCTCAAAAGAGATGGATTTGGGTTTCCACGATTTAAGAGGAGCCACCGGGTCGATTGTGTCCGTCACCGACATGATAATGCATTAGAAATCCGCTTTGTTAGTGGATTAAGCATTGTGGGTGAAGCCGCAGTCACGACCGTTAGTGTTAAAATTTGTGAAGTGAAAGTGGGTAATAGAGCAGGTCGGGCGGTCTAGGCGGCCTGTGTTTGCGGCCTGGGCGGACTGGTATGCTGCCTGGGTGGTCTTTGTCCAGGGAAGTCTTGGCGGCTTGGGCGTTTAGTGTAGTGGCCTGAGCGGCCTGTGTATGTCGGTCTATTGGCGGTGCTCAGCTTGGTCTGCAGTCTTGCAGTTAGCCGGCTCTTGGGGTAACCGGGCGGATTGGAAGTTATATCCATGGTGTTGTGGCGGACTTGTTTCACGTCCGTAGAGTCCGCCTTTGGGGACTGGCTTGGGAGATGGGCTTTGATTCTTGTCGAGCTCTCCGTTATGCGATGGATGTTTGTCACATCCTTGTGGCGGACTGTCCTGATGATTGGAGGTCTAGGTCTTTTGTGTCCGCCGTGCTCACTCCAGTTGCTTTATGAGCTGCTGGACTTTGTCATTTTCTATGACAAGTCCATGGTGTTCGCAGCGTCCATAGAGTCTGATGTTGACCGGGCGGACTACCTGTGGATCATGGACTCGTGACGGATTGGGGTGTTGTTGCTGAGCTGTGCGGACTGCCACTTTGTCCACGTACAGTGTGCGGACTGATGCAACATGGGTTATGGTTGTGTTCGCGTGCTGTGTTGATTTGCAGACTGATGCAGCATGGGTTGTGGCTGTCTGCATGCTGTGTTGATTGACGGACTGGCGCTATGCTTATGTTAGGCGGACTGGCACTGTGCTTGTGTTGTGCAGACTGGCTTTGTGTCAGCATGGTGGCAGACTGACTTTGACCTGGCGCCAGGCGGGTTGTTTGAAGTTTGGCCAAGTCCTTGCAGACTTGGCGGACTGGGTTCTGTTAGCGCGCGGGCTAGGGCGGTGACTTTATTCACTAGGGTGGTGACCACACTCCTCACCTCGCCTATAAATAGACCCCCCCGACACATCTACAGTAACCGAGTGAATAGTAAGTTGTCTTGGTTAAGTATTGCGGTCTGGTTTTTCCTGTCCGCGCGGGTTGAGGAGAGATAACTGTTTACTGGTTGCAGGTTGCGCGGCTAACACTAAGGATCCAGGAGTTTGGTTTTGACTGCGGTCAACATCAATGAAGTTTGCGGTTTTAATCAGCAATCTCAGCAGGTCGCTTTTGTGGCTTGTCAATTTTCTCTACTTCAGCTTTTCCAAGTTCAATAACCTGTCCACCGGACTTGGGCGGGTAGACGGTCTGTTCTTCAGTTCAGCAGCAGCTTGTAGCAGTCAACGAATAACGGCGTGTCCGCGCGACCTCTCGGTCTTGGCGGACTCCGTGTTCAATTCGTCTTCTAACAGCAGCAGCAGTTCGGGCGGCCTCAACGACTTTAGCGGACTGGGCGGCCTCGGCGGTCTCCAGTTATGTCCGCTCGAATTGTTTTACTTGTAATTTTTTCCGTGTTCCTGTGTACTGGAGAAATCATGTCTCGCCATGTATACCTCGCTCTGTAAAGAAGAAATAAATATATGATCTGCTTGCCCCTGTGGTTGCTTTTGGTTGTTGAGCTTGCTTTCCTGGTTTCCGCATGATCAAGGTATGATCTTGGTAGTTCTGACAATATTAATCTGGCATCAGGCTATCTCGTTGGCCACTTTGAGAAAATTCAACATGGTATCAGAGGAACGTTTAGTTGCTTGAGCGGTGATCAACTTGTGTTGTGCTATGTGCTTCTGAAAGCTTAGACCAAGGTTGCTGCAATGGAAGGGAATTATGCAAGAGGTCTGGGTATTGAACTCTTGACGACGACTAACTTTAAAAAGTGGATGTCATGCATGAAGATTTTTATTCTAGGCGAGGAGCTATGGGAGGTCGTCGGTGGTGATGACAGGCAGGAAGTTACTGCTATTTTTCGGACTGCTGAGCAGGTGAGAGTCTGGAGGAAAATAAATGAAAAGGCTGAGTTTACCCTTAAGAGGGTTGTTTCACCGGAGCTGTTTGATCACATCATTGGATGTGAGTAGGCTGCTGATATTTGGACAACTTTTGATGGGTTGTTCAATAGGATGAATGTGGCGAGTCTACAGTTCCTGGAGAATGAGTTGGCCAGGACAACTCAAGGAGACCTGACCATCTCTAAGTTTTTCCTGAAGATGAAGAGCTTGTGTGCTGAGATATCAGCGCTTGATCCTGATGAGCCTATTTCTGAGGCCAAGTTGAAAAGGTACATAATATGTGGCTTGCGGAAGGAGTATGTTGCCTTTGTAACTTTTATTTAAGGCTGGGCAACTCAGCCATCTCTGCCGGAGCTTGAGAACCTGCATGGTTTGCAGGAAAGTTTGGCTAGACAGATGGCTGGAGTGACTATCTCTGAAGGAGGTAGTGAAGCTCTCTTGACATGCAAGAAGAAGAAGAGATGGGAAGGGAAGAAGAAGAACACTGCTGCTGAAAATGAGCCTTCAACTTCTTATCAGCCAGAGAGGAGCACTGCTCCTAAGAAGGATTGGAAAAAGAACTTGAAGTGATACATGTGTCATCAGCGGGGACACTTTAAGCGTGACTGCAAGGTCAAACTTTAACCTGGGCATGCTGCAGGCAAAGAGGAAGCTTGCTCTAATAATGAGGAAGCTGGTTGGGGTAGAGCT
This sequence comes from Platanthera guangdongensis, assembly GCA_039583875.1. Lineage (NCBI taxonomy): Eukaryota > Viridiplantae > Streptophyta > Magnoliopsida > Asparagales > Orchidaceae > Platanthera > Platanthera guangdongensis. The sequence continues at coordinate 160,746,835 of CM077153.1, read as the reverse complement.
TTCATGACAGGCACCTGTGTCCGTGCTTTGTCCGCTGTCGACTCCAACGACGTGTGGATTGTGGACTCCGGCTGTGGTCATCACCTCACCGAAGACAAGTCAAAGTTTTCCTCACTGCAAACTTACTCAGATAACAAAGCTATCATCACTGCTGATAATACTGTTTATGTAGTAGAGAAGGAGGGGGTTGTGTCCTTGGGTACTGATAAGGGGCCACTCACGTTAAGGAGTGTGTATCACATACCGGGCATGAAGAAGAACCTTTTCTCTGTGACTAATGCGGTAGACGTGGGTTATCACATTTTGTTTGGGCCAACAGAAGTAAAGTTCCTTCGTAATGTATCAGCGGTAAAGGCTGATGTTACTCATGTTGGGAGGAGAGTAAAGAACTTGTTTTTTTCTTACAACAAACTCTTACGTTGATCGGATGAGGGCTAATGATAGCGCTGCTATATGATATGAGAGCCTGGAGCATGTAGGAATGGGTAAGTTGAAAGTTATGGCAAACAAGAGCCCTGTGAGAGGCTTGCCTAAGCTATCTTCCTTTGGCGATGGTCACGTTTGCGCTAGGTGTCAGTATGGTAAAGCTCATCGCCTTCCATTTGATAAGTCACAAACGAGGAACAAGAGACCATTGGAGTGTATCCATTGTGATTTAATGGGACAAACCGTCACTACTAGCCTTGGTGGGAGCAGATACATGCTTGTTCTGATTGATGACTACTCAAGATACACTTGGGTATATTTCTTGAAGGAGAAGTCGGAAGCTTTTCGGTTGTTTGTGGAGTTCAAGGAGCTAGTAGAGGGCCGGCTTGGCTTGCGGATCAAGAAGTTTAGATCAAACAACGGTGGTGAGTTTGTCTCCTCCGAGTTTTCTAACTTCTGCAGGAAGTACAAGATCTATAGAGAGCTTACTTGTGCTCATACTCCACAACAAAATGGAGTAGCGGAGCGGAATATCCGTCATCTGACGCAAACCTGCAAGTGTTGGCTTTATTCGAAAGACATTCCTAGGTCCTTCTGGGCAGAGGGGATGTTTTGTGCTTCTTATGTCATCAATCAGATGCCGCTTAATCCGATCAACATGAGTCTCCTTTTGAGATGTTGCTGAAGGAGAAGCCAAACATGGAACACCTTCGGTTGTTTGGATCAGCTTGCTATGTGCATGTCCTGGATACTTCAAGGACAAAGCTTGATGTAAAGACAAGGAAGCTTCTCTTTGCAGGATATGATGAGTGGAAGAAGGGATGAAAATGCATGAATCCTGCGATGAAGAAGTTTGTTGTATCAAGAGATGTGGTCTTTGATGAACTGACATCATATGGAGGAGGCTCGGTTGAGCTACCAGAGAGCAAGGTTGATGAAAAACAGAGGGTGGCTGCTGAAGTTCTAGAAGAGGAGCTTGTTGTATCACCAGTAGCTCCTTTAGCTTCAAACTCTAGGGCAGAGGCTTCTGGCTTAGGAAGTTGGGAGAGCATTGCTCACAGTTTGACCGAAGTTGGAGCTAAGTTTGAAGAAGCAACGGAGGTTGTGAGCACGGAGCAGACCCTTCAGAGATCAAAGAGGGTTGTCAAGCCACCAACTCGATATTATGATGGGAATTCAGTGAGCTTTGTCTCCTGCTTCTTTGTAGGTCCTCTGGATGAGCGAGAGCCTGCAAACTTCAATGAGGCCACTGGAGCCAAGGAGTGGGAAGATGCCATGAAAGAGGAGATTGCTGCTCTCAAGAAGAATGAAACCTAAGACCTTGTGCCCAAGATTTATGACATTACTCCAGTGACTTGCAGTGGGTGTACAAGTTGAAGAAGAAGGCTGATGGGAGCATCAAAAGATACAAGGCTCGCCTTATTGCTCGAGGATTCTCACAACAGTATGGAGAGGACTATGAGGAGACATTTAGTCCAGTTGCAAAGATGACTTCGATTCGGGTGGTGATCGCCTTGGCTGCTTGCTAGGGATGGAGGATGTGGCAGCTTGAAGTGAATAACGCGTTTCTTTACAGAGAGATTGATAAGGACATCATCATGGATTAACTACTTGGTTATGTTTCTGAAGTTCATCCGGACTATGTTTGTAAGCTCAGGAAGGCTCTCTACGGGTTGAAGCAGGCTCTAAGAGCGTGGTACAGGAAGATAGCAGAATTTCTCCAATTCTGTAGATATCTTACTTCCAACTTGGATTCTAGCTTGTTCATCAAGAAGAAGGGGGAGCTTCAGGTCCTGGTTCTGCTATATATTGATGATATGATCATCACAGGGAATTTAGAGGAGGAGGTAGCTAGGCTCAGGGCTGAGCTAGCTATTCGCTTCGAGATGAAAGACTTGGGAGAGCTTCATCACTTTCTTGGTCTTGAAGTGAAGAAGAAGGAGAGCGGGATACTCATATGGCAGAAAGGATATGTGGATCACATTGTGAATTGATTCAGTATGGTCAAAGGAAAGAGTTGCTCTACTCCTCTGGATCATGGGCTGAAGCTTCGACGAGATGAAAGAAAAATTCTTCCCGATCCCATGGTGTTCCAAGCTCTAGTGGGGAGCTTGATCTGCCTGACGATTCCAAGGCCAGACATTGCTTACATTGTTGGCTAAGTAAGTCAGTTTATGGCAGATCCAAGGAAGTCTCATCTAGTGGCAGCAAAGAACATCTTGAAGTATGTCAGGGTTACTTCTGATATGGGACTCCTCTATAGGAAGGACATGACCTTTTCTTTGCATGGATACACGAATGCTGATTATGGTGGTGACTCGAATGATCGACGATCAACTTCGGGTTATGTTTTCACTTGTGGATCAGCTTGCATCTCATGGTGTAGCAAGAAGCAGGATTCAATGTCCGTCTCTACTACGGAGTCAGAGTACAAGGCTTCAACCATGGCTGCTCGGGAAGCCATCTAGTTGAGGAGGCTTGTAGAGGATGTCCATGAGAAAGTGCAAGGTCCTACTTTGCTCTGTGGTGACAATGAGAGTGCTATCAAACAGGTGTACAATCCAGTATGTCATGTAAGGACCAAACATATTAAGATCGATCACCACTTTATAAGGGAGAAGGTGCTGGATGGATCTCTTATGGTCGGGCATGTTCAGAGTGAAGACAATCTTGCTGACATCTTCATGAAGCCACTATCGAAGGGGCCATTTCTACGGTTACGAGGTTTACTAGGCTTGATCACCACTTCTCACTTCAAGGGGGAGTGTTGAAATTTGTCAAGTGAAAGTGGGTGATGGAGCAGGCCGAGCGGTCTGGGCAGCCTGTGATTGCGGCCTGGGCGGACTGGTATGCGGCCTGGGTAGTTTGTGGCCAGGGAAGTCTTGGCGGCTTGGGCTGTTGGGTACATTGGAAAATGTGTACCAGATTTGGAGAAGCCTCACCTAACTCAATGATATGCATCAAGTTGTATTTGATGTTGTTTTGAGTTATCATGTGCAGGTTAAGAAAATGGAAAGGAAAATTTTCTAAGTATGAGTGTCGACACTTGGGAATGGTTGTGTCGACACCAAAGACCAGATTGTGTCGACATCCAGAATTTCTGTCGACACACAGAAAATCTGTCGACAACGCTGTGTCGACACCAAGGGCCAGATTGGGTCGACATCCAGAATTTGTGTCGAAACACAGAAAATCTGTCGACAATGCAGTGTCGACACTAAGGGCCAGACTTGTGTCGACATTATTAGGAGCTGTGTCGACACATAGAGAAGCTGTCGACACATTCCAGAATTCTGTCGACAATGACTGTGTCGACACACAGAACTTGTATCGACACACAATAGAATTCTATCGACACCAACTTTGTCAAGACAAGGAGTATTTGTGTCGAAACACAGAACTTGTGTCGACACATTCCACAGAAGCTGTCTCGACAATAACAAGACTTGTGTCGATACATGGACTGTGTGTCAACACATATGAAGAATACAGTCGACATTCTCTACTGCTGAGTCAAAGTTCAATAAAGGCTGAAGTAATACAACTGAAGACTTGACAACTATCATTACTGACATTGCTGTCACATCTGTCAGAGGTGTCAGAAGACGGTTTGAAACCGAAACAGTCAGATACCATGGATGAAGCCTATAAATAGATATGATCTCTCAACAATTGAAGCATGGAAGAGAACAACAACTACAAGAACAACACTTACAGGACAGAGAGAAGTTAATCAAGCCAATCAATTATAATCTCCGAAGGATTGAGAATCCAGAAGAAGAGAAAGAAATAGACAACAGATTGTAGAGAGAGAAAAACAAGAAGGAGAGAAGTTCTCATCCAGTTAAGGCAGATCCTGAACAATCTGTCTGAAGAATTCAGATTAATTTCTGAAGGAGGAAGATTGAATATCAACTCCAACATCAAGAAGATCAACCCTACTGTGTTCAGATTCAAGAAGCTTTGAAGAAAGCTAAGTCAGGTTGATCCTAAAGAAATCAGTTCTATCAAGAACTGATCAAGAAGCCTTCAACCAATTCTCTCTCCATCTGATTTAAGATATCAACAACTTTTCATCAATAATTTTGTAGGATCTGTACTAGATCTAAGTGTAGGAGATTTACATCTCTGAGTTGTAAGCCTAAATTATAAATGCTGAGGTAGGGCTGTGTGCCTGAGGTAGGGGAATCTGTTCCCTGAGTTGTAGGCCTGTGATATAGGCTGAGGTAGGGCTGTTGCCTGAGTTGTAGGAGTGGGGTGTCACTCTGAGTTGTAGGCCTGTGGAAGAGGCCGAGGTAGGCTTGTGCTTGAGTTGTAGGAGTGTGGATTCACTCTGAGTTGTAGGAACCATTCTTGGTTCTGAGCTGTAAGATCTGCGGATCTGAAAAGAAGGATGGAAGTTATGCCGAATCTAGTACACTACTAGATAGGCGAAGGGGGAAAGTGTATGTACCCATCATTTGAGGAACCACTATAAAACTGGTGTGCAATCTGTGAATGCTGTGTTGTATGTTCTGCTGAATACATTGCTAAACTAGATAGAATTATCTGTCTAAGTTAGAAAAACGAATTGAACCTATTTACCCCCCTAGGTGTTTAGAACATCTTGAAACAAATTCTTTCAAGTGGTATCAGAGGGAGGTTACTCAAAGAATAGACCTAACAGTCTGAGTAGATCTCCAAGGCAGAAATCTATTAGGCAAAATGGGTTTCATAGAGAATCATAAGGAGTTTTGTTCCATGAAGTTACCCATATGTAGGAAAGAAATTTTTGGCATATGGAAAGAAAGAGTTAGATTGTTTATGGAAGCTTCAGATCCAAGAATCTACATGACAGTCAAAGAAGGGTCATTCATTCCAATGAAAGTCTCAGTTCTTGATGCAAATCTCAGAACACCAAAGGAATATTCTAAAATGATAAAGGATGAAATCATCTTGGCTACTATAGATAAGAGAGCACAGAATATAATAGTCAGTGCCATAGATGATTCTACTTACCAAAACTTTATCCACTGCAAGACCTCCAAAGAAATGTGAGACACCCTTATTGTCTACATGGAGGGTTCAAAAGAGGTGAGAGAAGACATGAAGTCTATGTTGAATCAGGAGTATGAAAGTTTTAGACAATCTAAAACAGACAGCATAACTAAATGTTACAAGAAATTCTTCAGAATAGTTAATGAACTAATGTCATATGGAAGAGTATTCAGCACATATGAGTTAAATGATAAGTTTTTGAGATCATTGACTAAAGACTGGGACACTATGATATGTGTCATTAGGGAAGTGGCCAGACAAGCAGAAATTTCACCTCCAACATTATTTGTCAAACTGATTTCATATGAAATGCAGCTGATGGTCAGAAAAGAGGAGGAGAAAAGTAATAAAAATGATTACAGAGATAAGTCAGTGGCTTTCAAGACTGAATCCATAAGAAAGGATAGGGGGATGTCTCCATCACCTCCTAGGAAAGCTGCAGAAGTTGTTTCAGAAAGTTCTGACAGTCACACATCAGATAGTCCAAATTCTGATGAAGACTTAACAGCTTTCTCAAGACAATTTCAAAGGTTTTTGAAGAAGAAACAGTGGAGTTCCAAGCCATTATCCTCAAAATCCAAGGATGATTACTATCAGAAAAAGAAATCCTCTAGGAAGGATAGGTATAGGTCTAAACCTAGTAAATTATCTTCAACTAAGATTATTTGCTATTGCTGCAACAAGCCTGGACATGTGGTAGCTGATTGTTCTAACAAAAGAAAAGAATCAAATGATAAGAAGAAACTAAAAAATAAGGGCAAGAAGGAGAAATCCCTTGTTGTAAAGAAGCAAAAAAGTTGGTCAGATTCTTCATCATCAGTTTCTGAGGCTGAAGCTAAAGCTGAAGCATATATAGGACTGTTGGCAACTGAAGAGGATGTAGAAGAGGCTGAATTCTTGAAGTGGCTGGATTCAGTAAATGAAAATGAAGAACCTTATTTTAAAGGGCTGATGGCCTTGACAGAAGAAGATCAATGCCAGGATCAGCATAGACCTAGTAAGGTAAACAATTCTTCAATAGATTCTGATTACTAAACTGGTTCAGAATCAGAAGCATCTGCATCAAGAGATGTAGATGAATCTGAATCTGAAGGAGATGTTCATCAACTTATTTATGAATATGGTGACCTGCTACAAGCACTTAAGAAAAGCAGAATCCTTAATAAAGCACAGGCCAAGGAAATTGCTGATATTAAGCAGGCTGCATTAGATTCAGAAAAATTCTGGATCTAAACATGAATGAAGTTGCCAAACTGAAAAATATAACTGTTATTCAGATGGGTACTATTACATTCAAGAATGATCAAATCAAAAGTTTGGAAGTCAAACTTCAGGAGGAAAAGGATCTGATGGCTAAGTTCTCTAAGCCAAAATCAGTTTTACCTTTAATTGATGATTTTATTCCTAAAAAGGGTAAGACTGAATTGGGCTTTGAGAGAAATGCAAGGGCTGCCAATTCCAAAAGAAAAGGCAAAGCCCCAGTACAGCCTCTAGCCTTCAAACCCCCCATTTCCTTCAAAAAGGTATGGCAGCCAACAAATATATATGATCATGATATTATGCATGGGTATGGTAAGCCTGAAATTCTGTATGACAAGGGTGCAGCTCTAGCACTCAAGCAAATAACTACTGTACCAACAGTGTTAAGAACAGCTGACAGCAAAGCTGTTAAAACTCTACCTAAAAAGAGGTATAATAGATATAAGTGTTGGTACTGTGGTAAGATAGGGCATTATGCCATGGATTGCTGGCACAACACCAGTGTTAGGAAGAATGCCAGCTTACCTGTGAGGAAGGCTGCTGGTAAGAATATTAAGTTTCATTCTAACATGAACCTAGAACCCAATAAAAGTTGGGGTTCTAAGGTAACATAATTTTATTTGATGCAGGTGGGTCCAAGTTGCCATACCCCTATATGGTACTTGGATAATGGATGTTCCAGGCACATGACTGGAACAAGAAGACTGTTAAAGGACTATACTCCCATAGAGAATGGATCTAAAGTGATCTTTGGTGGATAAGAATAAGGAGTCATTAAAGGGTTTGGTAATATTTCTTCTAGTTCTATAACAATCACTCAAGTGGCTTATGTAAAAGGTTTGATACATAACATGATAGGCATAAGTCAGCTGAGTGATCTTGAGTATGACATTTCATTTATTAAGAATGGATGTCAGATCAAAAGGACAAGTGATCAGAAGGTGATCTTGCCTGGTTATAAAAAAAAGGAATGTTTATTGTTTAAATTTTGATTATGAAAACATGAACTCTCCTATATCTTTATTTGTAGATGAGAAAGCATCTTAGTGTGTCCAATGGCACAAGAGGCTTGCTCATCTGAACTATAAGACTATAGGCCAGCTTTATAGTTTAGAGTTAGTGAGGAATGATTCTCAATTTAAGTGCATAAAAGAGGGTATATGTTCAACTTGTCAAAAAGACAAGCAGACCAAATCCTCTTTTCATAGTCTTGATACCAAAGACTCTGTGAGGTGTTTATTCCTGTTGCATATGTATCTATTTGGTCTTATGCCAGTTCATAGTCTCGGTAGGAATGTCTATACTTTTGTGGTAGTAGATTACTATTCTAGATTTACATGGGTTTTCTTTTTGAGGCAGAAATCTGAAACCCTTACTGTCTTTCATAACTTTATTAAACAAATTCAGAATGAATTTAACAATTCAGTGGTCAAAATTAGAAGTGACCATGAAACTGAATTTCAGTATGAGTGTATGACAAGGTTTTGTGAAGAACTAGAGATTCATCAGAAATTCTCCACACCTAGAACACCTCAGCAAAATGGAATTGCTGAAAGAAAGAATAGAACTCTCATTGAGGCTGGTAGAACTCTACTTAGTGACACTTCACTCCCAGAATATTTCTGGGCTGAGGTAGTAAATACTGCTTGTTATGTTCTCAATAGAGCATCTATAACTAAGAACCACAAAAAGACTCCCTATGAGATTATGAAGGGAAGAAAACCAAACATATCCTACTTTAGGATCTTTGATAGCAGGTTTTATGTGCTTAACACTAACAAGTCTCACCAAACTAAGTTTGCTGCCAAATCCCAAGATGGGATATTTGTTGGGTACAACAACAATAGTAAGGCATATAGGGTCTATAACTTGACTACACAAGTTGTAGAAGAATCGGTTCATATAGTGTTTGATGAATCTGAGCTAATTAACAGTGAGTTGTCTAGCAATCCTTGTAGCTCAATAGGTTTAAAAGAAAGGTTGGACATGCTGACCATTAATGAAGTTCAAACTGCAAGGCATGATGTGTAAAATGATGGTTGCTATCCAGGAGGAGTACAAGGTCCACAAGCTGACATTGAAGATAATGAAGTTCATCCTGGTGGAGAAATTGAAGAAGTTCAAGTTGTTGATAGAATGCCTCCAGCAATAAGGAATCTAAAGGATCATCCAGCACACCAAATCATTGGTGATCCCAGACATGGTGTGCAAACTAGAAGCAAACACATGAACACAGTGCTTTGCTCAAGTTTCCTGTCACAGTTGGAACCAAAAAGATTTGAAGAAGCCATACAAGACTCCAACTGGATTGATGTCATACAAGAGGAGCTAAATCAATTCAGAAGGTGTAAAGTATGGGAGCTGGTTCCAAAACCAAAGGATCATAACATTATTAAGACAAAGTGGATCTATAGGAACAAACTAGATGAAAATGGCATAATAGTGAAGAACAAAGCAAGACTGGTTGCCAAATGTTATAGACAGGAAGAGGGCATTGACTTTGATCAGACTTTTGCTCCAGTGGCAAGATTGGAAGCAATAAGGCTATTCCTTGCCTTTGCTGCTTTCCAAGGTTTCAAAGTATACCAAATGGATGTCAAGTCAGCTTTCCTAAATGGTAATTTGAAAGAAGAAGTCTATGTTCATCAGCCCTCAGGTTTTGTTGATCCACTGTATCCTAATTATGTTTATAAACTTAAGAAAGCCATATATGGTTTGAAACAAGCCCCTAGGGCTTAGTATGAAACATTGTCTACTTTCCTCATTGAAAATAAATTTTCGAGGGGGAAAATAGACAAGACTCTATTTCTTAGGGAGTCAAAAGGCAAGATGATCCTAGTACAAATTTATGCTGATGATATAATCTTTGGATCTACTGAAAATAACCTTTGTAGGAAGTTTGCAAAACTTATGCAAGGGAAGTTTGAGATGAGCAGTATGAGTGAGCTCAAATTCTTCTTGGGACTCCAAGTAAGACAGACTAATGATGGCTTGTCCATTTTACATTCTAAGTTCACCAATGAGTTAATAAAGAAATATGGCATGGAGTCATCCACCACCATGATAACTCCAATGGGGACAAGTATACCTTTAGGCAAAGATGATGCAGGAAAACCTGTAAATGAGTCTTTGTATAGAGGGATAATTAACTCCCTTTTATACTTAACTGCTAGTAGACCAGACATTATGTATGCTACATGTGTCTGTGATAGGTACCAAGCAAGCCCTAAAGAATCTCATTATACTGCTGTTAAAAGAATATTGAGATATCTTAAGGGCAAACCTAATCTTGATCTTTGGTACCCTAAGAATAGAGACTTTCTATTGACTGGTTTTTCATATGCAGACTTTGCAGGTTGCAAAGAAGATAGAAAGAGTATCACTGGCACATGTCAGTTTCTAGGTGGTAGACTAGTATCATGGAGCAGTAAGAAGCAGATTAGTGTGGCAATTTCCACTGCAGAGTCTGAGTATATTGCTGCAGACAGCTCCTGTGCTCAGCTTCTATGGATTCAACATCAACTTGAAGATTATGGTCTCAAGGTAAGTAGAACTCCACTATTTTGTGATTCTACAAGTGCTATTTCTATTGCAAAAAACCCTGTATCACATAGAAGAACAAAGCATATAGAAATTAGATTTCACTTCATTAGAGAACATGTTCAAAAAGAAGATATTTCTTTGGAATTTGTCACCATAAATAATCAAATTGCTGACATGTTTACTAAATCATTATATGAAACTAAATTCAATTATTTCAAAATTGAACTAGGCATGTTAAACCTAGAGTAACTTAGTATTTCTTACTAAGTAAATCAATGTTGATATATAGGAGTTTATGTCGACACAAAAGGAAATTTGTGTCGACATATAGTAGTTTGTGTCGACACATACGATAAGTTGTGTCGACACAGCAAAATAATGATGAGATAGTGGTGTCAACACTTAGAGTTTGGTGTCGACACATAGAAGTTTTATCATTTAGATAGTTGTGTCGACACATACAGAAGTTTGTGTCGACACATATATTAGAGTCGACTATTAAGAAGTCTGTGTCAACACATCAGAAACTGTGTCGACACATAGTGTTGTCTGACTTTGTCGAGACAATAGAAGTCTTTGTCGACACAATCTCTGCAGTGTCGACACATTAAGTATCTATTATCCCGCCTTTTGGCCTTCTGTGTTGACAAACCTATAAATAGGTCACAGAATAATTTTGTCGACTAAGCTCTCAACATTTTCGAGACCCAAACCTTGAGTAGACAAACCTTCATCTCTCTTCTCCTCAAATTTCTTGTCATCAATGGCACCAAAGTTGGAGACCAACACCAACGAAGGCCATGAGTTAGTTCGCAAAGCCTTTGACAGTGCAGCGACTGAGATTCGAGATGTAATAACCCTAATCCAAGATAATGGTTTAGAATATCTAGTCTCCGAACCTACAAAGATCTGGAAGACAGAAATTCTTGAATTCTATAAAAAAGCAACCTTGGATTCAACTGGAAAGAAGATTAAGTCATCAATTCAAGGCAGCAAGGTGAAAATTACCCAAAAGCGTCTAAGAAAAACACTTCAATTACCCAGGACTCAGGAAGATGATGAAGTTACATCTTCAATGACCAAAGAAGCTCTTCAATAGTGTGGCCTGGATCCCACCACTAAGATTGAATCAGCCATGCAAAGGAAAGGAATGAACTCACAAGGAAAGTTCCTCTTAGAGATAATGGACAAAGTAATTCTTTGCAAAGCAGGTGGACATGATAGGATCTCAGCCTATATGTTCAGCTTGATGACCAGAGTCATATTCAGAATAAAACTAACTGGTCTGCAGTAATCTTTGATAAGATCAAGGAAAGTCTGAAGAAACCTAATCTAGGTAGAATTCTAAGTTTGTATCTGGCTCTAGAATAAACCACATGAGAAGGATGGATATGAAAATATTATCCAGGTGGGAAAGAGTCTTGACAAAAGATGGTTCTACACCACAGAAACAACCACCACTGCAAAAGAAAAAGATAACCCCCAGGAAACCTGAATCTTCTAGTGATTCAGAAGAACAAGTAATCTTCAGTTCAGATGAAGACCAACAAGAATCTACAAGGAAATCATCTGCTCCTAAGAATGTAGATGATAGTCAAATGCAGGGGGAGTATATACCAGAAAATACCATCCCACTGGATCAAGTTCAGGATGTGCCTCCTCTAGGGGGAGCCAATGAATTTTTCCCAATTCAACAAGAAGTCTTGCCTCCAGAAAGTGCTCCTGAGAAAGAGCAAGCTGCCTTAGAAAGTGAAACAACCACTCAAACAATTCTTGAGGTAATTGGTGATATTAATCAATCTATACTAGATACTGAGTCAGATACATTAACTGTGCTTCTATCTGATGTTGAACAAACACATCATGACAACATCCCTGCACAGAATATATCAATGGATGTTACATCTGCCTTAGATGATACTCCATTAAATGTACAAGATATAGCTGTTCCTCCAGTTCAACTACAACAAGAATTTACTCTTGAGGAATTATTCCCTGATTTATAAGAAGTAAGAACCGAGGAAGTAGTGCTAAGAACTGAGAAAGTAGTGCCAAGAACTGAGGGGGAGGAGCCAAGGACTCAGGGGGAGTTGCCAAGAGATGATAAAGAGCTGCCCTCAAGTCCAAAGGAGACAATGAATCTTGAAAGTTCTTCAAAATCTGATGATGGAGAAGCACAAAGAGCAAAGAAGAGAAAATTGATGGTTTACAAGAAGAAAAGCTCAAATTATAAGAAAGCTCTACAGACTGCCTCAGAACCCTCATCACCAACAGTTGATTTCAGTTCATTGTTGGTTGCTCTGCAAATTAAAATGGATGAGCAAAGAGCATTCATGGAGAAATATATGGATGAAAGCCATAAGGAATGTTTTTTCATGTTTTGTTTATATGTTTCCCTGTCAGTGAATGTTTTTATACATCATATTGTTAATTTTATTATAAGTGATGTATATCATTGACTAAGGGTTATGAATTCTCCAAATAGGGGGAGATTGTTAGGTACATTGGAAAATATATACCAGATTTGGAGAAGCCTCACCTAACTCAATGATATGCATCAAGTTGTATTTGATGTTGTTTTGAGTTATCATGTGCAGGTTAAGAAAATGGAAAGGAAAATTTTCTAAGTACAAGTGTCGACACTTTGGAATGGCTGTGTCGACACCAAAGGCCAGATTGTGTCGACATCCAGAATTTGTGTCGACACACAAAAAATCTGCGGACAACGCTGTGTCGACACCAAGGGCCAGATTATGTCGACATCCATAATTTGTGTCGACACATATAAAATCTTTCGACAACGCAGTGTCAACACTAAGGGCCAGACTTGTGTTGACATTATCAGGAGCTATGTCGACACACAGAGAAGCTGTCGACACATTCCAGAATTCTGTCGACAACGACTGTGTCGACACACAGAACTTGTGTCGACACACACCAGAATTCTGTCGACACCAACTTTGTCAAGACAAGGAGTGTTTGTGCCGACACACAGAACTTGTGTCGACACATTCCACAGAAGCTGTGTCGACAACAACAAGACTTGTATCGACACATATGAAGAATACAGTCGACATTCTCTGCTGTTGAGTCAAAGTTCAAAAAGGCTGAAGTAATACAACAGAAGACTTGACAGCTGTCATTACTGACATTGCTGTCACATCTGTCAGAGATGTCAGAAGATGGTTTGAAACTGGAACAACCGGTTACCATGGATGAAGCCTATAATAGATACACTCTCTCAATAATTGAAGCTTGGAAGAGAACAAAAACTACAAGAACAACACTTAAAGAACAGAGTGAAGTTAATCAAGCCAATCAATTATAATCTCTGAAGGATTGAGAATCCAGAAGAAGAGAAAGAAACATACAACAGATTGTAGGGAGAGAAAAACAAGAAGGAGAGAAGTTCTCATCCAGTAAAGGTAGATCCTGATCAATCTGTCTGAATAATTCAGATTAATTTCTGAAGGAGGAAGATTGAAGATCAACTCCAACATCAAGAAGATCACCCCTACTGTGTTCAGATTCAAGAAACTTTGAAGAAAGCTAAGTCAGGTTGATCCTAAAGAAATCAGTTCTATCAAGAACTGATCAAGAAGACTTCAACCAATTCTCTCTCCATCTGGTTGAAGATATCAACAACTTTTCATCAATAAGTTTGTAGGATCTGTACTAGATCTGAGTGTAGGAGATTTACATCTCTGAGTTTTAAGCCTAAATTATAAAGGCTGAGGTAGGGATGTGTGCCTGAGGTAGGGGAATCTATTCCCTGAATTGTAGGCCTGTGATAGAGGCTGAGGTAGGGCTGTTGCTTGAGTTGTAGGAGTGGGGTATCACTCTGAGTTGTAGGCATGTAGAAGAGGCTGAGGTAGGGCTTGTGCCTAGGTTGTAGGAGTGTGGATTCACTCTGAGTTGTAGGAACCATTCTTGGTTCTGAGCTGTAAGATCTGCGGATCTGAGAAGAAGGAAGGAAGTTAGGCCGAATCTAGTACACTGCTAGATAGGAGAAGGGGGAAAGTGGATGTACCCATCATTTGGGGAACCACTATAAAACTGGTGTGCAATCTGTGAATACTATGTATGTGAATGCTGTGTTGTATATTCTGCCGAATACATTACTAAACTAGATAGAATTATCTGCTTAAGTTAGAAAAAGAATTGAACCTATTCACCCCCTCTAGGTGTTTACAACATCTTGAAACTAATTCTTTCATGGGCATCTAGTGGAGCAGCCTGAGTGGACTATATATGGCGGTCTGTTGGCGGTGCTGAGCTTGGTCCTTGGTCTTGCAGTTAGTCGGCTCTTAGGGTAACTGGGCGGATTAGAAGTTGTATCCGCGGTGTTGTGGCAGACTTGTTTCGCATCCGCAGGGTCCCCCTTTGTGGACTGGCTTTGGAGATGGGTTTTGGTTCTTGCCAAACTCTCTGTGATGTGATGGATGTTTGTCACATCCTTCTGGCGGACTGTCCTGATGATTGACGGTCTAAGTATTTTGTGTCCGCCGTGCTCGCACCAGTTGCTTGAGGGGCTGCTGGACTTTGTCATTTTCTGTGACAAGTCCATGGTGTTCGCGACATCCATAGAGTCTGCTGTTGATGGGGCAGAATTCCTGTTAGTCGTAAACTCATGGAGGACTGGGGTGTTGTTGCCGAGCTTGCGGACTGCCTCTTTGTCTGCATACAGTATGCAGACTGATGTAGCATGGGTTGTGGCTGTCTGCATGCTGTGTTGAGTGGCGGACTGGCGCTATGCTTATGTTGGGCAGACTTGCGTTGTGCTTGTGTTGTGCAGACTGGCTTTGTGTCCGCATAGTGGAAGACTGACTTTGACCTAGTGCCAGGCGGGTTGTTTGAAGTCTGGCCAAGTCCTTGCAGACTTGGCTGACTGGGTTATGTTACCGCGCGGGCTGGGGTGGTCACTCTATTCACTAGGGAGGTGACCACACTCGTCACCTCGCCTATAAATAGACCCCTCGACACATCTACAGTAACTGAGTGAACATTAAGTTGTCTTGGTTAAGTGTTGCGCTCTGGTTTTTCCTATCCGCGCGGGTTGAGGAGAGATAATTGTTTGCTGGTTGCAGGTTGCATGACTAACACTGAGGAGCCAGGAGTTTTGCTTTGATTGCGATCAGCATTAGTGAAGTTTGCGGTTTCAATCGGCGGTCTCAGCAGGTTGCTTTTGCGGCTTGTCAGTTTTCTCTGCTTCAGCTTTTCAAAGTTCAACAACCTGTCCGCTGGACTAGGTCGGGTAGGTAGTCTGTTCTTCAGTTCAGCAGCAGCTTGTAGCAGTCAGTGAATAACGTCGTGTCCACGCGACCTCGTGGTATCGGCAGACTCTGTGTTCTATTCGTCTTCTAGCAGCAGCAGCAGTTCGGGCGGCTTCAACGACTTTGGCGGACTGGGCGGTCTTGGTGGTCTCTAGTTCTGTCGGCTCGAATTTTTTTACTTATAATTTTTTCTATGTTCCTGCGTACTGACGAAATCATGTCCTGCCATGTATACCTCGCTCTGTAAAGAAGAAATAAGTATATGATCTGCTTGCCCCTGTGGGTGCTTTTGATTGTTGAGCTTGCTTTCTTGGTTTCCAAATGATCAAGGTGTGATCTTGGTAGTTCTGAGAATATTAATTTGATGTCAGGCTATCTCGTCGACCACTTTGAGAAAATTCAACAGTTAGTTCGACTCTGTGATGATGCATAGCGGCAAGAGACCGTTGGTGATGTTGTATGTCCCCCCCTCATTTCGCATGAGTACACGTATGCGGAACCGGACAAGGTTAGCTCCGTTGTGATGGTAAATGGTTTCCTTGAGGCATAGTACCGTTCATCAGAATCGGACAAGGTTAGCTTCGTTGTGACGGTAGATGGTTTCCTTGGGGCACGGGGATGATACGGTACAAATGGTGGATTTGGGCGGGAATGGTGTGGGATTGTGATTTGCTAAGGCGTGATTTGTCTCTGCGGTCGACTGGCTAGACCGTGTCGTTGCAAAGTCTTGTGTGTGGAGTGTCCCGGCGAGAAAAGTCCCCCTTCTGTGGAACTGACGAGAATGCCGAGCTTTGGGCAAGACTGGATGATTCCAGCTGGGTCTCGCTGGGTCTCCTTCGGTATACTTGATCCCAATATTGGAGCCAGGCCTGGGTCGTCGCGACGGGTGGGGTCTAGCAAGGTTTCTTATCGGTTTGTTTGTGTGGCGGCTTGTATGCCGTTTGGGGGAATTTAGAGTACCCTTTTATTTGCGGTTTGCATGCCGTTTTGGGGAATTTAGAGTACCCTTGTGTCTGCGGCTTGAACGTCGATGGGGAATTTAGAGTATCAGATGTGATGATGTGTTAGAAGAATACGCTTTAGGGTGCCTTGGGTGAAACCCGGGATTGCATTCATGCTGCATTGTAGGCCCCTTTTATTATATGCTCAACATAGAAACATGTTTGTTGTATGCGACATCCAAACCTGTTTTATAGCTTTAAATGTTATTGTATTTTGCATACGAAGTGCTGACCTGTAGGGTGATGGAGTGCCCAGGTATAACGCCCCTGATTTTCTGATGCCATTATTTAGTTTGTTGACATCATAATTATGACGTCATGGCGTTACCCTTTTTTCGTTTTGATGTCGGCACTGCACCGTTTGTGCGTTTTCGCATTCGTTGGGTCTGTTTGACCAGATTTTGGGAATTCTGTTAGGATTAAATGTTTTTCCTTGATTTAAGGATGAGGTCTTTGAGACTGTAGTCTTATCCAATTTTGTTGTGATCCGAGCATTTTGTAGTCTCGGCGCGTGTTTGGACCGTTGTGGTGATTTCTTTTGCTTGTATAGGCTTTTGATGATAGTGTCTCAAAAATGGCACGTCGGATTCTAGGGTTGTCTTCGTTGTTGAATTCGTTTAAATTCAACGCGCTTTTGTGCTCTGTTTAGAACTCCTATCTTCCTTGTCAAACTACTTCAAATATGATAAATTATTCTAACTAATTTTAGCCTAATGCTGCTTTGATTCTCGGGAAGGCCGTCCTTATGGGAGGTTTTCGTCGACCTCGTGTTGCGCAAATTTTTCGAACTGAATTCGGCGATTGGGATTGTTCTTCTTTATTTTTTTTTTTGAGGTTGGCTTTGTTCTTGAGAACAAAAAGTTTGTTCTCGAGAAGATCTTTCTTGTACTCGAGAACAGACCCCCATTGTTCTCGAGAGAATTTTCTGTACTCGAGAACAACCCTTCTGCTCTTGAGAAGGTTTTATTTATAGTCGAGAACAGCCCTTCTGTTCTCGAGAAGATCATTTTGTACTCGGGAACAACCCTTCTATTCTCGAGAAGATCATTCTGTACTCGAGAACAACCCTTCTATTCTCGAGAAGACCTTTTCTGTACTCGAGAAATATGTTCTCCCACCTGAGAAATCACTCCTAATTCTTGGGAAATGCTTCTTGGTTCTCGGAAATTTTTGCGTGCTTGTTCTCGAGTACTCTGGCCATCTTCTCGGGATAACCGGTTCAGCCAAGCCCAGTTCTTTTCTTGAGTGCGGTTTTCCTGATTTTACGCTAGGTTTATAAATACCTACTTCTTATTTCCTCCTTCACTTTGGACCGACCTACTGTTCTTCTTCCCGAGCCAGAGCGGCGTGAGCAAGAGAGATAGTTTTTCCCCCATTCTTCCAGTGGCCGCCGACGGTGCAACGATGCTCGAATCTTAAACCAATTTTAGATCCGTAAAGCTCTCAGCGAGAGCTACTCCATCGTGGTAAAATCTTCCCCTTTCCTTGAGATTTTCTCGCTAGGGTTTTTGGCCCTAACCCTTATCTTCGTCCAATCTTATTAGGTTTCGACTTCCCGCATCTTCTCTACCCCTGATCTACGTCAAGGAGTCATTTTGGACGTCTTTCTCCGGTAAAATCAAGGCAAGTGATGGTTTTCTTTTTCACTTCCCTTCTTTACCCTAATTTTTTTGCAGGAATTTCTTACTGCATGTGTTCATGATTATTGAATTAATTTACTGATGTATCATGTTGATATGATCTCTTGACTAATTGCAATTATAATCATCATGTTCTTGATTTTGCAGTCTAGCTTGGTAAAGGTCATACATTTTGATGATTTGATTAAATCCCACTTTTATTATTGATCCGCAATTTTCATGTAGGATGCGTTAGAGTTTTTTTTAGTATTGTAAATTCTTCATAAAGGTTGATCAACCATTTCATTCTAGAATTGTCTAAGTACAATCCGATGTGCCAATGTTGACTTGAGTTTTTCTATCATGGTTTTTCTTCGTGGCGATGCCGTGGGGAGAGACAAGCCACCAGGCCCCGATTGGGTTATGGTGTGCCTCTGAGCTCTA
Source organism: Platanthera guangdongensis (assembly GCA_039583875.1). Lineage (NCBI taxonomy): Eukaryota > Viridiplantae > Streptophyta > Magnoliopsida > Asparagales > Orchidaceae > Platanthera > Platanthera guangdongensis. Next base: position 160,728,232 of record CM077153.1, on the reverse strand, counting down.
AACCCGGATCGTTATGGGGTGTTCCTTCTTGGTCTTTCTTTGTTGCGGGTGTTATTAGTGGGTGAAACCACCGCCGCAACGTTTGATCTCCCTATTAGCACTTTGTGGGGCTCTACCGGGTTTTGGGGCATTTGCGGTGTGTAACACCCACCCATCCATCACATAGGATATAACAAAAGGTCCGGCCGGGGCCCCACGCCATAGACCATGGACAGCTAGTGGAGTTACGTATTAATACCAAGATGGCTGAACCACGCATCTGCCCAGTTTTCCGGGTGCACCTTGGGGTTAGTCCCCAAGGCTCCCTGTTGCAATCGACCACGTAGAAAACCCGAAAACAACCATCGACATGGAGCCTTCTCTGGCTATTCATGCATAATGAAACATCCATGATCTAGACCAACTTGTCCGGGTAGGCTTCACACAACATGCCTATGTTCGTACTTCGATTCTGGACTCTACATGCAAAACTAGGAGGACTATTCATGTCCACCCGAAGGAACACCTCACACTCACCGCATACTCGCGAGAGCGGGTTTCCAATGCAGAAAGGAAGAGGACTTCACTTGTCCAAGAAGAGAATCATTACCCTAGAAGTTCGTTTAGGCCCCATGGAGAAGAGAAGAAACTTAGACGGATGAAAAGCACCATAATGGCCTCGCCTCCAAGGATCTAGACTCGGCTTGCGATTCGGAGCTCTGAAGCTCCACTGACGGCCGGATTTCTCCTTCTTCTTCAACCTTGCTCTCCCCTCTCTCTAACACTTTAGAAAGAGAATGGACAAAGGAAAATGAGGAGTAAACCCTACACTCCCGAATATAACATAAAAGGGATGACCCCAGGCCATCAGATCATTTCCAAATAGAACGAAAGGCCTTGATTCGCTCTTAAAATAAAATTCCTGGACCAAACACGGCCTGTGACATCCCCATGTCACAGGACGTGTCTCACGATCTGAACACGATCGTCGAATGCAGAACCAAATACGGGCTTAGACACGCCAGTGTACTGTTTGACACGCCCATGTCAGCTTATGACACGCCCGTGTTGTAAGACCCCCCCTTTTTTTCTTTTCAACACCGGGGTCTTAGGCCCAGAACCGCCGTTTTGCGGTGCCTCCTTCACGCCCTGAAAGGGTCATCACCATAAAGCGCCGATTCTGCCGGCCAATTCGATCACAGAAAAGTAGTAAAACAAAGTAATTGCAAACTAGCAGTCCATAGAAAATCACATATCACAGTAAATATATCTCCACGAAGGGAGTGTCCACAGAAAAATACATCAGAGTACGAAAATACGGGCTTATGCCCTGTACATCATGTCCTCACTACAAATAACTCATGCGGAAGCAAAAGCAGAAAAATCTACTCAAGGTTGAGACTAACGGTCCTGGCTGTAAGAACTCTGGAGCTAGATTGCCCCATCTCCAAGCGCACCGGTCTCTGGGGCTGCTCCTCCATGCTGGGCTCCACGATTCCCTAAAATGACGTGGTTCGAAAACCATTAGTCTAAAAGACTAAGCCCTATCATCCCCCACCCCTTCCCCCATGGCTCCTAGGTACCGAGTGGAGAGGAAGATAGGGGAGGACTTGAAGGTGGAGAGTAATCAAAAACAGATGGCAGCGGACCTATACTAGCAATTCTATAATAGATATTGAAAATAAGATGAAATATTGAAAGAAATAATGTCTAACCACCTAGAGGGGGGGGTGAATAGGTTTATTTTTTCTTTTACTTTAAAGGCAGACAAACTGTTTTGGAATTTAAGTAGCAAATGCCAATTCTACAGCTATCATAACACAACATCCACAAAAACAAACATTCATAGAGTGCACACAGTGTTTATAGTGGTTCCCTAAGGTCTGGGTACATCCACTTTCCCCCTTCACCTATCTAGCAGTATACTAGATTTGGCCTAACTTCTGCACTTCTCCTCAGATCCTCAGATCTTATAGCTCAGAACCCCAAACAGTTTCCTACAACTCAGAGTGTCTCCACTCCTACAACTCAGGCAAACAACCCTACCACTCAGTCTTCAACAAGACCTACACCCAGGCTAAACAACCCTACCTCAGCCTTCAGTAAGGCCTACACTCAGAGAATAAATTCTCCTACACTCAGGCTCAAAAGCCCTACCACTCAGCCTTTATAAATTTAGGCTTACAACTCAGATCCCTTAGGATCCTACAAAAAGATAATAAAAAGTTTTTAGGTCACCACTCTGTTTGAGAGAATGAAGAGGGCAGCCTTCTTGATCAGTTCTTGATAGCACCGATTCCTGAGATCAACTTTATCTTTGCTTTCTTCAAGACTTCTTGAGTCTGAACTCAGTAAAAGTTGATATTCTTGAAGTAGTCCAGTTGGTAACTTTCTTCTTAAGATGAAGAATTAAATCTGGATCCTTTTTTGCAGCCTGGTTCAGAACCCGCTCCTTCAGAGATTTGATTAAACAATTCTCTTTCTTGATTTCAATTACTGGAGTTCTCTCTCTCCAAGTAAATCTGAAATTTCTTCCCAATACTGATTTATAGTTTTCTCTGGCTCTGTATTGATCTTCTTAATCGTCACTTTCTGTTGAAGGAGAAAGTCTTTATATAAACTTTCTCCATGATAGCTGGCTGATCCGATTTCTAACAACCTTCTGACAGTTTTGACAGTTGCAGTTGACCGGTTGAAATGGCAGCTGTCAAGTCTTCCAGTCACTTATTGAAATCACTGTCTGTCTGAAAGTGTCGAGACTGTTCTTCATTATGTGTCGACACAAATAGACTAAGTGTCGACACAGGTGAACTAAGTGTCGACACATGCCTTGGTGGTGTCAACACAACTTCTTTTGTTGTTGTGACAGTTTCTCGACACTGCTTCTGTTGAATGTGTCGACACTGATTGAGTGTGTCGACACAAGTACTTCTCCTTTAAAACTTAGTTGAAATTCTGCTGTGTGTCAACACATCTCCTTTGTGTCGACACAGCTTCTTTTGTTGTTGATACTAGCTGAGTGTCGACACATCTCCTTTGTGTCGACACAAGTACTTCTTTACTTTAACTATGTTGAAACTTGTTGTGTGTCGACACAAGTCCTGTGTGTCGACACAGTTGATGTCGACAATGCCTTCAGTGTATTGACACAGCCTCCTGGTGTCGACACATTTGATGTCGACTAAGCTTCTCTAGGTGTCGAAACTACCTCTAAGTGTCGACACTATTTATGTCAATTATTCTTCACAGTGTGTCGACACTGCCTGTATGTGTCGACACTTTTCTTAAGGTGTCAACTCTGCCTTTCCTGGTGTCGACACAATTTACTCCAAGTGTTGACACAGCTTTTCTCCAGTGTCGACACAGGCCTTCATAAGTGTCGACACTGCTTCTCTGAGTGTCGACACATAGACTTAGAATTTTTTCTACAATTCTGCAATTACTTAACCTGCACATTTAAACTCAAAACACATCAAATACACCTTGATGCATATCATTGAGTATTGTGAGGCTTCTTCAAATCTGGTACACATTTTCCAGTGTACCCAACAATCTCCCCTTATTTGGAGAAGTCATAACCCTTAGTCAATGATATACACCATTCATAACAAAGACACAATATGATGTATAACAGCATTATATGACAGGGTAAATAGTAAACAAAACATGTATAAACAATCTTCACAGAATAACAATGTAACAGATTGAGCATTAACAATTGTTTTGTTACAACTTCATTAGTTTCATGAACAGAAAATTTACATGGATATTTAATACTAAAGATTACAAAATGTAAACTTAAGTAAATTCTATTCTATGGCTGCTCTGGCTCCTTGATGACAATGCCCTTTACAGATTGAATCTTGGCTTGAACTGGAGCATCAGTGTCATTAGCAGGCTTCTTGCTTAAGATCTTTCTTCTTCTGTTCTTCAACCCTTATCTTTTGTCTCTCAAAATAATGATAAGGCTTAGGGAAATAGTTGCTAGGCTCCTGTGCATTAGGAGGTAGCTTCCCAAGTTTAGCCTTTCTTCTATACTGCACTATGGCTTCTTGCATGGCTTCATGTTTCCTCCACTCTTGCTCAGAATACCATTTGCCCCTCTCTAGGATATTATCCTTTGCAGCCTTCCAAGCAGTTAGTATAATATTTCTAGAAGTTGGGCTCCACTGCTCAAAATCTGGCTTTAACTCAGCCTGTTCTCTGAATCTCTTCTTAGACAGTTGAGCTTCTTGCTCTTTAGTCAATACTTCCTCAGGTACAAGCTTATCTACTTTCTCTATGATCACATTTGGAGCACCTTCTGGAGGGATATACATAGATTGTATCTCCTGATGTATCATCTCAAAATCCGCTGGAGGGTAAATCACTTGTGCAACTTCAGCTTGCTCACCTCCAAAAGTAGCAGGGTTGATACCAGATTCAGCAACATTATCATCATCACACAAGGGTGGATATCCAAGGGTTGCTCTGATGCTATTGGAAATCCATTTAGCATGATCAGAGCCTACTTTGACTAATACCTTCTCCCCCTTTATGACTTCTCTTTCTATATGATCCCTGAGATCATCCTTCTAAAATCTGATCTGAGCATTCAGATAGTTAACACCATCTTTATAAAAAGGCTTCAACTTCTGGAGCTGTGCAGTAATAGCCTTTTGAGAATCTTCAATTGTAATTTTAACAGCAGTGAGGCTTTCTTGTAATTGTTTATCAAATTCTGCTTTGGCTGTAGCACTTACTGCAGTCTGTGCAGTAGCAATATTTTTCATCTCAGTGACAATCACATTATGTGATGCAGTCAAGTTTTCATTCATCCTTATTTGATTTTCTAATACATATCCTTGCTTGAGAGCTATATCATCAACCTGAGTCTTGATCTGCTCTTGATGCTTGGCCAGAAAAACCACAGCATTTCCTCCTTTGTAAAAGCAGTCAGTCTTTTCCTTTTTATTTTGATTCACTTCAAATCTAATGGATTTTATATCCTGAGCCAAATCAAATTGAAGTGACTTATGACCTTCATCCATATACTTTTCTAGAGCCTGCCTTTCCTCATCCATTTTGATTTGCAAGGCCACCAACAATGAGCTATAATCAGCTGTTGGGGCTTGTTGTGGAGCAACAGTTTGTAATGCTTTCTTGTAGCTCTGGCTCCTTCTTTTGAAGACCATGAGCTTCCTTTTCTTGGCTCTAGCAGTTTCTTCATCCTCAGAAGCAGAAGTACTAGCAATGTCTACCCTATCTTTAGGACTACGAGGTAATTCCTTCTCAGTACTTGGTAGCTCCTCATCATTCCTTGCAGTGTCCTCCTGAGACCTAACATGCTCCCCCTCAAGATCTACCTACTCGCCCTCAAAAACTGCTTTCTCTCCCTCAAAATCAGTCTGTACCAAATCAGGGAATAGCTCTTATAGAGTAAACTCCTGTTGAGTAGGGACTGGAGATGTTCTCATCACAGGAGCAGTATCAGCAACTGATGTGTCTTCCATGACAACATCTTGTAGTTGACTATGTAACTGAGTTTGCTGATCAACATTAAGTAAAGACTCAGTTAATACTTCATCCTCAATATGCAAAATTGATTGATTAATTTCATTGATTACCTCAAGAATTGTTTGAGTTGCTATGTCACTTTCTAAGTGAGTTGGCTCTTCCACAGGCTGAGGCTCCCCCTAGAGAGGATCCAGGTGGATGGGGCTAGCAGATGGTTGATCCCCCTCCCTCTGTGCATATGCATTGCTTGCTGGTGACTGTCCAGCATTTCCAGCATCTCCATCATCAGAACTAAAAACTACTTGCTCTTCTAAGCTACTGGATGATTCAGGAGCCATTATGGCTTTCTTCTTCTTCTTCTTCTGAAGTGGAGTTTCCTTCTCTGGTGTAGACATTTCCTTAGTCAACACCCTATCCCATCTTGAGAGAATCCTAACATCCATTCTCCTCATGTGATTTATCTTAAAACCTGCAGCTTGGTTCATTACATCTGTAATAGTGCCAGCCAAGTATAAACTCATTATCCTACCCAGATTAGGCTTCTTCAGACTTTCCTTTATCTTCTCAAACATCACAGCTGACCAATCTATTTTTAGCTTAAAGATAATTCTTGTCATTAAGCTGAACATGTGAGCTGATATCCGATCATGCCCACCTGGTTTGCTTAGAATCACCTTCCCTACTACTTCAGACAAGAACTTGCCTTGCACGTTCATGCCTTTCCTGTTAAAAACTGATCCAATCTTCATGGTTGAATTAAGTCCACACCATTGCAGTGCCTCCCTTGTCTTAGATGTAGGTACATCTTCTTCCTCTTTAGTTCTTGGTAGATGTAGAACTTTTCTTAGACTCTTCTGGGTAACTTTCACCTTGACTCCATGGACTTTGGATTTAATCTTAAGACCAGTTTCATCAAGGGTAGCTGCACTTAAGAATTCAAGTATCTCCTTCTTCCAGATCTTGGTTGGACCAGACACTAGATACTCCAATCCATCCTCTATAATTAGGGTTACAACTCCTTGAATTTCTGGTTCTGTATCGTCAAAGGCATGTCGTACTAGCTCATAACCTTCATTGATGTTCTCTTATAGCTTGGGCGCCATTAGGGTTTGGAGAAATCTTGTATTTAGAGAAGATAGATGTCGACACACAAGGTTGGTCTCGAAACTATGGCGAGCGTCGACAAACAATGTGAACGACCTATTTATACCTTTCTAAAATCGAAGGTGAAAAGGCGCGTCGAAATACTTTAAATGTATCGAAACTGTTGAAAAGTGTCGACACTTACTTCTAATGTCTCGACAACTATGTGTTGACACAAATATAGTCGACAGAATATATGTGTCGACACTTAGACATCTCAGCTCGACGAAATTAGTGTTAAACCTAAGTGTCGACACCACCCTGGATGTGTCGACACCTACTCTGGATGTGTCGACACCATTTCTTTGAAGTGTCGACACAGACTTTCTAAATGTGTCGACACCATTTCTCTGAAATGTCAACACCACTTTTATGTGTCGACACAGACAACTCCTTGTGTCGATACTATTTCACTTAGCCAATTTTATGAAACTATTCTAAGTTTAACTTTCCTAATTCAATTTTAAACCTATTGAATTTGGTTTCATCTAGGGGCTTAGTAAACATATCAGCAATCTGATTATCTATTTTAACATTTTCTAGAGAAATGTCCTCTTTCTCTACATGTTCTGTAAGAAAATGATATTTAATTTCTATGTGCTTAGTCCTACTATGTGAGACAGGATTACTTGCAATAGAAATAGCACTTGTAGAATCACAAAACAAAGGTGTTCTACTTACCTGACTAGCTGGTGTTGAATCCATAATAGCTGTGTACAGCAAATTCCTGCTTCCACATACTCTGACTCAGTTGTGGAGATTGCCACACTGGTCTGCTTCTTACTGCTCCATGACACCAGCCTTCCTCCTAGAAATTGAAAGGTTCCTTTAGTACTTTTTTGTCTTCCTTACAACCTGCAAAATCTGCATCTGAATAACCTGTTAGTAGAAAATCTCTATTCCTAGGGTACCGAAGGCCTAGATAAGATGTGCCCTTCACATATCTCAAAATCCTTTTGACTGCAGTCAGATGAGATTCTTTAGGGCATGTTTGGTACCTAGCACAGACACATGTTGCATACATGATATCTGGTCTACTAGCAGTCAGATATAATAAGGAGCCAACTATCCCTCTATACAAAGTTTCATATACAGGTTTCCCTGCATCATCTTTGCTTAGAGACACACTTGACCCCAAAGGAGTTCTCATGGTAGTGGATGATTCCATACCATACTTCTTTATTAACATTAGGGTGAACTTAGACTGGCACATGGACAAGCCATCTTCAGTCTGTCTAATTTGGAGACCTAAGAAGAACTTAAGTTCCCCCATACTGCTCATTTCAAATTTTCTAGCATAAGTTTTGCAAACTTCCTGCAAAGATTACTTTCAGTAGACCCAAATATTATGTCATCAACATATATTTGGACTAGGATTATCTTACTTTTAGATTCCCTAAGGAATAGAGTCTTGTCTATTTTCCCCCTTGAGAATTTGTTTTCAATGAGGAAACTAGACAGGGTTTCATACCAAGCCCTTGGGGCTTGTTTCAACCCATACAATGCTTTCCTAATTCTATAAACATAATCAAGATTGAGAGGATCAACAAAACCTAAATGCTGCTCTACATAGTCCTCTTCCTTTAGATTTCCATTTAGGAAAGCTGACTTTACATCCATTTGAAATACCTTGAAACCTTGATATGTTGCATAAGCGAGGAACATCCTGATTGCCTCCAGTCTTGCTACTAGAGCAAAGGTTTGATCAAAATCAATACCTTCTTCCTGCCTATATCCCTTTGCAACAAGTCTAGCTTTATTCTTTATGATGATTCCATTCTCATCCAATTTGTTCCTAAAGATCCACTTTGTTCCAATGATATTGTGGTCTTTGGGTTTAGGAACAAGCTTCCAGACCTTGCACCTCCTGAACTAATTCAGCTCCTCTTGCATGACATTAATCCAATGAGGGTCTAGAACTGCTTATTCAAATTTATTTGGTTCCACTTGTGATAGAAAGCTGAAGCAAAGAACAGTGCTCAGATTCTTGCTTCTTGTTTGCACTCCTTGTCTAGGATCACCAATTATTTGATTGGCTGAATGATCCTTTAAGTGTCTATTTGCTGGAGGTAGTCTTTCTTCAGGTTGAACCCCTCCATCCTCTTTATTTAGCTGCACCTCTTGGTCTTCTTCAACATCTATAGAGTCTTGTACTCCCTCTGGATAGCAGCCACCAGTTTCCACTTGCTGACTTGTAGTAGAATCTTCTGCAATGGTAAGCTTGTCCATCCTCTCAGTTATGCCTATAGAACTGCAAACACTACTTGACAATTGACTGTTAATGAGCCTTGTTTCATCAAAAACTACATGTACAGACTCTTCTACAACTTGAGTAATCAAGTTGTAGACCCTATAAGCCTTACTATTGCTGCTGTACCCAACAAAGATCCCTTCTTGGAATTTGGCAGCAAACTTGGTTAGATAAGACTTGTCATTGTTAAGTATATAGCACTTGCAACCAAAGATCCTGAAATATGATAAATTTGGTTTTCTGCCCTTCACAATCTCATAGGGAGTCATTTTGTGGCTCTTGGTGATAGAAGTCCTATTGATCAGATATCATGCAGTATTTATTTCCTCAGCCTAGAAATACTCTGGGAGTGACGTGTCACTCAATAGAGTTCTACCAGCCTCTATCAATGTTCTATTCTTCCTTTCAGCAATACCATTTTGCTGTGGTGTTCTAGGTGAGGAAAATTCCTGAAAAATCCCAAAGTCTTCACATAGTCTTGTCATATTCTCAGACTAAAATTCAGTACCATGGTCACTTCTGATTTTGACCACTGTACTGTCCAACTCATTCTGAATTTGTTTAACAAAACTATATAAGATACTTGAGGTTTCAGATTTTTGTCTTAGGAAAAACACCAAGGAATATCTTGAATAGTCATCTACAACCACAAATGTGTAGACCTTCCTACCTAGACTGTGAACTGGCATAGGACCAAAAAGATCCATATGCAAGAGGTATAGACACCTCACAGAATCCTTGTTTTCAAGATTATAAAAGGTGGATTTGGTCTGCTTGCCTTTTTGACAAGCTGAGCATATCCCATCCTTTATACACTTAACTTGAGGATCATTTCTCACTAACTCTTTGCTAAAGAGTTGGCTAATAGTCTTGTAATTTAGATGGGCTAGCCTCTTGTGCCATTTGACACAATGAGAGACTCTCTCATCAGCTACAAGATAAATAGGAGAAACATTGTTCTCACACACAAAGTCAAGACAATAAACATTCCTTTTTCTATAACCTGTCAAAATGATCTTTTGATCACTTGACCTTTTGATATGATAACCATCTTTGACAAATGAGATGTCATATCCTAAATCACTTAGCTGACTTATGCTAATGAGGTTGTGTTTCAAACCCTTCACATAGGCCACTTGGGTGATTGTAATCTGCTTACTAGAAATGTTACCAAATCCCTTGATGATTCCTTTTTCTTAACCACCAAAGGTTACTTTAGGGCCATCCTTGATAGGTGTGTAGTCTTTCAGCAACCCTCTTGTTCTAGTCATGTGCCTGGAACATCCACTGTCCAAGTACCATATAGGGGCATGGCCACTTGGACTCACCTGCAAAACAGATTACTTAACCTTAGAACCCAAATAACTCTTGGGTCCTTGGTGCAAGTTACTCTGACCTTTGACAAAAGTACCTGTAGCTCTTCTAGCAGGCAATTTACTACTCTCTTTGACACTAGAATTGTGCCAATAATCTAAGGCAAAGTGGCCTATCTTGCCACAACACCAGCACTCAAACCTGTTGTACCTTTGTTTAGGTACTACCCTAGCTGAATTATCTATAACAAGCTTTTTGTTTTGTGCTGGGGCTTTGCCTTTACATTTGGACCTAGTAGTCCAGACAGGTTTTTAAACCCTAATCCAGCCTTACCCTTTTGTGGTACAAACTCATCTATCAAGGGTAAAACGGATTTAGGTTTAGAAAAACTTGCTACTATCTCTTTCTCTTTCTGAAGTCTAACCTCCAGATTTCTAATTTGATCATTCTTGAATGTAATAGTACCCATCTAAATAACAATATTGTTTTTCAGTCTGGCTATCTCATTCAGTTTCTGATCTAACAACTTGTATGAATCAGAAGCAGCCAATTAAGACTAGCGATCTCCTTTGCCTGAGTTTTGACCAAGGTTTTGCTTTTCTTCAAGTCCTACAATAAGTCCCTATATTCATCAATTAACAGAAGAATATCTCCTTCAGATTCAGACCCACCCACATCACTTGATGCAGATGTATCTGACTCTGACTCAGTACTATAAATTGAACTAGAAGAACAACTTTGTACCTTACTTGGTCCAGGATGATCCTATCTCTTGTCTCCTGCAGATATAGCCATCAGTCCCTTACACTGATGGTCTTCATGCTCATAAATTGAGTTCATTAGCTGCATGAACTCATCTTCTTCATCTTCAGCAAATAATCCAATGTATGCTTCAGCTTCTGATTCTGTATCTAAAGATGACTGGTCTGTCAGAATCTTGTCTTTCTTAGCAACAAAGAACTTTTCCTTTTTGCTCTTAACCCGAGTCTTCTTTTTGTCAGCTGACTCCTTCCTCTTTTCAGGACAGTCAGTCACTACATGTCCCTGTCTATTGCAGCAATAACACACAATTTTTGAAGATGTAGCTTTGCTTGTCTTGGACCTGCTTCTGTCATTCCTGGATGACCTTCTCTTCTGATAGTAATCATCTTTTGGCTGAGAAGTGGAAGGCTTAGACCTCCACTGCCTCTTCTTTAGAAATTTTTGAAAGTGCCTAGTAAAAGCAGCAAAGTCTTCATCACTTTCACTACTATCAGAATTCTTGCTATCTGAATTATCTGTGACAGCCTCAGCAATTATTTTAGGTGGAGATGAAGACTTGTTTCTATACTTTTTAGTGGCTTCAGTCTTGAATGCCACAGACTTTTCCTTGTGCTCCACTCTAGTATTCTTCTCTTCCTCCTTTCTAGCCATTAACTGCATCTCATAAGATAACAGTTTTCCAAACAAAGTTGAAGGAGGTATATCAGCAAGTTTGTCCACTTCCATAATGGCACAAATCTTGGTGTCCCAGTCCTTAGTCAAGGATCTTAAGAACTTGTCATTCAGCTCATAGTTGCTGAAGTCTCTTCCATAGAACATCAACTCATTAACAATCCTATAGAACTTCTTGTAACATTCTGTAATGCTATCAGACTTTCCTTGTCTGAAGTTTTCATATTCCTGATTTAACATTGACTTCCTATCTTGTCTTACTTCCTCTGATCGCTCCATATAGACTATTATGTGTCCCACATTTCTTTAGAGGTTTTACAATGAATTAAGTTCTGAAATGTTGAATCATCAATGGCACTAATAATTATACTCTGAGCTCTCTTATCCATTGTGGCCAGGATGATTTCATCTTTTGTCATTTCAGAAAAGTCCTTGAGAGTTCTCTGATTTGCATCCAGAATGGATATCTTCATTGTCACATATGGGACTTATTTGACTGTTATATATATCATTGGGTCAGAAGCTTCCATAAAGAGTCTGACCCTCTCTTTCCATATGTTAAATATCTCTTTTCTACATATTGGTAGTTTCATTGACCCCAGCTCCTTCTGATTTTCACCTGAACCCATTTTCGTGATTCTTTCTTGATTCTTAACTCTGCCTAAAGGATCTTACTCTGACTGTTAAGTTCTTTCTTGAGTAACCTGGCTCTGATACCACTTGAAAGAAATAATGTCTAACCACCTAGAGGGGGGGGGGGCTGAATAAGTGTAATTTTTCTTTTACTTTTAAGGCAGACAAACTATTTTGGAATTTAAGTAGCAAATGTCAATTCTACAGCTATCATAACACAACATCCACAAAAACAATCATTTACAGATTGCACACAGATTTTTATAGTGGTTCCCCAAGGTCTGGGTACATCCACTTCCCCCTTCGCCTATCTAGCAGTATACTAGATTTGGCCTAACTTCTGCACTTCTCCTCAGATCCTCAAATCTTACAGCTCAGAACCCCAAACAGGTTCCTATAACTCAGAGTGTCCCCACTCCTACAACTCAGGCAAACAGCCCTACCACTCAGTCTTCAACAAGACCTACACTCAGGCTAAACAACCCTACCTCAGCCTTCAACAAGGCCTACACTCAGAGAATAGATTCTCCTACACTCAGGCTCAAAAGCCCTACCACGCAGCCTTTATAAATTTAGGCTTACAACTCAGATACCTTAGGATCCTACAAAAAGAAAATAAAAAGTTTTTAGGTCACCACTCTGTTTGAGAGAATGAAGAGGGCAACTTCTTGATCAGTTCTTGATAGGACTGATTCCTGAGATCAACTTTTTCTTTGCTTTCTTCAAGGCTTCTTGAGTCTGAACTCAGTAAAAGTTGATCTTCTTGAAGTAGTCCAGTTGGTAACTTCCTTCTTAAGATGAATTATTAAATCTGGATCCTTCTTTGCAGTCTGGTTCAAAACCTGCTCCTTCAGAGATTTGATTAAACAATTCTCTTTCTTGATTTCAATTACTGGAGTTCTCTCTCTCCAAGTAAATCTGAAATTTCTTCCCAATACTGATTTATAGTTTTCTCTGGCTCTGTATTGATCTTCTTAATCGTCACTTTCTGTTGAAGGAGAAAGTCTTTATATAAACTTTCTCCGTGGTAACTAGCTGATCCTGTTTCTAACAACCTTCTGACAGTTTTGACAGTTGCAGTTGACCGGTTGAAATGGCAGCTGTCAAGTCTTCCAGTCACTTCTTGAAATCACTGTCTGTCTGAAAGTGTCGAGACTGTTCTTCATTATGTGTCGACATAAATAGACTAAGTGTCGACATAAGTGAACTAAGTGTCGACACATGCCTTGGTGGTGTCGACACAACTTCTTTTGTTGTTGTGATAGTTTCTCGACACTGCTTCTGTTGAATGTGTCGACACTGATTGAGTGTGTCGACACAAGTACTTTTCCTTTAAAACTTAGTTGAAATTCTGTTGTGTGTCAACACATCTCCTTTATGTCGACACAGCTTCTTTTGTTGTTGATACTAGCTGAGTGTCGACACATCTCCTTTGTGTCGACACAAGTACTTCTTTACTTTAACTGTGTTGAAACTTGTTGTATGTCGACACAAGTCCTGTGTGTCGACACAGTTGATGTCGACAATGCCTTCAGTGTGTTGTCACAGCCTCCTGGTGTCGACACATTTGATGTCCACTAAGCTTCTCTAGGTGTCGACACTACCTCTAAGTGTCGACACTATTTATGTCAACTATTCTTCACAGTGTGTCGACACTGCCTGTATGTGTCGACACTTTTCTTCTGGTGTCGACTCTGCCTTTCCTGGTGTCGACACAATTTACTCCAAGTGTCGACACAGCTTTTCTCTAGTGTCGACATAAGCCTTCATAAGTGTCGACACTACTTCTCTGAGTGTCGACACATGGACTTACAATTTTTTCTACAATTCTGCAATTACTTAACCTGCACATTTAAACTCAAAACACATCAAATACACCTTGATGCATATCATTGAGTAGGGTGAGGCTTCTTCAAATCTGGTACACATTTTCTAGTGTACCCAACAAATATGAAAAGTAACCTTCACTTATGTGAGAACACATAAGCCAAGGGGTCTTTTATAAGGCTCCCATCGTATAAAAAGTACCATACCAATTTATACGGTGGGGTGTCAGTTATCAAACAGCAGTAAATATATATCAAGATTGACCTTAATTTATAAACTTGCCCACACAAGCTTATAGACCAAGGGGTCGTTTTGCAGGGCCTAAAGTATAAGCGTCCCATTCCACTTATACTTTAGGTGTCCGGGTTAAATGAATCGATTATGTTATGACATGCAAGTGGGTATGATGGAACATGCAAGTGCAATACACACACTCGACTCTGTGCACATAGACCTTTAGTTCCCCCTTTCTGGAGCCTCACCTCCCAGGATACCTCCGTAGTGGTAGACGGAAGCGGTGGGTTGGGCCTCGCCCACCTCTAAACCAGTATAGCACTACCGATCAGACCTATCGTACGCCTCAACGCTTGATGCACGAAGTAGACTCCTGCGTACTCTTGCCGGCTGGCGCACCGGACTTCTGTTGGCGAAGTGCTAACCACACTTGCCGAGTCAGCGTATTGGCGTTGGTGCATCGACCCTCCAATACCGAAGACCCACCACCTTAATTTTCTTTCCTTTCATGCACATGCAAATTTATCGTATCAGTACCGAGCCAAAGCTCCCCGGACCATCCCGTCCGTCACAAGTATCAACCGAGCCAAAGCTTGCCAGACCGAAACGTCCGTCACATATATCAACCGAGCCAAAGCTCGCCGGACCAAAACGTTCGCATCATAACCATTCAAGCCGAAGCTTCCAACTATCTACCTGCGCTATCTATGTTCGTGAAATGTGCAACCCTAATTACTAAGTTACTCTTTTCAGCTTGTTAATACAATTTACGTTAACCCAGGACTGCCCCCGGTATTCCCTGTGAAGGGCTCTTAAGGGGCACTAGGAACTATGTTGGGATTACGCCCAGCGTTCCCTTTCGCAAGGTACTTATTATTATTATTGGTTGATTCCCATACCCATTACCTTCTCATATTACTATAGGCTAATCCTAGGGTGATTTGACTCTAACTCACCTCGGGAAGGACGATCTTTCGTCGAACCCGAGCGCCTCCAAACTCTAGCCAAGCCAACTACTCACCACTAATCCCATCCTTCCATGGTGAACTCATCCACACCTATCCAAAATGACTAACTCCTACACCTTGTCCCATCGTATCTTATTGCAATTTTCCCATCTTGCCAAATGTAGACCACCCTAGACTATATGTCGGTCCGGACAGGAGATAATCCAAATACTCTTCCAAATGGCCTACCTTATTTACTGGAGACTTATCATGACACAAATAGACTAAATCCAGGAAATTACAATTTTCCTAACTTATCTAGTATTTAATTATTTTCCATAAAGCTTCCAAAGGCTACCAGTTTGAACATGAACTACCCTAAGTACACATGCAAGATGCCTAACAAAATTATGATAAATATTAGGCTATCTCAATATGGTAAAGCCAAAGTATCACAATTTTTCTATCATTAAAAGGGCACTAAAATTGTTTTAGCAATATTTACCATCTTTCGTTGTTTATAAACCTAGTATAGAAAATATCCATCCAAAAATTATGAATTAATTATACTATGCAGATATAAGCTTAAAAATAGCATTGACCAAGTTTCATAATTTTTCAGTAAGAATTATTCTCTGAATAAATTAATTATCAAAAATCTCAAAATTATGGACTTGTAAAGGAAGTACTGTAAACAACTCTCTAAAAATTATGAATAAATTTCTACAAGTATAATTTGGTCTGAAATCATCAAAACCTAAGTCTCATTACTTTTCAACAGATATATCATCTATAATTAATTTTATACCGCCGAAGCCCCTTTTTGAAACTTGTGAAGGAAGTACTAAGTATAAACAAGTACAAATTGTAACAAAATTCAGGGATATTCACTTAGACCTAGATGATCTTCTGACCAAGTTCCATCTGATTAAAAGGAAAATAATAACCAAAAGTAATTAAAACATCATTTTGGGACTTTTGGTATTTAACAAATAAAGTACCAGAAATATAATCCATAAAATTCTAATAAAATTACCAGGGGTTCTAGGTGGTCTAAAACTTACTCTACCCAAGTTTCATAGCCTTTAGTTAAGGTTTAGTAGCTTAATTTACAAAATAGTGCTTCTACCCTAAAACTATGGTTAGGGGTTTGAGGTGCCTAACTTCCTCCCAGTCCTCTAAGGTTTCTTCCAGATAACTTAGGTTACACTACCTTCAATTCTACTGAGTTTACAAGGTCTACAATGGCATTAGCCCCCATGTCCTTCACAACCCCCACAAGTCCTTCCTTAGGGTTTGAGGTTGAACCCTAGGGTAAATCAATCCTGATTCATACCATTTTCTTTAAGAGGGTGTCATTGGCCATACTAAGTCAGTGTCCAAAACCTCAGCCTCTGTTGAGGGGAGGTGGCCACCCTAAGCCCATGGTGCACTTTTAGTCAAAAATACCTCCTTAAGGCCAAACTAGGGTTTGGTGATTCCCTAACCAAAACCTATCCAAATGAGTTGAAATTTTGTACAGAGCTAGGTATTGATGCCAGAGACAACTTACCAAAATTTGGGAGGGTTTGGAGGTCATTAGGCCACTTAATTAAAATACCCTAGAATTATTAAATAAAAGTAAAAACTTTAGGCAAAGTGTCTCTAAAAATTCTGAATTTTGGGCAGGCCCTAGGTATAGCTAGTTGGACTTCCTGCCAAAAGTTCAAATAATTTGAACCAAGGATGAAGTGTGGGCACTCAGTTTAATGTCTGCCTAGCCTAGGTATAGGTCCCACCAAAATGGGTGCCCTGGTCAAACCAGGCACCCAAATGGGTTCAAATAAATTTTATAATAAAATAGACACCCAGGGCTACAAGTTTCATGTTGGTGACTTTTTCAGTAAAGGAGCCTAGTAGTTTTAAAAATTAAGAACATTAAATACCAAAACTATGACAGGAATTTAGTAAATCAGAACACTATTAACTATAGTTTAAAATCATATTAGCACGAATCTTGAAGCACCTCTGGACGGGATCCATTCATCTTCATCCTTGAGCCGACGGCCAGGATTCATCCCGCCTGGAGCCACTTCCAAGCGCTGCCGCCGGCGATCCAGCCCCTTCCCCGGCTGGCCACCGCCACCACCACCTCCGTTGAGGTGGTGGTTGTCTCCAGGCGGCGACACCGCCGCCGGAGAGGCATTTTCCGGCGGTTCTACTCGGTTATTTTTCGGCTGAAATCCATGGAATCCAGAAATTGGATCGGGCTCAATTGAGCCCAAACCTTGAACCTAATGATTTCTAAGATCTACTCATGAGTTAAGGAGAGGAGGAGGACCTTCCTGGCGGCCTGAATGTGAGTTGATCTTCGGGTTGCCATGGTAGTGGTGCCGCCGGCCTGATTTCTGCAACAGTGCAGTCAAGTTGCTCGAATTCCTCAGGTAAATGGTGGGAAGGGTTCCTCTCATGTCACTGATGGTGTTTAAATCATCAGTTGGGGGAGGGGAGAGGCCAAACATCAATGGCCATTAATGCCCTTTGAAAGCTTGGCTCGGGTTGAGTGGGGGGGGGGGGGGGCTGAATTTACCCCTTGGTGGCCGGGAAACGGCTGGAATCAACTCCTCTTCCCTAGAGGAGTTGATTGCAGCCATAAAGGATGGCTGTTGACCTCCTTGGCCGGTTCCCACCCATCCTTTCTTCTCCCCAACTCTCTCTCTCCACCATTATCATGAAAGGAAGCTCCTTTCTCTCTCATAGTCACCCATGTTGACTGGTCAACACCATAGGCTATGTGCAGCCCACTTAGTCATAATGATTATGAAAAGTGAGGTTAGCTTAAGGGAAAAAATGGCTTGAGCTTGGGTTTGCCCATTTGGGCTAGATTTGACTTGGCTTAGGCTAGGGTTGACTTGGGTCAATTTGATCATTTGGGTTGACCCCATTGGGTCCTTGGTGACTCATTGGCCTCCCTTAAGGCTTATGTGGGGTTGGGTAGGGTTAACTTACTCCTTGGAGGTCACCTACCCTTAGTAAGGGCACTTTGACCAGATTAGGGGCTTAAGTTGACTTGGGTCAACTTGGCCATTAGGGTTGACCCCAAGGGGTACTTGGTGACTAATTGGTCTCCCCTAGGGTCTAGGAAGGGTTATGTAGGGTTACCTTACACTTTGGAGGTCACCTACCCTTAGTAAGGGCACTTTGAGCAGATTAGGTGCTTGAGTTGACTTGGGTCAACTTGACCCCTAGGCCTGACCCCAATGTGTCCTTAGTGACCCATTGACCTCACTTTAGGGTTAGGAGGGCATAGGTGGGGTCCACTAGGCTAGGAGTAGGTTAATTGATCCTAAGTAGGCTAGTTTGACCCATTTAGGGTTAGGGTTGAATTGGGTCAACTGAGTCTCTTTGATTGACCCTAATGGGTCCTTATGGCTCTAACGGGCCTCCCAAAATGTTTGGGGGTGTTGTGGTAGGGTCTTGGGGTCAAGGTGTAGCCCCATGGTCATCCTAAACTATTATTCAGAATTCTACTATTTGCAGACCATGATGATTTTCAACTTCATGCCTAAGCTTGGTCTTCTTGGGCTTTCTAGGGTTTTGTCATGACCTAGTCATGACAAAAACACTTTTAGGGGTCAAGTTGGAAATATGATGTTACATGTATTACGGGGCGTGTCCCTCAAACGACACAGGAAACCGTCACGTCCCGACCAGGACACGGGCTTAGACACGCCCGTGTAAACATTGAACACCCCCGTGTCCGACCTCCAAAGATCGTCGAATGCATTTCGTCGACCACAAGAAAAATCATCAAACTCGTTGCAGGACACGACCATGGACACGCCTGTGTCCAAGGTCGTGTGTCCCCTATCAGGCCCCCGATTGGCCTTACGACGCTGCCTGATCATTTCTGTGTTTTGGGGCGTTACAATTCTACCCCCTTAAAAGAATTTCGTCTCAAAATTATAGGATGAAAAGTACTCAAATTTAAATGGTACCTGAGTAGAAGCGCTTGGGATACTCTTCAAGCATGGTCTGCTCTCGCTCCCACGAAAGCTCCTCACGACCGCAGTTGTCCCATCGAACCTTGACCATCCTGATGTCTTTGTTATGAAGTCGCTTGACTTCAAATTCCTCAATGCAAACGGGCTTGAACTTCGTTGTCAACCCACTATCAACAGGTACCTGATTGACTGCAATCACTTGCGAAGGTTCTTGCACCGCCTTCCGCGACAAAGAAATTTGGAATACGTCATGTAGACCACTCAACACCACTGATAACTTCAGTCGATAAGCCGCTTCACCAATTTTCTCTAGAAGCACAAACGGTCCAAGGTACCTCGGACTCAGCTTCTTCAAGCGTCGTACTCGAGAGACACCCTTGAACGACTTAATTTTCAAATATACCGAGTCGCCAACAACGAACTTAACATTCATGTGCTTGGCATTAAAATATTTAGCCTGCCTGTCCTGAGCGATCAGCAATCGTTCTCGTATTGTTTGTACCAATAAAGTGGCGTCTTCCACTTCTTGTCGCTTGTATAGCTTTGACTCACCCGTCTCCAACCAAGACAACGACATGCGGTATTTTTATCGTAATGGGCCTCGAAGGGAGCCATTTGAATACTCGCTTGGTAGCTGTTGTTATAAGCAAACTCCACCATGTATATGTGATCTTCCCACCATTTTCCAAAATCCAAGACACACATGCGAAGCATGTCCTCCATCGTCCTGTTGACCCTCTCGGTCTGACCATCCGTCTGCGGATGAAAGGCCGTGTTGAAACTCAGCTTGGTTCACAACATTTGTTGCACCAACCTCCAGTCATTGGACATGAAGCGTCCGTCTCGGTCACTCACGATGTCGCGGGGCACACAGTGCAGTCGAACAATGTTATATACATATAGTTTTGCTAGCTTATCCACCAGATCATCCTTCCTATTCGGAATGAAGTGCGACACTTTCGTCAATCGATCTACGATCACCCAGATGGCGTCGTTTCCCTTCTGCGACCTTGGTAACCCATGCACAAAATCCATTAAAATATCGTTGAACTTCCACTCCGGGATAAGAAAGGGCTTCAAAAAACCTTCAGGCTTCTGTCACTCTGCCTTCATCATGGCGTATGTTTGACACTCCACCACATACAGTGCCACGTCCTTCTTAAGTCCTGGCCACCAGAACAACGTTTTCATATCACAATACATTTTCGTGCTCCCAGGGTAAATCGAGTACTTGGTATGATGAGCCTCGTACATCAATTCCTCCCACAGGTTACCCACATTTGGGACACACAGACGACTGTCCCTCCATAACAGTCCATCGATAACAACAAATTTGGAATTTGACCCATCCAAAGCCTCACCCATGATCTGCTTCATGCTGTTATCCAAATGCAGGGCCTGCCGAAACCTATTAGCAAGGTCATACTACACCTCTGTCCAGTTCAATTGTGCTTCGGCGCTCGTCTGATTTTCAACACAAGAGATTTCTAATGCCTCCAAATCCTGAATCAAACTCTCATCATGAACTGACAACCAGTTGGCCTACGCGGGAGCCCTGCGGCTCAACGCATCCGCAACCGCGTTGCCTTTCCCAGGCACATAATGTATCTTGAATGTGTAGTCACCTAGGAACTCCATCCACCTCTGCTGCCGCATGTTTAGGTCTTTTTAATCCAACAAGTACTTCAGGCTCTTGTGACTGGTATAGATATCGACCTTCACACCACACAGGTAATGCCTCCACAGATTCAGAGCAAATATCACAGCCGCTAACTCCAATTGATGGACCGGGTAAATCCTCTCGTGCACCTTCAGCTGACGTGGGCCATAAGTTATTACACTCCCATGCTGCAGTAGAACACAACCTAAGCCACTGCCTGAAGCATCACTGTAAATCTCAAAACCTTCGGTCCCACTCAGCGAACATAGAATAGGTGTCGTGGTCAACTGATGCTTCAGTTCTTCGAAAGCTTGCGCGCATTCCAGCGACCACACAAACTTTTGATCTTTCCTCATTAAAGTTGTGAGGGGTAACGTTATCCGCGAGAAGTTCTCTATGAAGCGCCTGTAGTAGCCCGCAAGTCCAAGGAAACTCCGGACTTCTGCCACTGAAGATAACATAAGCCACTCCCGTATCACAACTATCTTCGCTGGATCTACTGCAATCCCTTCTCCACTAACTATATGACCAAGGAATGCTACCGAGGATAACAGAATTCGCATTTAGAGAATTTGGCATAAAGTTGATTCCTCCTCAATGTCTCCAACACCATATGCAAGTGCTTGAAATGATCATCCTCGCACTATGAGTACACCAATATATCGTCGATAAAGACTATCATGAATTTGTTCAGGTACTCTCTGAATGTTCTGTTTATTAAATCCATAAACATGGATGGCACATTAGTCATCCCAAACGGCATGATGGTGAACTCATAATTCCCATACCGTGTGCAGAAAGCTGTCTTGGGGATGTCACTTTCCCTTATCCGCAACTGATATTATCCTGATTTTAGATCCAACTTTGAGTACACAGTCGACCCCAGCAGCTGGTCGAATAGATCAACTATCCACGGGATGGGACACTTATTCTTCACCGTTTGCTTGTTCAACTCCCGGTAATCAATACAAAGCCGTAAACTTCCATCCTTCTTCTTAACAAAGAGGACCGACACACTCCAAGACGACGAACTTGGACGCACATAACCTTGCTCCAATAGCTCTTGCAACTGCACTTTTGTAACGCCTCCATTCGTCTCATGGAATATAACGGTGGGTCCGGCCGGGTGCCCACACCATATTTCACAGACAAACGACAGAATTGCGTGTGAATATCAAAATCCTGTTCTACTCGTGTCCTAACACAGAGCATTCTAGCACATCATTTTAAGTTATAAGAACTCAACCGTATGAATGTCCACTAAATATATAAACTCAACATTTATATTTGAACCAGGAATGTATACAACACACCCACTCACGGCCTTAAGGCCTTACAAGTTGCTCTTTACAAATATACAACTTCATACATCGGCACGCAGGCCGGCCAAACATGAAATCCAAGCATTCTTCGCATGGCCTTCAAGGGCCTTTAAGCAACAAGTCTTCATTCCGCTCAATTTAATTCAACCCATTATCACCTACAATTAGACATCCACCCAAGAACGGTAAACAAAGCAACGATCAGCATTAGCTGACCAATTATAACGACCCTATCGCTTACCCGGGGCAGTGGTTCCTTCCCTGTATGCGTTGCCCAATATCTAGCTATCACAACAAATATCACAACAATATCACAAATGTCGGCCTCTGCCAGACGCTCCGTTCACTCAGGGCACCTTACGGTGTACCGGAATTCGTAGCAATACCACCGATCAGAGGTTATTAACATGTTGGCTGGCTGGTGCTAGCCCACCAACACGCATGCTAGCGACATTCTGCCCAAACCACTCAGAGGTGTCTCACGACAAACTTGAGCATTTAGATAGACCCACTACTGTGGTGCAGCAATACAGGTCTATCTTGCGCCCCCCAAGCATTGTCACCCATTGATCTCCCAAAACAACCAGGGGCAGGTCAGCCATTTCATGTGCTCAATTCGTCAGTACTGCACCACTAGACACGGGTCGGCTTTCCCTCCTAATTAGCTGCAGCTTTTTGCTCTCGTAGAGCAACTTTTGCTCATCACGCTCACACCACAAGGAGCTTACACAAAGCATCCAAGATCAATAACAATTCACGCAGAGCTCACAACAAGAGATACAATTACCACAATTCATCACATACTACATGGAGTCTTCTCTTATTCCCTAACATAGCCATCACCAATCCAGACTACCCGTCTGGATGAGCTTCACACAGCATGCCTACGTCGTACTACACACTTCCGGCTCTAGATGCAGACTCAACTGGGAATCACTTCCGCTTTCCACCTCTTGGTGGAGGATTCCATGCAGATGCATAAAGAAAGGACTTCGATTGTCCAATAAGGAGATCCTTACCGTTGACGATCGCTTTGGAGCCATGAACTAGCAAGATAGAAATCACCGCCACGACTTTGCCTCCACGAATCCACACTCGGCTCTCGAATCAGCCCGCTAAAGCTTCTACGGCAGCCGTCTCCCTTCTCCCTTTCCTCCCTTGCTCCCTCTCTCTCTCTCTCTCTAGCTCTTTAGAAAGAGAGTGGCCAAGATGAAATGGAGGATTTCTTCTCCATTTTTGGCCTTATAATAGCAGGGAAGGGCCTGAACCCTTGGATCCAGGATAAGGGATATGAATGACCTTGATTTGTCCAGAAAGAAGCTGAACACGGCCTGACACGCCCTGTGACACGCCCGTTTCACAGGCCGTGTCCCTTAAGCGGCACACAACCAAATTATCCAGACCAGAACACGACTATGTGACACGCCAACATCACATGGCTGACACGCCTGTATCATCCAGTACACGCCCGTGTGGCATGGCATGTTCCTCTGCCAGCACACCACAAACTCAACCCGAGCGGGACACGGCCATGTGAGACGCCCGTGTCACATGCTGTGTGCCCTTACACGACTGCAGACATGCCCTGCTATGTATTCGTCGAGTGGAGTTCGACGACCCCGAGGAGGACACGCCCCCTGATACGCCAGTGTCGCCGGTCGTGTTCCCTCTCGAGAACCTCTCGAGTGCATTTCGTCAAGCACTGACGAGCTGCTCAACCCGAGCATGACACGCCCTGGGACACGCCCGTGTCCCAGGCCGTGTCACCTAATCTGAACCCGAATTGGGCTTTGGGGTGTTACAACCCTCCCCTCCTTCAAAAAAATTTTGTCTCGAAATTTAGCTCATCTATAGCGATCAACATATCAACATAACTACGCCATTCCTTAGCAAAATGATCTGGGTTAGATCTGAGAGGCCGCAGCTTGTCTCGCCCCACGACATCACACAAAATAAATTCATAACATGTCATACATACACTCATCCCGTTTATCCCAAATAAACAGACATCCATCATATATCCATATATCAAAATATCATGTAACATACACCAGGATCGATCGATCACATAGCTAAAACAAGGTGTGCACATACAGTTCATTGTCCAATACGACATACAGAATATATGTACACCAAAACAAATCGCATAGTTTACTTATTTCCTCTTATCAACATCATCATTCATCAGACGTTTGATAGCCTGTTGGAGTTCCAACCTAAACACGCGAGGATGTACTTCACCGATTGAGCTTTGCAGATCTTGCACTTCAAGATTATACAATCGAGGTTGCGTCCGGGATGCAGATGACTCGGCCACTGTTTACCCTCTTCTTCATAAGAAGCACTTGTCTTCTTCTCACCCCTTGGATAGTCAATCCAACAATGGTTGGCTAAATGTCCTTGCTTTCTACATCTAAAACATGTGCGGGTCTCAACGCATCCTTGCCCATAAGTTGCCCCCGATGAAACAGTTGAAGGAGTTGGTTCAGCAGGCTTGAACCTTTTCTAATCTCATATCATAAACTCTGATTGTTCTGACTGTGGAACTTTAAATTTCGGCTTCTCCACCGCCAGGATCTTCTTGTCCTGTACCCATTTAAATCCTTCTCCAGCGCATGGGCTGTATCTACCAATTCTTGGAAGCCTTGGTTCACCGAACTCGGGAGTGCCAATCTCAACTCATCACGCAGTCCCTTATAAAATCGATTTGTCTTTCGCGCTTCCTAAGCGAAAGTAGACCGCGTATAGCGCCCCAGCCTGGTAAACTCATGCAGGTACATATCAACATTACTCTTACCCTGCACCAGACGTAGAAACTCATTCTCCATATCAATTCCCTGCGATACTGGCACATACTTGGCTAGGAACAATCGTTAGAATTCTTCGATCAATATTTCTTCCAATCCTGGCCCTGCCAAGTGATGCACTTCCACTTCGTCCCACAAGAGCCTTGCATCGTCTTCCAACCGAAACATGGCTAAAGTCACCTTTTGTACCTCCACAGTCCGGATTGCTGTCAAGATTCTTTTGACTCCTGCAAGCCAATTTTCCGCCTGCGTTGGGGAACCCGTTCAGCCAAACGTAGGTGGATGAAATTCCATAAACTGCTTCAATTGTTCGATTGCTGCTTGCTCATCTACCACAGCTTCAGCGCGCTCTTGCCTTGCACTAGGCCGTACTGGCACCCCTGCAGGCCTTACTTCCCAGTAAGCTGTCCTTGTAATACTGAGAGCACCATCTCCGTCACCACACGTATGGTCTCCGCCGAGGGAGGTGTAGGCATCTCAGAGCTGCCGCACTCTCATCGAAATGCTGGGGCTCAAAATGCCCAGCTCCACTCCTCGCCACCTATCAATGGACAAAACACCAGTTACGTCAAGTCCATGAGAACAAACATACATTGACTACACGCTAACTCTCCTCATATGCATATATTACATTCCTAGTGGACATTCTTAAGTTCAATAATATTCTCCCTCACAAAAATCTCAAACCTGGCTCTAATACCACTTTGTAATGCCTCCATTTGTCTCATGGAATTTAACAGTGGGTCCTGTCGGGGCCCCACGCCATATTTTACAGACAAACGGCGGAATTACGTGTGAATATCAAAATCTTATTCTACTCATGTCCTAACACAGAGCATTCTAGCGCAGCATTTTAAGTTATAAGAACTCAACCGCATAAATGTCCACAAAATATATAAACTCCACATTTATATATGAACCAGGAATGTATACAACACATCCACTCACGACCTTATGACCTTATAAGTTGCTCTTTACAAATATACAGCTTCATACATCGGTACGCAGGCCGGCCACACATGAAATCCAAGCATTCTTCGCACGGCCTTCAAGGGCCTTTAAGCAACAAGTCTTCATTCCGCTCAATTTAATTCAACCCATCAGCACTTGCAATTAGACATCCACCCAAGAGCGGTAAACAAATCAACGGTCAGCATTTGCTGACCAATTATAATGACCCTACAGCTTACCCGGGGCAGTGGTTCCTTCCCTGTATGCATTGCCCAATATCTAGCTATCGCAATAAATATCACAACGGTATCACAAACGCTGGCATCCGCCAAACGCTCCGTGCACTCAAGGCACCTTACGGTGTACCAGAATCCGTGGCAACACCACCGATCAGAGGTTATTAACATGTTGGCTGGCCGGTCCTAGTCCACCAACACGCATGCTAGTGACATTCTGCCCAAACCACTTAGAGGTGCCTCACGACAAACTTGAGCATTTAGATCGACCCACTACTGTGGTGCAACAAACCGAGTCTATCTCACGCCCCCAAGTATTGCCACCCATCGATCTCCCAAAACAACAAGGGGCAGGTCAGCCTTTTCCCGTGCTCAATCCTTCAGTAGCGCACCACTAGACATGGGTCGGCTTTCCCTCCTAATTAGTCATAGCTTTTTTCTCTCGCAGAGCAACTAGCACTCACCGCACTCACAACACAAGGAGCTTACGCAAAGCATTCAAGACCAACAATAATTCACGAAGAGCTTACCACAAAAGAGCTACAATCACCATAATTCATCACATACTACACAGAGTCTTCTCCAATTCCCTAACATAGCCATCACCAATCCAGACTACCCGTCCGGGTGGGCTTCACACAGCATTCCTATGCTGTACTACACACTTCCGGCTCTAGATATAGACTCAACTTAGAATCACTTCCGCTTTCCACCTCTTGGTGGAGGATTCCATGCATATGCATAATGAAATTACTTCGATAGTCCAAGAAGGAGATCGTTACCATTGACGATCGCTTTGGAGCCATGAACTAGCCGGATGGAAATCACAGCCACGGCTTTACCTCCACGAATCCGCACTAAGCTCTCGAATCAGCCCGCTAAAGCTTATCCGGCAGCCATCTCCATTCTCCCTTTCCTCCCTTGCTCCCTCTCTCTCTCTCCCTAGCTCTTTAGAAAGAGAGTGGCCAAGATGAAATGGAGGATTTCTTCTCCATTTTTGTCTTTATAATTGCAGGGAAGGGCCTGGACCTTTGGATCCAGGATAAGGGATATGAACTGCCTTGATTTGTCTAGAAATAAGCTGAACACGGCATGACATGCCATTTGACACGCCCGTGTCACAAGCCGTGTCCCTTAAGCGGCACACAACTGACTTATCCAGACCAGAACACGACCATGTGACACTCCCGTGTCACATGGCTGACACGCTCGTGTCACCCAGTACACGCCCGTGTGGCATGACGTGTTCCTCAGCCAGCACACCACAAACTCAACCCGAGCGGGACACGGCCATGTGATACGCCCGTGTCACATGCCATGTACCCTTATACGGCTGCAGACACGCCCTGCCGTGTATTCATCGAGTGGAGTTCGACAACCACAAGGAGGACACGCCCCCTGACATGCTCGTATCGCTGGTCGTGTTCCCTCTCGAGAACCTCTTGAGTGCATTTCATCGAGCACTAGTGAGCTGCTCAACCCGAGCATGACATGCCTTGGGACACGCCCGTGCCCCAAGCCGTATCACCCAATCTGAACCAAAATTGGGCTTTGGGGTGTTACAACCCTCCCCTCCTTCAAAAATATTTCGTCCTGAAATTTAGCTCAACTTAGCGATCAATATATCAACATAACTACGCCATTCCTTAGCAAAACGATCTGGGTTAGAGCTCAAAGGCCGCAACTTGTCTCGCCCCACAACATCGCATAAAACAAAGCATCACATGTCATAAATACACTCATTCCGTTTATCCCAGATAAACATACATCCATCATATATCCATATATCCAAATGTCATGTAACATACACTTGGATCGATCGATCACGTAGCTAAAACAAGGTGTGCACAAACAGTTCATCGTCCAATACGACATACATCATATATGTACACCAAAACAAATCACATAGTTTACTTATTTCCTCTCATCAGTATCATCTTTCATCAGTTGTTTGATAGCCTCTTGGAGTTCCAACCTAAACACGCGAGGTTGTACTTGACCAATTGAGCTTTGTGGCTCTTGTACTTCAAGATTATACAATCGAGGTTGCGTCCGGGATGTAGATGACTCGACCACTGCTTTACCCTTTTCTTCATAAGACGCACTTGTCTTCTTCTTACCCTTTGGAGAGTCACTCCAATAATGGTTGACTAAATGTCCTTGCTTTCCACATCTAAAACATGTGGGGGTCTCAATGCGTCCTTTCCAATAAGTTGCCCCCGATGAAACAGTTGAAGGAGTTGGTTCAGCAGGCTTGAACCTTTTCTTATCTCGTCTCCTAAACTCCAATTGTTCTGACTGTGGAACTTTAAATTCCGGATTCTTCACAGCCAGGATCTTCTTGTCCTGCACCTATTTTAAATCCTTCTCCAGCGCACAGGCTGTATCTACCAAGGCTTGGAATCCTTGGTTCACCGAACTCGGGAGTTCCAATCTCAACTCATCACGCAGTCCCTCATAAAATCGATTCGTCTTTCGCTCTTCCTCAGCGAAAGTAGACCCCTCATAGCGCCCCAGCCTGCTAAACGCATGCAGGTACACGTCAACATTACTCTCACCCTGCACCAGACGTAAAAACTCATTCTCCATAGCAATTCGCTGCGATACTGGCACATTCTTGGCTCGGAACAATCATGAGAATTCTTAGATCAATATTTCTTCCAATCCTCGCCCTACCAAGTGATGCACTTCCACTTCGTCCCACTAGAGCCTTGCATCGCCTTCCAACAGAAACGTTGCTAAAGTCACCTTCTGTGCCTCCGTAGTCCGGATTGCTGTAAATATTCTTTTGACTCTTGCAAGCCAATCTTCCGTCTGCGTTGGGGAACCCGTTCCGCCAAACGTAGGTGGATAAAATTCCATAAACCGCTTCAATTGTTCGTCCGCTGCTTGCTCATCTACCACAGCTTCAACACGCTCTAGCCTTGCACTAGGCCGTACTGCCACCCCTGCAGGCCTTGCCTGCCCAGTAGGCTGTGCTCGTAGTAATACGAGCGCCGTCTCAGTGACCACACGTATGGTCTCCGCCGAGGGAGGTGTAGGCGTTTCAGCTGGTGCCGCACTCTCATCGGAATGCTGGGGCTCAAAATGCCCAGCTCCACTCCTCGTCCACTATCAATGGACAAAACACCAGTTACGTCCAGTCCATGAGGACAAACATACATTGACTACACGCTCACGCTACTCACATACATGTATTACATTCCTAGTGGACATTCTTAAGTTCAATTTTGTTCTCTCTCCCAAAAATCTAAAACTGGATCTGATAACACTTTGTAACGCCTCCATTCATCTCATGGAATATAACAGTGGGTCCGGTCAGGACCCCACGCTATATTTCACAGGCAAGCGGTGGAATTACGTGTGAATATCAAAATCTTGTTCTACTCGTGTCCTAATACAAAGCATTCTAGCGCAGCATTTTAAGTTATAAGAACTCAACCGTATGAATGTCCACTAAATATATAAACTCCACACTTATATGTGAACCAGGAATGTATACAACACACCCACTCATGGCCTTAAGGCCTTACAAGTTGCTCTTTACAAATATACAACATCATAATTCGGCACGCAGGACGGCCACACATGAAATCCAAGCATTCTTCGCACGGACTTCAAGGGCCTTTAAGAAACAAGTCTTCATTCCGCTCAATTTAATTAAACCCATAAGCACCTACAATTAGACATCCACCCAAGAGCGTTAAACAAAGCAACGGTCAGCTTTAGCTGACAAATTATAATGACCCCACCCCTTACTAGGGGCAGTGGTTCCTTCCCTGTATGCATTGCCCAATATATAGCTATCACAACAAGTATCACAAATGCCGGCCTCTGCCAGACGCTCCGTGAACTCAGGTCACCTTATGGTGTACCGTACTCCGTGGCAACACCACCGATCAGAGGTTATTAACATGTTGGTTGGCCGGTCTTAGTTCACCAACACGCATGCTAGCGACATTCCGCCCAAACCACTCAGAGGTGCCTCACGGCAAACTTGAGCATTTAGATCGACCCACTACTGTGGTGCAGCAAGCCGGGTCTATCTCGCGCCCCCAAGAATTGCCACCCATCGATCTCCCAAAACAACTAGTGGCAGATCAGCCTTTTCCCGTGCTCAATTCGTCAGTAGCACACCACTAGACGCGGGTCGGCTTTCCCTCCTGATTAGCCGCAGCTTTTTCCTCTCACAGAGCAACTAGCACTCACCGCGCTCACACCACAAGGAGCTTACGCAAAGCATTCAAGATCAACAACAATTCAAGCTGGGCTTACAGCAAAAGAGCTACAATCACCACAATTCATCACATACTACACAGAGTCTTCTATGATTCCCTAACATATCCATCACCAATCCAGACTACCCATCCGGATGGGCTTCACACAGCCTGCCTTTGCCGTACTATACACTCCAGCTCTAGATGCAGACTCAACTGGGAATCAGTTTTGCTTTCCACCTCTTGGTGGAGGATTCCATGCAAATGCATAAAGAAAGGACTTTGATTGTCCATGTTGGGAACTATTTCCACATTAACCCAGATTTGATGAAATCACCCTGGAACTAAGATGAATTAGGTTGTATTTGATTCTTTGTTTTGAGTTATGTGGTTGCAGGATTCCAATGGGAAGTGTAGACCAATGTCAGTCTACAATGGGTCACTAAACACCGGACCATACAATTTAATCCCTCATTGTATGACCCAAGGTGTTGACTCATGTGTAGCCTCTCTTTTGGGATACACATCATATTCAAGCACTTGGACTATGTGTTTAGAGTTGGATGCTGATTTCACCAAAGAAGAAAGAATTTCCACCTTGAAAATTTTTCTAAGTATTCTACTCGAGTAGGTCATTAACTACTCAAGTGAATTACTGGCTTTATACTCGAGTAAGTATATCTCCCTCTCATGAAGTTAAGTTCACATACTCGAGTAGACTGCCTCTTACTCGAGTAGCTTACTTAACTACTCGAGTAGATACTTCTTCCTACTCGAGTAATACAGATTTCCTCTCCAAGTTTTTCTAAGTAAAACACTCGAGTAAGTATATATATACACTCGAGTAGTTATAGTTTCAGACTCGTGTAACCTTCTTCCATCTCAAGAGTAAATTTTCTATTCACTCAAGTAGTATGAGTTATATACTCGAGTAGTTCTCTTACTACTCGAGTAGTTCAAGATTCATACTCGAGTTAACCAAATTTCTCTTCTCCTAAAATTTTCCAAGTCCTTTACTCGAGTAAGTCATTTCATATACTCGAGTAGACTATATCCTCTCGAGCAGTTCTGTCTGACTACTCGAGTAGCTCATTTTCCAGTGTTCAGAAATTTTTCTAAGTCTTATCACTCGAGTAGTTCGTCAAGTCACTTGAGTAGCTTTTCTCACCTACTCGAGTAGTATAACTTGTACTCGAGTAGTTCAACTCTACTTCCTATGAAACTTTTCTGTATACTCGAGTAGATCTTCAAGTACTCGAGTAGTTGATTATATGTACTCGAGTAGTTGTCTTCAAACCTACTCGAGTTGTCATGAATTATATACCCGAGTCACTTTCCATCACTTACTCGAGTAGTTCTTTACCTACTCGAGTAGTTATATTCCTACTCGTGTATATCACCATCTTTTCTCTGAAATTTCTGCTAAGTACAGATTTGACAGATTTTCACATTCCGTGACATTATTGGTCCACGTGTACGTCATTAAAACCAATTATGACCGTTATTAGTATTATTATATAAGACCCTGTCTAATCGACAAACCCTAACAAGAATACAAGCTTTCAAGATAAATTATTATTGGAAAAATTTCTGCAGCCGTCTCTCTCTCTAAGTTGTTGTTTCCTCTCTCTCTCTCTCTTCACGGAATGAAAGCCGCCGCGGTCGCTGTTCTTCTCCGGCAAGGGCTTCGATTTTCAGAGGAAATAGATTGAAGAAGTTTTACAGATCGAGATCGTTTCTCAACTGCTCATCCTCTTTTCCCGATTGTGTAAGACAAAGAAGATTCCAGATCTGTTGCCATGATTTTCTTCATCTTTCTGAAAGTGCCGCAAAGCTTACAAGAAGAAGATCGTGGTTGCTTGCTTGCAGATCTGAGGGAAAAATCATTGTTTGTATTTTCTTAAACAATTTTCATTCTTGTAGGAGAAGTTTTTCTCCGAGTGTAGGAGTTTTCAACTCCGAGTTTGTAGGAAGTTTTGCCTTCCGAGTTATAGATCCAGTTGGTTGGATTGAGATTGTAGGAACTTTGTTCCGAGGGTAGGATTGATTTTCAATCCGAGATAGTGGAGTAGCCGAGTCTAGTATATTGCTAGATCGGTGAGGGAAAGTGGATGTACCCAAGATCGGGGAACCACTATAAATTTTGTCTCGTCTGTGATAATTTGGTAGATAGATCTGTGCTGTATTCTAAGATTTTTTTATTCGGCAAAAGACGCACAACTCACCTATTCACCCCCTCTAGGTGATTTAGGTTGACAACTATTATCTTTCAATTGGTATCAAAGCGAGGTTGATCGTTAAAAGGTTAACACCTTGATCAGTTCCTGAAATAGTTGTCTTTTGAGATCTACCTATCATGGACAAGGCAAAGGATTTTGCCAAGCTTCCCCTATGCAACAAGAACAACTTTCCCATGTGGAAAGAAAGGATCAAATTTTTTATGGAAGCTGTGGATCCGAGGATCTTCATGATAGTTGAAGAAGGTTCTTATATCCCTATGACTATCTCCACTATAGATCCTACCAAGAAGATTCCAAAGAAGCTGATGGATTTAGACAAGGACGAGATTGCACTTGTCTCACTGGACAAGAAAGCTAAAAACATTATAGCAAGTGCAGTTGATGACTCAATGCTGCAGAACTTAATCCACTGCCAATCTACAAAGGAGATGTGGCAGTCCTTGGTTACCTTGATGGAAGGAACTAAAGAAGTGAGGGATGATCGGAGATCCCTCCTCAATCAGAAGTATGAAACCTTCCGACAGGGAAGCAAAGAGACCATTGCTGATACATTTGAGAACTTTTTCAAGATAGTGAATGGCCTAATAGTCTATGACAGAGTATTCACTAATGGAGAACTGAATGACAAATTCCTAAGATCCCTGACCAAAGAATGGGACAACAAGGTCTATGCCATCAGGGAGTTTGGGAAGCAGGCTGAGACAGACCCACAAAATCTCTTCAGTAAGCTTATGTCATATGAGCTTCAACTCAACACCAGGAAAGCTGAAGAAGAGAAGAGCAGGTCTGCTCTCAAAGAAAAGTCTGTTACTCTAAAGGCGGACACGTCTAGAAAGACAAAGGCTGCCTCCCCTGCTCTAGCTCCAGAAATTAGTGAAGAAGAAGAAACCTCAGAGCCAAGAACCTCAGGCTCTGAGCTATCAGAAGGAAAGTTCTCACTGCTCTCACGTCAGTTCAAGAAATTCTTGAATATGATGAAGCAATGGAAAGGCAAGGATGCCTCCTATAGAAGATCACGACACGATGGTGATCGACAAAGAAAAGGCTCAAGCAGCCATGACAGGTATAATACTAAACATAACAAATATGTTTCAACTGATATTATTTGCTATTGTTGTAATAAGCCAGGTTACGTCATCGCCGACTGCCCTCATAAGAAGAAGGAGGGTAGTCGAAGAGAAGAAAAGAAATCCTCATACAACAAGAAGAGGAAAGAGAAGGGCCTGATAGCCAAAATGAGCAAGACTCTTAGTGACTCCGACTCATCTGAGTCGAGTGAAGAAGAAGAAGCTTATTTTGGGCTTATGGCTCAAACAGATGATGATCAAGAGCCCCAGTTCACTGGGAAGGTAAAATCTTATACCCCCTCTCTCAGATTCTGAAGTCTCTGAACATGATTGCGAGGATAGCTCCTCTGACGATGGGTCAGAAATAATGGCCCAGTACAAGGAGTTAATCATGGCTTACGACAAATGTCGTGGAGTCGTGAAGAATCAGGCTAAAGAGATCAAATATATAAAAGCCGAAGAGAACATCTTGAGAGAGAAAGTCGCAAAGACTGACTCCCTCGAAGAAAACTTCAACAATGCTATTGAAGAATATAATAAGGCTCTTGAGAACCTTGACCTCAAAGAGAAAATCATCAAGGAATTGGAGGGACAACTTGCCGCTGAAAAGAAACTTGTTAAAAGTTTCTCAAAGCCCAACACAGTTCTTCCATTTGTTGCTGAATTCTCAGCAAAGGGCAAGGGAGCTGGCTAGGCCATGAAGAAGCTCCTAGTAAATCCTCTAGGAGAAATAAGTCTCAACGGAAGAATAAGGCCGACAAAAAGGCCTTAGCCAAAGAGAAGGGGAAAGCCCCTCAAGATCAGACTACATTCAAGAAAGTCATTTTTCCATCAAATGATTTTGATTTTGACTCATCCTACGGACACTTTGCTAGGTCTACCTATGTAGAGCCAAAGTCCCGCTATCAAGGATGGACTCAACCCAGAGACTTTGGCGAAAGTGTCTTTAAGGCACCTTATGAAGAAGTTGTTCTTAAGTGCTATGGCCTTTTCAATCATGGTCATAACTTCAAGAAGGCACCAAAGACAAAGCCTGTTGTAGGAAGGCCTCCTAAGGAGAAGAAAACATGTGATTGTCATTATCACGAAGCTTCTTCCTCCAAGAATGCTGCCCCTGCTAGACCACAATTCCAAAAGGTCAAGCAGGAGATCATGAGGCAAAGATACAACATATTTGACTGTTGGTGCTGTGGCAAGGTTGGTCACTTCGCCATAGATTGCTGGTTCAATCCCAGAAATGCTGCAACTCCTCATGTCAGCAATATGAGAAAGACCGCTCATAATGCTAACACTCGTAGGGGGAGTACTCTAACCCGAGACCGAGGACTCAAATGTGTTTGGGTTCCTAAGGCAAATTTATTATGATTGCAGGTATGTCCAAAGGCCAACAAAACATCAATCTGGTATTTGGACAGCGGATGCTCTCGGCATATGACCGGGACTAGAAGCCTTATTCAGAACTTTACTCCATTCGTGAACGGACTAAAGGTCATCTTCGGAGGTTCAGACCGTGGAATTACTAGAGGCTATGATATGATCACTAACGGCAATGTATCCTTCTCGGATGTGGCTTATGTCGAAGGATTGTAACACAATCTCATAAGCATAAGCCAACTCTGCGATAAAGGATACATAGTTGAATTCCATGCTGATAAGTGCTTGATAAAATCCGTTGATAATATGGAAACGATTCTATCCGGCACTCGAAGAAGGAATATCTTCTGTTTAAATTTCATTTGTATAGATTCCTCTACACCAGTGTGCCTTTTAGCAAAAGATAGTGCATATCTTGGTGACCAATGGCACAAAAGACTAGCACATATTAATTTCAAAATTATTAATAAATTATTTTTAATGAACTTAGTACGTGGTGCCACAAATGTCAAGTGCGTCAAAGATAGATCTTGTCATGCATGTGTAAAAGGCAAGCAAATAAGGGCTACCTTTAAAAGCGTTATTGGCAAAGACTCTAATAGATGTCTTCATCTATTGCACATGGACTTGTTTGGTCCACTACAAATTAGAAGTTTGGTAGGTAAGGATTATACGTTGGTAATTATTGATGATTACTCGCGCTTTGCGTGAGTGTTCTTTCTGAAACACAAGTCAGATACCTTCGACATCGTTAGTAATTTTGTCAGGCAAGTCCAGAATGAGTACAACTGCTCCGTAGTCAAAATCAAAAGTGATAATGGAATAAAGTTCAAATCTAGGGCCATAATAGAATTTTGTGAAAGCCTGGGTATCTTTCATGAGTTTTCCTCTCCTTGTACTCCACAACAGAACGGAGTGGCTGAGAGAAGGATTAGAACACTCATAGAGGCCTGTAGGACAATATTGAGTGATGCTTCACTTCCGGAGTACTTCTGGGCTGAAGCCATCAACACTGCATGCCACGTGCAAAATCAAGCACTCATAAACAAAGAACACGATAAGACACCTTACGAACTTCTGAATGACAGGAAACCAACAGTCTCATACTTTAGAATCTTTGGCTGTAAATGCTTCGTACTTAATAATGGTAAGTATCATACCACCAAGTTCAGCGAAAAGAGTTTTGAAGGTATTTTTGTAGGATATAGTAGCCATAGTAAGGCATATAGAATTTTTAATAGAAAAACCCTGGTGGTAGAAGAATCGATACATGTTGCATTTGATGAGACGAGCCTGCTGCAAAGCAATCCGTCTAGTGTGCTCATTGAAGATGCAGGTACAAAGCTGAAAGAAACTAGCTTGGATGAACCGTCCAAAGACAAAGGCGAAAAGTTCATCAAGATCACTACACCAACCCCTATTGGTGAGGCTGATGATCAAGATGAAGAAGTCATCCAAGATGAAGAAATCACTCCTGTGATTGAAGATAATCCAGATGCAATAACCCTAGAGCTAAGACATTTGAAGGATCATCCCATGTACCAAATCATAGGAGATCACCGGGACGGTGTCAGAACT
Source organism: Platanthera guangdongensis (assembly GCA_039583875.1). Taxonomy (NCBI): domain Eukaryota; kingdom Viridiplantae; phylum Streptophyta; class Magnoliopsida; order Asparagales; family Orchidaceae; genus Platanthera; species Platanthera guangdongensis. The sequence continues at coordinate 160,691,539 of CM077153.1, read as the reverse complement.
CGAAGAGATGCAAATTTTGCAGGTAGCAAAGATGACAGGAAAATCACCTCCAGGACGTGCCAATTCTTTGGAAGATGGCTTATCTCCTGGCGTAGCAAGAAGCAGAACTGTGTCGCAATCTCAACGGCTGAGCCAGAGGTCATCTCTGCAGGTCGTTGCTTTGGATAAAGAATCAGTTTGAGGATTGCAACATAAAGTTCCAGAATATCCCATTATTTTGCTACTCTTCCAGCGCAATTGCAATAGCCAATAATCCAATCTCGCATAGCCGAACAAAGCATATCGAGCTAAGGTATCATTTCATCTGGGAGCACGTCGAGCATGGGGACATAGGTCTCCAATATGTCTCCACAGACAGGCAAGTTGCAGATATCTTCACGAAGCCGCTGGACGAGACCAAGTTCTCATTTTTCAAAACAGAACTTGGGATGCTCAACAAAGAGGATTAGAGAAGTTTGGATTTCACGAAAGCAAAGGAAAATAAAGGGTTAGTCAATTTGGCATTTCTATTTCTTTATAAACTTGACCTACTCGAGATATCAAAGGACCTTCTCGAGTAGTCCATTTGACTTACTCGAGTAAGGTAATTGATGTACTCGCATAGTATACTTCATCTACTCGAGTAAGTAGATTCACCTACTCGAGTAAGTCGATTCATCTACTCGAGTACCTCTTTATCTCTCGTGTATGTGTCTTTGGATTTTTTCAAAATTTTCTTATAAGCCAACCAAGGCTCATGTCACCCTTCATTTTAAGTTATTTCCTTCTTTTTAGGATAATTAGACTTAAACCTAGGGTTTATAAATTCGAAATTCCGAATTCATTCGACATGGGATTATTTCCAATCTCTCGAGTACCCGTCCGCCGCTTTGTCTTCCTTCGAGAAATTACAGAGCCGCGATTTTTCCTCTTCCCCCGACAGAGTTTTTCGTAATTTCTGGATCATAGCCGCCGTCTCCAAGATTGGTGTCGGTTCGGAACTTATTACCGTAGGGATTGCCGAGCTGTTAGATGATTTCCACAACTTGCTGATTGTTCTAGACACCGCAGGGCTCTCCTTCATCCTGCAAGAACCCTGTCTGATCCTCTTCCTGGAGGAGCGGAATTCTTCTCAAATCTGAAGGTCAAGCGACATGGACTAGTTCTGAAATCGAAAGTGAGAGGTATGAAAATTAAACTCACCAAGACCATTGTCTCTCAACTTCTCCGATTACCGATCGTGGACAAAGAAGATGACTTAGATGACGAAGATTCTGACAGAACAAGATTATTCTGTGGTATTTCGGTTGACACTCATTATCTCAAACGATCAGACATGAATGTAGAAGGAAAGTTTCTGGTTGACGTTATTAGAAAGATTTTGCTGTGCAAGACCAACTCCATAAGAGACATTCCACTGTATTTCTTCGACATAATGCAAGCCATTGTCTGCCGCAAGAAATACCAGTTTGGCATGCTGATTCTGGATAAAATCAAGGACAGCTTAAAATCCCCCAACTTCGCCAGAACTATCTCTCTGCTCCTCCATGAAACCAATCCTCAAGTATTCGACTTCTCCAAAGGGACCCCTCTTCACCACATGAAGAAGGTCTCCATTTCTTCTATTCAGAGATGGGAGCTCAAACTGAAAAATTCTGCCCAAGCTGCTAAGGTTTCAGAAGTTCCAGCAGATCCAGTATTAGAGGATAGGACACCATCTCCCTCTCCTCATCATGTGTGTAGCTCCTCTGGTGCACCAAGTGAGGGGGAGCCCGCTCCTTCTATCTCACTCAGGAAGCCCTCTCCACCAAAAACTACCTCATCTCCTCAGCCACCAAATTCTTCCCTACCTCAAACACCACAAACTCCAGCAACTCCTTCAGATCAGATACCTCAAGAATCTCTTCTCTCAACAACGGCTATTATAGATGCAATGATTGCAGAACTCACTGAAGAAGTGCTGCCAATTCCTCCTCGACCTCTATATCCTCAAGCTCCATCCTCTAAAATTCACAAGGACTCAACTCCTGAACAATCTCCTGAACATTCTCCAGCCAGGACTCCAGCACAATCTCCTACTGCCCTCAAAGACCAGCAAGACACAATTCTTCTTTCTGCTGAATCCTCTCCTGAGCCAGCTGAGGCTCCTCTCAGAAACTTAGATTTCTCTATCCCTTATGATACAAAAGAGAGTGATGCTATAATTCATACAACAATGGATGAAAGCTCCGTGATCATTGGAGAAATAGCTCCATGGGTAGCTCCTCCTCTCCCTTCTGCTCTTCCTACATCTACTGCTCCTTCCACTGCTGCTTCTATAGACTCTTCCTCCTCAGATTTGCTGCAACATATTGCACTGCTCCTTCAAGACCAGAGGACATATTTTGATACTTGTCTAAAGACTGTAACTGATAAGGTAACTGCTCTCGAGACTGAGATGAGCAGAGGCTTTGCTGAAATCCAGCATAACACTGACAAACTCACGTACTTATTTCAACTTGGTGAAAAAGCACTAGACCACACTATAACTAGTGTTGGAAATGTTATGGAATAAGGTGTCACCCTTGCAAATAATCAGATAGAACTGGACAAGAGAAATGAAGCCAACAAAGTGAAAATCTGTGAAGAAGTTGGCCTTTTTAAAGAAGATGCTATAGACATGTTAGCTGTTGAAATCAGAAAGGGGGAGATCTTGGTCAAAGAACACTTAGAAAAATCAGCTGCTCTGAAGTCAGATTTATGGGAAACTCATGTGAAGACAATTCATGATGATGTGCTAGCCCAGATACAGAGTGTCAAGTTCCACACCTATGACACTACTGTCTGGATGCATAACCAGATTCTCCCAGAGTTTGCTGCTAACCCCAACATCATTCACCATCATTTAAATCCTCTAGCTACAGATACCTCTGCCCCAGCTTCTCCTCTGCAAACTACATTCTCTCCCAGGCCTGGGGACACAGTTGCTCCTCCAGATACCTATGTTCAAGGCTGGGAAGAAGATCCTGCAGATATATTCTTCAAAGCTCCTCCAGAAATTCAAACCTCCAAGAAGAAAAAGAAATATGGTGAAGGCCCTTCTGCTAGCAAGTCTGCTCCTGCTAAAGCTCCTGAAAATGCTGAAGTTTGGTCTCCAACCTCCAAATCCCTGATTCTGGAAACTCTCAGATTAGTTATGGAATTCCATGAGAGCGGGAATATTCATTATAGCTCATATGTATGGGAACTTTATGAAAAATCCATGACCAAAGGGAGAATCTATGACAGAGAATATGAGAGGAACAACCCTGCTGCCCCTCCTAGACCTCGAAAATATTATCCTAAACCCTACTGCTACCAAAGAAGACAACAAGAGAAATTGGACAGACAACAACATCAAGGCTGACTTTCAAGGACTTTTGAGAATGTGAAATGATTGACTGTATAGTTGATAACTTTGGATATTCTTATTTATATAATCCTAAGTTTTTGCTCTCATTATCTTTTTCAAAGTCTATTGCTTGCTTGCACTAATTTTTCTACTTAGCTTATTTTTATGTCTTTAATTCACCTTATTGTAAAGGGTTCTGACTTCAACAAATGGGGGAGATTGTTGGGAACTATTTCCACATTAATCCAGATTTGATGAAGTCACCCTGGAACTAAGATGAATTAGGTTGTATTTGATGCTTTGTTTGAGTTATGTGGTTGCAAGATTCCAATGGGAAGTGTAGACCAATGTCAGTCTACAATGGGTCACTAAACACAGGACCATACAATGTAATCCCTCATTCTATGACCCAAGGTGTTGACTCATGTGTAGCCTCTCTATTGGGATACACTTCATATTCAAGCACTTGGACTATGTGTTTAGAGTTGGATGCTGATTTCACCAAAGAAGAAAGAATTTCCACCTTGAAATTTTTTCTAAGTATTCTACTGGAGTAGGTCTTTAACTAATCGAGTGAATTTCTTGCTTTATACTCGAGTAAGTATATCTCCCTCTCGTGAAGTTAAGTTCACATTCTCGAGTAGACTGCCTCTTACTCGAGTAGCTAACTTAACTACTCAAGTAGATACTTCTTCCTACTCGAGTAATACAGATTTCCTCTCCAAGTTTTTCTAAGTAAAACACTCGAGTAAGTATATATATACAATCGAGTAGTTATAGTTTCTGACTCGTGTAACCTTCTTCTATCTCAAGAGTAAATTTTCTATTCACTCAAGTAGTATGAGTAATATACTCGAGTAGTTATCTTACTACTCGAGTAGTTCAAGCTTCATACTCGAGTTAACCAAATTTCTCTTCTCCTAAAATTTTCTAAGACCTTTACTCGAGTAAGTCATTTCATATACTCGAGTAGACTATATCCTCTCGAGCAGTTCAGTCTGACTACTCGAGTAGCTCATTTTCCTGTGTTCGAAAATTTTTCTAAGTCTTATCACTCGAGTAGTTCGTCAAGTCACTCGAGTAGCTTTTCTCACCTACTCGAGTAGTACAACATGTACTCGAGTAGTTCAACTCCACTTCCCGTGAAACTTTTCTGTATACTCGAGTAGATCTTCAAGTACTCGAGTAGTTGATTATATGTACTCGAGTAGTTGTCTTCAAACCTACTCGAGTTGTCATGAATTATATACCCGAGTTACTTTCCCTCACTTACTCGAGTAGTTCTTTACCTACTCGAGTAGTTATATTCCAACTCGTGTATATCACCATCTTTTCTCTGAAATTTTTGCTAAGTCCAGATTTGACAGATTTTCAAATTCCGTGACATGATTGGTCCACGTGTACGTCCTTAAGACCAATTATGATCGTTATTAGTATTATTATATAATACCCTGTCTAATCGACAAACCCTAACAAGAATACAAGCTTTTAAGATAAATTACTATTGGAAAAAATTCTACAGCCGTCTCTCTCTCTCTCTCTAAGTTGTTGTTTCCTCTCTCTCTCTTCACGGAATGAAAGCCGCCTCCGCTGTTCTTCTCCGGCAAGGGCTTCGATTTTCAGAGGAAAGAGACTGAAGAAGTTTTACAGATCGAGATCGTTTCTCAACTTCTCATCCTCTTTTCCCGATTGTGTAAGACAAAGAAGATTCTAGATCTGTTGCCGTGATTTTCTTCATCTTTCTGAAAGTGCCGCAAAGCTTACAAGAAGAAGATCGTGGTTCTTGCTTGCAGATCTCAGGGAAAAATCATTGCTTGTATTTTCTTAAACAATTTTCATTCTTGTAGGAGAAGTTTTTCTCCGAGTGTAGGAGTTTTCAACTCCGAGTTTGTAGGAAGTTTTGCCTTCCAAGTTGTAGATTCAGTTGGTTGGATTGAGATTGTAGGAACTTTGTTTCGAGGGTAGGATTGATTTTCAATTTGAGATAGTGGAGTCGCCGAGTCTAGTATATTTCTAGATAGGCGAGGGAAAGTGGATGTACCCAAGATCGGGGAACCATTATAAATCTTATCTCGTATGTGATATTTTGGTAGATAGATCTGTGCTGTGTTCTAAGATTTTTTTATTCCGTAAAAGACGCACACCTCACCTATTCACCCCCCCTCTAGGTGATTTAGGTTGACAACTATTATCTTTCAGTCCAAGAAGGAGATCGTTACCCTTGACAATCGCTTTGGAGCCATGAACTAGCCAGATGGAAATCACAGCCATAACTTTGCCTCCACGAATCCGCACTCGGTTCTTGAATCAACCTGCTAAAGCTTCTCCGGCAGCCATCTCCCTTCTCCCTTTCCTCCCTTGCCCCCCCCCCCCCCCCGCCCTCTCTCTCTCCCTAGATCTTAAAAAAGAGAGGGCCAGATGAAATGGAGGATTTCTTCTCCATTTTCGGCCTTATAATAGCAGGGAAGGGTCTGGACCCTTGGATACAGGATAAGAGATATGAACGGCCTTGATTTGTCCAAAAAGAAGCTGAACACGGCCTGACAAACCCTGTGACATGCCCGTGTCATAGGTCGTGTCCCTTAAGCGACACACAACTGACTTATCCTGACCAGAACACAGCCATGTGACACGCCTGTATCACATGTCTGACATGCCCGTGTCACCCAGTACACGCCCATATGGCATGGCGTGTTCCTCAGCTAGCACACCACAAACTCAACCCGAGCGGGACATGGCCATATGACATGCCCGTATCACATGCCATGCGCCCTTACATGGCTGAAGACACGCCGTGCCATGTATTCGTCGAATGGAGTTCGACTAACCCAAGGAGGACACACACCCTGACACGTACGTGTCGTCGGTCGTGTTCCCACTCGATAACCTCTCGAGTGCATTTCGTCAAGCACTCGCGAGCTGCTCAACCCGAGCATGACAGGCCCTATTACTAATTTGGGTCAGGATCACTATGTCTCTAGGAACCTTTACTTGACCTTCTGTATAGCTTAATAGGTCAATTAGAATTGAGTCTAAGGGTTAGTAGTCTAGGTTTGGAAGCTGCCCTGAAGACCAAGATTTTGTATTTGGAGACTAAGTCATATCGTCGAGCTCAGCACGACGATTCGTCGAACTCCGATCGACGATCGTCTAGCTCAACCTCGACAGATCGTCGATCTCCATTCGACGATCGTCTAGCTCAACTTCGACAGATCGTCGAACTCCATTCGACGATCGCTGAGCTCAACTTCATTATATCGTCGAACTCCATTCGACGATCGGTGAGCTCAGGTCGACGATTTTGACTCTGCTTTGGATCTTTATCTCTGAGCTCAGTTCGACGATCTTGGAGCTCAGATCGACGATATTTTGCTGGTGTATGTTTCCAGATCGCTGAGCTCAGCCCGACGATAGCAGAGCTAAGTTCGACGATTTCAGATAACTTCCAGGATGTTTCTAAGTTCAAATTCAAATCAGTTAGGAGTTATTCTGCAATTAATTCAGAGATTTCCTAGCCGTTTTCATTCATTTCTGGACCAAGTTTCAAGGAATCTTTAAAGGAATATTTCTGTGGACTTTCCTCCAGAAGAGATTTTGCAATTAAGGATGCAATTAATGCAGGCCAACGGCTATACTTGACAGAGAATGTTATTCTATTCTGTACCAGAGAATAAAAGACAGAATTTTTGAATCACTAAAAAAAACAGAGAATAGAGATTACAGAGACATTCAAAAATCTTCTGTCCCAAAGAATTCTCAAGAACACACATCCAAGGAGATCAAGCTGTCTCAAATCTTCAGATCTCTTTAGTTTTCAAAGTGTTCAAGGCCAACATATTTCAAGACTCTAGACATTCAACATTTCAGCTATTGCTGAAATCATCTATTGCTGGAGTTCAATCTTTGAAGGCCTATCACCCTCAGCAAAGCTTTTCTTCCTGAAGATCTCAAGGATTCAGGGGGAGCTTTGACATCAACAATCCACATAGTCTTCTCAGTTGTTTGAGAAAGAGAAGACTTCCATCATTCTCTCACCCCCACTCTGTAAAGGGTTTCTCAAACTCCCTTCAAAAGTTTGAGCTTGGTTTTTGAGCACCTTGTCAAAAGCTCATTGGTGGCAAGACACCTGATCAAAAAATCTGCTTTGGTTTTTGAGCACCTTATCAAAAGCTCATTGGTGCCCAGGACACCTGATCAACTCATCCTGCAGTGGATTCCTACCTAGGGTGGTAGAAGAGTGGGTGTACCCAAGTTTAGGGGAACCACTATATTTCCTTGTGTCTTCTGGTTTTGCTTGTTTTCATTTTTGTTTCTGGCCTTGATTTTTCTGTGATTAGCTTTTACTTAGTATAGTTCTGTGATTAGATTTATTATTGCTTCCCTGCTCACTCTCATTACAACAATTGTTGTAAAAAAGTTTCAAAGCACCATATACTCTATTCACCCCCCCTCTAGAGTATATCAGATCTAGCTGTACTTTCAATTGGTATCAAAGCGAGGTTGGTTAAACATACCATACCTGATTGGTTGTACAGGCTAACACCTGAACCCAAAGATCCCAACCTAGATCTGCCTTCCTTTGGTATTTTATTATTAGATTTTGTTTTCACAAATCATGGCCCAAAACAAAGATTATGCTAGCACCAGACCTCCAGTGTGCAATCTATCCAAGTTTGCACTTTGGAAAGCAAGGATTAGACTTTACATGAATTCTATTGACGAAGATATCTTTAATTCTGTTTTGACAGTATGTCCAAGACCTCCAGAGAACACAAGTACAAATGCTGTTCCACCTCCATCAGGAACAGATGCTGATATCAAGAAATGGAAGGTAGCTGATGCCAAGGCTATGAACATCTTGGCCCAGACAATGTCTGATGACATATTTCAAAAGGTAGCTGAATGTAATTCAGCCAAGGAAATTTGGGACAAACTCTCAGAAATAGTCTCAGGCTCAGCTGATGAAAGAAAGGATAGAAGATCCCATCTCATCTCTCAATATGAGAATTTCAAAAAGGGAGAAACTGAGTCAGTGGGAGATATGTACAACAGACTAAGTCTAATTGTCAGTGAACTCAGGACATTAGACAAAGAGATCTCTCTAACTGAACTTAATGACAAGATCCTAATGTGCTTCCCCAGCACTTGGGATTCAAGAATCTGGCCAATTAAGGATGCCAGAAGTCTGAATGAGATCACCACTGAAGCTCTATTGGATAAGCTCAAATCTTATGAGCTACTCATCAAAAATAGAGAGGAAGAACAGAAGGCTGCCTCACCAGCCATAAGAAAAGAGAAGACCATAGCATTCAAGGCAACTGAGGATCTGCTTGAAGATAAAGCTACAGGCAATGATGAACTACTCAGTCTGCTGGCCAAAAGATTTTACAAAATGGCCAGAAAAGACTTCAGAAGAAGATCATACAAGGAGCAGGATAAGCCAAGGTATGACAAGCCCATTAGTAATAATAAAGACATTATTTGCTTTGGTTGCAGGAAATCAGGGCACATAGTTCCTGACTGTCCAGAGAACAAGAACAAGGACAGAAGGGACAGGAAAGAAAGAAGAAAGGAGAAAGACTCCAAAAGGAATGACAATGGCAAACCTTCTTCAAGCAAAAACAAGCATACAAGAAAAGGGTTTGTTGCTGAATCCTGGAGTGAGACAGAAGAAGAGTCAGAAGCCTCATCCAGCTCCAGTGATGATGAGGATGATGCAGAAGAAAAGAAGTTCTGCATGATGGCAATCAATGCCTCACAGTATAATTCAGAGGAAGAGGAGTCAGAGTCAAACTCAGAGACTCAACCTGAAGAAGATCAGGTAATTGGTTCTTTTGATTTTAGTTCAAAAGATTTTAAATCTGAATTTAAAGCACTGTGTTTAGACCTGCTAAAGTCTGAGAAAGAGATTATCTCTCTCAGAAATCAATTATCTGAACACAATACTTTAAAGTCAGAAAACCTCAAACTCTCTCAGGAGTTGTAGTGCTGTAGGGAACAGATAGCCTCACTGAAAAGTGAGCTCTCTGAGGCCAAGAAGCTTGAAGAATCCCTCAATGGGAGAAGCATCAAGCTGATGGACATCATAAGCACAGTGAACTCCAGATTCAACAGTATACTGGGCTTGGGTGCTTCATCCAGCCAACCTATAGTCCTAACAACTCCAATCAAATTCATTTCTGACAAAGGAAAGGGAGTTGTAGAGGTTGCTAGGAAAAATTCTGATCTACCTCAGAAAACTAAGTCCCAGCAGAAATCGTCGAACGGAGATCGACGATCGCCGAATGAAGATCGACGATCGCCGAACGCAGCTCGACGATCTCAGGCAAAATCATCGAACGCAGATCGACGATCTCAGCCAAAGTCGTCGAACGCAGGTCGACGATATCAAATACCTGACCTCAGCCATAGTCGACTGTCGAACGGAGCTCGACGATCTGACCCAAGATCGTCGAACGCAGCTCCAAGATCGTCGAACAGAGGTCAGAGCTCTGGAAAATTTTTCAAAGGCAAATCAAAATTGAATCCTAAGGGTCCTTCATCCCAAATCTTTAACCCTTATACTGAATGGATTTTACCTCCAAGGAGATATCATCCTGAAGGATATAAGAGTCAACCAGGGATGTCTTTCATTTCAGAATTTAAAGGTTATCAACCTAGGGCCAAGGTAAACTGGGTCAAAAACAAATGAATTGTCTTATGTGCAGGTGAAGACCTATCCAACATCTAACCAGCAATGGTATTTGGATAGTGGGTGCTCTAAGTACATGACAGGTAATAAGGACAACCTCACATCCTTCAGAGCCAAGCTTAGACCCAAAGTTATCTTTGGTAATTCAAACTTTGGACAGACTAAAGGATATGGTGCAGTCCAGATAGGTTCAGTAACCTTCAAGAAGGTAGCCTATGTGGAAGGACTGAAGCACAACCTAATTAGCATCAGTCAGCTGTGTGATGAAGGCTACCAGGTGACCTTCAGCAAAGCCTTATGCAAAATCAAGTCAGAGGACAACACAACTGTGTTGACTGGTAAAAGGAAAGGTAACATCTATCTAGTAGATTTTCTCTCAACTAATGTAAATATCTGCTTGTTTAACTCTGTCTGTAGACCAAATATTTTATGGCATAAAAGATTAGGACACCTAAACTTTAGAACTATTGCTAGGCTATCCAAGGACAACCTTGTTAGAGGACTACCTTCTGGCCCCTACAAGAAGGAAGGACTCTGCAGGGCTTGTCAATTAGGCAAGCAAACCAAAAACAGCTTTAAGTCACTTAATAAGAGTGATTCACCTAGGATATTGTATCTGTTACACATGGATCTTTTTGGACCCATCACAGTACAAAGCCTAGGAGGGAAATCCTACACTTTAGTAGTTGTAGATGACTTCTCTAGATTCACTTGGGTGTTCTTTCTAAGGAAGAAGTCTGATAACTTTAAGTGTCTGACAGAGTTTCTCAAATGTATACAGATTGAGTTCAATACTCACATTGCCCTGATCAGAAGTGATCATGAGACAGAGTTTGATTCTCTTCTTATGCAAGAGTTCTGTCAGAGTGAAGGGATCAGGCATACTTTCTCAGCTCCTAGAACTCCTCAACAAAATGGGGTAGCTGAAAGGAAAAATAGAACCCTTATTGAATCTGCCACTACATTATTGTCAGATGCTCACCTTCCTCTATCCTTTTGGGCAGAGGCAGTGAACACCTCCAACTATGTGCTGAATAGAAGTCTGATACATAAACTAAAGGGAAAGACTCCCTATGAATTACTCAAAGGGAAGAAACCTAAAGTTGACTATTTTAGAGTCTTTGGTTGTATTTGCTACATTCACAATAATGACATGAAATATTTAGCAAAATTTCAAGGCAAAGCTGATGAAGGAGTGTTTCTGGGATACTCCATGATCAGCAAGACCTATAGGGTCTATAATAAATCATCTTTGAAAATTGAGGAATCTGTTCACATTTCATTTGATGAAACTAACATGTCTTTCAAGGAGAAGATTTCTTCTACCATAGAACCTTTGCAGGAACATTCTCTAGTTGAAGACTTGAACAAGTTACAGGTTACTCAAGAGGATGAAAGCAGTGAAGATGAAGGGAATGCTCAACATAATGAAGAACAACTTGAAGAGCCAGTTGTTGTACCACAAGAGGAAACAACAACACAGGTTGGTGAATAATCAACACCCCCTGTTGATTTAGTAACATCAAGAGACCATCCAATTTCCCAAATAATTGGAGAAATCTCAGCTGGTGTGCAAACTAGAAATCAGGTCAACCAAAACCTGTTGCACACCTGCTTCCTATCTCAAATTGAACCTCAGTCCATTTAAGATGCAGAGCAAGATCCACACTGGATCATTGCAATGCAAGAGGAGTTGCATCAATTTGAAAGGAACAAAGTATGGGAACTAGTGCCAAAGCCTAAGGATCACTCAATTGTTGGAACAAAATGGGTATTCGGAAACAAATTGGATGATCAAGGAGTAATTATAAGGAACAAGGCAAGACTAGTTTCTCAGGGATACTCTCAAGAAGAAGGAATATACTACGACCAGACTTTTGCACCAGTTGCAAGATTAGAAGCCATCAGAATATTTCTAGCCTATGCAGCTCATAAAGGCTTCAGAGTATATCAAATGGATGTCAAAAGTGCTTTCCTGAATGGAGACATCAAAGAGGAAGTTTATGTCAGACAACCTCCAGGTTTTATCTCTCCAACTTTTCCTGATTATGTTTTTAGATTGAACAAAGCATTATATGGTCTCAAGCAAGCTCCTAGAACATGGTATGAGACCCTAGCATTCTTTCTCTTGGAAAATGGTTTTATAAGGGGTAGAGTAGACCAAACTCTTTTCATTAGAACCCATAAGTCTCATACCCTACTAGTACAAATTTATGTAGACGACATTATTTTTGGTTCTACTGACTCCAAACTGTGCAGAAGGTTTTCTAACCTTATGCATTCTAAATTTGAGATGAGTAGCATGGGTGAGCTATCCTTCTTCCTAGGATTGCAAGTCAAACAACATGCTGAAGGAATCTTTATTTCTCAAACCAAATATGCAAATGAACTGGTTAAGAAATTTGGTATGTCTGAGGCATCTTGTATGAAAACACCCATGCCTACTAATGATGTATTGGATGCTGATGAACATGGGAAACCTGTTGATCAGACAACATATAGAGCAATGATTGGCTCTTTACTGTATCTTACAGCTAGTAGACCATATATAATGTTTGCTACATGTATATGTGCTAGGTTCCAAGTAAGCTCTAGAGAGTCACACCTAACTTTAATAAAGAGGATTCTCAGGTATGTTAAAAGTTGTCCAAATCTAGGTCTCTGGTATCCAAAAGATTCAGCATTTGATTTAACTGGATTCTCAGATGCTGATTATGCTGGATGCAGAATTGACAGGAAAAGCACCAGTGGAACTTGTCAGTTTCTTGGTGACAGAATTGTCTCTTGGTTTTGTAAGAAACAAACATCTGTGTCAACTTCAACTGCTGAAGCTGAATATATGGCTGCAGGCAGTTGTTGTTCACAAATCTTGTGGATTCAAAACCAACTCCTAGACTATGGCTACAACTTAGAGAAGTCTAAAATCTTTTGTGATAACACAAGTGCTATTTCCATAGCTCAAAATCCAGTCCTCCATAGTAGGACAAAACACATAGAGATTAGGCATCATTTCTTAAGGGATAATGTTGAAAAGAATAAAATTGAATTACATTATATCCCAACTGATTTACAAAGGGGAGATATTTTCACCAAGCCATTGGATGAAAAGAAACACACCTTCTTCCTAAATCAGTTAGGAATGTTAGATGGAGGAAGTCTTAAATTATATCCAAGATTTTGAAAGTTTAAAAATTGACCAAGACTAGGCAAACATTCTGATTTTTCTTAGTGTCTAGAATTTTTCTGATCTCTGAACTGCGCTCGACGATTTGCCCCAAGTTCGTCGAACGGAGATCGACGATTTCCAAAAATCGTCGAACTGAGTTCAGCGTCTATCAGATAGTATGAACTATCTCTTCCGGTCAACGATCGTCGAACGGCGCTCGACAATTATGTTCTCTGAACGATCGTCGAACGGAGCTCGACGCTCTCCAATATCGTCGAACGGAGATCGACGATGTTGAAGACTCTTCAGATTCCTTTAGAAGCCTCGATCGTCGAACTGAGCTCAACGATCTTTCCAATTCTGCATCGAACCCTAATATAAAACTCATTTTTTGCCGTCGTTCTCTTTTGCGCTTTCGATTTCTCAGCAAGAATTTTCCTTCCCTCCAAACAGTTCTACACTTGGTCATTTTGTTTGTTGAATTTCTGCAGGTACCCATGGCTGTGTCAGTTGTTGTTCTTGCTGCAATGAAGTTTGATGCCGGTTTTGACATTGATATATAATCCTTTAGCACGACTGACCAGATTTTTCAAGATATACTGGGTTTGTTCAAGGACCAGAATCTGACTGCCATAATGACCACCAGGATCAAGCTGGCTTCTGATGAAATAAAGGAGTGGGTTTATACTGCCCATAATCAAGATAACAACACTATTGTTGGGTAAAAAGCTGGAACTCAGGTACCCTTGACCCCAACCATTCTATCAGAAGTTTTTGAATTGAGAAATGGAGAAGATTCTGCTGAGTTATCTGGAGAAGAATATTCTGAACTGCTTGCCAGGATGGGTCATCCAGAGGGAAACCCTAGCAAGCTCTTCAAAAGGAACCTGTCTGTAGAATATAGGTTCATGGCAGATGTGGTTGGGAAAGTGCTACTGGCAAAGCACTCTGCCCATGATACAATATCAAGATATCAGCTCTGCCTCATGGGAGCTCTTGTGGACAAGAAGAATTTGAATTGGGGAGAGGTTTTCTTTGACCTCATCAAAAAGAAAATCAACAAAAGTTTTGTTAATTTTGGGAGAATTATTGGAGTATTTCTGCAGCACAGGTGCCCTGCCTTGCTGGTCTCCTCTGGAGTTCATATCAATGCCTCCAAGAGATTGTCTTGTGCCCTCTTTGGAAAGTAGGACAGACAAATAAGCAAGCCTAGCAGGCCCTCCTCCAGTACCCCTTCAGGCACAAGGACTCAAAGAGTCACTCCTCCACAGGTCTCTGCCCCTGCAGATGACCTGGCTGCTGCTGTTGCCTCTCCTCCTCCTCCTCCAATTCCATCCCTTCCCATACCATCCACCACTCCAGCTCCATCCACCATCATCATATCCAGCCCATCTCCAACATCAACACCTTCTCCAGAACCTATTCTACCTCCACCAGCAGACTAACTCCACCACTATTCTCCTACCCTCCACCAGATGTCACCTTTTCACCCTCCATTCCATCCTTCACCCTACTTGATGATTCCTTTATGGATGATTCCCCATCATCTCCTCCTGAGTTACCCTCCTCCTCCACTTCATTTCAAGACCTCCTACATCACATCATTGATCAACCAACATTCACCCCATCCATCTCCATTCCCCTATCCTCCATTTCCACCTTGCCAACACCTCAGCCATCCCTTCCACAATTCTCCAGCTCTCCACTTCCAGACCCTTCAGCTGCTTCCATACTTTCTACCTCTGCTCCAGCTCTTGAGCAAGTAGACCTCTCAGCCCTTGCTGACAGGTTGTATGAGCTGCTTGCCCCCAGGCTCTCTCTATTGTTGGAGACCTCCTTGGCTCCTCTACACCTGTCAGTGGCAGCCCTTTCTGCCAGGCTCTCTTCCCTCTTCCCTCAGGCAGCACCTACAGCAGTGTGCCTTGATTCAGACATGTCTGCATCTAGGCAGGGGGAGATGCCATATGAAGTGAATCTTCATGCTACTGCTGCTGCTTCTGTAAGCTCTCTGTCTGCTGCTGCTGTTAGTTCTGCTTCTTCTGCTGCTCCTCCTCTTGTTGCTGTTGCTGTGCCTGCAGAAAGTCAGATTTCAACTGCAGTTCTTGCAATAGACCTCAGGTCTTTGCTATCAGTTTTTGATTCAGCTTACTTTAGCTGTCTGCCAGAGGTCCATGCTGTCCAGCCTCCAGAAGATTTATCCAAGGCACTTGTGCCTTTTTCTTGCTGTGACCCTAGAATGATCACCTCCTTTGTAAATTCAGTAATTGCTGCTGCTGATTCTTCTGAAGAAAGGACTGTTGTTGCTTCTGAGAATATTGATACTGCTGCTGAAGTTTCTGCCACCTCTGATGAACCAATTTACAAGGACATTCTTATGACAGAGGCCACTAAATTTGAGCCTTCTGCAGTCCTTGATGATGTTCCTTCTGTTTCTATTGCTGATAGTGAATCTACTGTTTCTACTGTTGTTAGTGAAGTTGCTGCTGTTGTCACCTCTCCAGAGCCTGCTGCTGCTGCTATTGTTGTTTTTACTTCTACTCCATCTGCTGCTTCACCCTCAATATCTGCTGCTGTTTCTTCTGTCACTGTTTCAACACCTGCTGCTACAACCTCTGCCTCATCTGCTTCTGCTCAACTTAAGAAGGATCTAATGAAGAAAATAGATGCTCTCTATGATGACCAGAGTTCTGAAAGTGATGAATTTAAAACAGACTCTGATGACTCTTTTGCTACCATTGCCAGGAAAAGGAAGGCAAGGAGCAAAGCAATGAAGAGGGTACCTCCTGCTAAAGTTAAAGATAACAATGATATCCCATATTACATTCTACATAACTGCCCAATTACTGAAAACTGGATGCAATACTCTAAAAATCAGCTGAAAGCAATGAAGAAAAAGAGAAAATATGAGAAGGGTTCATCCCAATTCTAGCACTCTCATCCTCCTCCACCACCTCCTCCTGATGTAGGTGCAGGTGGAAGCTCTGCAAGTCAACCCCCAGCCAGAAGCCAGGCTCCCTATCAACCTCATGCCAGATCTTACCACAGGGAAAGCCAATCCAGGGGCTCACATTCTAGGAGAGGAGGATATAGAGGTAGTCAAAGAGATATTCAAGTATATTCCAAAGGGTACTCCAGACAACACCCATATTCCAGGGGAGGACAAATTTCTTCTGATACAACTTCTGGTCCTTTCCCCTACAAGCTGAAAGAAACTGTGTCTGCCAGGCCTCCTCAAGACAATCCCTCCAACAGGTATGAGCCACCTGTACCTTTTGAGGATCCTGAAAATAATCCAGCTGCTTGGACTGCAAGGTTAAAGGAATTAGCTGCACTGGATCAGATTAAAAAGGCCAGAGAACAAGGATTAGATTCTTCCAACATTTCTACTATGTTTGAACAGAGACAAAAAGAACTAGAGAGATATGCTTCAAGTAAATTCTTTGATGTTGACAGATACATGGAATTACATCCTGAAGTTGTGGTTCCCAGGCCTAAAAAGCAAACATATTTGGGTGCAGCAGATGATACCAGATCCAACAAGGAAGCCCTCAATCCTAACAGAGAGATTAAACTTGTTAAAGGCAAAGAGAAGAAATGATATTGTAAGGTGACAGTTTCTGTGATTTCTGAATACTATCTGGATGATATATATATCTCTGTGATTCTGCTATGTCTAGCTGTTGTTTTTCTGTTTTACTGTTTGTATGTTGTTATTTAAATTATTCCAAAGTCTGTAAATAGTAATCCTAACCCAAATAGGGGGAGATTGTTGGAACACCCTATTACTAATTTGGGTCAGGATCACTATGTCTCTAGGAACCTTTGCTTGACCTTCTGTATAGCTTAATAGGTCAATTAGAATTGAGTCTAAGGGTTAGTAGTCTAGGTTTGGAAGCTGCCCTGAAGAACAAGATTTTGTATTTGGAGACTAAGTCATATCGTCGAGCTCAGCACGACGATTCGTCGAACTCCGATCGACGATCGTCTAGCTCAACCTCGACAGATCGTCGATCTCCATTCGACGATCGTCTAGCTCAACTTCGACAGATCGTCGAACTCCATTCGACGATCGCTGAGCTCAACTTCATTATATCGTCGAACTCCATTCGACGATCGGTGATCTCAGGTCGACGATTTTGACTCTGCTTTGGATCTTTATCTTTGAGCTCAGTTCGACGATCTTGGAGCTCAGATCGATGATATTTTGCTACTGTATGTTTCCAGATCGCTGAGCTCAGCCCGACGATAGCAGAGCTTAGTTCGATGATTTCAGATAACTTCCAGGATGTTTCTAAGTTCAAATTCAAATCAGTTAGGAGTTATTCTGTAATTAATTCAGAGATTTCCTAGCCGTTTTCATTCATTTCTGGACCAAGTTTCAAGGAATCTTTAAAGGAATATTTCTGTGGACTTTCCTCCAGAAGAGATTTTGCAATTAAGGATGCAATTAATACAGGCCAACAGCTATACTTGACAGAGAATGTTATTCTATTTTGTTCCAGAGAATAAAAGACAGAATTTTTGAATCACTCAAAAAAAAAAACAGAGAATAGAGATTACAGAGACACATTCAAAAATCTTCTGTCCCAAAGAATTCTCAAGAACACACATCCAAGGAGATCAAGCTGTCTCAAATCTTCAGATCTCTTTAGTTTTCAAAGTGTTCAAGGCCAACATATTTCAAGACTCCAGACATTCAATATTTCAGCTATTGCTGAAATCATCTATTGCTGGAGTTCAATCTTTGAAGGCCTATCACCCTCAGCAAAGCTTTTCTTCCTGAAGATCTCAAGGATTCAGGGGGAGCTTTGACATCAACAATCCACATAGTCTTCTCAGTTGTTTGAGAAAGAGAAGACTTCCATCATTCTCTCACCCCCACTCTGTAAAGGGTTTCTCAAACTCCCTTCAAAAGTTTGAGCTTGGTTTTTGAGCACCTTGTCAAAAGCTCATTGGTGGCAAGACACCTGATCAAAAAATCTGCTTTGGTTTTTGAGCACCTTATCAAAAGCTCATTGGTGCCCAGGACACCTGATCAACTCATCCTGCAGTGGATTCCTACCTAGGGTGGTAGAAGAGTGGATGTACCCAAGTTTAGGGGAACCACTATATTTTCTTGTGTCTTCTGGTTTTGCTTGTTTTCATTTTTGTTTCTGGCATTGATTTTTCTGTGATTAGCTTTTACTTAGTATAGTTCTGTGATTAGATTTATTATTGCTTCCCTGCTCACTCTCATTACAACAATTGTTGTAAAAAGTTTCAAAGCACCATATACTCTATTCACCCCCCCCCCCCTCTAGAGTATATCATATCTAGATGCACTTTCACCGAGCATGACATGCCCTGGGACACGCCCGTGTCCCAGGCCGTGTCACCCAATCTGAACCCAAATTGGGCTTTGGGGTGTTACAACCTTCAACTCTGCCATCTCCTTAGGCGCTAACCGATACGGAGAGCATGACATAGGTTTTGCACCTGGCACTAGCTCAATGGTGAAGTCGATCTCTCACTGAGGCGGGGCTATAGGGAGATCATCAAGGAATATGTCAGGATACTCAGACACAACTAGGATACTATGCATACTAGGCTTGGGCTTCGAAGCCTCCATTTAAGTGAAAAACTACTCTGCACCAGCACGAACTGCCTTAACCACCTAGAGAGCAGACATCAAAGTCATGCTTGACCCTTTCATGCCCGCAAATGTCGTCTCACAATCAATTCCCAATTTGAGCTCCTTGTGGTTGCAATCAATGTATGTCCGCTGCTCCGTGAGCCAATCCATCCCAAAGATCACGTCGAACTCCACTAACGGCATTAGCGACTCTTGAAAGTCGAACTCTTGACTCCCAATCCATATCTTTATGCAACAAACACTATCTGCGTGCATTGTGCACCCATTAGGCAACAACACATCCAACTTATCCCTTGCCTTCGAAGAAGGTACTCCGATGCGTGATACAAATCCTTCGGACAAAAACGTATGCGAAGCTCCCACATCGAATAGTGCTCTCGCCGGATACTCAAAAATCAAAACAAAGCCTACCACAAGCAGACATAAGCTACGCAAAAAGTAACAAATATATAAAGTTAATCTGCTTTTAATTAACTCATACCTATCACCACGTCAGTCTGCTTTATGGACTCCTGAAGGTCAAGATTTTACACTCTAGGCTGAGCTGGAGCATAGTGGGATGCAGTTGACTCCACCGCCTTCCCCTTTTCCTTGTATGTTTTTCCAGGCTTACTCTCGGACTTTGGACGTCCGCTCCAACAATCTCGGGCAAAGTGCCCCGGCTTCCCACAATTATAGCATGCTCCCGAGGTTTGGGCTGTAGTTGCTCCAGATGCACCAGAAGAAGGGGCTGGACCTGAAGTCCTAGCCTTCTTATTCCACCTACGGAAACCAGACTTTGAGGAGGTCAGTACCTTGAACTCCATCTTCTTCGCACTAGAGTCCTCCTTCTCTTGGACTCTCTTCAGATCCTTCTCCAATGATCAGGCTGTATTGACCAGGGTCAGGAAGCCCTGCGTTATAGGCACCTAGAGTAGTAGCCTTAGGTCATCCCGCAGACCCTCGTCGAACCGGTTGGTCTTGCGCTCCTCATCAGCCAAAATAGAGCTAGCATAACGACCCAACCACATAAACTCATGGAGGTATTCATCCACACTCTTATCTCCCTGCGTCAATCTCTGGAACTCATTCTCCATAGCGATCCTCTGAGCCGAGGGGAGGTATCTTGCCAAGAATAACCTCGAGAACTCCTCAATCGAAATATCCGTAAGTTACCTTCCAGCTAAGTGATGCAGCTCCAACCCTTCCCACCACAACCTCGCTTCTCCATCCAACAAGAAGGTGGCTATGGTGGTCTTCTGTCATTCCTCCGTTTTCGTGGCTATCAATACTCTCTTCACGCGAGAGAGACAATCTTCAGCCTGAGTTGGAGTTCTAGTTCCCGAAAACACCGGAGGGTTAAAGCTCATTACATATTTGAGCTGCTTCTCTATCGCTCTTTTAGGTATCAACAGCTCTATCACCACTTGTTCCACCCTTTTCGGTTCTGCTTCTCGAAGAGGTACCTGCTCCATTGCAGGGGCAGAATGTTGCACTTGTGTTCCATGCTGGGCGTTTATCATCGCAAACACCATTTCAGCCACCAATCTAATGGTTTCTGCTGAAGGAGGGGTTGCAGGCACATCATTAGGTGCACTGCTCTCCGCTGATTACGGACATTTCGACTGTATAGCATCGCTCTTAGTCACCAATAATAGCAAGAACCCTCGATTAGGCGATAAAAAAATTGCTAAAAGCAATCATTGGAACACTCAGGTTCCTAAAAACAAGTGTATTTGCATTCCTAAGTGGACATTCATGGGTTCTTTTATTATTATAACGATGACGCACATACATGTGCTCACCACCCCTTAAAAGAATTCGCCCACGAATTCAAATAAGCAAGACAGAAGCCATAGTCTGATACCAAATTGTAACACGCCACTCATCCGTCACATGGGATGTAACAGAAGGTCCATCCGGGGCCCCACGCCATAAACCACGGATAGCTAGTGGAGTTACGTATTAATACCAAGATACTGCAAAAGGATCACGCGTCCTAACTCAGAGCATTCTAGCGAAAGCTTTTAAAATAGTTATAAGAACCCAAGACACAACATGAATGTCCACTAAAAACTCAAAATAGGAATGAGCGTATAAATACACAAAGTACTTGGCCTTATAGCCTTACAAGAGTTTACTTTAAATAATAAATGTCTTCCAAACATCGGCACGCAAGCCGACCACACATGAGCATAAAAGTAAACATTGGCTTTAGGACTTCGAGGCCCGGCTTGGCATCATGGGCGATAGCCGCTACTTACCACTAGGCTCTGCATCACCTGCAAACAACATTCCACCGCAACGGTGGCAAATAAAAGCAACGGTCAGCTAAAGCTGACCAAATTATAACGAACCCACCCCTAAATCAGGGCGGTGGTGCTTCTTCCCTGCATTTTATTAGTATAACCAAACAAGATAGTGAACGTATAATTTAAGCACACTACACCACAAGAGTAGACATGCACGACCACACACCCCGTGCACTTAGGGCACATTCTTGGTGAATCCGGTCCATTCCGTGGCTTCACCACCACCCCCAGGACGACAAACATCATGGGCATTTTAGTCTTTCCAACTGAAGCCTAAGACTCGCCCTCTATGCCAATGGTAAGTGCCACGTACCTTAGGTCTCTTTAACCAATCCCTATAGAGCGGGTACGGTTCCACTTAACCTGTTGCTCACACCGCCACGTCAATTTAAGCCATAGGCGTGGGTCAAGCTTCCCCGAGTCCTAAATCGAACACATAATCTTACATAACCCAGTTATGTACAGGCTGTCTCCCAGGCCACCAATATGGCAGTACCATACATCTGCCCAGTTTTCCGGGTGCACCTTGGGGTTAGTCCCTAAGGCTCCCTGTTGCAATCTACCACATAGAAAACCCAAAAACAACCATCGACACGGAGTCTTCTTCGTCTATTCATGCATCATGAAGCATCACCGATCCAGACCAACTTGTCCGAGTAGGCTTCACACACCATGCCTATGTCAGTAATTCGATTCCGGACTCTACATGCAAAACTAGGAGGACTATTCGTGTCCACCCGAAGGAACACCTCACACTCATCGCATACTCGCAAGAGTGGGTTTCCTATGCAAAAAGGAAGAGGACTTCACTTGTCCAAGAAGAGAATCTTTTCCCTAAAAGTTCACTTAGGCCCCATGGAGAAGAGAAGAAACTTTGACGGATGAAAAGCACCGCAATGGCCTCGCCTCCAAGGTTCTGGACTCGGCTTGCGATTCGGAGATCCGAAGCTCCACCGGGCCAGATTTCTCCTTCTTCTTCAACCTTGCTCTCACATCTCTCTAACACTTTAGAAAGAGAATGGCCAAAGGAAAATAAGGAGTAAACCCTACACTCCTGAATATAAAATACCAGGGAGGACCCCAGGCCGTCGGATCATTTCCAAATAGAACGAAAGGCCCTGATTCACTATTAAAATCAACTTCCTGGGCCGAACACGGATTTTGACACGCCCGTGTCACAGGCCGTGTCTAACGATCTGAACACGATCGTCGAATGCAAAACAGGACACGGTCTCAGACACGCCCGTGTACTGTTTGACATGCCCGTATCAGCTTATGACATTCCCGTGTTACGGGGCGTGTACCTCAAACGACACAGGAAACCATCATGTGCTGACAAGGACACAGGCTTAGACACGCCCGTGTCAACATAGAACACGCCCGTATTTGACCTCCAGAGATCATCGAACGCATTTCGTCGACCACATGGAAAATCGTCAAACTCGTAGCAGGATACGGCCTTGGACACGCCCGTGTGCAAGGCCATGTGTCCCCTGTCAGGTTCCCGATTGGCCTTAAAATGCTACCGAATCATTTCCGAGTTTTGGGGTGTTATACAGTGTATGGTGGAGTATCCAGTCTCCCCCACTTTTATATGCATGAATTGTCTTTGGGGTTGGCCACCCCGCCCGTTTTGTTTTTTTTTGGTGGAGTTGACCATAGGTGGCTAGTAGGGGTTTGTTCCTTTTCCTGATGACTCAATCTTGACCCTCATCCCCTTATGGTCTTGTTCATTTGGGGTGTTGTTGTTTTACGTAACACTTCACGTAAGTGTTCCCTTATTACTTTTGCACCTTACTATTGTTCCTTAATTAAGTATTTTTCCTTTGGTCTTGGGTTGGTACCCATTGACTTTGATTACTTTTGGCTTACTTTCTGCCATCACTTGTGCCTTCTTACTGAGGTGTTCTATCTTTGGAATGCCTCAGGTTCAGAATTGTAGCTGAGTTCGGTTCTGGTTTTGGAGTACTTGAGCGACAATGTTGGCCGTTATTGTTTCCTTGCCATAACAAGATAGATTGTTGATTATTTTGCTTTATTAGTTCAGACATACTTGGATTTATGTCGGTTCGTGTCAGTTTGTTGATGCCCCCATGACTATTGTTCTTTTGGATACTTGGTAGTTGCTTAGTTTTCTTTCTTGTGATGTGGATTACTTGCTCTCTATGACGTTTTATGTTAGGATTGTATGGTAGTTATTTTCAAGTATAAAAACTACTACTATTACCTCATGCATTGCATGTTTTCAAAATGTTAAATCACTATATTTAGCGACCGTGAAAATCTACTCTTATTGCTATTATAAATTTAGAACTTGCATACCTTGAGGAGTCCTTAAGGAACCTCTAAGCTCATGTAGGAAGTTTAATCTCATAAAAGAAGTATTTTCTACAGCATATAACTACTTTCTTCATGGACTAGATGAGCCACTAAGCTGAGGGATACGACTATCAACTATACACAAATTGATTTTAACTCTAAATAACTTAAAGAACCTTTCTTCATGATTAAGTAGGAGTTTTGCCTGAGCGTCCACAGTTATCCCCTGCTGGCATGGCATCATGACATGCATTTTTTCCTTACTCTGATATTATTTTATTGGTGGTGAAAAATGCGGGTTGTGACAGTTGGTATCAGAGGGAGGTTGGTTTGACAAGTTGGTCGAACCCACCAATCTCGCTTAGTTTGTTTCCCTTCTTTCATTTGCATACACACATCGATGTGTCATCAGTATGTCTTAACCGAAGCCTAGACACTACACTCATGGTATGATAAGAAGTATACGGGGCATATTATGTAGTATGGGATGCATAATATGTGTTTGTATATAAATCCACCATAGGAGGCAATAAGTCACGGTTATGTAGTATGGGATACATAACCATCATCACATTGGTGCCCATTAGCACGTTTTCTTTTTCTCATTGCATGTGATGTTATGTAGTATGAGATGCATAACATTTCATATGTACGCCACTCATGCATGCATTAAGGCCTTTTTTAGAATGCATAGCACTGCATACATAGCATATCATCGCATAAACACAGATGCTAAGTTAAGGTTTACATGATGACACATGTACACACATAATTTTAAAGAAAAATAAAGAATTCATGCATTCATCTCATAGGAACATGAGTAAATAGGATGAGAGAATATCATCCTAAGTAGGACATAACATCATTATAAAATCCCAGAGCAAGTTGCAGCATAACCAAGTGTCTTGAGTATGGTCTGAACTACTTGTGTGACCTAGTTATAATCTAGGATTTTGAAGAGCCATTTGTTACTTTTTAGAAATGTCACCAAAGCGTCCTGCAATGAGGTCGACTCCCCAGTCAGAGGGTGAGTCGTCGGGTGCTCAGAGTGATGCTTTGATCGAGAGCTTGGGCCAGAGCAATGAAGCTCTAGCGAGGCAGTTAGTTGCGATGTACTCGCAGATTCAGTCGTTATTATCTGCCGCTCCCGCGCAGCAACCCGTAGCACAAGATTCTGTCACAGTTCAAGCCGTTCTTGCTAATCCTGCTCCTTTGGGGGTATCTCTGGAGATGAACCTTATATCGCATTTCCAGCGATTGAGACCTCCCACTAATGACGGGAGTGCCAATTTCATGGTTTTGGATGATTGGATTATCTCTATGGATGAGATGTTTACGTATTCGAAGATTGTTGAAGCCCAGAAGGTGATGCTTATGGTCTACTAGCTAAAATGCCTGGCAAAGAACTGGTGGATTCGAGAAAAGGAAAGTTTGGCAGAAGGATGTTCTTGGGACTCCTTCAAGAAGATGCTGTTGAAGAAGTTCTTACCCTCGGTCGAGCATGACTGATTGACGATCAATTTCTGCATTTGAAGCAGAGACAGCTCACTGTGAGCGAATATGTGATCAAGTTTAGTAAGCTGAGCAGATTTGCTCCTGATTTGGTAGCTTCAGAGGAAGGGAGAGTGAAGCATTTCCTCGGAGGATTAAGAAGTGATGTCCAGCAATTGGCATGAGCTTATCGAGCTAAAAGCTATGCTGAAGCAGTGGAAGCCGCTTTGAAGGTCGAGGCGATTGAGAATGCTAAGAATCGAGGTGCTGTGTCAAGAAAGGAAAAGAGAAAAGGTGAGGAAGATGGAAGCTCTAGGGCATTTGGCCCTTCTTTGAAGAATAAAAGTAAAGATGTATGTAGTTTTTGTGTTCGGCCTGGCCACCCTATTGAAAGGTCTTTCAAGAGGACTGCCACCATAAAGCAGCAGAAGGTGCTCGCCATACAAGGTGAACCCAACGGTGATCTGGATTGCCTGATTTGTACAAAGAAGGGTCATGACGTGAGTCGTTGCTGGTTGAAGGATAAGGTTTGCTTCTAGTGTGGGCAGAAGGGGCACCTGAAGTCTTCATCCCCCTAGGCTCAGACTCCACTGTAGCTTGCTCCGCTTCGGGCTCTGCCGCCGCCACCAAACCAGGACAAAAGAAAAGGAAAGCTCAATGTTGTGACTAGAGAGGAAGCTCAAACCTCTACGCAAGTTATATCAGGTTAGCCCCAGTTTGATTATCTTTATTATTTCTCGTTGTTGCCCCAGTTATCGTTCGTTTAGTTATGTATGCTACGATTTTAGGGGAGTTTAAGGTGCGGAATAGGTGGGAGCGCGTTCTTTTCGATTCGGGTGCCACCCATTCCTTTGTGGCCCGGAGGTTCGTAGATAAACATCGTTTGAGCATGGATTAATTAGGAGACTCCTTCAACATCAATCTTCCCTCCAGTGATTCAGTGATATCTAATCAAGGAGTTCTGAAATGCCCTATTTATTTAGGCGATTTCATAGCCTTTGTGGATAGTCTTCCAGGACTTCCTCCGGTGAGGGAGATTGAGTTTGTGATAGACCTCGAGCCAGGTACTCATCCTATTGTCAAAGCACCGTACTGTATGGCTCCACATGAGTTGGATGAGTTGCATACTCAGCTTGATGAATTGCTGTAGTGTGGATTTATTAGGCCAAGTTCTTCCTCGTGGGGTGCTCCTGTATTGTTCGTAAAGAAGAAAGATCGATCGATGAGGCTTTGCATTGATTATAGAGAATTGGACAAGGTGAACATTAAAAATAAATACCCTTATCGAGGATCTGTTCGGTCAGTTACGTGGTAGTTCAGTATTTTCAAAGGTCGATATTCGTTCAGGCTACCACAAGTTGAGAATTCGTGAGGTAGATATTCACGAAGAGCTTTCCGTTCGCGGCATGGACATTATGAGTTTTTGGTAATGTCTTTCGGTTTGACCAATGCACCCTCCGCTTTCATGGATTTGATGAATAGGATGTTTAATGACCTCTTGGACCGATTTGTTATTGTGTTCATAGATGATGTCTTGGTGTATTCCCGTAATGTTGAGGAGCATACTCTGTAACGCCGCGAAACTCAAAAGAACGACGAGAGGCGTTTTGGGCCGAATGTAGGGGGCACACGGCCTGGGACACGGGCGTGTCCCAGGGCGTGTCAGGCTGGAGTCGACGATTTGGCCGCGAGGTCGACGAAATTTGGAGTCGACGATCGTCGAGCAGGGAACACAGCCTGAGACACGGGCGTGTCTCTGGGTATGTCGAGCCCGTATCGACGATTGTCCCGGGGAGTCGACGAATTTCGCTCGACGATGTGTCGAGACAAGACACACAGCCTAGGACACGGGTGTGTCCAAGGCCGTGTTGTGTGGTCGACAAACTTCGCTCGACGAAGTGTCGAGACCATGAACATGGCCTGGAGCCCAGGCGTGTTCGGGTGTGACATGGGAGTGTCACTTCGGACACGGGCGTGTCCAAGAAACCGTGTGAGTCTCGGGTTATTTTCGGGGTTGTGTCGATGGGGGGCACACGGCCGACCACACGGGCGTGTAAGTTGGAACACGGGCGTGTCAGGTCGAACACGGGCCTGTCGGATGCCCGTGTGCTGTTCAAGATGCGTCGATTTTGACGGCGAATGAGGGACACGGCCTTGGACACGGGCATGTGCCAGGCCGTGTTCGGCCTAGGTTTTACTTTCCAGCTACGAATCGTAGCCATTCGTTTCCATATTTTGGTATACGACGGTTGGGGGTTGTTCCTACTGGGATATACCTGGGATTGGGCCTTTGAAACCCTCATTTCTTTTGAGTGGTTCTCTTTCTAAGTCAAGAGAGAGAGGAGAGCAAATGAGGAAGAAGAAGCTTAGATCCGGCCATTGAAGGAGCTTCGAAGCTCCAAATCGCGAGCCGACTTCGGGTCTACGGAGGCAAAGAGAGTGTGGTGCTTTTCATCCGCTTACATTTCCATGGCACCAAGGAAGAACGCTAGGGTAACGATCCTCTTCTTGAGAAAGTGAAGCTCTCCTTCTTTGTATAGGAAGCCCGCTCTCGCGAGTTTGCGGTGAGTTGGAGGCGTTCCTTCAGATAGATATGTAAAGTCCCCGTTGTGTAGAGTCCGTAAACGAGAACGGACATATGCGTGATGTGTGAAGCCTATCCAGACATGTTGGTCTGGATCGGTGATGTTGCATTGCATAAATGTCGGAGAAGACTCCGTGCGATTGTTTGTTTTCGGGTTTTTCTACATGGTAGATTGCAACAGGGAGCCTTGGGCATTAACCCAAAGGTGCACCCGAAAAACTGGGCGGATGCGTGATCTTGCCAACTTGGAGGCCTGAGGGCCAACTTGAACATAACCGGGTTATGTGAAATGTGTGACGGAAACGGGACTCGGGAGAAGTTTGACCTGCGCATATGTTTTGAATTAATGTTGCGATGTGAGCACATGTTAGATGGAACCGTACCCGTTCTATGCCATTCGGTTAAAGAGACCTAAGGGTACGTGGCACTTTTCATTGGCATAGATGAGGGTCTTCGGCGGTCTATGGTTTAAATTACCGTGACCCATGCCTGGAAGATAAATTGCTCATTGTTTGGTCGTCCAAAGGGATGGTGGTGAGCCGACGGACTTGACCGTGATCAATGAGAATGTGCCCTGAGTGCACGGGGTGTGTGGCCGTGCGAGCCTACGCCTGTGATGTGGTGACATTACTATAATGCCTGTTTATACTAATAAAATACAGGGATGGAGCATCGCCGCGACGAGTTGGGGGCGGGATCGTTATAATTTTGTCAGCATTGCTGACCGTTGCATTTTTGTTTGCCACCGTGCGGTGGTTTGTTCCTTGCAGGTGCTGCTGGACCAAGCGGTCAATAGCGGGCTAAAGCCCAAATTGCGTAGCCGGCCCTTGAAGGCCTAAATGAAGTGTTTACTTGCTTTCACTCATGTATGACCGGCCTGCGTGCCATGGTTTGTAAAACATGTAATATTAAGTAAACCGTTTGTAAGGCCTTAAGGCCAGTACTTGTGTATGTACTACATTCCTACTTGGTGTATTAGTGGACATTCGTGCTCTTTGTGCTGGGTTCTTAATTGCAACTTATAAACTGCTTCCGCTAGAATGCTCTGTGTAGGACGTTATGATTGGTTGGATGGTTTCCATTGAGTAACCACCCGGTCTGTCCGTGTTATATGGCGTCAGGCCCCGGCCGGACCTACTGTTATATGTTATGCGACGGATAGGGGGTGTTACAATTTGGTATCAGACTACTGGTTTTGGTCGGGCTTAAAATGAATTCGTGGGCGAATTCTTTTTCAGGGGTGGTGAGCACATGCGTGTGCGTCATCGTTATAACAGTAAAAGAACCCATGAATGTCCACTTAGGAATGAAAATACACGTGTTTGGGGAACCGACGTGTTCCTATAATTGATGTTTGTAATTTTATTTGGTCACTTAATGGTGTTTTGTACCACTATAGGTGACCAGAAGTGGTGCTGGGCCGTCGGAACGTCGAGTTTCTGAGGCTAGCAGTGCACCATATGTTACTCCTGCAACACCTCTATCGGCTGAGACCATACGATTGGTGGCCGAAGCAGTGTTGGCCATGATTAATGCACAGCCTGCAAGGCAAATGCAGCAGCCCGCTCCTGCGATGGAGCAGGTACCGCTGCAAGAGGCTGAGCAGCGAAGAGTGGAACCGGTGGTAGAGGAACCGGTGGTGCCAAGGAGGGCAACCGAGAGACAGCTTAAGCATGTCATGAGCTTTAATCCTCCGGTATTCTCGGGGTTGGGAACCTCATCTCAAGCTGAAGACTGGCTCTCCAGGGTGAAGAGATTCATGACAACAACGGATACGGAGGAGTGACAAATGACCACCATCACTACTTTCCTTCTGGACGGTGAAGCGAGGATGTGGTGGGAAGGATTGGAGCTGCAACTTTTGAGAGGTAGGCAACTTATTGATGTCTCGATGGAGGAGTTCTCGAGATTATTCTTGGCTAGATACCTCCCTTTGACGCAGAGGATAGCGTTGGAGAATGAGTTCCTGAAATTGGTTCAAGGAGACAGTACCGTAGATGAGTATCTCCACGAGTTTACTTGTTTTAGTCGATATGCTAGCTCCACTATTGCGGATGAGGAGCGCAAGACGAATCGATTCTATGAAGGGTTGAGAGATGAGTTGAGGTTACTACTCTCGGGGCCGATGATGCAGGGTTTCTTGACCTTGGTCAACACGGCCCGGTCCTTGGAGAAGGACATGAAGAATGTCCAAGCGAAGAAGAGCGTTGGTGACAAGAAGTCTGGGTTCAAAGTGCCGACTACTTCAAAGTCCGGCTATCAAAGGTTCTTCAAGAAGCATTGGACTTCGGGTCCAGCTCCTTATGGTGCTTCTGGCATGACTACGGGTCGGACCCCGGGTGCATATTTTACTTGTGGGAAGCCGGGACACTTTGCCCGTGACTGTTGGAGCGGACGTCCCAAGTCCGATAGAAAGCCGGGAGAGACTTATGAAGAGAAGGGCAAGGCGGTGGAGTCAACCGCGTCCCACTATGCTCCAGCCCAACCAAGGGTGTATAATCTTGGCCAACAGGAGGCCATCAAATAGGCGGATGTGGTGACAGGTACGGTTTAAATTATAGCAAGTTAATTTCTTTAAATACTTGTTATGCACGTGTTACCTTACCACTGTTTGTTTAGGATTTATTTTGATTTGTGAAAATCCGGCAAGAGCACTCTTCGATACGGGAGCTTCACACTCCTTGTCTGAAGCATTTATATCACGCATCGGAGTCCCTTCTTCGATGGCAAAGGATAAGTTGGATGTGTTGTTGCCCAATGGTTGTTCGATGCGAGCGGATAGAATCTGTGGTGTTATGATTCGTATTGGGAATCAAGAGTTCGATCTGCAAGCATCGTTACTACCGTTGGTGGAGTTCGACGTTATATTTGGCATGGACTAACTCTCGGAGCAGCAAGCCTATATTGATTGCGGTCTCAAGGAAGTCAAGTTGGGAGCAAGTCGTGAGACGACTTTTACGGTCTTGAAGGGGTCGAGCAAGACGTTGATGTCTGCTCTTCAGGTGGTGAAGGCGGTTCGTGCCGGTGCAGAACTGTTCTTTACACTAGTGGAGGTTACAAAGCCGAAGCCCACGTTGGATAGTATTTCAGTGGTATCGGAGTACCCTGATGTGTTCCCTAGAGATCTTCCTGGAGCCCCGCCTCAACGGGAGATAGATTTCACGATTGAGCTAGTGTCAGGTGCAAAGCCTGTGTCACGCTCTCCTTATCGGCTAGCGCCTAAGGAAATGGCGGAGCTGAAGGTGCAACTGCAAGAGTTGTTGGAGCAAGGGTATGTGCGCCCAAGTTCTTCGCCTTGGAGCGCGCTGATCCTCTTTGTTAAGAAGAAGGATGGAAGTTTGAGGCTATGTATTGATTATCGGGAGCTCAACAAGTTGATGGAAAAGAACAATTACCCGATCCCTCGGATGGATGATCTTTTTGATCAGTTGGTCGGGTCGACGGTGTACTCGAAGTTGGATCTCAAGTCCAGGTACTATCAGCTGCGAATAAGGGAGAGTGATATCCCGAAGACATCGTTCAGTACGAGATACAAGCATTATGAGTTTACGGCCATGCCGTTTGGGCTTACTAATGCTCCGTCAGTGTTCATGGATTTGATGAACATGACCTTCAGGGAGTACTTGGACCATTTTGCGATCATCTTCATCGACGATATTTTGGGTGTACTCGCAGATTGAGGAAGATCACTTCAAGCATCTTCATTTGGTTTTGGAGAGGCTAAGGAGGAATCAATTGTATGCCAAGTTCTCGAAGTGCGAGTTTTGGTTATCCTCAGTGGCGTTCCTCGGTCATATAGTGAGTGGAGAGGGTATTGCAGTGGATCCGGTGAAGATTGTTGCGATACGTGAGTGGCCTGAGCTTTCTACGGTAACGGAAGTCCGGAGCTTTCTGGGGCTTGCCGGCTATTATAGGCGCTTTGTAGAGAACTTCTCGCGGATAGCATTACCTTTCACTACTTTGACGAGGAAGGAGCAGAGGTTCGTTTGGACGCCGGAGTGCGCGCGAGATTTTGAGGAGTTGAAATGTCGGTTGACCACGGCGCCGGAGCTGAGTTCGCCGAGTGGGAACGAAGGTTATGATATTTTTAGTGATGCTTCGGGTAGCGGTTTGGGTTGCATGCTACTGCAACATGGAAGTGTGATAGATTATGGCTCGAGACAGCTGAAAGTGCACGAGAGGAATTATCCGGTCCATGACTTTGAGTTAGCAGCCGTGATTTTTGCCTTGAAGCTGTGGAGACATTATTTGTACGGTGTGAGGATTGATATCTATACCGATCACAAGAGACTGAAGTATTTGATTGATCAGAAAGATCTGAATATGCGGCAGCATAGATGATGGAGTTCCTGGGGGACTATACATTCAAGATCCACTACGTGCCTGGTAAAGGTAATGCGGTTGCGGACGCGTTGAGTTGTCGGGCCCCAGCTCAAGCCAATTGGCTGTCGATCCATGAGGGGCGGTTGGTTCGGGAGTTGGAGGCGTTGGAGATTGTTTGTGTGGATAAGCAATCCAGTGCTGAAGCAGTACTGAATTGGACTGAAGTTCAATATGACCTGGCTGATCGGATTCGACAGGCTTTGGATTTGGATGTCCATATGAAGCAGTTCATGGTAGAGGCTCTGGATGGGTCAAATTCCCAATTCATTATGGAGGACAGATTGCTTTGGAAAGACGGTCGTCTGTGCGTCCCAAGTGTGGGCAATTTGCGGGTGGAATTGTTGTACGAGGCACACCATACTATGTACTCAATTCACCCGGGGAGCACAAAGATGTACCGCGATGTCAAGAAACTGTTTTGGTGGCCGGGTTTGAAGAAGGATGTGGTGCTCTACGTGGCGAGGTGCCAAACTTGCGCCTTGGTGAAGGCGGAATGCCAAAAGCCGGGAGGATTTCTGAAGTCCTTGCCTATTTCGGAGTGGAAATTCGACGACATCACTATGGACTTTGTGCATATTTTGCCAAGGTCGTAAAAGGGGAACGACGCCATTTGGGTGGTCGTAGATCGGTTAACGAAGGTGTCACATTTCATTACGCATAGGAAGGATGATCCAGTGGAGAAGTTGGCAAAACTGTATGTGGATAATATACTACGGCTTCACGGTGTGCCCCTCAGCATCGTGAGTGACCAAGATGGACGGTTCACGTCCAATGATTGGATTCTTGTGCAGCAAATGTTGGGAGCAGAGTTAAAATTCAGCACAGCCTTTCATCCGCAAACAGATGGGCAGACCGAGAGGGTCAATAGGACTATGGAAGACATGCTCCGCATGTGTATCTTGGACTTTGGAAAGCAATGGGAAGACCATCTTTATTTGGTGGAGTTTGCGTACAACAATAGCTACCAGGCGAGTATTCAAATGGCGCCCTTCGAGGCCATTTATGGTAGAAAATGTCGCACGCCGTTGTCTTGGAAAGAAACGGGTGAGTCAAAGTTGTACAAGCGTCAAGAGGTAGAAGACGCTACGTCTTTGGTTCGTACCATTCGGGAAAGGTTGCTAATAGCTCAGGACTATCAAGCGAAGTACTATAATGCCAAGCATAGGAACGTGGAGTTCGCTGTGGGCGACTGGGTGTACTTAAAGATCAAGCCGTTCAAGGGTGTCTCGCGGGTGCGGCTATTGAAAAAGCTACGCCCGAGGTACCTTGGGCCGTTTGAGGTTTTGGAGCGGGTTGGTTAAGCAGCCTATCGGTTGAAGCTTTCAGTGGAGCTTAGTGGTTTACATGATGTATTCTATATACGGTTCTACGGAAGGCGGTGCAAGAGCTTATGCAAGTGATCGCGGTTGATCAAGTGCCGATTGATAGTGGGTTGACGACAAAAGTCAAGCCCGTGCGGATTGAGGACTCGGAGGTCAAGCGGCTACGCAATAAAGAGACCAGGATGGTCAAGGTCCGATGGGACAATTGCGGTCGAGAGGAGCTCTCTTGGAAGCGAGAGCAGACTATGCTTGAGGTGTACCCGGAGTTGTTTCAGGTACCATTTAAGTTTTATGTTACTTTCCTTTATGTAATTTCGAGGACAAAATTCTTTTAAGAGGGGGAGAGTTGTAACGCCCCGAAACTCAAAAGAGCGACGGGAGGCATTTTGGGCCAAATCTGGGATTTGGCAGGGGGCACACGGCCTGGGATACGGGCGTGTCCCAGGGCGTGTCAGGCTCGAGTTGACGATTTGGCCGCGAGGTCGACAAAATTTGGAGTCGACGATCGTCGAGCAAGGAACACGACCTGAGACACGGGCGTATCTCAGGGCGTGTCGAGCCCGTGTCGACGATCGGCCCGGGGATTCGACGAATTTCGCTCGACGATGTGTCGAGACAAGGCACACGGCCTAGGACACGGGCGTGTCTAAGGCCGTGTCGTGTGGTCGACGAACTTCGCTGGACGAAGTGTCAAGATCGTGAACACGGCCTGGAGCCCAGGCAGTTCGGGTGTGACACGGGCGTGTCACTTTGGACACTGGCGTGTCCAAGAACCCGTGTGAGTCTCGGGTTGTTTTTGGGGCTGTGTAGATGGGGGCACACGGCCGACCACACGGCCGTGTCAGTTGGAACACGAGCGTGTCAGGTCGAACACGGGCGTGTCGGATGCCCGTGTGATGTTCAAGATGCGTCGATTTTGACGGTGAATGAGGGACACGGCCCTGGACACGGCCGTGTGCCAGGCCGTGTTCGGCCCAGATTTTACTTTCCAGCTACGAATCGTAGCCATTCGTTTCCTTATTTTGGGATTCGACTGTTGGGGGTTGTTCCTACTGGGATATACCCGGGATTGGGCCTTTGAAACCCTCATTTCTTTTGAGTGGTTCTCTTTCTAAGTCAAGAGAGAGAGAGAGAGGAGAGCAAAGGAGGAATAAGAAGCTTATATCCGGCCATTGGAGGAGCTTCGAAGCTCCAAATCGCGAGCCGACTTCGGATCTACGGAGGCAAAGAGAGTGCGGTGCTTTTCATCCGCTTACATTTCCATGGCGCCAAGGGAAGAACGCTAGGGTAACGATCCTCTTCTTAAGCATGTGAAGCTCTCCTTCTTTGTATAGGAAGCCCGCTCTCGCGAGTTTGCGGTGAGTTGGAGGCGTTCCTTCGGGTATATATGTAAAGTCCCCGTTATGTAGAGTCCGTAAATGAGAACGGACATATGCATGATGTGTGAAGCCTATCCGGACATGTTGGTCTGGATCAGTGATGTTGCATTGCATAAATGCCGGAGAAGACTCCGTGCGATTGTTTGTTTTCGGGTTTTTCTACATGGTAGATTGCAACAGGGAGCCTTGGGGATTAACCCAAAGGTGCACCCGGAAAACTGGGTGGATGCGTGATCTTGCCAACTTGGAGGCCTGAGGGCCAACTTGAACATAACCGGGTTATGTGAAATGTGTGACGGAAACGGGACTCAGGAGAAGTTTGACCTGCGCATATGTTTTGAATTAACATTGCGATGTGAGCACGGGTTAGATGGAACCGTACCCGTTCTATGTCGTTCGGTTAAAGAGGCCTAAGGGTACGTGGCACTTGCCGTTGGCATAGATGAGGGTCTTCGGCGGTCTATGGTTTAAATTACCGTGACCCATGACGAGAAGACAAATTGCTCATTGTTTGGCCGTCCAAAGGGATGGTGCTGAGCCGACGGACTTGACCGTGATCACCGAGAATGTGCCCTGAGTGCACGGGGTGTGTGGCCGTGCGAGCCTACGCCTGTGATGTGGTGACATTACTATAATGCCTGTTTATACTAATAAAATGCAGGGATGGAGCATCGCCGCCCCGATTTGGGGACGGGATCATTATAATTTGGTCAGCATTGCTGACCGTTGCCTTTTTGTTTGCCACCGTGCGGTGGTTTGTTCCTTGCAGGTGCTGCTGGACCAAGCGGTCAATAGCGGGCTAAAGCCCAAATTGCGAAGCCGGCCCTTGAAGGCCTACATGAAGTGTTTACTTGCTTTCACTCATGTATGACCGGCCTGCGTACCGTGGTTTGTAAAACATGTAATATTAAGTAAACCGTTTGTAAGGCCTTAAAGACAGTACTTGTGTATGTACTACATTCCTACTTGGTGTATTAGTGGACATTCGTGCTCTTTGTGCTGGGTTCTTAATTGCAACTTATAAACTGCTTCCGCTAGAATGCTCTGTGTAGGACGTTATGATTGGTTGGATGGTTTCCATTGAGTAACCACCCGGTCTGTATGTGGTATATGGCGTCAGGCACCGGTCAGACCTACTGTTATATGCTATGCGACGGATAGGGGGTGTTACATACTCAACATTTGCTTTTGGTTTTGTCAACCCTGGGCGAGCATAAGCTTTATGCGAAATTGAGCAAGTGTGAGTTCTTGCTACCTCAGGTGTCCTTTCTGGATCATGTTGTTAGCAAGGATGGTATTTCTGTGGACCCGGCCAAGATTTCTGCTGTGCTGGAATGGGAGAAACCTTCTACACCTAAAGAGATTAGGAGATTCTTGGTCCCGTCCGACTATTATTGAAGATTCGTGGAAGGATTTTCAGTGTTGTCAGCCCCTCTAACTAGACTTACTCAGAAGAATACTGCATTAGGTTGGAGCGATAGGTGTGAAGAATCCTTCCAAGAGTTGAACAAGAGATTATGTATTGCTCCAGTTTTAACCTTACCTACTGAAGGAGTTGAGTACACTGTATATGTGGATGCATCACACATTGTACTTGGCTGTGTTTTGATGCAAGATGGTAAGGTGATCGAGTATGGATCAAGGCAATTGAAGATTCATGAAAGAAACTATCCTACGCACGATTTGGAGTTTGCTGCTGTGATTTATGCGTTGAAACTTTGGAGACACTTTTTGTATGGCGCGCTGTGCAAGATCTATATGGACCATAAGAGTTTGAAGTACGTCTTCACTCAGAAGGAACTAAATCTGTGCCAGCGTCAGTGGTTAGAATATGTTGCTGATTATGAAGTGAAAATTCTCTATCATCCGGGAAAGGCTAACGTAGTATCTGATGCTTTGAGTAAAAAGACCACCAAAATTTTCAATTTGACTATACAATCCTTGGTAGAAGAATTCTTGTTAATGTACATTGGAGTTGGGAGTAGTACTGTGACTATCACTTTAGAAGCAGAAGAGCCCTCTTGGATTTCCCTAACTAGAGAACATCAGAAGGATGATCCAGATTTATTACACCTCCAGAATAGAATTGAGAAGGGAGAGCTACCTGATTTCTCCTTGAATGAGTTGGATACCTTGAACTATGGGGGTAGATTTTACGTCTCTGCCTTTGGTGACATTTGGGCTAAGATTTGTGCTGAAGCTCATGGTTCCAGTGTAGCCTACCATCCTGGTTCCACTAAGATGTATAGGGATCTAAAACAAATTGTTTGGTGGTCAGGAATGAAGAACAATATAGCAAAAATTTTGTCAGAATGTTATACGTGTCAGCATGTTAAGGCTGAGCATAGTAGGCCTGGTGGTAAATTAACACCGCTTGATATTCCAAGTTGGAAATGAGAGAGTATTTCAATGGATTTCATCACTAGTTTACTAAGATCTCCCCGTGGGCACGACTCTGTTTGGGTGATAGTTGATCAATTGACTAAATGTGCTCACTTTGTGCCTTTCAAGATTGGATAGTGAATTGTACCTTGATGAGGTTATTAGGTTGCATGGAATGCCTGTCAGTATCGTAACTGACCGAGACTCTAGATTTACGTATTGTTTTTGGAAAAGTTTACATGAGGGGTTGGGTACTGATTTGAGGTATTCCACCGCCTATCATCCGCAGACGAATGGTCAAATGGAAAGAGTAAATCAGATCGTAGAAGATATGATCATGTGTTATATTTTGGATCACGATGGTGCTTGGGACGAGCATCTCAGACTCATGGAGTTTACGTACAATAATAGTTATCAAGAGAGTTTGCAGCTGGCCCCGTTTGAGGCTTTATATGGGAGGCATTGTAGGACTCTCTTGTTTTGGGCTGATGTTGGTGAGAGACCGTTGCTTGGTGCAGAAGCCCTTGAAGAGATGAATTGTGTCGTGACTCATATTTGAGAAAAGCTCCGTATAGCACAAGAACGCTATGAGAAATATGCAAATCAACGAAGGCTTGATCTGGAGTTCGCTGTTGGTGACTTGGTTTTTTTTGAAAGTTTCTCCGTTGTCTGGTGTTAAAAGGTTTGGAAGGAAGCACAAGTTAGACCCCCGGTACGTGAGACCTTTTCAGATTCTTGAACGCGTTAGAGTTTCAGCGTATAGGTTAGAGTTGCCTGCTACTTTCCCTAGTGTCCATGATGTGTTCCATGTGAGCCAGTAGCGGAATTGTATTCGTAATGATCGTCAAGTCCTCGACTTGGTGCCACAGATTCAGCCCAACCTTATGTATGTGGAAAAACCTGTTCGTATTCTGGATTTTCAAGACCGTGCGTTGCGGAGAAAGACCATCCCTTTGGTTAAGGTTCTCTGGCGAAATCAAGTCATCGAGAGCACGATGTGGGAATTGGAGTCGGCGATAAGAGAATCTCATCCGCATCTCTTCCCTTAGTTCAGGTATGTCATCGAGTTGTTGGTAATAATTGAGTTTTGTTTTGGGTTTGTTTTTTTAGGTTGTGTAAGTTTTGGGACGAAACTTATTTTTAAGGGGTGTTACTGCATTGCCCCCGATTTTCTGATGTCATTATTTAGTTTGTCGACATCATAATTATGACGTCAGAGCGTTATCCTTTTTCGTTTTGATGTCGGCGCTGCACCGTATGTGCGTTTTCACGTCCGTTGGGTTTGATTGACCAGATTTTGGGAATTCTGTTGGGATTAAATGTTTTTCCTTTATTTAAGGAGGAGGTCTTTGAGACTTTGGTCTTATCTAGTTTTGTTGCGATCCGAGCATTTTGGAGTCTCAGCGCGTGTTTGGACCCTTGTGGTGATTTCTTTTGCTTGTGTAAGCTTTTGATGATAGTGTCTCAAGAATGGCACGTCAGATTCTAGGATTGTCTTCGCTGTTGAATTCGTTTAAATTCAATGCGCTTTTGGACTCTGTTTAGAACCCCTATCTTTCTTGTCAAACTACTCTGAATTTGATAAATTATTCTAATTAATTTTAGCCTAATGCTGCTTTGATTCTCGGGAAGGCCCTCCTTAGGGGAGGTTTTCATCGACCTGGTGTTGGGCAAATTTTTCGAACTGAGTTCGGCGATCAGGATTGTTCTTCTTCATTATTTTTTTGGAGGTTGGTTTTGTTCTCGAGAACAGACTTTTTGTTCTCGAGAACAGACTTTTTGTTCTCGAGAAGATCTTTCTTGTACTCGAGAACAAACCCCCTTGTTCTCGAGAAGAATTTTCTATACTCGGGAACAGCCCTTCTGTTCTCGAGAAGGTTTTATTTATACACAAGAACAACCATTCTGTTCTCACGAAGATCATTTTGTACTCTGGAACAACCCTTCTGTTTTCGAGAAGATCATTCTGTACTCGAGAGTAGCCCTTCTGTTCTCGAGAAGACCATTCCTGTACTCGAGAAATATGTTGTCCCACCCGAGAAATCCACTCCTAGTTCTCGGGAAATGCTTCTGAAAGTGTATAGTTGCCTACCTAAATCACCTAGAGGGGGCGGGGGGGGGGGGGGGGGGTGAATAGGTGAGATGTGCGTCTATTTCAAGAATAAAAATTTCAGATCTAAGCACATAATTATCTACCAATCAATCACAGATGAAGCAAGATTTATAGTGGTTCCCCAACCTTGGGTACATCCACTTTCCCTCACCGATCTAGCAA
Organism: Platanthera guangdongensis; assembly: GCA_039583875.1. NCBI lineage: Eukaryota > Viridiplantae > Streptophyta > Magnoliopsida > Asparagales > Orchidaceae > Platanthera > Platanthera guangdongensis. The sequence goes on along the minus strand of CM077153.1, from coordinate 160,652,275 downwards.
TACACTAGACTCGGCTACTCCACTATCTTGGATTGAAAAACCAATCCTACGCCTCGGAACAACGTTCCTACAATCTCGATCCACAAAGCGGATCTACACTCGGAAGATGAAACTTCCTCCAATCTTTATCAGATCTGCAAGCTATCGGCCTGCATCTTCCTCTTCTAGACTTTGTGCCTTTATCAGAGAGGTGAAGAAAATCTCGGCAAAATCAGATCTGGATCTTCTTGGCTTCACACAATCGAATAGAAGATGAAGAGTTGTGCGGCAATCTCAATCTGTAAAACCTTCTTAATCCGAATCCTCTGAAAACAAAAACACTAGCCGGATGAAAATCAGCGGCGGCATCTTTACTTCTTGGAGAGAGAGAGAGAGAGGAACAGAAAACTTAGAAATAAATCGGCTGTAAAAACTTCTGATTAATCATCTTTTTAGTCTTTGTCGGTTTGACAAGACCTTATATTGGATCGGTGATAATCTGTCATAATTAATTCATAATAAGGTATACGTGGACCAATCACGTCAAGGCTCATTAAGGAATCTATTAATCTGGACTTAACGAAATATTTCAGAAAACGGAAGCAACATACTCGAGTGAAGAAGTGACTACCCGAGTACTTTACAGAACTACTCGAGAGAGATGAAGATAACTACTCAAGTACTTAGAGACAGTTACTCGAGTAACCTGAAGAAAACTACTCGAGTATATTCTTGAAGAAAATTGAGAAGTTGATCAGCTACTCGAGTACCAAAAAAATACTTACTCGAGTACTTAAGGAATTACACGTGAAGTGGAGTTATACTACTCGAGTACCAGTAATACTACTCGAGTAAATGAGAATAAGCTACTCGAGTAGTATATGAACTACTCGAGTTAGGGACTAAGAATATTTTCTGGAATAGAATTCTGGGTTACTCGAGTAGTTAAGTTGAACTACTCGAGAGGATAAGAACTACTCAAGTATATCGAAATGACTACTCGAGTACTTAACTTAGAGAAATTCTGAGGGAAGAAGTTCTGGTTACTCGAGTATAAATACTAGACTACTCGAGTAGTAAATGAACTACTCGAGTACATGACTTAACTACTCGAGTAAATATAAATTACACGAGGTACAGACTTCTGTAACTTGAGACAGAGGGTATAAACTACTCGAGTACTATAAAGTACTACTCGAATAATTTACTTAGAATATATCTGGAGAAGGAAATCTGTAAACCCGAGAATAAGAGGGAAACTACTCGTGTAGTTGTATTAACTACTCGAGAGACATAAATTGACTACTCGGGATCTATCATTCTTACTCGAGTAAGAATAATTTTATAGGAGTATTCACTCGAGTTGGTATAGAACTACTCGAGTAAAACACTTGGTAAAGTCTCTTTGATAGAATTCTCTTCTTCTTTGGTGAGACCAGCGTCAAGTATTTTCCAATTAGTCATAGTGCTTGAATATGAAGTGTATCCCAATAGAAAGGCTACAAATGAGTCAACACCTTGGATCACACAATGAGGGATTATATTGTATGGTCCTGTGTTTGGTGACCCATTGTTGACTGACATTGGTCTACACTTGGCATTAGAATCCTGCAAACACATAACTCAACCAAAGCATCAAATACAACTTAATTCATCTTAGTTCAAGGATGAATTCATCAAATCTGGGTTAGTGTGGATACAATACCCAACAATATCCCCCTATTTATAGAAGTCAGAACCCTTTACACTAAGGTGAATTATAGACATAAAAAGTGCTAAATAAATAAATCAGTGGAAGCAAGCATAAGACTAGAAACAAGATTATATGATCAAAAACTTAGAATTATATAAATGTGATTTCCAAAATATCATTTCTACACCAATCATTTCCATAATCTCATATGCCCTTGTAGCTTAGACTTGGTGGTGCTGCCTGTCTTGCTTCTCTTGCTGTCTCCTCTAATCGCTGTATGGCTTTGGGTAGTATTTAGGAGGTCTTGGAGGAGCAGCAGGGTAATTCCTCCCAAATTCTATGTCATACAGTCTCCTCTTGGTCATAGATTTCTCATATAACTCTCATTCCTGGGAACTGTAATGAATGTTACTGCTTTCATGGAAGTCCATAACAAGTTTGAGAGTATCCAAGATGAGGGTATTAGAGGTAGGAGACCAGATCTCTGCAAATTCTGGAGCTTTCCTCTTTTCTGAATCTGGAACTGGGATAGACCTGCTAGCAGAGGCACCATCACCATATTTTCTTTTCTTTCTAAAAGTATGTATCTTAGGAGGAGCTTGAAGAAAAATATCTGCAGGGTTATCCTCCCAGATTTGAGCATAAGAGTCTAGAGGAGGGCCTTCCTGGCCTTCAGGTCTGGGATATAAAGTAGGTTACAGAGGAGGAGCAGGAGCAGCAGCAGCCAGAGGGTTGAGATGATGAGGAATGATATTTGGATCAGCAGCAAACTCAAGAAGGATTTGATTGTGCATCCAGACAGCAGTGTCATATGTATGGAATTTGACACTCTGAATTTGTGCCAAGACATCGTCATGGATTTCTTTCATTTTGGCTTCCCAAAGGTCTTGTTGGAGAGCATCTGATTTTTCTAAATATTCTTTCACCAAACCCTCCCCCTTTTTGACTTCAATAGATAGCTTAGAGATTGCATCTTCTTTGAAAGTACCAACCTCTTCACAGATCTTCATCTTTGTAGTTTCAGCTCGTTTATCCATTTCAATCTGATTGTTAGCCAGAGTCACACCTTGCTCCATAACTTGACCAACACTAGTAATAGTGTGATCTAGAGCTTTTCCACCAAGTTGGAAGAGGTGTCTGAGCTAATCAGTATTGTGCTAAATTTCAGCAAATCCTCTGCTCATCTTAGTCTCCAGAGTAGTGACTTTATCAGTAATAGCTTTAATGGAAACATCAAAGTAGGTTCTCTGTTCTTGAAGTAGAAGGGCAACTTGAGTCATCAAATCGTTGGATGAAGCGGCAGTAGCAGCAGGAGGAGCACTAGTAGAGTGAACTGGAGGAGGAGGAGCTACCCATGGAGCTATTTCTGTAATGGTGACAGATCTTTTTGCTCTTGTAGTGTGAATCAGGGCACCCCCTTCATCAGTGACTAAGGGTATGGAGAAGTCCAGTTTTCTTAAGGGTGCTTCAGCTGGCTCAGGAGATTGCCCATCTAGAATAAAAATGGTCTCAACCTGCTCTTGGTGTGCACATGAGACTTTGCTGGAGAAGGATTATGTGCTGGAGATTGTACTGGAGTGGATTCCTTGGGTATCTCAGTTGTGGTTTCCTTTGGAGATAGGGGAGGAGGAGGTAAATCTGCTGTTAGCACTTCAATCATTTCACTGATTACACCTTCTGAGGAGAGTACGGCTTCTTGAAGTTGCTGTTCAGATCGTGTTTCTTCTAGAGTCTGAGGAGGTGGAGGAGGTACTTCTGGAGGTGTATGAATCCTTGCTGGGACAGAAGGAGCAGGCTCCCCCTCAATAGATGCACCAGAGTAGCTGGCAATTTGATGTGGAGAGGGAGATGGGGTCCTGTCCTGTATGGCTGGAATTTCTTGACCTTTTGCAGCTTGTGTTGGATTTTGCAGCTTCAATTCCCATCTGTGTATGGAGGATATAGAGATTTTCTTCATGTGGTGAAGTATAGTCCCTTTAGAAAAACTGAAGACCTCTGGGTTGTTTTCATGGAGGAGGAGAGAAATGATTCTGGCATACTTTGGGGTTTTCAGGCTGTCTTTGATTTTATCTAAAATCATCACTCCAAACTGAAATTGTTTCATGCACACTATGGCTTGCATAATGTCAAAGAAGGAGAGGGATATATCTTTTATGGAGTTGGTTTTTCATAGAAGAATTTTTCCTATGATGTCCACAAGTAGATTTCCTTCAGAATTCATATATGAGCGTTTGATGTATTTAGAATCAGTAGACACACCACAGAACAGACAGGTTATGTTGGATTCATCTGGTCCAAGATGGTCTTCCTCATCCACATATGACAAGCGAAGAAGTTGAGAAACAGAAGTTTTAGTAAGTTTGATTTTGATACCTCTGACATTTGATTTGAGAACGGCACCATTGCGCTTAACCTTAACATTTCTGAAAAACTCGGCAACTTCGGGAAAGAGGATTTTACAGGGTTCTTGGAGAATGAAGGTAAGTCCGGCGGTGTCGAGTAAGATCACGAGGTTATGGAAATAATCTGATAATTCGGCGATGCCGGTGGCGACAAGTTCAGAACCAATCCCAATCTTCGACGAAGCAGCCATGATCCTGGAACTGTAAGAAAAACTGCGGCGGGGAGAAAGAAAGCGCGGCTCTGCAACTTCTTAACGGAAGGCGAAGCGACGATCGGCTTACTCGAGAGAAAAAATAATCTCATATAGAGAATGATTTTGGAATATCCGATTTATATAACCCTATGTTAAAGTCTAATTAAAAGATATACGATGGAATATATTGGGTATTGTATCCACAACGTACCTGATTTGAAGAAGCCCCTGAACAAGCTAAGGTAAATAAGTAATGTTTTTGACAAAATATTTCAAGTTGTGCTTGCAGTTATTCCACGCTAAGCGCACACCGATGTCAGGGTGCAGTATGTCAATATACACGGGTCTGCACAACGTAATCCCTCGTTGAGTAGATCAATGTGTTGGCCTACGTGTACTCTCTCTATTGGAGTGCACTTACTTTCAAGTACAGGGCTGTAACTATGCAAGAGCAGACAAGGAGCAAGGATGGGTCAAGGAGCAGCTCATGGGTGGAAAGACGAAAATTCGTTTAAGTATAAATCGACGAGAATCACCAAGTGATTCTCGCCGATTCGGCGAGAACCACTAGTGATTCTCGCCGAATCGTCGAGAATCATTAGTGATTCTCGCCGACTTTATCCGGCTACCTAAAAGCGGTGCCAAGTAAGATTCGGCGAGAATCACTAGTGATTCTCGCCGAACCCATCGTTGAGCAGATCATGGCCAAGTAATATTCGTCGAGAATCAACAAGTGATTCGGCGAGAATCACTAGTGATTCTCGCCAAATCGTCGAGAATCACTGGCTGATTCTCGCCGATTCGGCGGGAATCTTCTTCGATTCTCGCCGATTTTGCCTTGGACGATTTTCTGGAACCCCTGAACCGGATTCTGCCGCTGGCACTATTTTGAACCGGATTTAGGGTTTCTACTTGTGGGACCCACAACGGTCATCTTGAAGTTGTCTACAGTATAAATACAGGCTTATTAATGAACAGTACAACCACGGAATAAAATACACAGAAAGAAGCCGAGCCGATCTCAACCTAAAATCGCGAAACTGCTCCGCCGCCGCCATCGCCGCTCGCGCTAGTTGGTCGCCGCTTTTGATCGAGATTTCTTCCTGATCTTCCGGCGACAGAAGCTTAGCCAAGCTTAGTGTCTCACGCGTCTATCCAGAGATCCCTTGTCTCTCGATTTGTTGATCGGGAAAAAACTTCCCCGTCCGAATCGATCGAGACGACCGATCCTCGTGTGACCGTTGGTAGACCTAGCTAGCTTCGCTACAAAGTTTGGATCTCCAAAGTACAGCAGCCGCACATCGTCGTCGCCGCCGATCCCGTGAACCTTGCCGCCGCCCATCTTGCAGACGCCGGTTCCGGGGAGATCCTCTCCAAGAGAGATCTAGGGTTGTGGACTCTTTGTGGACTTCAAGAACACGTCGTCAACGAAGAGGGACACCTTAGTCTCCAAACGTAGTTTGTATCTCTTGTACATTCTAGTTTTACTTTTGTTGTAAAGGAACGTTTGTTCCGAGTTGTAAGGGTTGGGTGCAACCCGTGTTGTGGGAGTGTTGACTCCTATGTGTGGAAGGGTTCCTTCCGATAGTGCAAGGATTGGATTTCAATCCTGTTGGTGAAGAGACCGAGTCGTCCCTTGTTGGGAGATAGGTCGAAGGGGGAAAGTGGATGTACCCAAATCGGGGAACCACTATAAATAGCTTGTGTATTCTGTGTGCTGTGTTGTTTATTTTTATTGTGCAGGTACAATTTTAAATTCTGCAAAAACGCTGCATGTCACCTATTTCCCCCCCCCCCCCCCCCCCCCATAGGTGAAGATAGTTGACACTAGGTGGACTTTCAAGTGGTATCAGAGCGAGGTTACTCATCAAAAGGTTAACACCTTGAGTTGAATCCTGCCACTAGTGTCAAGAAGAAGGAAAACATCTACCATGGATGGTCTCAAGTTCACAGGCAAGATCCCAGTGTGCACCAGGCTCAACTTTCCTATCTGGAAGGAAAGGATCAGGTTCTACATGGAAGCAGTTGATCCTCGACTCTTCATGATCGTGGAGGAGGGACCTTATGTCCCCACTAATGCCTCCACCATTGATCCTACCCAGAAAGTGCCAAAGAAAGTTTCTGAAATGGACAAGGATGAGATGGTGCTAGTAGGACTTGACAAGAAGGCGCAAAACATTCTGGTCAGCGCGGTTGATGACTCAATGATGCAGAACTTTTGCAACTGCAGGACAGCACAGGAGATCTGGCATTGCCTGATCATCCTAATGGAGGGCACTGATGAAGTGAGGGATGATCGGAGATCCCTCCTAAACCAGAAATATGAGGCCTTCAGACAAGGGCCTAAGGAAGAGATCAGAGTCACCTACGAGAACTTCCTCAAGATTGTCAACGCCCTCAAAGGATACGGAAGAGTGTTCACTAATGGTGAACTCAATGATAAATTCCTTAGTTCCCTTACTAAGGAATGGGACACAAAGATCTGCGCCATCCGAGAGTTTGGCAGACTAGCTGAAACAGACCCGCAAATTCTGTTTGGGAAGCTGATGTCCTATGAGCTTCAGCTGAACACCAGGAAAGCAGAAGAAGAAGCAGAGAAGGCTGCAGCCAAAGAAAAGACTGTGGCTCTAAAAGCCAGTCACTCCAGAAAAGGCAAGGGTGCGGTTTCATACCGTGCCAGGAAGAAGGATGAGGAGGAGGACTCCGAGCCATGCTCCTCCAGCTCAGAGCTGTCGGAGGAAGATTTCTCCCTCATCACCCGAGAGTTCAAGAAGTTCCTCAAGATGAGGAATCAAAGAAAGAGAGACGGCTCCTCCTCCAGGCATCAGAAGAAAAATTATTCTTCTGACAGGTATGCTTCTAAACCGAACAAACATCGCTCCTCTGACATTATTTGCTTTGGATGCAATAAGCCAGGACACGTCGTGGCCGACTGCTATCAAGGCAAGAGAGAAAAAAGGAAATAAGAGGATCACAAATCTTCGAGAGATAAGAAGAAAGAGCGGAGCTACATCGCCAAAAGGCCAAAGACACTGAGTGAGTCTGATTCCTCAGACTCCAGTGATGATGAGGAAGCCTACTTCGGGCTGGTGGGTCGCTCCGACTCAGAAGGAGAATGCCCCCCATTTACTGGGAAGGTAAAAGCTCACACCCCTCTCTCCGACTCTGAATCTGATCCTGAGTCTCAGGATGATGAACCTGAAGATAGCCTTTCGGCCCGTGAAGCGGAGCTCCTCGAGAAGTATGAGCTTCTGCTCAACACTTTCGAGGAGTGCCGTAAGAGACTAAAGGCTGAGAAAAAGGAAGTGAAATTCCTTAAGGGTGAGAGTGTCTCCCTAAGGGAAGAAATCACCAGTTTGATTTCTCTCCGACAGGAGCATCTTGACCTGACTTCAAAGCATTCAGAGTCTCTCAAGCTCCTTGATCTTAAGCAGGAGGAAGTCGACAAGTTGGAAGAACAACTTGCGTCAGAAAGGAAGATCGTCAAGAGCTTCTCTATGCCAAAAACAGTTCTTCCAGTTGTTGGTACCTTCTCTGCTCAGGCCAAAGGAGCTGGCTTGGGGCATGTAGGGGTATCTGGTTCCTCATCCAAGAGAAACAGGAACCAGAGGAAGAATAAGGCCGCCAAGAAGGCCTCTGCTGCTGAAAAGGGAAAGGCTCCGCTCAGTCCTGTTGTGTTCAGAAAGCCTGGCTTTCCTTGCAACCAACATGACTAGTAGTGTTATATTTTGCTTCCGCTTGAGTGACTATGTAGTGAGGATTTGATGTATCGGGCTTAAGCCCTTATTTTCAGTACATTTATATTTTGTAGACTCTCCCTTCGTGGAGATACTATTACTCTGATGTGATTTATTATGGACTTTTGGTTAGAGTTTTACCTCACTTGTGTTTACTCTAGTTTTGTTGCTTTTTTGTGATCGAATCGGCCGGTAGAATCGGCGTTTTGCGGTGATGACCCTTCAGGGCGTGAAGGTGTCACCACAAAGCAGCGGTTCTGGGCCTAAGACCCCGGTGTTTAAAAAAGAAAAAAAAGGTGGGGGTTTTACAAGTGGTATTAGAGTAGACCTCGATCGAAAAGTAGCAGTCCACAACCCTAGGTCACCCCCGCGCGAGTTTAGTTTGGGGACAAACTAAGCAGCAGAAGCAGTGGTATGCCCATATGAGGGATCACATTTAAATTGTCTACTTTAGTTAGGTTTGAGCCGATTGCCTACCAATGAATTTTGTTTCGCAGCCCCCAGCTCAGCCTACGACACAAGGCGGAGCTTAGCAGACTCTGGACGTTGCACCAGCTCCCCCGGTCCCCACTCCATTCCTACAGTCAGAGTTGGGACAGACTTTGACAACCATCTTGGAGGCTTTCAGGGCTCAACAGCTTCCGACTCCGCAGCCAAATCCGAGGGCGAACTGGCTGAGCATTTTCTGAGGACTTGCTACCCCATCCTACTTGGGGACAGAGTCGACCGTTCGGACGGAGGAGTGGCTGGACATCATATTTGAGATGCTGACTGGGATACGGTGCCCTTGGGAGGAGAGAGTGTCCTTGGTTGTCTCTTGCTTGGAGTCCCATGCCAAGAGATGGTGGAAGACTTCGCTGGATATGACGTTTGCTAACAGGGAGATTGCGAAGATTGCTTGGGTGGAGTTCAGGGCCTCACTGTTGGAGCATATTGTTCCGCAGTTGGCCAGAGACGAGCTGGAGGATAGATTTCTACAGTTGAGACAGGGTAGCAAGATAGTGGTGGAATATCATCAGGAGTTCAACCACCTAACCCGATTTGCAGATTCTTACCAGTTGGATGAGGCGGGCTATACGAAGAGGTTCTATAAGGGCCTGTGAGAGGATCTGAGGGAAGCTCTGCTGTTCGTGTCCGACGGGCCTATTACTCGGATATTGGAGATGGCGAAAAGGATCGAGGCGGATTGGCATACTACCCAAGGCCGGAAACGGCCAACGGAGGATCAAGGCCGAGGAGCAAGGAACGATCAGAGACGAGCCCGTATCACAGATGGGAGAAGAGTAGAAGACCAGCCTCGACAGGAGGCGAGATAGGAGCAGAGGGAACCAGTAATGGTGCCTCCTCAGCCACCCCAGATGCGGGAGGCACAGAGACACGGGAAAATGGCATATCCCCTGCCAGAATGCTTCAATTGTCATCAGGTGGGGCACATCAGGAGGAACTGCCCCATGAGGGGGGCACCACCACCAGCACCACCAGCTGCCCAGCCAGCGCAGTATTTTGGTGGCTGATTGGCCCGCGAACAGACTCGTACTGTGGTTGGTTCGGTGAGTCGATCGCCGCGGGCTTGCTAGATGAGGCAAGTGCACCTATCGCAAGTAGTACTCGATATTCGGGAGAATACCGAGGTCGTATTATTCCCGGGAACGGGTTGATTACCCCTACTCCTCCGAAAACACTATTATTTTACCGAAATAGAAGTTGAGGGTTTTAAGTAAAATAAGAACGAAAATAGATTTTAAGAAAGTAGTCGATGAAGAGATAACTCCCGGTATCGAATTGCGTTAGGATTAAAAATAGATTTGAATAACTAGATATCTAAAGTTTCAATTTAATTAATGCGGAAACTTGGCCGTAGAGGTTCAAAATAATGAGCTCACCTATCTCTAGGAATATCGCTCACCTAGACATTAAGGCTATTCGACCGGGCTCTCGTCCGACGAAGGATTCCCCTTAATGCCCGCAGTATGCTAAGAACCCCGCTATTGGGTGGGGAACCCAATCCGGTGGAGTTAGCGCGCCTCCTCTCTCGAGGGTTAGTGCGGAACTCTATCTACCCAGGGGTGATCTGTCCATATGCACGGCCTCTCGGCTAGCTAGCGTATGGATAACGGAAATAGAGCCCACACATCGATATGTGGGTCTACGCGTCGTTAACCCGGGGTAAACCTTAAGTTTTTAATTAAATTGAAAAATTAGACATTTGGTTATTTAAAACATTTTAGATCCCAAAGCTCTTCGATACCGAGGGCTAAAAGCAATTAGCCACTCATCGGAATGGGGATAGCTTATATGATTGGTTGTGCGAGCGTCCTAAACTATTCGCTGAAAGGTTATAAAGAAAATAAGAAGAAAAGCAAAATAACCTAATTTTAGAAAAGTTATTACAAATAAACACACCCGCACTCATTCAAACATATAAAAGGAAGAAATAAAACTAATTTACACATAAGAGAAAATTGAATAATTGACATTTGCAGGTCCCACTCAACGAGTGGGGGCGGGAAATGAAAGCTGAAAAGTGCATAAATGAACTTTGCAAGTCCCACTCAAACGAGTGGGGGCGGAAAATTAAAGCTGAAAATTGCAAGTCCTACTCAAACGAGTAGGACTGAAATGAAAGCGAGTCCTACTCAAACGAGCAGGAGAAAATAAATGCGATTACAGGGCTTTCTTAAATATTTACATTAAAATAAAGTCCGACCATTAAACTCCTAGCGAGTAGGCGGAAAATCAAATCCAGCCATTTAACTCAAGTGAGTAGGCGGAAAAACAAAAATAAAGATTGAAAATCACAAGTCCTACTCAAACGAGTAGGACTGAAAATACAGACCGGCCATTTAACTCAAATGAGTAGGCGGAAAAATAAAAACAACACACGCACTCTACTTGAATAGAATCCAGCCAATTAACTCAAATGAGTAGGCGGAAAAATAAAAACAACACACGCACTCTACTTGAATAGAATCCAGCCAATTAACTCAAATGAGTAGGCGGAAAAATAAAAACAACACACGCACTCTACTTGAATAGAACTACTCACGCACTCGACATAAATAAACACACACACACACACTTGCATAATTTAACTTAGGAGCTGAAAAATATCTCATACACGCACACACTCGTGCTAAAATAATTGCAAAAATCAAAGTTATCGAAAAATTAAAATGACTGCATTTCTACCGCTGGAATGCAGTAGAAATGCATAAAAAGGCAAAATAAGAATTGTTTGAGCAAAAAGTTTTCAAATTAAAGTGAGAAAGGCAAGTGCCCGAAAAATTAAAACGGTTACATTTTTACCGTTAGATTTTGATAGAAATGCAAAAAAAGTGAAAATAAAAATTGTTCGAGCGAAAATATTTTTTTGTAACTACTTAAAATGAAAGTTGATGAAAAATAAAAATAACAATTTATACATTACTATAGCCTTGTAAAATGGTTTAAAAAGAGGGAGTAAGCTAAAAAGAAGCAGTAGTTTTATAGTTAAGACAAAGTAAAAGCTAAGTTAAGAGGAATGAAAACTACCCTTTTTTAATGTTTTACAAGTTCATAAAAGCGCATTTTGAAGTATGAAAATCCTAAGTCTAACCAAATTTAAAGAGTTTTGGGAATGAAAACGGCCATAATAACGGCTATGAATTTTGTTATAATTGAAAATAGAACATGAACATTTGCGTTTTAAAACATAATTTTTGCAATTTTAAGCTCATACACACACACACGCATTATGAAAATAACAATGAAAGTATATAAGATTGATGAAAAGGAGGCTATTTGGAGAAATTTCAAAGCATGTAAGATGAAATAATAACGATTTTATTATAAAAGAAAGGTGATTACAAGAGTTCAAACATACAAACTTAAAAAGGAGAGGGAGGGGGATCCTTACATAGCACTAAAGCAACTCCAACAGCAGCCCTAATACATCAAAATGGTTCGGATTTTGGGAACCCTTAACTCATACAGCAGCTGCCTTTTTATAGGCAAAAATTTCCAAGTACACGCCCTCCGACACGGGCGTGTCGGGGGGCGTGTCAGCACTATTTACCGCGGGATTTCGGCGACCTGACGGATTTGACGGCGATTTGACTTTCCGGCCGAAAACGCGGCGGTCACGCCCCAGGTCACGGGCGTGACGGTGGGCGTGTCATTCGGCGCTTTAAGGCGATGTTGACTTCGGGATTCGCCGGCGGCAGTTTGTCGGACGGACACGGGCGTGGCGCACATCGGACACGGGCGTGTTCCTCTTGGGTTCGACGAACGTTGAGCGCGAAACATTGACCTGGCTGGCACGGGGCGTGTCGGGCTGCCACGGGCGTGTCGCACATCAGACACGGGCGTGGCCCTCTTGGGTTCGACGAACGTTGAGCTGAAATCGTCGAGCGGGATGGACACGGCTTGGTCACGCCCCGTGTCGGATTGACACGGGCGTGTCGGATTATGGAACACGGGCGTGTCAGGCTTTCCTCTTCAAAATTGGCCTCTTTTCGGGTTTTTGAGCTGTCACGCCCTGGTCACGGGCGTGACCAATATGTCACGGGCGTGACATGTCATTTTTGCAGATTTTTGGCTTTTTTTCCTGACAAATAAAATAAAGCAAGTTAGTGTAATATTTACAAAAATAGGAGCATTTTATTGAATAAAAACAAGTAGAAATGACAAAAATTAAATAAAACGACTTAAGTAATGTACATAAAATTAGGTATATTTATAACTCATCAAATACCCCCATACTTAAGCTTTTGCTATTCCAGAGCAAAAGTTTGATATGAACTTATAAGGAATAAAAAAAACTCTAAGTTTAGCTACCGCTTAATCAATTATAAGAGAGATCTAAATAAATAAACGGGGCGTAAGAGTTAAGTCCTAAAATTATGAAGATGATTTAAATAGCGCAAAAGTTTCGGCCAAAAGACTTCTTGATATAATCAAATAGAAAGCAATAATTGTAAAGGTTAGATTAACAAGAATAGTTTGGAATTATATGAACTTTTAGCCTATAGGAGTTTTACTGGAAATAATGCAATTTACAAATTATGCTCTCAAAACGATTTTTGAATTAAATCTAGAATCATGAAATTGGCTATGATGTTGGTTAATGAAGAGGTTTTTGATGTTTGAGGCGAGGTAATTTTTTCTCGAACCTCCATGTTTTTTTTTTTTTTGGATTATTAGGAAAACGAAATCTTATTTTCCTAATATCGATTTTTTTTTTTTTCAACTTCAAAATAAATGTTAACCCAATGTATATGTGTAGGAGTAATGAATTTTATCCTCTTACTCCATAGCATATAATCTTTTAATCTATTGGGTGCCTATGTTTACGGAACGAAATCTTATTCCCATTGACATAGGATCTTTTAAGGATAACAATTTTATCATGCCAAGTCAGTCATGAATAAGGACGGTGAGAAAAGAAAACTAGATTTTTTTATTAAAAAACATTTTGAGAGCAACCTTAATAAATTGTAAGTTCCAAGTTTTCAGAAAGCTAAAAGTAAACATAATTGAATCCTATAATCGTTATTTTCTAACATAATACACGTGCTCCTATTAATGAAAAATTAGAAGTAGTGCCTAAAACGAGTTCGCTATTTTTAACAAGGCATAATGAATTCTTTAAAACTTAACCCCGAATATTTAAATTTTCAATCAATAATTAACAAACGAATAACAAACAAAGATAATAAAATTCACATATAAATAAATTCAAAGCAAAATTTTTGGATAGCAAGAAAATTAAGGATGGTATATTTGATTTATTTGTTTCAAAAATTTTTTTTGTTGTTTTAGAGTTTTTTTTTTTTTTTTTATAATTTTTTTTTGTGATTAGTGAACTTATTATCTTTTTAGATTTTTAAGGTTTTGCGGAAAGTGGGAGAAAAAGAGATGGTATGAGAGAGAAAAGGAATGGGGAGAGAGAAGATTATTTACAAAATATTTACACAGATTTTTACAAAATGAAACTAACATGTTTTGGAATTTTGGTTTTATGAATTTTTTTTTTTTTGTTTTTTTTGTTTTTTTGAAGTTTTTTTTTATAAATTTTTTTGTGTTTTTTGGGATTTTTGCTTTAAAAAGACATAAACAAAAACATTTTAAAGACAGAAAATAAAATAATTTAGGTTTTTGGGATTTTGTTTTCATTTTCAAAAAATGTTTTTTTTTGAAGTTTTTGTTATTTTATAGTTTTTTTTTTTTTATATATTTTTTTGTTTAAAGTGCAGAAAATATAAAGACAGTGCAGAAAATAGAAATATGAAAAAGAAAGCGAGAAAACACCCCCATACTTAAGTCCAACATTGTCCCCAATGTTGTAACGTAAGTATGCGGAACAAAACAGGTAAGAGAATATATACAAAGAAAGAAATGGGGGGGGGGGGGTAAGCTTCCCTGATAGGAGGTGGGAAAGGCGCAGTTTAGGAACCCTGAGGATCGGTCCGTTTTGGATCGATCACCTCCTTTCCGCTACGGAGGGTTATAGCGTTGATATTTTCCCGCGGATTGGGCTCCGTGTTTCCCGGCAGTGCCCCGAGCGCGCGCTCGGACATCATTCGCGCTAGCTGTCCAACCTGGAGTTCTAAGTTTTTTAGCGATCCGGTGATGTTCCGGATATTTGACTCGTTGGAAGCTATATATTTAGAAAAATTATCCTCCATCGGGGAGGGTTTTGGAAGAGGGGGAGGCGGCAGAAATCCAGGCGCGAAAGAATTGGGGGGGCGCTGCGCATTATTCGGATTGCTCCATGAGAAGTTGGGGTGGTTCCTCCAACCCGGATTATAGTTATTGCTATAAGGGTTGTTATTGGGGTTGAAGGAAGGTCGCCCAGCATTTCCCACGTAGTCTACGAATTCATTTGCTACGCCGGCATTAGGGGGAATCGCCCAAGGAGGAGTGGTGGAGGCAACAGACATCTCCGCCACCTGCTTTGTCAGCCTTTCAACTTGAAGGGCTAAGTGGGCAGTGGCATCCACTTCGAAGAGGCCGGCCGCCTGCTTGGGACGTCCCCGAGGGACGTTCCATTGGTAGGCGTTCATAGCCATCTCTTCAATAAGAGCTTGGGCAGCCTCGGGGGTCTTATTATTCAAGGTACCCCCGGCAGCCGCGTCAATCATTTGACGCGTCTGATAATTAAGCCCATTGTAGAAGATTTGGACCTGCAACCACGCAGGCAGCGCGTGGTGCGGACACTTGCGAAGGAATTCCTTAAAGCGCTCCCAAGTCTCAAAAGAGACTAGAATCATTCTGCATGAACGAAGAAATGTCCGCCCGTAACTTTGCAGTTTTGGCGGGCGGAAAATACTTCGTTAAGAACCGCTCCGCAAGCTCGGCCCAGGTGGTGATACATCCTCGTGGAGGGAATTCAACCACGCCTTAGCTTTGGATCTGAGGGAGAATGGAAAAAGGCGCAAACGAATGACGTCATCAGTGACGCCATTAATCTTAAAAGTGTCGCAAATCTCCAAAAAACTAGACAAATGAACGTTCGGGTCCTCATCCGCTGTCCATCGAACTGCACGGCGTTTTGGATCATTTGGATAACGCTCGATTTGATCTCAAAATTATTGTTCGCCACCGTCGGGCGGACAATACTGACCCAGTATCGTCCAAATTTGGCCGGGCGTAATATGACATTGTACGCTCGAGGGCCGCGTTCGGATTGGGGTCGGCCATAGGAACGGCAGAGGGTTCTCCGATGGATTCTGCGGATCCAAAGAGGGATTTCGGCGTTGAGACCGAATACGCGCAAGAGAGCGTTCGATCTCAGGATCGAAATCCAAATTTTCGGACTCCGAAGGCTGTCCACGGGTCATACACCCGAATGAAAAGTAGAAAAATTAATTCTTTTTTTTTCGGATTTTGAAGAAAAGTTTTTTTAAGTTTTTTTTTTTTTAGTTTTTAGAAATAAAAGTAAAAGTAATAGAGTTCGGATTCGGAATAACAACTCGAAGAGAAGTCCCCGGCAACGGCGCCAAAACTTGATTGGCCCGCGAACAGACTCGTACTGTGGTTGGTTCGGTGAGTCGATCGCCGCGGGCTTGCTAGATGAGGCAAGTGCACCTATCGCAAGTAGTACTCGATATTCGGGAGAATACCGAGGTCGTATTATTCCCGGGAACGGGTTGATTACCCCTACTCCTCCGAAAACACTATTATTTTACCGAAATAGAAGTTGAGGGTTTTAAGTAAAATAAGAACGAAAATAGATTTTAAGAAAGTAGTCGATGAAGAGATAACTCCCGGTATCGAATTGCGTTAGGATTAAAAATAGATTTGAATAACTAGATATCTAAAGTTTCAATTTAATTAATGCGGAAACTTGGCCGTGGAGGTTCAAAATAATGAGCTCACCTATCTCTAGGAATATCGCTCACCTAGACATTAAGGCTATTCGACCGGGCTCTCGTCCGACGAAGGATTCCCCTTAATGCCCGCAGTATGCTAAGAACCCGCTATTGGGTGGGGAACCCAATCCGGTGGAGTTAGCGCGCCTCCTCTCTCGAGGGTTAGTGCGGAACTCTATCTACCCAGGGGTGATCTGTCCATATGCACGGCCTCTCGGCTAGCTAGCGTATGGATAACGGAAATAGAGCCCACACATCGATATGTGGGTCTACGCGTCGTTAACCCGGGGTAAACCTTAAGTTTTTAATTAAATTGAAAAATTAGACATTTGGTTATTTAAAACATTTTAGATCCCAAAGCTCTTCGATACCGAGGGCTAAAAGCAATTAGCCACTCATCGGAATGGGGATAGCTTATATGATTGGTTGTGCGAGCGTCCTAAACTATTCGCTGAAAGGTTATAAAGAAAATAAGAAGAAAAGCAAAATAACCTAATTTTAGAAAAGTTATTACAAATAACACACCGCACTCATTCAAACATATAAAAGGAAGAAATAAAACTAATTTACACATAAGAGAAAATTGATAATTGACATTTGCAGGTCCCACTCAAACGAGTGGGGGCGGGAAATGAAAGCTGAAAAGTGCATAAATGAACTTTGCAAGTCCCACTCAAACGAGTGGGGGCGGAAAATTAAAGCTGAAAATTGCAAGTCCTACTCAAACGAGTAGGACTGAAATGAAAGCGAGTCCTACTCAAACGAGCAGGAGAAATAAATGCGATTACAGGGCTTTCTTAAATATTTACATTAAAATAAGTCCGACCATTAAACTCCTAGCGAGTAGGCGGAAAATCAATCCAGCCATTTAACTCAAGTGAGTAGGCGGAAAAACAAAAATAAAGATTGAAAATCACAGTCCTACTCAACGAGTAGGACTGAAAATACAGACCGGCCATTTAACTCAATGAGTAGGCGGAAAAATAAAAACAACACACGCACTCTACTTGAATAGAATCCAGCCAATTAACTCAAATGAGTAGGCGGAAAAATAAAAACAACACACGCACTCTACTTGAATAAATCAGCCAATTAACTCAAATGAGTAGGCGGAAAATAAAAACAACACACGCACTCTACTTGAATAGAACTACTCACTGCACTCGACATAAATAAACACACACACACACACTTGCATAATTTAACTTAGGAGCTGAAAATATCTCATACACGCACACACTCGTGCTAAATAATTGCAAAAATCAAGTTATCGAAAAATTAAAATGACTGCATTTCTACCGCTGGAATGCAGTAGAAATGCATAAAAAGGCAAAATAAGAATTGTTTGAGCAAAAAGTTTTCAAATTAAGTGAGAAGGCAAGTGCCCGAAAATTAAAACGGTTACATTTTTACCGTTAGATTTTGATAGAAATGCAAAAAAGTGAAAATAAAAATTGTTCGAGCGAAAATATTTTTTTGTAACTACTTAAAATGAAAGTTGATGAAAATAAAAATAACAATTTATACATTACTATAGCCTTGTAAAATGGTTTAAAAGAGGGAGTAAGCTAAAAAGAAGCAGTAGTTTTATAGTTAAGACAAAGTAAAAGCTAAGTTAAGAGGAATGAAAACTACCCTTTTTTAATGTTTTACAAGTTCATAAAAGCGCATTTTGAAGTATGAAAATCCAAGTCTAACCAAATTTAAAGAGTTTTGGGAATGAAACGGCCATAATAACGGCTATGAATTTTGTTATAATTGAAAATAGAACATGAACATTTGCGTTTTAAAAACATAATTTTTGCAATTTTAAGCTCATACACACACACACGCATTATGAAAATAACAATGAAGTATATAAGATTGATGAAAAGGAGGCTATTTGGAGAAATTTCAAAGCATGTAAGATGAAATAATAACGATTTTATTATAAAGAAAGGTGATTACAAGAGTTCAAACATACAAAACTTAAAAAGGAGAGGGAGGGGGATCCTTACATAGCACTAAAGCAACTCCAACAGCAGCCCTAATACATCAAAATGGTTCGGATTTTGGGAACCCTTAACTCATACAGCAGCTGCCTTTTTATAGGCAAAAATTTCCAAGTACACGCCCTCCGACACGGGCGTGTCGGGGGGCGTGTCAGCACTATTTACCGCGGGATTTCGGCGACCTGACGGATTTGACGGCGATTTGACTTTCCGGCCGAAAACGCGGCGGTCACGCCCCAGGTCACGGGCGTGACGGTGGGCGTGTCATTCGGCGCTTTAAGGCGATGTTGACTTCGGGATTCGCCGGCGGCAGTTTGTCGGACGGACACGGGCGTGGCGCACATCGGACACGGGCGTGTTCCTCTTGGGTTCGACGAACGTTGAGCGCGAAACATTGACCTGGCTGGCACGGGCGTGTCGGGCTGCCACGGGCGTGTCGCACATCAGACACGGGCGTGGCCCTCTTGGGTCGACGAACGTTGAGCTGAAATCGTCGAGCGGGATGGACACGGCTTGGTCACGCCCCGTGTCGGATTGACACGGGCGTGTCGGATTATGGAAACACGGGCGTGTCAGGCTTTCCTCTTCAAAATTGGCCTCTTTTCGGTTTTTGAGCTGTCACGCCCTGGTCACGGGCGTGACCAATATGTCACGGGCGTGACATGTCATTTTTGCAGATTTTTGGCTTTTTTTTCCTGACAAATAAAATAAAGCAAGTTAGTGTATATTTACAAAAATAGGAGCATTTTATTGAATAAAACAAGTAGAAATGACAAAAATTAAATAAAACGACTTAAGTAATGTACATAAAATTAGGTATATTTATAATCATCAAATACCCCCATACTTAAGCTTTTGCTATTCCAGAGCAAAAGTTTGATATGAACTTATAAGGAATAAAAAAAACTCTAAGTTTAGCTACCGCTTAATCAATTATAAGAGAGATCTAAATAAATAAACGGGGCGTAAGAGTTAAGTCCTAAAATTAGAAGATGATTTAAATAGCGCAAAAGTTTCGGCCAAAAGACTTCTTGATATAATCAAATAGAAAGCAATAATTGTAAGGTTAGATTAACAAGAATAGTTTGGAATTATATGAACTTTTAGCCTATAGGAGTTTTACTGGAAATAATGCAATTTACAAATTATGCTCTCAAAACGATTTTTGAATTAAATCTAGAATCATGAAATTGGCTATGATGTTGGTTAATGAAGAGGTTTTTGATGTTTGAGGCGAGGTAATTTTTTCTCGAACCTCCATTTTTTTTTTTTTTTGGATTATTAGGAAAACGAAATCTTATTTTCCTAATATCGATTTTTTTTTTTTCAACTTCAAATAAATGTTTAACCCCAATGTATATGTGTAGGAGTAATGAATTTTATCCTCTTACTCCATAGCATATAATCTTTAATCTATTGGGTGCCTATGTTTACGGAACGAAATCTTATTCCCATTGACATAGGATCTTTTAAGGATAACAATTTTATCATGCCAAGTCAGTCATGATAAGGACGGTGAGAAAAGAAAACTAGATTTTTTTATTAAAAAACAATTTTGAGAGCAACCTTAATAAATTGTAAGTTCCAAGTTTCAGAAAGCTAAAAGTAAACATAATTGAATCCTATAATCGTTATTTTCTAACATAATACACGTGCTCTATTAATGAAAATTAGAAGTAGTGCCTAAAACGAGTTCGCTATTTTTAACAAGGCATAATGAATTCTTTAAAACTTAACCCCGAATATTTAAATTTTTCAATCAATAATTAACAAACGAATAACAAACAAAGAATTAATAAAATTCACATATAAATAAATTCAAAGCAAAATTTTTGGATAGCAAGAAAATTAAGGATGGTATATTTGATTTATTTGTTTCAAAATATTTTTTTTTGTTGTTTTAGAGTTTTTTTTTTTTGTTTTTATAATTTTTTTTTGTGATTAGTGAACTTATTATCTTTTTTAGATTTTTAAGGTTTTGCGGAAAGTGGGAGAAAAAGAGATGGTATGAGAGAGAAAGGAATGGGAGAGAGAAGATTATTTACAAAAATATTTACACAGATTTTTACAAATGAAACTAAACATGTTTTTGGAATTTTGGTTTTATGAATTTTTTTTTTTGTTTTTTTTTGTTTTTTTGAAGTTTTTGTTTTATAATTTTTTTGTGTTTTTTTGGGATTTTTGCTTTAAAAAGACATAAAACAAAAACATTTTAAAGACAGAAAATAAATAATTTAGGTTTTTGGATTTTGGTTTCATTTCAAAAATTTTTTTTTTTTTGAAGTTTTTGTTATTTTTATAGTTTTTTTTTTTTTATATATTTTTTTTAGTTTAAAGTGCGAAAATATAAAGACAGTGCAGAAAATAGAAATATGAAAAAGAAAGCGAGAAAACACCCCCATACTTAAGTCCAACATTGTCCCCAATGTTGTAACGTAAGTATGCGGAACAAAACAGGTAAGAGAATATATACAAAGAAAGAAAGGGGGGGGGGGTAGAAGCTTCCCTGATAGGAGGTGGGAAAGGCGCAGTTTAGGAACCCTGAGGATCGGTCCGTTTTGGATCGATCACCTCCTTTCCGCTACGGAGGGTTATAGCGTTGATATTTTCCCGCGGATTGGGCTCCGTGTTTCCCGGCAGTGCCCCGAGCGCGCGCTCGGACATCATTCGCGCTAGCTGTCCAACCTGGAGTTCTAAGTTTTTTAGCGATCCGGTGATGTTCCGGATATTTGACTCGTTGGAAGCTATATATTTAGAAAATTATCCTCCATCGGGGAGGGTTTTGGAAGAGGGGGAGGCGGCAGAAATCCAGGCGCGAAAGAATTGGGGGGGGCGCTGCGCATTATTCGGATTGCTCCATGAGAAGTTGGGGTGGTTCCTCCAACCCGGATTATAGTTATTGCTATAAGGGTTTGTTATTGGGGTTGAAGGAAGGTCGCCCAGCATTTCCCACGTAGTCTACGAATTCATTTGCTACGCCGGCATTAGGGGGAATCGCCCAAGGAGGAGTGGTGGAGGCAGCAGACATCTCCGCCACCTGCTTTGTCAGCCTTTCAACTTGAAGGGCTAAGTGGGCAGTGGCATCCACTTCGAAGAGGCCGGCCGCCTGCTTGGGACGTCCCCGAGGGACGTTCCATTGGTAGGCGTTCATAGCCATCTCTTCAATAAGAGCTTGGGCAGCCTCGGGGGTCTTATTATTCAAGGTACCCCCGGCAGCCGCGTCAATCATTTGACGCGTCTGATAATTAAGCCCATTGTAGAAGATTTGGACCTGCAACCACGCAGGCAGCGCGTGGTGCGGACACTTGCGAAGGAATTCCTTAAAGCGCTCCCAAGTCTCAAAAAGAGACTCAGAATCATTCTGCATGAACGAAGAAATGTCCGCCCGTAACTTTGCAGTTTTGGCGGGCGGAAAATACTTCGTTAAGAACCGCTCCGCAAGCTCGGCCCAGGTGGTGATACATCCTCGTGGGAGGGAATTCAACCACGCCTTAGCTTTGGATCTGAGGGAGAATGGAAAAAGGCGCAAACGAATGGCGTCATCAGTGACGCCATTAATCTTAAAAGTGTCGCAAATCTCCAAAAAACTAGACAAATGAACGTTCGGGTCCTCATCCGGCTGTCCATCGAACTGCACGGCGTTTGGATCATTTGGATAACGCTCGATTTGATCTCAAAATTATTGTTCGCCACCGTCGGGCGGACAATACTGGACCCAGTATCGTCCAAATTTGGCCGGCGTAATATGACATTGTACGCTCGAGGGCCGCGTTCGGATTGGGGTCGGCCATAGGAACGGCAGAGGGTTCTCCGATGGATTCTGCGGGATCCAAAGAGGGATTTCGGCGTTGAGACCGAATACGCGCAAGAGAGCGTTCGATCTCAGGATCGAAATCCAAATTTTCGGACTCCGAAGGCTGTCCACGGGTCATACACCCGAATGAAAAGTAGAAAATTAATTCTTTTTTTTTTCGGATTTTGAAGAAAAGTTTTTTAGTTTTTTTTTTTTAGTTTTTTAGAAATAAAGTAAAAGTAATAGAGTTCGGATTCGGAATAACAACTCGAAGAGAAAGTCCCCGGCAACGGCGCAAAAACTTGATTGGCCCGCGAACAGACTCTTACTGTGGTTGGTTCGGTGAGTCGATCGCCGCGGGCTTGCTAGATGAGGCAAGTGCACCTATCGCAAGTAGTACTCGATATTCGGGAGAATACCGAGGTCGTATTATTCCCGGAACGGTTGATTACCCCTACTCCTCCGAAAACACTATTATTTTACCGAAATAGAAGTTGAGGGTTTTAAGTAAAATAAAACGAAAATAGATTTTAAGAAAAGTAGTCGATGAAGAGATAACTCCGGTATCGAATTGCGTTAGGATTAAAAATAGATTTGAATAACTAGATATCTAAAGTTTCAATTTAATTAATGCGGAAACTTGGCCGTGGAGGTTCAAAATAATGAGCTCACCTATCTCTAGGAATATCGCTCACCTAGACATTAAGGCTATTCGACCGGGCTCTCGTCCGACGAAGGATTCCCCTTAATGCCCGCAGTATGCTAAGAACCCCGCTATTGGGTGGGGAACCCAATCGGTGGAGTTAGCGCGCCTCCTCTCTCGAGGGTTAGTGCGGAACTCTATCTACCCAGGGGTGATCTGTCCATAGCACGGCCTCTCGGCTAGCTAGCGTATGGATAACGGAAATAGAGCCACACATCGATATGTGGGTCTACGCGTCGTTAACCCGGGGTAACCTTAAGTTTTAATTAATTGAAAAATTAGACATTGGTTATTTAAAACATTTTAGATCCCAAAGCTCTTCGATACCGAGGGCTAAAAGCAATTAGCCACTCATCGGAATGGGATAGCTTATATGATTGGTTGTGCGAGCGTCCTAAACTATTCGCTGAAAGGTTATAAAGAAAATAAGAAGAAAAGCAAAATAACCTAATTTTAGAAAAGTTTATTAAAAGAACCACCCGCACTCATTCAAACATATAAAAGAAAAGAAAAAAACTAATTTACACATAGAGAAATTGAATAATTGACATTTGCAGGTCCCACTCAAACGAGTGGGGGCGGGAAATGAAAGCTGAAAAAGTGCATAATGAACTTTGCAAGTCCCACTCAAACGAGTGGGCGGAAAATTAAAGCTGAAAATGTGCAAGTCTACTCAAACGAGGTAGGACTGAAATGAAAGCGAGTCCTACTCAAACGAGCAGGAGAAAATAAATGCGATTACAGGGCTTTCTTAAATATTACATTAAATAAAGTCCGACCATTAAACTCCTAGCGAGTAGGCGGAAAATCAAATCCAGCATTTAACTCAAGTGAGTAGGCGGAAAAACAAAAATAAAGATGAAAATCACAAGTCCTACTCAAACGAGTAGGACTGAAAATACAGACCGGCCATTTAACTCAAATGAGTAGGCGGAAAAATAAAAAAACACACGCACTCTACTTGAATAGAATCCAGCCAATTAACTCAAATGAGTAGGCGGAAAAATAAAAACAACACACGCACTCTACTTGATAGAATCCAGCCAATTAACTCAAATGAGTCGGGAAAAATAAAAACAACACACGCACTCTACTTGAATAGAACTACTCACGCACTCGACATTAATAAACACACACACACACACTTGCATAATTTAACTTAGGAGCTGAAAAAATATTCTACACGCACACACTCGTGCTAAAATAATTGCAAAAATCAAAGTTATCGAAAAATTAAAATGACTGCATTTCTACCGCTGGAATGCAGTAGAAATGCATAAAAAGGCAAAATAAGAATTGTTTGAGCAAAAAGTTTTCAAATAAAGTGAGAAAGGCAAGTGCCCGAAAAATTAAAACGGTTACATTTTTACCGTTAGATTTTGATAGAAATGCAAAAAAGTGAAAATAAAAATTGTTCGAGCGAAAATATTTTTGTAACTACTTAAAATGAAAGTTGATGAAAATAAAAATAACAATTTATACATTACTATAGCCTTGTAAAATGGTTAAAAAGAGGGAGTAAGCTAAAAGAATCAGTAGTTTTTATGTAAGACAAATAAAAGCTAAGTTAGAGGAATGAAAACTACCCTTTTTAATGTTTACAAGTTATAAAAGCGCATTTTGAAGTATGAAAATCCTAAGTCTAACCAAATTAAAGAGTTTTGGGAATGAAAAACGGCCATAATAACGGCTATGGAATTTTGTTATAATGAAATAGAACATGAACATTTGCGTTTTAAAACATAATTTTGCAAATTTAAGCTATACAACACACACGCATTATGAAAATAAAATGAAATATATAAGATGATGAAAAGGAGGCTATTTGGAGAAATTAAAAGCATGTAAGATGAAATAATAACGATTTTATTATAAAAGCAAGGTGATTACAAGAGTTCAAACATACAAACTTAAAAAGGAGAGGGAGGGGGATCCTTACATAGCACTAAAGCAACTCCACAGCAGCCCTAATACATCAAAATGGTTCGGATTTTGGGAACCCTTACTCATACAGCAGCTGCTTTTATAGGCAAAAATTTCCAAGTACACGCCCTCCGACACGGGCGTGTCGGGGGGCGTGTCAGCACTATTTACCGCGGGATTTCGCGACCTGACGGATTTGACGGCGATTTGACTTTACCGGCCGAAAACGCGGCGGTCACGCCCAGGTCACGGGGCGTGACGGTGGGCGTGTCATTCGGCGCTTTAAGGCGATGTTGACTTCGGGATTCGCCGGCGGCAGTTTGTCGGACGGACACGGCGTGGCGCACATCGGACACGGGGCGTGTCCTCTGGGTTCGACGAACGTTGAGCGCGAAACATTGACCTGGCTGGCACGGGGCGTGTCGGCTGCCACGGGCGTGTCGCACATCAGACACGGGCGTGGCCCCTTGGGTCGACGAACGTTGAGCGAAATCGTCGAGCGGGATGGACACGGCTTGGTCACGCCCCGTGTCGGATGACACTGGCGGCGGG